>BTHU01000017.1:87500-687500 GCA_036184795.1 Tokudaia tokunoshimensis
TTGGAGCATCTTTTGGGAATATGCCCAGGAGTAGTATAGCTGGGTCCTCAGTTCCTATGTCCAATTTTCTGAAGAACCTCCAGATTGATTTCCAGAGTGATTGTACCAGGTTGCAATCCCACCAACAATGGAGGAGTGTTCCTCTTTCTCCACATCCTTGCCAGCATCTGCTGTCACCTGATCTTAGTTATTATGGCTGGTGTGAGATGGAATCTCAGTGTTGTTTTGATTTGCATTTCCCTGATGACTAAGGATGTTGAACATTTCTTTAGGTGCTTCTCAGCCATCCGATATTCCTCAGTTGAGAATTCTTTGTTTAGCTCTGTACCCCATTTTTAAATAGAGTTATTTGATTCTCTGAAGTCTAACATCTTGAGTTCTTTGCATATATTGGATTTTAGCCCTCTATCTGATGTAGGATTGATAAGATCTTTTCCCAATCTGTTGGTTGCTGATTTGTCCTATTGACAGTGTTCTTTGCATTTCAGAAGAAGCTTTGAAATTTTTTGAGGTCCCATTTGTTGATTGTTGATCTTAGAAGATAAGTCATTGGTATTCTGTTCAGGAAATTTTACCCTGTGCTCATGTGTTCGAGGCTCTTCCCCACTTTCTCTTCTATTAGTTTCAGTGTATATGGAGGTCCTTGACTTGACTTGAGCTTTGTAAAAGGAGATAAGAATGGATCGATTGCATTCTTCTGCATGCTGACCTCCTGTTGAACCAGCACCATTTGTTGAAAATGCTGTCTTTTTTCCACTGGATGGTTTTAGCTCCTTTGTCAAAGATCAAGTCACCACAGGTGTGTGGGTTCATTTCCGAGTCTTCAATTCTATTCCACTGATCTACCTGCCTGTCTCTTTACCAATATCATACAGTTTTTATCACTATTGCTCTGTAATACAGCTTGAGGTCAGGGATACGATCGTATACTTAAGTGATCCCAAAAATTCCACCAGAGAACTCCTACAGCTGATAAACAACTTCAGCAAAGTGACTGGATATAAAATTAACTCAAACAAATCAGTAGCAGAGAAGAATGTATATTCTTTTGTTTTATGATGAAATTTTTTATAGATATCTGCTAAATCCATTTGGTTCATAACTTCTGTTAGTTTCACTATGTCTCTGTTTAGTTTCTGTTTTCATGATCTGTCCAGAGGTGCAATGTGTGCTCTGTGCTTTAGTAAATTTTCTTTTATGAATATGGGTGCCCTTGCATTTGGAGCAAAGATGTTCAGAATTGAGAGTTCATCTTGGTACATTTTTCCTTTGACAAGTATGAAGTGTCCTTCCTTATCTTTTTTGATAACTTTTAGTTGAAAGTCGATTTTATTCGATATTAGAATGGCTATTCCAGCTTGTTTCTTGGGACGATTTGCTTGGAAATATTTTTCCAGTCTTTTACTCTGAGGTAGTATCTGTCTTTATCACTGAGGTGCTTTTCCTGTATGCAGCAAAATGCTGGGTTCTGTTTACATATCCAGTCTGTTAGTCTATGTCTTTTTATTGGGGAATTGAGCCCGTTGATGTTAAGAGATATTAAGGAAAAGTGATTTTTTTTCCTGTTATTTTTGTTAGAGGTGGAATTATGTTTGTGAGGCTATCTTCTTTTGGGTTAGTTGAAAGAAGATAACTTTCTTGCTTTTTCTAGGGTATAGTTTCCTGTGTTAATTTGTTTTTGTCATGGAATACCTTGGTTTCTCCATCTATGGCAATTGAGAGTTTTGCTGGGTATAGTAACCTGGGCTGGCATTTATGTTCTCTTAGAATCTGTATGACATCTGCCCAGGATCTTCTGGCTTTCATAGTCTCTGGTGAGAAATATGGTGTAATTCTGATAGGTTTTCCTTTATATGTTACTTGACCTTTTTCCCTGACTGCTTTTAATAGTCTTTCTTTGTTTTGTTTATTTGATGTTTTGATTATTACGTGACAGGAGGAATTTCTTTTCTGATCCAATCTATTTGGAGTTCTGTAGGCTTCTTGCATGTTCATGGGCATCTCTTTCTTTAGGTTAGGGAAGTTTTCTTCTCTAATTTTGTTGAAGATATTTACTGTTCCTTCAAGTTGGGAATCTTTGCTTTCTTCTGTACCTATTATTCTTAGGTTTGGTCTTCTCATTGTATCCTGGATTTCCTGGATGTTTTGGTTTAGAAGTTTTTTGTAGTTTTCATTTTCTTTTACTGTTGTGTCAGTGTTTTCTATGGTATCTTCTGTACCTGAGTCTCTCTTCTATCTCTTGAATTCTGTTGGTGATGTTTACATCTATGACTCCTGATCTCTTTTTTGGTTTTCTATCTCCAGTGTTGTCTCCCTTTGTGATTTCTTTATTGTTTCTATTTCCATTTTTAGACCATGGATGGTTTTGTTCAATTCCTTCATCTGTTTGGTTATGTTTTCATGTAATTCTTTAAGGAATTTTTGTGTTTCCCCTCTTTAAAGGCTTCTACCTGTTTACTTGTGTTGTCCTGTATTTCTTTAAGGGAGTTATTTATGTTCTTATTAAAATCCTCTATCATCATCATGAGAAGTGATTTTAAATCTGAATCTTGCTCTTTCAGTGTGATGGGGTATCCAGGACTTGCTGTGGTGGGAGAACTGGGTTCTGATGATGCCACATATCCTTGGTTTCTGTTGCTTATGTTCTTGTGTTTGCCTCTCGCCATCTGTTTATCTCTAGTGCTACCTGCCCTTGTGGTCTCTGACTGGAGCCTGTCCTTCCTGTGATCCTGGATGTGTCAGAACTCCTCAAGAGTCCAGCTGTCTTTGTGATTCTGGGATCCTGTCATTCTGAGATTCTCGGTGTGCCAGAGGTCCTAGAAGTCAAGCTGCCCCTGGGATCCTGAAATTCTGGTGTGACCAAGCTCCTGAGATCCTGTGTCAGAGCTCCTCGGAGTCAAGCTTTCTCTGGGTGTTGCAGGGGTGGTTCTGGTTCCGGAGACACAGCCCTGGGTTTGCTCCCAGCACAGGTGCAAGCTGGAAGGTTCTGGTGCCTCAGGCTGGGTGGGGGTTTGTGTTTCCCTGGTTCCTGTGGGGTCCCAATTACACTGGGTGTTGGGAAAGATATTGTGGCCTCAGCTGTGATCTTGAGTGTGTCAGAGCTCCAGAGTTCCTGCATGTGTTCCATCTCCTGGGAGTCAAGCTTCCTCTGTGATCCTGGGTGTTTCAGAGCGCCTGGGAGTTGGACTACCTCTGGGTATTTAAAGAGTGGGTGCAGAGCCAGCACCCCTGCTCTGCTCCAGGTGCAGGCTGAGACTGGAAGCAACCCATGCCTCTGGCTGGGCAGGGGTTTCTGCATCCCTGGATGGGGGTGGGGGGCAGGGAGGGCGGGGGGGCGGTCCCAGTTACTCCTGGTGTTAGAGCAGATGTTGTGATCCTGGGTGTGTTAGAGCCGAGTAAAGGAAACACTTTACTGACTGAGATAAATCGCTGGTCACCCCTGAACTATTGGAATCATCCCTTGGGGCACACAAGTTAACTTTTAAATACAATTTACCAAATTTTCTCTTGTATTATGAAGTAGCAAGGAAAATAATTTTATGGCTGGTGGTCACTATAACATGAGGAACTGCATTAAAGGATCACAGTATTAGGAAGGCTTGAGAATAGCTCCCTCCCAGACCCTCTCTAGCCCTGAAGTAGAAAAGGGTGGTGAGATGTGGAGTGGCTTTGAGAATAGCCTTCAAAGTACATGAGTGTTTCTTTTTCTTCATTAGAAATGTCCAGGTTTTTTTCCTTGTGTTAAAAAAAAAAAGATTTTAGAATGAAGAGTAAGTATGACATGTTTTTGCATACATTGCATTTCTGGGTACTGCCTTTTGCTAGAGCAAGGCGGCCCTTACTTAGGATGAACTAGTGGGTTGCTTATCTAGAGCTACCAGGTCTAAGCAATATAAATACCTTCAGTCCCTATCCAGTAGTGTTTTGGAGCTTTTTAGCAAGCTAGTGAATGGCTGAGGAGAGTTCCTCTATGCCTACCTTTGCACACACCAGTTTATGTTGTTAGGCGATAAAGCAATCCCAACTTTCCTAAATAAATAGACCCCTAAGCCCACATGATTGGTGACTGTTAAAGGAATTTAGGAAGTCTCTCATCAAGGCCTTTAGTGGTGTTAAAACAAGAGTCAACCTGATAGTTGGGGGTTGGGACGTGGTAGAATAAATTTTCCAGTCATAAGGAGGTGCTGTTTTGGAAAAATTAAAACAAACAAACAAACAAACAATAACCCATCTCTGGAAGATCCTAACTTTAAAGTTGTAATCTTGTCTGCGTTCGGTAGGATCTATGTTCGTCTGGTGGTGATCCGGGGTTCTTAGAGCACTCTGTGATGCTTTTCAGCCAACACCAGTTTACACGGGCGCTTGCCAACTTGAACCTCGAGGACCTCTATGTCCCCAGAGTTATTTGACAAAAGGACGACTTTAGTGTGGCCTCACTGCTCCCCAACTTTCTGTCCAACACTCTACAGATGGTCTGCGTTCTAGAAACAAGCCTAAGCAAGCAGTGCCTTTCGCGCACTCGGAGGGTGAAGTGCCGGCTTCCCGCGAGAGGGGTTCTACGGATTTTCTCTAGAATGCAGGTCGGGCTGGAGGAAGAGGGACCCACGAGGGTGCGGGGCGGCCTCGGAGGGCCGGGAGAGCGGCCGAGGGCGGAGCGAAGGTTGCGGAGGGGCGTGGGCGAGGCCAGCCAGGCGGCCAGGGGGAGGGGCGCAAGGGGAGCGGCGCCTCCCGCCCGGGGTGAGCGGCGCGCTTCGGCCCCGCGGCAGCAGAGTGCGCAACGGGGCGCTAGGGTTGGAACGCAGAAGGCTGCCATGGGCGTGCAGTGAGCGACACTGGTGCGACTTGTCCGGGCGGAGCGTGTCCTCGGTCACCATGAAAGGTAGGACAGCAGCGGGCTTTGGGGCTTATGGAAGGTCGGCGGAGGTGTAGCCCGAGCGCCCGGGTCGCCCGCGGACTCGAGGGTCGTTGCGCCGCATAGCAGGAGCCCTCAAAGCTGGGGTTGGGAAGTGCTCAGGCGCTCTCCTTTTCGTCGGTCTCCTCAGTCCTTTAGAAACCCTAAATCGTTGTTTACGGATTTCAGTTTCCAACTTTGTAATTGAAAAAACATGCGAAGGAGAGTTAGGCATCATCATTCTTCCGAGTGGGTTTGTCGCGCTTGCCACTCTCCCGGGTCCTCTGCCTTCGCCCGATGACCCTTCCGCGGTCCCAGACGTCACGCTGCCACAGGCCGGCTGTTTTCCCGGGACTCGGGATGTCCTCGGTGCGCGCGCGGCACATCTGGCAACGATTAGGTGCCCGCGGAGTTCAGCTGGCTAGGAAAGTGCGTTTGGCATCTCTCTCCATCGGATCCACTGACTGGAAAATAACTGCTCCTTTCCCTGCGCCCGCCCAGGGAATAGTTGTCCCCACGTGTGCCCAGGGGGTGCCACAAATCTTGCTGTTATTGGTCCCCTAGACGGTGTCCTCTGCAGGCGGGTTTATTGAAGTGTCAGATTTTATCTTGCTTTTTAAAAGAATCTGGAGACGACGGCCCTGGGGGCGCGGGGGGGGGGCAACCTTCATTGTAGTGGAAACACGAGGATTTGACAACAGAACCTTGATTTATGTGGGAGATAAATAATTACAGTCGGACTATCGGGGGCGAGGGGCGTCGTTAAAGAATAGGCGGGAGTAGTGTTTACGCAAGGCTGGAGTTCCGGGTTTGGGGCTGGGGTAAAACGGTCTCATTCCCAGCACGGTTCTGAGATGAATGCGAAATGACTTCCGAGTTTCCAACAGCTCCAGGACTACGCGATGCGATCATTTAGGCTGAGGAGGGCGCCCTGGGAGCCCCAGGAACTTGGAAAGTAACTTCACTCCGGGAGGTTTGTGCTGAACTACGGTGGAGATCCTGGTCCTGTGGAAGCAATCGCCTTCCAAAGGCGCTGCTGTGTGAGGGAACTCCTGCAAGGAACGCCACTGTAAGCCAGGTGCTAAGAGGCTTGTCCCAAGGAAAGGATACTCAGTGCAGGCCACAACTTTCTGACTTTTAAAACGCTGTGATGTACTTTCTCGGTCTACCTCCGTTTCTATTGCCTTGCCCCTTATTTAAAACTTAGAAAACATGCATGTTTCTTAGCTAGAGTTCCCCTCACCCCCAAAGCGGGAATTGAAATTAGACCATCTCTCACTGAACTACATCCGTTACTTCTCTCCGCTTTTTAATTTAAGATAGAACGATAGGATCTCACTAAGTTATTCAGGCTGATCTAGAGACTGCAAGCACAGGCAGTGAACATGAGAACTACCTGACTCAGCCTCCCGAGTATCTGGAACTACAGGAGTACCTTATGACTTATTGCCAGTGGTTAAGTCTAGCAGTTTCTCAATTCTTGGCAAGACAACCCTGCCCCCAACACCACCTCAGGCATGCCATCAATTCCAGCTCTGGAATGCAAAACGCTACTACAGGTTTTAAATGCATTTTGGGTGAGACTTGATAACTCACTGGGGACCAGATTGGAAGTTCATAATTTACCTCTTGTGGTCTGAGCCCATTAACCCTCATCACTTTCTTCCTCTGTCAGGGAGACTGGATCCAGGGACTGGTGAATCTATATGTAGGCTAGCTGAAGGCCTGTTTGGTTTTATTTAATTAGTTAATTAATTAGGGATGTTTATAATCTAAGATGACTCCTGATCCTTTTATCTCAATCTCTCTAGTGTTAAGATAACAGGTTTGTCCCCATACCCTACTTGAAGAACTCATTTAATTAATAGCAACAGTGTCTTATGTAGCCCAGGCTGCCATACATTTCCATCTGCCTAGCTTTTCCTCCTGAATTCTGGGATTACAGGTGCTGTGCCTGAAATACTATGTCCAGCCAAAATTTTGATGTTTTAGTGTATTTTTTTTTTAGCAGTGCTGAGAATTGAACTCAGCTCCTCCCTGCCCAGTGTAACTATTCTGATACCTAGCCATAAGTAGTAACTAACTTAATGACAGGATCCTTGGGATCCTGATTATGTTCTACAGTTCTTAATTCATTTAACTTCATTGGAACTTGACTTCTCTACTCTGGAGATTGAGGCAGGAGGACTGCAGTGAATACTTGCTGGTCAGGACTACACTTTTTTTTTCCTTTTAAAATTTCCTAAGTGATGAAAGTAGTAAGATTATTAAATGCTTCAACACTGTGGTCAGTCTTCTGTAGTCACTGGCTCTACATCTGAAGACTCAATTGAGGATTGAAAATAATTGAAAAAAAATGTTTGTATTGAACAGGTACAGACTTTTATCTTTTTTATTCCCTAAATGACAGTGTAGCAACTATGTGTGCAATACTGATTTTGTATTAGACATTGTTAAGTCATTTAAGGCTGATTTAGCGCATATGGAGGAAGTTATAGAAAGTACTGTGGCTAGTTTGTTGTTTGTCTTGACTTAGACTCTAGTCCTCCTATATCAATATTGAGGATGCTGGGACTATAGGTGTACTCTACCATGCCTGCTGTATTATTTATTCATTGTGATGTTAGGACTTGAACCCAGTACCTCCCACATTTTAAACATGTTTTCTGTCATTGAGGCATAGACATAGCCTGGAACCATTTTGTATGAGGAGCATAAACCCTGTAATTTGAGGCTGTTTGGGGTTTGATTCCTTGGAAACAGTGGCTGCTGAAGAAATCATCTTTAAACTTCTTTAATTAACAAACTCTGGGGACTGTCAAAATCAGAACTTCTCTTGATGAAGCAAGCATTTTTAGGATATTCAGCTTTCTAATTCTGATGCTTAAACCTTGGCTATAACCTCTTCAGTAACCCCATTCTGTACTGTCCAGTCTGCTATGACTCAGAGCAACACCTATCTGTTGCATTTAGCAAACATCTGTCTCTGCTCTCTTGCTTTCATCCCAGGAGTCTCAAGTATCAAAATAATGAAATCATTCTATATTTCCAAAAGAAAATCTCTTAATCCATGTTCAGTCAATCAATCTCCCAAACTGAATAAAATACAGTTTTTTGGTTTTTCTTTTTTTTAGTTTGTTTCCAATTTCATTTTCAATTATCTCATGGCGCCATAAATCTCGTGGTTTTGGATAGTCACATTCTTTAAGGAAGGAATCTGACTCCTTTGGAGTTAGGTGTGTCATTACTAAATTGCATTCCTGGTTCTGAATGCTGAAAATATTGATGAGTTTCCAAACCAGTACCACATGAGATTACAGAGGTCCAAACCATGATTCTCATTTGTTCCAAAGAAGTTGTATAGTCAGATGAGTATTCGGGGGCTGGGATGTAGTCTAGCCAGCAGAATCCTTACTTAGAATGCCTTTTTAATCTCCTGCAAGACAACCTTGGTGTGTGATGGTTCTCAAGGTAGAAGTAGAAGGATTAGAAGTTCTGTTCACCCTATGCTATGCAGGCAGTTTTAAGCCAGTTTGGGCTTCTGAAAACTTATCTCAAAAAAAAAAATTAAAAATAGCAGGCAACACAGTTTAGCCGCTGACTTCTGCACATAAACATTTGTGAAACACTACTTGGCAATAATACTTTACCTGTGCACTGTTTAGTGGTCTATTTCTGCCTCCATCAATTTTCTCCCACACTCAGTGACTGAGTGGGATGAGCAAACCAGCCTATAAGGCTAAACTTCATGTAATACAAGGCCTGGTAGCCCTGTTTTATGCAGGAAAGTAGAAATGCAGTGAGGCCTCTTTTCTTTTGCTAGTTGGGCATCCAAGTTGCCCTTCTTTTGCAGAGCTAATTTACAACTTAATTATGCTTTTGACTTTTCATTAGTTTAGGGATACTTGGCATTCTTAAGCTTTGGTTTAATTATTGTTAAGTATAGATGGTCCCTGTGGTCTACCATACAATTTCCCCCATGATTTCCATGTTTTCCTTTGCCCCAGGTCCCCAGCTTTTTGCCATGGTGGCTCATCATCAATGATGGTGTGGCCGGAATGGTAACTTTTCCGTAGCTGGGCTACAACCAGGTGTTTAATTTTCTAATAAATGCTTATTCTCATTAAAATATTATTTCTAAACTTGTGATGCCAGGGTACTTACACAGCCTTTAAAACAGATCTTCAAGTTTAGTCACAGGAAAAGTATATTTGGCCTTGGGTAAACTTGGCATTGTGGATCATCTCTCTTGGTGGTAAATCTGACACAGGCTTGGAGAAAGTGGTGAGGTTCCTGGAGAGGAAGCGCAGGGTGGTGAACCAGCTTTCCTGACAGGCAGTGTGTGCCATCACAAGGCACAGGCTATCTTAGCTTTCAGAGACTTGGCTGTGGCTACAATGTAGGAGGACAGGGAACAGGGTCCTAGGTTGGAAAATAAATACCAGGATGATGCCCTTTCGTATGCATTTCTGGTGGAGTAAGTAATATCCCCCAGTTGTCTGTGTGTCTTCCTTCCTTCCTTCCTTCCTTCCTTCCTTTTCTTTCTTTTGGTTGGTTTTTTTGAGACATGGTTTCTCTGTGTAGCATTAACTGTCCCAGAACACACTCCGTAGACCTGGCTGGGCTTGAACTCAAGTGCTGGGACAAAAGGCATACACCACCACCACGTGGCTTTTATTTTTCCTGTTAGTAAAATCTATTGTTTCTTGGGCTCCAATCGTGGCAGTCATTGTTATTTGTTGCAGGTTAATAACTATTCTCGTTTATTTGAAGACAGGCTTGGAGAGATTGCCCTTTCATTTCAAGGGCCCCAAGTGGTCAGTGGGAAGCAGTATTCAAACTTACAGTCTGAATGTAATCAGCAGCATCTTCAAGATATTATGTTGGTCATTTCTTTGCTTCTACTTTATGAATCTCAAGCATTGAACTCAGGTTTACAGGCTTGGTGGCTTTTTCCCACTGAGCTATCTCAGTGGCCCCTGGAAGGACAGATTTTAAAAGCTGCTTAGGAGTGGTAGACATTCTGTTTAGAAATGGTTTCATTCATTACTGCTGACAAAACAGTTTCTAATCACACCATCAACCCAACACTTTCAATCAAGCAGTGATTTGATTTCTACTTAAACAGGTGTGTCATTTGAAGAGCCAAAACCAATATAGTATGTTGAAAAGACTTTGCTGGTTGCTTAAGGGACATTTTTTAATTACATAGCAGTGAAAGCCAAAGTAAGCAGAAATCAGTAATTCCACGTTTAAGATCTCAAGGGTACTGGGTTAAGAGTAACCCCAGAATTTATCATAAAAATATTTAATTACTACTCTTAAAAATAGAAATGTGGTATTCAACATGGAGGGAAGTTTTAATTAAGCACACTTATTGGACTTGGTATTTTAAACATGGCTCCTATGTTTCCTAAATGCCTTGATATCATAACTAACTCAGTGTCTCAGGAAGCAATGTTCATCACCTCAGAGACTGGTTGTTCGGTGTGCTGTGTAAAAAGTAGTTAGCATTTGGATCTACTGCAGTATGAGCATTTCTTTGACCTTCTTTTCTTAGGATGGTGATGTTGGGAAACTGGCTGCTGTTGTTGTTTTAAAGATTTATTTTATGTATGTGAGTACACTAGTTATCTTCAGACACACCAGAAGAGGGCATCGGATGCCATTACAGATAGTTGTGAGCCACAATGTGGTTGCTGAGAATTGAACTCAGGACTTCTGGAAGAGCAGTCAGTGCTCTTAACTGCTGAGCCATCTCTTCAGCCCAAAACTGGCTGTTGTTAATAAGCGATTTATTATTTGAAGGTTAAGACAACCAACTTAAAAGCAGATGATCCATGCTTTAAAAGGTTACCAACTCATGAAGTATAATTATATTGAGCTAGCTGAAGAATTTGACCTGGCAGTTTCTGGATGGCCACAAGAGTGTGGACTAAGAAACCAGAGTGCCTGGTGAACACAAAAAAGGTATTTAACCCTCTAGGGCCTTAGATTGTTTGTGAAATTAGAGCAGTAATTGCTTTCTACCCAAGAGAACTGTTTCGAGGATGTGAGTGTAGATCAGTTGATCAGAATAGTGTCTAGTGTTCAGAACTCACTATTGTAGTCACTGTAATAGAAGATTGTATTATTGTAATCTTCAGACAGTAATTTAATTCCTGGTTATGATACCTTTATATTAATTTAATCGAGTGATACAGTTAGGACCTTGAAGGCAAGTCCTCATAGTAATTTTCTAATTACAGATGTATTGAAAATGCCCTAGGGCAGGAGTGAGCTGTCTATGGGAAACTGTGTTGGTACTGTGCCCTGTTCAGATGCTATAGCTCTTTCCATTGTCATTCTTGTGATGGTATCAGAATCAGACCTACCCAAAATACAGAGTCACACAGGGAACTTGTCATTGGAGTCATGGTACAATTTCCCTCTTGATAAAATAGTCGTAGAAAATGTATTTAATTTACCCAAGGACAAAAATTTCCCATGGGTCTGATGATGATGACAGAATATATTTTTTAAAAGTTTAAAGCATTCTTTGCTTTCTTTGTTTGCTTGCTTTCTTTTCTCTTTCTTTCCTTTCTTTTCCTTTCTTTCCTTTCTTTCTTTCTTTCTTTCTTTCTTTCTTTCTTTCTTTCTTTCTTTCTTTCTTTCTTTCTTTCTTTCTTTCTTTCTTTCCATGGGCTGTGCACGTGTACATGCATTCATATAACACACAGGCCACACATGTCAAAAGCAGAGGACAACTTGTAGGATTCAGTTTTCTCCTTCTACAGTATGTGCAGAACTTAGTGAACCCAACAGTTGACCCTGACAATTTTAGGACTCAGGTTGTCAGGCTCAGTGACAGGTGCCATCTACTTAGTTCCATTGACCTGATGTCACAATGTTTATGACACATGTCTCAAATTCAGTGTCCAGTCAGGTTTTTTGTTTTTTCTGTTTCAGTTTTTTTTTGTTTTGTTTTGTTTTGGTTTTGGTTTTTTGGGACAGGGTTTCTCTGTGTAGCTCTGGCTGTCCTAGAACTAGCTCTGTAAACAAGGGTGTCTTGGAACTCGCAGAGATCTGCCTGCCACTGCCTCCTGAATGCAGGGATTAAATGCACCACCACCCGGCTCCAATGTCCAGTTTTATTCCATCTGTCTTTGTTACTTTTCTACTGCTGTGACAAAGCACCATGACCAAGGCAAATGATGAAAGAAAGCTTTTACTTGAGAGGCAGAGTCAGGTGGATCATCTCTGAGTTCAAGGCCAACCTGGTCTACAGACCGAGTTCTAAGACAGCCAGGGCTGAACAGAGAAACCACTCTGACTGAGAGGGTGAGGGATGGAAAAAGCAAGCAAACAAGTATTATATTGGGTTTATAGTTTCAGAGGGGCTACAGTCCATGACCGCCATGATGAAGCAAAAATGTGGTAACAGGAATAGCTGAGAGTTGAGAGCTCATATCTTGATTCACAAGCAGGAGGCAGAGAGAACACCAGGAATGGTACTAGGCTTTTGAAACCTCCCCAAGAGATACACCTCCTCCAATAAAGTCATACTTCCTAATCCTTTCAAGACAGTTCTAACAACTGGAGACCAACTATGTAAATATATGAGCCTATGGGGGCCATTTTCATTCAGACTACCATACCTTCCCCAATACTTGCTTCTGTCAGGTATTTTGTTACAGCAATAAGGAAATGGACCTCCAAGAAATCACAATCACAACATGTATTAAGACAGATATAACTATGTCTAATAAGTTTTTAAACATATGACATTGTAGCAGTGTCAATTATCCATTAAGATTTATTTCTATTTATTATTTATAATTGGGCTACCCAGTCTTTTCCAGTTTTTGTTGTTTTTACTGGTGGTACTTGGGATCACACTAAGGAGCCTGAAATGCTTGGCAAATGCTCTGCCATTGAGCTACACGCCTAGCTCCAGTTGGGTTTTTTGTTGTTGTTGGGTTTTTTGTTGTTGCCTGAACAAATATTTGGTATGTGCTTTCAGGGCAAGTCAATGTAGAAATATCATATAACACAAATGAAACTCATTCCCAAAGAACTTGCAGGCAGGTGGGCAAGATTAAGATAATGCATAAGCAACTGTAATTATGGGTAGCATAATTACATGCTAGGTGAGGATTGGGTAGTCAGGTTAGGGACAGGGATATTTTCTTTTGGAGGACAGATTTGAACTGACTGATAAAATAGTGATAGAAAATACATTTAATTTACTCACTAACAAAAGTTTCCCATGGGTCCAATGATGTTGACAGAATATATTTTTAAAAAGTTTAAGCAAGCTTTCTTTGTTTTCTTTCTTTCTTTCTTTCTTTCTTTCTTTCTTTCTTTCTTTCTTTCTTTCCTTCTTTCCTTCTTCCTTCCCATGTGAGTGTGCATACATACATGCATATAATACACGGGCCATGGCATGCATGTTAAAATCAGAGGGCAACTCTCCCCATGGCGGAGGACCTGAAAAGGGAAAAAAAAAAAAAAGCTGGGCGTGGTAGCACACTTTTAATGCCAGCACTTGGGAGGTAAAGGCAGGTCTCTGTTAGTTCAAGACCATCCCGGAATCCTGAGTTCCAGGATAACCAGGGCGACTTAGAGAGACCCTGTCTCAAAAAACAAAAACAAAGACCAAAAATAAAATAAAATAAAATAAAAATAAAGAGGAGGAGGAGGAAGAGGAGGAGGAGATATCAGCTTCCATCTCTTGGTGCCTCCTGGCTGGTAACTGCTGAGTGACCATGCTTTTCCACCATGGTGGACAGTATCCTCAAACCATGACTCAAATAGACACTTACTTAAATCTTTGATATAAAAGTGGCTAATACAATGTTGTTGAAGAAAATGTCTTCAGAGAAAAGCAGAGGATGAAATTGGCCTACTGTGATATCAAGTGTGATATTCTAGGCATAAGAAGATCAAATTCAAAGTTCTCCCAGGTTCTGGTGGTATGACCATCTATCCCATCTACTAGGCTAAGGGAGAAGGATCATAAGTTCAAGGCCACTCTAGGCAACTTAGTGAAAAGGGGTCTACCATCCCACTTGTAGAGTGCTTGCCAAGGACATAGTGCTCATAATAGGAATTATGAGCACTTCCCCCCAAAAAGCTTCACCAACCTTGGTAATTGTTTTGAATGTTGCTTTAATATAACTTAAAATAATATAAACTTTAATTTCAAAACAATAATACTTTGGGCAAGCAATACTCTTTACAAATAATTTTTGGAGGATTTCATACATGAACATTTATATCATTTCCATCTTCCCTCTTCCCCCTCCAACTTCTCTCACGTCCTCCTACTCTCTCTCAAATTCACAGCATCTTTTAAAATTATTGTTACACACACATATACCATACATAATACCCCATTTAGTGTTGCTCATATTTCCATATGTGTTTAGGACTGGCCACTTGGGATTCAATAACTCATCCCTGGAGAAAACTGATTTTTCCATTCTCAATAGCCATTGATTGCCTATAGCTCTCAACTAGGGATGGGACCTTGTGAAATTTTTCACATCCTATTGGCATGTCAACTGATGATGTCATTGTCCAGGTCTTGTTTAGGTAGGCATTTGGTTGAGATTTCATGGGTTCAGCTTTCCTGTTATGTCTAGAAGACACTGTCTCAGAGCAGGTGTCTTGGTCCCCTCTTCTTATGTGATGTTGCCAGATCTTTAGATATAGGGTTGTGCTATAGAAGTAATAACTGAGGTTGGGCACCCCAGAGTCACTTATTCTCTGCATTTTCACCAGTCATGGGTTGCTATAATCATCCTCATCACCACAAAAAGAAGCTTCTTCAAGGGAGCTACAATTATATGTGGGTATAAGGAATGTGCTTAGAATACAGTTAGAAATTATATTGATTTAGTAGTTTCTCCTTCAGGGTCTTTGAAAATTTCATCCAGGTATATTTGGTTAGATTTACAGGACCAGGCATGAATTTCCTCCTATTGAGAGGACCCCAAGTCCAATTAGACAGCTGTTGGTTACCCACAAGACAAAAGTGCCACTGTTGCACCAGTGGGGATATCTTGCTGGACTAGTCTTTGTTGTAGTTTGTAGGCTTAACAGGGGCTGGGGCAACTGATTGCTTTTATCTCTTGGTTGCTTATATTGCACCTTCAGATGCTGTAGTAGTCAGGAATCTTGAGAAGAACAGAAGTTCTAGAATGAATTTTCACTCACACACACACATATACATACATATATATATATATACACACACACACACATATATATATATATATATATACACACAAACACATATTCTACAGACACATGCATGAGACTTATTAGAATGTCTTACAAAAGCCTGGCGGTGGTGGCGCACGCCTTTAATCCCAGCACTTGGGAGGCAGAGGCAGGAGGATTTCTGAGTTCGAGGCCAGCCTGGTCTACAAAGTGAGTTCCAGGACAGCCAGGGTTACACAGAGAAACCCTGTCTCGAAAAACCAAAAAAAAAAAAAAAAAAAAAATAAGATTTGGGGGGCTGGAGAGATGGCTCAGCGGTTAAGAGCATTGACTGCTCTTCCAAAGGTCATGAGTTCAAATCCCAGCACCCACATGGTGGCTCACAACCATCAGTAAAGAGATCTGACGCCCTCTTCTGGTGTGTCTGAAGACAGTTACAGTGTACTTACACATAATAAATAAATAAATAAATCTTAAAAAAATGTTACTTTAAAAAAAAAAAAGAATGTCTTACAAGTTGTGGCCCAGCTAGTCCAACAATGGCTGTCTACCAAAGAAAGTTCCAAGTTTACTCCATGAGGCTGAATGTTTCAGCTGCTCTTCAGTATATGCCAGATTTCCAAAGAAGTTGGCTCTGATGCCAGTGAAGGAATGGACTTTCCAGCAAGAGCTAGAACAAAAAGAACTAGCTTCCTTCTTTGTAGTGGGTATAATAATGAGTACCACCCTGCTGGGCCTCTGTACCATATCCTGGTGGGTCTCCCTCTGGACGACTCTCACTTGCATCCCAGCTGTGTTTTCCTCTCCGTCATATACTCTGTAAACGGTGGGAGTCCCACGCTTCTGCCCAGCACCCACTCCTTCCAAGTATCCGGTAAAGCATGACTCTTAAACTTGAATAGTTAACCAAATATATTTATGTATAAGAAACTCCCAATTTCATAATGCCAATTTACAATGATAAAGTCTTATCCCAATATTTCTAACCTCTCCAAAACACCAGAAATACAAATGTCTGAAGCCATCGGATATCCGAGTCTCCCTCTCTGCTCCACTCATGTGTACCTCCCCCTCTCTCTCTCTCCTCCCCTCACTTCTCCTAGCTCCTCCTCTTCTCTCCCCTCCAATCACTGGCCGCTCACTGCCTCAATATGAATGGATAGGAAATATTTTGCAATACTTCTTCATGTCCTTTATATATAGACTGCAGAAGGTATGACCCAGATTAAAGGTGTATCTTTCCATCTCAAAAGATCCATACTAAAAGTGGGTTTCCCACATCAAATAATTTAAGGAAAACAAAATTCTTCATATTTATACCCAGCTGCTTGTGTTTTAGTTAATTCCAAATGTTGTCAAGTTGACAACAAAGAATAGCTATCATGAATACTATGCGAGCTAGTCCTCAGAGAAGAGGCTTCCAGGTTAGCTCTAGCTCTGTGTCTGATGTGTGTGATATTTTCAGCAATTACCTTCAAATTCTTGGACACGGACAAGTCAGGGATAGTAGCCTATATCATTTTGGGAGTCTTCTAAACTCACTTGACCAACATGCAAGGCATTGGGAATCTTGTCAGGTAGTCTATGGCCCCTGAGGAAGAACATCATTCCCCCATATAGTATAACTCCATGTATATATGTATGGGTGGGTTGCTGTATATACTCATATACATACATATGTACACATATACATATGATCACATACAGGCAAATGCATATACATATTTCTAAACACATTCATGTATTTCAAACACATACATGTATCTCTAAGCAAAGGCTATAGCTCAGAGGTAGAGTGCTTGTCCTAGGCTGAATTCTCAGTCCTGGGGAAAAGACAGAAGAGAAATCTCCTGAAATAATAATATAGCTTTTCAGCTTGTTTTGGGGGCTGAGAAGCAAATCCAAGGCCTTATACATACTAAGCCTATATTCTATTTCTGAGCCACATCCTCATCCCATATACCTTTGATTATTGCCAACTATCTCTTTTGTTGTTGGGTTTTTTAGTTGTGGATGGTTGGTTGCTTTTTGGAGGCAGGGTCTCCTGTCACCTAGGGTGGCCTCATAGTTACTATGTACCCAAGGATAACCTTGAATGTCTGTTCCTCCTGCCTCCACCTCCCAAGTTCCTTAACAATTGTCTTCCCTCAGAGACTATTGATAAAATTTCCCAGATGCTCAGTTAGCAAATAGAGTCAAGCTTATGACTTGGTTGGGCATCTAGGAATGTCAGGAAAAAGAAAAATTCAAAGGCTGATGGGGCTTGCAAATATTGGGACAAACTAGATCAGGGTACAAAAGCCATAGGAAAGAGAATGAATAGTTTATATTTTTGTACATTCTAGAGGGCAAAAGGCTATGGTGAGGTCCTAAACTACTAAAGTTTCAGTTAAGATAAATAACTCTGCCTGACCTGGTAGTACAGGTCTGTAATACCACCTTCTCAGGAGGCTGAAGCAGGAGGATCACAAATTCAAGGCCAGCCTGGGCTACATGGTGAGTACAAGGTCAGCTTGAGTAACTTATTCTAAAAATGAAAGTAACTTATCTTTAAAAAAAAGGATAAAAGTCAGGCAGGGGATATGGCTCAGTGCAAGAGAGCCTACTTAGCACATACTGGACTTTGGTTGGATTCCCAGGACTACAAACAGCCAATAATTATGTGCAGTATTGTATTCTGTTCTCAAAACCTTTTTTTCTCACGCTTTATAGAGCAAGCTATTTGTCCTAGGTTGTCTTTTTTTTTTTTAAAGACTTATTTATTATTATATCTAAGTACACTGTAGCTGTCTTCAGACACACCATTACGGATGGTTGTGAGCCACCATGTGGTTGCTGGGATTTGAACTCAGAACCTTTGAAAGAGCAGTCAGTGCACTTAACCACTGAGCCATCTTTCCAGCCCCTAGGTTGCTTTATAGTCCAGTGCCCACAAAGGTGATATGTGAAAGCCAGACAGTCTTCGCAGCCTTATCTCTTTATAGCTTGCCACTCTCTGAAATGTGTTTTGTTTTTATTTTCTTACTTTTTTGTCCCTGAAAGGAGCAGTGTTGCTTTCCCACAGCTCATACCTTGTAACTATGATGTGTGCCTTGCTACCCAGGGCCAGTTGTGAACCTCTGAGACCTCTGTAGCTTGGAACTCTTTACATAGACCAGGCTGGCCTTAAATTCGCAGTGGCTTTTCCTCGTTTGCTTTCTGAATGTTGGGTATAAGTATGTGTTACCATATATGACTCACCTTCTTCCCGTTTTCTCCTCCTCCTCTTTTGCCTTCTTCATGTGTTTTAAGTTATGTGTTTGTAGGTCTATGTGTGGGGTTTGTGTTCATGAATGCAATTCCTAGAGAGGCCAGAAGAAGGCATAAGACCCCCTGCCCTGGAGTTACAGGCAGTTGTGCACTGTGAATGCTGGAAAACAAATTCTGGTCTTCTGCAAAACCAGATGCTTAACTGACTTTGAAAGGTAGGAAAGGAGGATTCTACAGTCAACTCTTAAAAATACAGAGGGAGATAAAAGTTGAACAGTCTCCTGCATCCCACCTCAAGGCCTTTGGATCTATCAGGTGTCATTTTCCAAACCCCTTTCCCTCACAAAGAAAACATGGAAAATGACTGATTTAAGACATTTCTGTGCAAAGACTTTTCTTGATAATCCCCATCAGAAGTTATTACAGAACTTTATGGGAATCTTCGCATCTCATAGAATTCTGTTTATGTTCAGAGTTGGATGCAATAAACAAATGTTGAAAGAATGGTGAATCTTTTTGGG
Organism: Tokudaia tokunoshimensis; assembly: GCA_036184795.1. Classification (NCBI taxonomy): domain Eukaryota; kingdom Metazoa; phylum Chordata; class Mammalia; order Rodentia; family Muridae; genus Tokudaia; species Tokudaia tokunoshimensis. The sequence goes on from BTHU01000017.1 coordinate 106,368, forward strand.
ATGAGAGTTAAGACCAAAAGTAGGATATTTTCTTTGAGCTGAAATGTGAGTGGGTCTTTTTTCCTCTAGTCCCTCACTGCATCCTTCAGCCCCTCATTACATCCTTCAGCCCCTCACTGCATCCTTCAGCCTCACTGCATCCTTCAGACCCTCACTGCATCCCTCAGTCCCTCACTGCATCCTTCAGCTCCTCACTGCATCCTTCAGCTCCTCACTGCTTCCTTCAGCCCCTCACTGCTTTCTTCAGCTCCTCACTGCATCCTTCAACCCCTCACTGCTTCCTTCAGCCCCTCACTGCTTCCTTCAGCCCCTCACTGCTTTCTTCAGCTCCTCACTGCTTCCTTTAGCCCCTCACTGCTTCCTTTAGCCCCTCACTGCATCCTTCAGCTCCTCACTGCTCCCTTCAGCTCCTCACGGCATCCTCTAGTTCCTCACTACTTCCTTCAGTCCCTCACTGCATCCTTCAGCTCTTCACTGCATCCTTCAGCCCCTCACTGCATCCTCTAGTTCCTCACTGCATTCTTCAGCCCCTCACTGTGTATCCCTAAGCCCCTCACTGCATCCTTCAGTTCCTTACCATATCCTTCAGTCCCTGAACTGTGTCCTTTAGTCCATCAGTGATTCTTTTAGCTCTTCACTATTTCCTTCATAGTTCTGGGTGTTAAACTCAGATCTTCATGCTTGTAGGGCAAGCACTTGACCAACTGAGCTATCTCTTCAGCCTTAGAAACTGTACTTTAATTTTAACTTTGGGTTTTTCCCTAAGCTAATGATATATAGTACAGTCCTTTTGGCAATGCTGGACAGTAGCAGCAGCCCTATCATCACAATGAAAATAATCAATACAGTATACTGAGTTATAGGCACTTATAAGCCACTTGTAGGTGCTGAGAATTAAACTTGGTCTTCTGTAAGAATACTAAGTGCTCTTAACTGCTGAACCATTTTTTTAGCTGCCTACTATATTTTTAAGCTATGATGTTGGGTTGCTTCCTTCTGACTATATCTAAATAGGATATATTAAACCTATAATGCTTTTAACACATGGTAAGTTTATTAGGATATAGTCCTATTTGTTGTAAATAGAGGAATGTGTATTTGATCAGGGCTTCTGGTAATGGCATGGCCTGACATTATCTTTACAGTACCTGCTCCCACTAGACCCTTCTCTGGTAGAAATACAATGAGCAGCTCTTGGTCTCTGGATGAGGAATCTTGTCATTTCTGAGTTCAGATGACTTGATGACTCTTGGTAGGAAGAGCTGATTTATCTTGGCGGATAAATCTCTTGTCACTTCTGTGATTCTATGTCTAGAAACTCTACAGAAGCACTGCCTGTTGTCAGGCTGGGAACCTCAGTTATCTTACAGAAGAATGGGGAAGAACCTCATTGTAATTTCAAGAGCAATCTTGGAGTTCTGAGATGCTGCAGTAGTTGTTGAGAGTATCTAAAGGGGACAGCTTGAGCTGTCCCTTAACTTAGCTTAGAGAATTGGTTAATTCTGCCATTTATTCACCAACATTTTATTAAGCCCCTGCTTTTCAACAAGCATAATTATAAGCAATGGGGGTTTATTTATGTCCATCTATATAGGAAGTATAACAATAGCAGTGAACATATATGTTCTCATGTGTGTACACATGTAAACAAGTGAAGACAATATCAGAGTAATGCCAAAATGAATGGGTATGATAGAGAGAGGCTGGGTGGTCCAGGAGTTGAAGTTAGCTAGGGCCTGGATTGGTAGCCATTATTAAGAAGGAAAAGCATTCCAGCCAATGCAGAGGGCCAATGACCCTCCTCCGAAAGCAAGGGGAGGTCCAGGAGCAGAAGGAAAGCCATTGTGATAGACATCTTAAGGGAAGAGAAAGGTGTTGCTGGTTGGGGTCAGGACAGTTCCATCCTGCCCCCATTCTGTGCTATTGTGCCCCTGCCAGGGCTAACACTATGTGTTTTCTTCTACAGACGACTTTGCAGAGGAAGAGGAGGTGCAGTCCTTCGGTTACAAGAGGTTTGGTGAGTCCTGGCAATGCTTGGTTCCTTCCCCTCACTCAGTCTAGGATGCAGTAACAGACTTTTACTGTGGTAACATAATGAGACTTTGACACAAGTGAACAGTTGGGACTTTGAAGTCCAGTTGTAGTTCTAAATTGAGCTTCTATGTGACAGGTGGATAACTGTACAACTTTGAGGGTTTGTGGAATAAGAGCTGCATCCAAGCAAAGGGAAGTGATGTGATGTTTATGTGTCTGCTGAATACAGACTATAGGCAGCTCAGCCGACAAATACTTTGGGAATGGGAAATTTGTGACCAGAAAGGAGCAGAATACTAAGAAAGTCCCTCGACTGGTATCTACAAACTAGCTTTTCCCGTGTCTTGCCTGTTCCTAGGCTTTACACTCATAAATTAGAATTAAATGAATGGGAGGGAAACTTCTTCCAGGAACCCAACTGAGTAAGAGCACTATGGGAGTCTAGGTAATGCCCCCCTAAAGGCATAAGCATCTGTATCCCTGGAAACTGAGGTTACATGGCAAAAAAGACAAGCTACGATTAAACTGAAGAGTTTGGGATGAAATGGTTATTCTGGGTTACCCACCGGGCCCCTAATTACCACGAAGTGTCCTTACAAAAAGGAGGCACAGGGAAACTTGTTACCAGACTGGTGTTTCCAACTGACTGAAGCAGAATTGGAAGGGTTCTGAAGTCAAGAACTCTGGTAGCTTCCAGATGCTTAAGAAGGCAAGGGAGTGGATTTTTCTAGAGCTTCCAGAGGGAGGGCAGTCTATATGACCTCTTTATTTGAGCCAACTGAAGCTGACTTCGTATTGTAAGAGGAGAAAAGTGTCATGTTCAAGTCTCCCTGTTTGTAAAACGTGTTACAGTAGCCACAGAGAATTAGCACTTACCGTCTGTCTCCCTATTACTGTACTTGTGATCTCTGCTCTTATATAATAAATAGAATGCAAGGTTGGAACACATTTAGTTAGTGCAAGATATCCATGCATAAGAACCAATTTTCATGCACTCTGGCCTTTTAGTTACTTTTGGGAGGGCTGACACAGGCAACTCCATTTTGTTGGTATGATACATGATTTTCGCCATGAAGGTTAGACTGCGCTCAAATTTATAATTCTCATGCTTCTATATCCCAAGTGCTGAGTTTTCACACAAGTGTTACTATGCCCAGCTTGACTTCATTTAAATTTGCCAGAATCTTAAGGGAAGAAATATATGATGTGTGTGGTAACCTGTTCCAGCAGCTATAGGGAACTCTCACCCTTCCACCTACCCAGCTATAGTACTTGATCTCCACTCTGACCCATCTTTTCAGGCTCTCCAGTGCTGCTGAGAAACATAAGTAAAGAATTTCTGCTCCATCCATACAGTTCAAGGGGATGAAGGAAACAGCTTGTTTTTGTGCCTTGGTCATAAGAAGTAAAGAAGGATGAGTGGGGTGGGCGTGTGTGGGGATATAAAGAGATTCTTAATCTACTTCCTTGAAACACCCGGCTGAGCTTTGATTAAAGTTAACAGCCCCCAGCTGCTCTTGCTTCATAGTTGTAGCATTTTTATTTCCAATCTGGAGCTAACATACGTCTGTGTTTCTGTCTGAGAAAAGAAATGAAGCTTTAGTATGGGAACACAGCTACACAAGGGCCATAATCCTAGCAGAGCAACCTAGACCCTGACACTCCTCACCTCCTCCACACAGCAGTAGGTTTCTGGCCCATACCATGTGTTGTTCTGATTTCCCTTAGGGTGAGTCACTAAGAAGGATAGTAGTAGAACTGAAGAAGAAATCAAGAATTACAAAGGAACATAAAACACATCGACTAGAAAATATTGGAAAATAAATATTGGGATGACTATATGTTTTGGGATCAGTAGACATGTGAAGAACTGAAAGAGGTTTTGAGAAGGTCTCTTGTAGTCCAGGCTGGCCGCAGAATTGCTATGAAGCAGAATGTATACTTGATCCCCAACCTCCTAAGTGCTGGGGTAACAGGTATGTGCCAGCCTGCCTGGCTGAGAAAACATGGTGCAATCATGCATGCCTGTAATTCTAACAATTCCTAAGGTTGAGGCAGGAGGATCACTGTGGGTTAAAATGGCCTGAGTCCAGCCAGGGCTCTGGCCACTAGGTGAGGCAGTCACCTGAAGTTAGACTTCACACACCCCATGCCACCAATGGGCAGGTATTGGGCTGTGAGAAGCCATAGGACCTTACTCCGGGAGAGGGGAAGGGTAGTTCAGGGTCCTTGGGGAACCGGCAGAACTGGGCTCATGGGTCCCTGGGCCCTGTGGAGGCCGGAGATGACAGGTTCTCAGTCGTGGGCACCGCAGCTGAATGCCGTGGAAGAGCTGAGAATGGAGTAACCCCCACGGGCTGCCTCTAGCCAGGGCCGAAGGGAAAAGGGCGGAGAGGAGAGCTCCAGCTTTGCGGAGACCAGGGTCTGGAAGCACAGAGAGGCAGTCTTCGTGAGACTAGACTCGGCTCTTGAGTGGGAGACCTGCTCCATTGCTCCAGCATGGTGGATCCAGATGAGAAGAAACAGTTCAGGTTTTAAGGCATTTATTGGAGAAAGGCAGAGAGAAGGAGAAAGGAGAGAAGTAGAGGCCGGCCATGGCCACGTGGAGAGGGGCCAAAGGGAAAAGAGCCCAAGAAGGGAAGAGAGTAAGAGAGGGAGGAGGGGCAAACAGCCCCCTTTATAGTGGGCCAGGCCTACCTGGCTGTTGCCAGGTAATTGTGGGGAGGTGCATACCTGGCTGTTACCAGGTAACTGTGGGGGTGGAATCCAGACAGAATATCAGGAGCTTGGGGGGCATTGCCCTACATGACTCATGGTCACAGAATTATGGAGCTGGGGCCTCATGTCAGGAGCCTAGTGTCTGGGAGCATGGCAAACGGCCTTCCTTCCGTCCCTTCCAGAATTATCTGCTGGGTCTCTGGGGTTTAAACCTACCTCGACCAGAAAACAGACTGCCTTTCACAGTCCCACAGATCACAAGTTCACCTTAGTGAGACCTTGACTCTGAGTATAAAATCTTCAAAAGGTATAGGGATACCTTCTTAAGGTGTTAGAGCCCTAGCAGTTTGCAGCATGAAGACCTAGGTTCATTCCCTAGTATTACAGAATAAAAACATTAAGAAAACAAAAATTAAGGTTACAGAATTAAAAAGGTGGCACAGAAAACATTCAGTTAATTATATGACCACATTACTAGTTAGGAGGGTGGGGAGCTGGTGCAAAAATAAAAATTAGCACATTTTGAAAAGAATTTTAGTTTATGGGGTTAAATTACACACTGGAATTGCCAACTGGTGACTCAGAGTCTCCTCATGTAATGAACTGAGAAATGTCCAGAGAGCATAAACAGAAAGGAGGAAGAGAGTAAATGGTACCAGACAGTACAGACAGAAAATTTGGGCACAAGTTGAGCTGAGAAACCTTGAGGTTCCTGAGCCTGACATGGTGGCACACATCCTTTATCCCAACACTTGGTGGATGCAGGAGGGCCAAGAGTTCAAGGTCACCCTCAGCTACATACTGAATTTCAGGCCAGCTCCATAAGACCCTATCTTAAAACAAACAAGCAAACCAACCAACAAAAGGAAAAGAAAGATGATCCTGCTGAGGAGTTTTTGGGCTGTGTTTATTCCCCCTACGCACTTCCCTTCTCCCTCTTGCTCCGACCCTGCTCACTCGGGGTTCATGGGCTTTTTATTTGTTTCTCATTATGGATGGTTGTGAGCCACCATGTGGTTGCTGGGATTTGAACTCATGACCTAACCCTGCTCTTAACCACTGAGTCATCTCACCAGCCCTGGGTTTGTGTTTCTAAAAATTAGTGAAGTCTTCTTCCACAATGCTGGAGTAGAAAACTGCCTTTAATTCCACAGATGTAGAAGATAAGATGTGGGTACATTGAGTCCTTAGTCAAGTGAATGAGCTGGATCTGAGGTTAGAAAAGTCTAAGTTTTCTATCAGGTTAGTGTCTGGGGATAGGATCTCATATTAGGTTGAGGAGACGTCTCACCTTCTATGCCTGGGAAGAACATCCTGAAGCTTAGGACCCTAATGTGGGTCTAGCATCCCTATCTAGGCCTCCCACTGGGAAAGCCTGAGCATTTTTAACAGGTTCTAGAATTCTGACTAAATTCTTAAAAAGGTAAATAGGTTTTCAATGTAGTCCCTGAATGCAACAGAGCCATAGAGCCTATTTCCTTAGGCGTTTGTAGGGTTGAACAGTCTCTTTGCAGTCAGTTGATGGAGTCTAAAAGGTGGAAAGTGTTTGTCTACATGTGGGGCAACTTGATGGGCCCTTCCCCTGTTGACACTCATTACTGGAAAACACTTGATGCTGTGAGCCTCAACATCGTACTCTATAAACTGTTGACACCATCAACAGTAAGAGTAAGGTAGAGTAAGTCTACCATGCAGGGCTTTGGTGCAGAGGGGTCCTGGTACAAAGGAGCTGGATAGGCACTGTGCTGTATTTTACACTTGTGAAATTTGGGGCTATTAGCACTCTTTGTACACCAGTTCAGAACATCCGAGTGTGAAACCTCATTCCTAAGGAGTTGGGAGTGGTATGACTTTGCCTCCAAATATGGCTGTTGTGTTGGCTTTCATTTTTGCAAAAAGAAACGATACCATAAAGAGTTACATTGTTGTTTTATTTTAGAGATGTCTTATTTATACAAATAAAATAAAAACAACTTGAGTGACATACAGATGAGCCAGGGGTTAATTATTCTCAGATAATTACCAAGTGGGCTTTTTAAAAGATATTCATTCATAGTTACTCAGAAACATTTACTGTGCAAGGTCCAGGTTATTTATATCATAATATCGGTTATTTTCCAGATTCAGCACAAATTACAGTAAGGAAGAAAATTTTTGATCTTTGGTGGTCTAGAATATACTCTATCAATTTTTTTCTTGTACAGTTATCCCTTGCTCATTTAGAGACTCATTATTACATTTTAGTCTCAACTAGGTCTATTTTCTTTTAGACTGTATGTCAAAGTTGTTCTGTTCTGAAAGTTCTAAAAGATGTCTAAAACTGATGACAGAGTGAATGAAGCCTGACAGTTTTGCCACTTATTTGTTACACAACAAAAGCCTCAACAAAAGGAAACTTTGAAGAGATAATTAAGTGAGCATTCTCAGGTTTTAATCAGGCTTGTGAGTCAGCATCTCTTGGCCTCATTCTGCAGAGCTAATTTGTGTAACTATAGTTACAGCTTGACAGAGGGCCTTTTCTGAGCCATGAGATAGGCGCCAGTGCATGCGTACATGTGTGCATGTGTGGGTGCGTGTGTGTGTGTGTGTGTGTGTGTGTGTGTGTGTTTGAGCACATAAGAGTCTCACTGTGTAGCTCAACTTGACCTCAAGTTTATGGATCTTTCTGCCTTAGTCTCTTATTTGGTGGGATTACAGAAATACGTTGTTACAGAAGTCCTCTCTGTTTTTATTTTCTCTATTTACTCTAATGATACCTTTTATTTATTTACTAGCCTCTACTTTCTTTTGTTTTGTTTGTTTTGTTTTTCCAGTCAGGGTATTTTGTGTAGCCTTGGCAATCCTAGAACTAGCTCTGTAGACCAGACTGGTCTTGAACTCACAGCGATTGGTCTGCCTCTGCCTCTGCCTCCCAGGTGCCACCACCCAACTATCTACTTCCTTAAAAAAATAAGTCATACTTTCCCTTAAGAGCTAGAGATATAACTCAGTGGTAGAGAACTTGCCTAATCATTATTTGCTATGCCCTAGGGTTCAGTTTCTAGCACCACCAAACAGTAATTGCAGAAACAAACCTCTCCATGACTCTGGAATCCCTCATTATCCCACTTAGTATCACCCTGGATGTCATAGATGCTCTCTGCCCCCCACAACCCACTTGGCACCTGTCTGTGTTGGGGGATCAGTAAACCAATTTGGTCTCATTAATTGCTTGCAGTGTTGTTTTTAGATGGTGGCCTGGTTTAGTAATATATGTCCACATTGGAATGACGAAGGGGCAAGAGCTACATGGTTCAGCTTATGAAGAGCAATATTGCGGCAGCTTTTGCTACCTTGCTAAGCTCCAGCTCCAGAGAATATTAGATCTGAGGATGAAAAACACAGACACACACATTGCTTAATTTCAACCTGCCTTCTTGGCTCAACTGTTGGGCACCTCCAACATACCCCAGCTAGCGTACCCTTCCCAGTAGTCTTAGCTGATCACCTCTCAACCTTCCGTAGCTTCAGTTGCTCAGCCACCTTCAATCCTAGCTCAACACCCCAAGATCTCACATGGCTGATTGGCTTTTCTCACTCCAAAGCATGTAGAAAACGCCTTTCCTCTCTCTCCTGCATTTTCTAACTTGCCAGTGGGGACCCAGAAGTCCTACCTAGTCCACCCAGCTCATTGGCTGCTAGCATCTTTATTGATGGATCAAGAACCAATTGGAGAACAGGACCTTAGCATCAGAACCAATCCCTACAGAGCAAGGGCATATTTAAGGGTTATAGTGAGTAACTGTGGGCAGCTGAAAACTTTTGCTGTTTTTGTTTAACAAACCAAACTTGGACAAAATTGCTTGGGGCAGGGGAGGGGGCGCTTGGGAGGAATGTTATTAATGACTATGAAAAATATCTGAAAAATCACAAACTGAAATAATAGTAAAATTAAAATGAAATGTAGCTTACTATGAAGAACAAGAGAGTTGGTAAGAAAAAAAATGAGTGAAAATAGTCCAAAGAAACCACTGAAAAATATTCAGGAGTTACAGGCTTATAGTCTAGAAGAGAGGTACAATTGAAGGCAGCATGAAGAATGTCCTTGAATCATTTTGTTTATCCACAACTTCATGGGTGTCTTACAGTTATGGTTTCAAATAGGCCTGGCTTTTCCTTCCCTTTGAAAAATAATTATGAGCCAGGTGGTAGTGGCATACACCTTTAATCCCAGCACTCAGGAGGCAGAGGTAGGCAGATCTCTGTGAGTTCAAGGCCACGATGGTGGTCTACAGAGCTACAGGACAGCAGGACTACACAGAGAAACCCATCCCCCAAAACAAACAAAACAAAATTTAACAAAAAAAATTATGGATTGAACTATTATTATTACTGTTATTTTTATTTTAAGAGCTGAGATCTTTGTTATATTGCCCAGACTAACCTTTGAATGCTTGGTTTTGGACTTCCACATTCAACCTTTAACTATAGCCAGGACTATAGGTGTGTGTCATCCACCTATAGGTGTGTCATTCACACCTCTCAGCAAGATCCTTTAACAGGTTACCTCACACAATACCTAGCAGTCCAAGCTGCCTGAGAAGTGGGTGCTCCCCTCCTTTGAGGCCATCCTCTAAAGGGATAAACTTCAACTTTGAGCTGTTTTTATATATAAGAGGCTTACAAAGGCTTATAAAAACAAAATGTCTGGTTTGTTCATCTCTTTATTTGGGGATAGAATCTTGCTATGGGCCTCAAACTGGTGATCCTCCTGTCCCAGACTCCACAGTGCTGGAATTAGAAGTGTGTATCTTCTACCACATCTGGCTTCAGATACTGAGAAAGAAGGGGTTAGAAATATGGCTCAACAGTTAAGAGTACTTGTTTCTCTTGCAGTGGACCAGGTTTTGGATCCTAGCACTCAAAAAGTTGCTCTCAATCAGAGATCTATCTTCTTCTAGCCTTTCTGGGCGCTGCATGCATATGGTGCACAGAAATGTATTCAGGCAAAACCCTGTTACATAAAATAAAATAAATAACTCTTTAAAAATAAGTAAATAAAAGCATAGAAGACCACTTAGACTTTTGGAAGATTACCACAAATATATGCTGGAAGGAAATATTAATTGTGAGCCCTTGGTATATTTCCACTTTCACTGCAAAAAGCCCATAGTTTCTTTCTTCCTCTGTGTGTGTGTATGCATGTATCTGAGTGTCTCTGTATGCGTCTCAGTGTCTTTGTGTGTCCTGGTGTGTGTGTATGTGCATGTCGGGATGTCTATGTGTATGTGTGTCTGGGAGAGATGTATGTGTGTCTGGGTGTCTCTGTGTGTGTGTGTGTGTCTGGGAGGGGTTTATGTATATCTGTGCATATGTCTGAGTGTGTATCTGGGGATTGACTCTAAGCCCTCTCTTATACTAAGCCATGCTTGCCATCAGCCACACTCCCAATCCAATGCAAACAGCTCTTCCAGAGTTTGCCAAAAGGACACTGAGCTGTCCTTGTAAAGTTGTTCAAAATGAACACTTGGGCTATTTGGGCTGTTTTTCCTCATCTGGGATTCTTCCTAGAAGCTTGGATTCAGTTTTGAATTTGTAGAGTGTTGTGTGTCATGTGCCCCCCTTGTGCTACCCCACCACCCCCTTCTTGGGAAGACTGACACCTGGAGTGGTTAGCTGGGCAGTAATGGGAATGTCAGGAATCCAGGAATGTCCTCATTTCCTGTGGGGAGCATCTAATTGAGCCCAGCATGAGGCTGTCCTTTAAGCTGTACCTTTCCCAAACATCTCAGTAGAGACAGCACAAGAAAAAAGGCTAAGCCTGTGGGAGACAAGGGCAGGGGAACATGGTTTGACTTGGTGCCCTTTGAAGGGCTGCTTTGAAATGTTCAAAGCCTTTCTCAACACTTAGTGGGAGGGGTTATTGATTCATATTCCTGATTTTATAAGAATTTGGTGTTAGATTGCATGTGGAGAGATGGACACCAAATAGGTTCTCAGGCAAAATTCTCCTGGAAGGAGATGGCCCATGTTGAGCCCAAGCAGGCAGGTGGGGTTCCTAAAACTAGAGGGGAGTTTCCTGACTGTTGCCTTTTTTTCAGACAATTTAGGGGAGATTTCACATGTTTTGTACCATTAATGGTATTCTACTTCTTTTGCTAACAATCTCCTCTGACCCCCCCACCCCCCACCTTGCAGAGGATTCTTTGGTAGGGTTAGCTCTCTGTCTAGCCTTTTCTTTTACAAGTAAATGCTAGTCAATGCATTTCCATGTGAAAGACATGTTAAAACATAGATTTTCTTTTCTCTTTCTTTTTTTTTTTTAACCATTTTCATATTAAAGAGAGGGCTACATAGCCTTTCTAGAATATCTTGTGTGTGCTCAGCAATTTCAAATTTTTCATTCATTTAATTTTCTCCAGTATTATCCAAGAGAGAGTTACCCAGGGTTTATAAATGAGGAGCTGAAGTTCATGGGTTAAGTAATTCCAAGGGGCCCAGGTCGTAGCTCAGCACTAGAGCATGGGAACTTAGCATGAGGAAGGGCCTAGGCTCAATTTCTAGTACAAAGAATCCCAAAAGGAGAGAGAGAATCTGACTTCAGAACCCCATGTTCCTTCATAGAGCACCCCAAGATTCTGGGCGTGGGTAATAATGATGTGTGCAGGTGAACTCCGCCACTCTTTACACCTGACTTTACATGTGGTAGTCTCTGACATTGTATGAAGAGTAATGGGCCCTAAGATTTCGAACCATTTTCAGACTTTACACCCCAACCCGTTTTTGTTCGTTGATGAATCCCAGGGAAGTGTAGAAGTAGAGGAGGAATAATTGTTTTTCCAACAATTAAGGTAAAGTCAAACATGGTTTGTTTTTATTTTGGGAAGTATTAGAGGGAAAACATCTTCTCAGTTGTTTTTCTACCAAGAGAGCATGAGGATATTCGGTTGTTTCCAGCAAGTAGTTGAGGAGTGTAGGGTGGAAAAGAGTTATTTGGTAGGTAGTGACTCTTAGCAAATGGAAACAGATGAGCCCTGGAACTTCCCTTAAAGGATTTGAGCTGATTGTTTGGAGGTCTCCTGAGGAGAGAACTGCCTTAGGCTATAGATCATATAGCCTTCAGTGAAGTTATGAACTAGAGTGACTCAATTTCTATCACTTTGCCTCTGGTGTCCTTGGGGTCAGGAGGCCAGACTTGAGAGCAGTTCACCCTTCTTATGCTAACTTTGCCCCTTACCTGCAAGTCATCATCCACTCTCAGCCTTACTTTGTTCATCTGTGAAATGGAAATGACATGAGTACCTTATGTGGCCAGCATGGCAATGAGAAAACCTACCCATGATACATGTGATAGATCTGCAGTAAACTGTGACTGTACATAAAGTGGTCACTGCTCTGAACATGCCTGCTGCTTTGATCCTTGTTTCACATATATTCTTATTTCTTCCATCAAAACCTCACTGTCCTAACTCAGCATTCTCTGTCCTGCATTATGGCTATGGTTTATTCATAGAGTATTAAAGATGTTTGTTTCACAGTGAGGTCTTTTTAATTTAATTAAAATTTAATTTGTTTTTTTTTTTAATTTAAAGACTTGGTGGAGACAAAATATTGTGAAACTGATCTCTTGTCCTGAGTCATCACTGCAATGCTTTTGAAGGAAGGGAGTGTGCTAACAGATTTGAGCAGCTTCTGTGGAGTTTTGGAATAGTATCTTGGCTAAGACTTAACATAGGTGATGGAGCCAGATTGCCTGCAGTTTCTATCTTAGCAGGAAGCACAGGCTAGCTTTGAATGAGATCGCCCCTCTGCTGACTGTGGCATCTGTGGTGATGCCTAGAGCAGTGTTTTGTGTTAGAAAGAGCTATGGCACTATAGCAGGTCTAGTGGGCGAGAAGTCACTATTTCTGTGCCACCTTGTGGAGAGCAGAGGAGTTCTCCTGGAAAGGGCTGAGGATGCTTCCCTTAGTTGTTTCACTGCTCTGTAGAACAGTGAACTAGGTATGAGCAAATGTAATGGCTTAGTTGTGCTTAGCTTGACTCTTAGTGACTAATCTGTGGCGCAAGGATTAAAATCCTCTGGCCACTATTAGTTATAACTATAGTAACATGTAATATGATCACCATATTTAGAATTTAATACCACACCATGCAATGATCATTATAGAACAATTTTCATTATAAACAGGTACTTTATAATTTTTTATACTTGTAAAATTGTATTTGTAATGTAGCCCAGGCTAGCTTTTAGCTCAGGGTAGCTGAAAATGGCCTTGATTTGTGATTCTCCTGCCTCTATCTCCTTAATACTGAGGTCACAGAGGTATACCACTATGCCCAGCAAAAGATCATGTTTTATATAGTACCTTTAAAAAACTCACTTTATTCACAAAATAATTATAAATTGACTTGGAAATTGTAATTTTTCTAGAAATGGTGCCAAACTCAAAACAGAAGTGTTGTATTAGTATGTAAACTCTCAGAACACAAGTGTTGTATTAGTATGTAAGAAGAGAAAGCTTAAAACAAGGACCAGGTGATGGAGGAGCAAATCATTGAATCAGCGTTATTTTGTTTTCAGGAACTTAATATTATCTGTTCTTTTAAGCAGATTTTAAAGGTGTGTGTGTGTGTGTGTGTGTGTGTGTGTGTGTGTGTGTGTGTGTGTGTTTTGTGAAGAGGAGCTAAAAGAGAAAGTCCTAAGTATCAATGGCTCCAGTTCTTGCCACATGAACTATTGTGAAACCGTCTGTTCTGGGTCATCACTTTCTGCTCCTACCAACACTTTATTTTTATCCTTTTATAGTTTTGCATACTGGCATTTGGCCCTGCTTGATACAAGCTTCTCGTTTTTACTTGAATAGTTATTTTTCATGAGTCACTTTTTGTGGGAAGATCAATTCTTTCATGTGCTGTAGAGGGTGAAAGATTGTGGACTTGTCAGGAAAGTGAGAGAGATTCAGAAGTCTGTAAAAGTTCTGACAGAAACCCTGGCCACTTTGGTGCCTGCAGAGATTGGGAATGTTTTATAGTCTCTTAATATTTGAGATAATCATTCTAAACTGCCCTCTTTGTTCAAAACATGTTTTATTTGTATTGACTTCTATTTCTGGTAAAATGGCTCAGTGGTAAAGGTACTTACTTGACAGCTAGCCTGGTTTTCTGAGTTTTATCCCTAGGATCTAACAGGGTGGGAATACAGAGAACCCACAAGGTGTGTGTGCATTTATCTCCACATTGATGCCATATCATGTACTCCCCACAAACACAAAGAAAGGTTTAATTTTTTTTTTTTTTTTTTTTTTGGTTTTTTGAGACAGGGTTTCTCTGTGTAGCCCTGGCTGTCCTGGAACTCACTGTGTAGACCAGGCTGGCCTCAAACTCAGAAATCCTCCTGCCTCTGCCTCCAAAGTGCTGGGATTAAAGGCGTGCGCCACCACCGCCCTAATTTTTTTTTTAAATTAAAAATGAATGGCTTTTGAGGGGGACTGAAGTGAGGGCTTTGGGCACACCAAGTACACTCTACAGCTTCCATAGCAGCAGGGTCAACATAACTACTGTGGTTTGAAGACTAGTGGAAACATGATTGACGAATAAGAATCTGAAGTGAAGAGGTGGGGAGAGAAAGCAAGAGAGAGGTAGGACAGTCTCAGGGAGGGGACATTAACTCTAGGAAATTCCCAAACAGGCCAGAGGGAGAAAGATTGAAACTATGGGAACAACAATAGTAACCAATAAGTACACTGGGCCTCATATATCTCATATCTGTGAGTTCTGGACCCCAGTTCAACCAGAATGGATAGAAAGATTTGGGAAGAAATCTGTTCTATCTCATACAGATGGGCCATTCTTCAAACTGTATGAGCACTTATATTAAGTATCACAGATGATTCTAGGGATGGTTCATACTGTGAGGAATGGTTATAATGTAAACACTTTCCAGTTTTGTATGAGTGACTTTAGCATCTGTAGACTTTGTATCTTCAGGATGCCATGGAACCTATGCCCCCTGTGATCATGGAGCAGCAACCAACCTGTCTTCAAGGGAAAATAGACTGGGGTTTGTACATAGAAGGGAAACACACTCAAACTGTTCTCCTGGCCAACATCATGATAACATGGAATGTTGCACTTATTAGGGACCAATTGTATATGAGGTGCTGTGTGGAGTTCAGAAGAGTACATAGTAAATTCTGAAAAATAGTCCAACCAATTTCAGAGAACCCAGGTTACTCACATGAAAAAAGTTAGTTTGTTAGTAGAGTTCTGGAGTGAAGATGAATTCAGACAAGAGGAAATCAGAAAGGGAAAGGAGAGGCTACAGTAGCCTAGCTGTTGGTTAAACCCACAGAGGCAGGAGTTAGCTTGGGCGTCATGCAGGGGTGGAGTCAAGGACTCCAAATAGGAACCAGTGTGGGAACCCAGAAAATGGGTGAAAAGATTTTAATTCCATTACATCCAATAAGATGATTGATCTCTGAAAGGATTTTTAGGGAATAGTCTGTGGCAGCAGATGTGGGGTGACTCTACTATTCAGAAATGGGAGTAGCAATGGGTAGAAATGAGAGCTGATGGGCAGAGAACACTTTATGAATGAGTGAATGAGCTGATGATGGACTTGTGAAGACAGGAACGAAAGGAGAGAGATGAAAGAAGTTACTTGCAGGGTCTGTTACTATGTGACTCTGTGATGTCCATGTCATCAACTCCCTGGTAACTGATAACATCTGTCCTCTAAGACCCTAGGCCAGTAGTAGGGGCCTCATGAAGCAGAATTCCCTGCCCTGCAAAATGAGCTATGTGTAGTCCCTGTTGGCAACACTCAGTGGTGGATAGCATCCACCCTTCACTTGACTGAGGTGATTATTCTCCCACATGTAGTTTATTTCTTGATTTTAATGTACGTCTTTTGGTCTGGTCAGTTGTTGCTAAATATATCTTTAATGTAGTAATTTGTAGCTGGGTACATATGAGAAATATTTTTCATTTACTATTTGATGGTGCTGGAGACCTTGCACATACTAAACCACGTATTGTACCGTTGAGCAACATCCTAAGCACCCACTTCCACCCCTTCCTCCTGAAAGACAGCTACCAGAATATTTGGCTCTTTGATTGTTACTTATGAGGGGGGCTTCATCTGAAGAAGTCAGCATAGGTAGGGAGAAGTTGAGAGGGAGTTGCATTCCCTTGCTTTGCTTTGCCTTCTACTATCAAAGAAGCATGCAGGTTTCAAAATCCAAATAGTCATCTGTCACATGGCCAACTTCATGGTACCATAAGCCTGAACATATAAAGTACGTAGGAGCTCAGATGGCAGTGTGAGTCTTTATCAATTTATAACCTTGCCATTCAGTCCCTTCCTTCCATTCTATTCAGATTTATGCAGTCACTGCCATAAGCAATTCAGAGTATTTTTATGACTCTAGCAACCCCCCTTCCTGCCCAATTTCCCTTCAGTTCCTTTAATCCTCACTCTTCAGAACCACTGAACTGATTTCTGACTGAATGAATTTGCCTGTCTGGGCATTTCATAGACATGCAAGCATAGAATTTGTTGTCTTTGTGTCCAGTTAACTTCACCTAGTTCACTTTAAGGTTTATTCATGTTGTAGTATATATGACTTCATTCTTTTTTTTTATTACTAAACAATATTCTACTGTATAGTTATACCATGTTTCACTAATTATCATCTGAAAACCATGTGGATTTTGTTCCTTTTGACTGTTACTGTTATTTGCATATATGATTTTGTGTGGACACATGTTTTCGTGTCTCTTGGGTAGGTACCTTAGAGTGAGCTTCTGTGCTGTATAACTGTATTTACACTTGAGGAAATTCCAAAATATTTCTGAGAGGGCACAATGCTTTGTTTTTAAATTGTGTGATCCATTCTCTTTACACCAAAAGGGGTAGGGATGGGTCTAACTTGTTTTGTTACAGTACAGAAATTATGTAAGTTAACTAAAACAGAGCGACAATGGAAACTTTTATTTGAGGTGTGTGTGTGTGTGTGTGTGTGTGTGTGTGTGTGTGTAAATAACCACAAAAGTCAAAAGAGGGCATTGGAGCCCTTGGAGTTAAGAGTTATAAACAGTTGTGAGCCACCCAACATGGGAATTGAATTCTGGTCCTCTAGAAAAGTGCTCGTAATTACATGAGTCATCTCTCTAACTCCAACACCTCTATTTTGAGCTATTAGAATATGAAAAAAAGTCAGTTAATGTAATTATCTTTGGTCAACCTCAAGATAATTGTCAGGGTTTTTTTTTTTTTGTTGTTGTTGTTAGTTTTGTTTTGTTGGTTGTTTGTTATCACTGAAGAAAGGCCAGGAATCTGTTTGCTCTCTTAGTAAGAATCAAAGTAATGCTAGTACTTGGGGGGCTAGAGAGATAACTTAGCAGTTGGGTGGTTAAGATCATCTGCTGCTCTTCTAGAGGTCATAAGTTCAACTCCTAGCACCTAATATGGTAGCTCACCACTGCCTATTATGGGATCTGATGCCCTCTTCTGGTGTGTCTACATATGTAGACAAAGTGCCATGCTCATAAAAAAAAAAGTTATTCTTGGTAGGGGGAATTAACCTTAAAAAGGGAATACTAATTGTCTGTAGAGTGGTGTCTTGGTGGACTCTGAACCCTTCACAACGTTCATTCACCACCTGCTGCCCTAGCCAGGATTTCGTTTGATGTGAAAAACACCATGACTATAAACAACTTAGGGAGGAAAGGGTTTATTCTGCCATAACTCTCTATCACAGTAATCATAAAGGGAGGCCAGGGAAGGAACTCAAGGCTGGAACCAGGAGGCAGGAACTGATGCTGAGGTCATGGGAGGATGCTGCTTATTAGCTTACTCCTCGAGCCTTGCACAGTATGCTTTCTTATAGCAACTAGCACAAGGGTGGCACTGCCACAGTGAACCGACTCTTCCTACATCAATTAGGAAAATGCACCACAGCTTGCCTACAAGCCAGTCTTTACAATGCCATTTTCTCAATTGCGGTTCCCTCTTCCAAAATTACTCTAGCTTTTATCAAGAAGGCATAAAACTAGCCAGTGGACCTGCCAAACAGGATAAGAAGTTTCACCAAATAGAAATATGCTTAGCAAGATGCCAAGATAAGGTCCTGTGATAGTTGAATACGGTGTTCATGGGTTCTTTTACCCTAGTATCCTGTATTTTAATTACTGTGAAGCTGTCTGAGGTACCATCCCCTCTCTGTGGCATAACTCAGGAAGTGACAATGAACCCAAAACAAAATGAGAGGGAGAATGTATGGGCAAGTATTGAGGAGATTTCAGGGGCCTTGTTCTACACACCATTCTTCAGCCAGTATGTGAAGACTGCTTGATTCCAGGCAGGTTTGACCCTGAGTACATTACCATGCTTACCATGGAGGGTCTGTGTTTGGATTGTGAAAAAATAGGGCAACAGCATCTCTTACTTGGCAGTGGTCCATTGTAGGATTCATGTTATGAACTGGTGTATTTAATCCTAAGTAGCCTGACACAAGGCTTTCGCTAGTGGTTGCTTGATTTAAAACAGAGCAGACCCATTCTTTGGCAACATCCCCAAGTAACATAATTTAGCTTGACTCACGATCTTATGATGGATACATTCCTGAATTCTGTTTAGTTGGGAAGACAACCTCTTCCTCTTGGCTGGGACTTCATCACTGATACATAAATTGAAACCTGAGGTTGGATATAAGGGGGACTCTCAAGGTGAAATGTGTCCCATGAAACCCTAGGCATATAGTAAATGAAGAATCTGGGTCTCTCTTGTGGCTTATCCAAGTGGCCACAACAGAAGAAAACAAAAGTAGAAACGAGGCAGCCAAGATTTTTACTCATGGGTGACAGCAAAGGGACTTTGTGTGCATGTAAACGACTTCTCCTGTAAACAGTATCTTTCCCAGCTCATTGGTGCTGCAGCACTGTGCTTACAGTTCAGTCCTAATTGCAGAGTCTTTTTCTTCTTTCTCTATTTGGGTTCTTAAGAATTTGGCAAACTAACCTGTATTTTATGTCATTTGCTCATTTTAAAGGAGGAGCAGGGATGTCCCCCTGGAGAGTCCCTAGAAGTCATTGTGTACTAGAATTGGCATAGCTGAGATACAGGGCAGTCTTAATAAACTAATGCATGTCAAAATGTGTTACTGAGTTTTCTAGGCTGAGCCCTGGCCACCATTTGGAGCAATGATGCACCTTTTTTTTTTTTTTTAATTTTATTTTCTAAGTTTTTTTTTATTTACATTCCAAATCATTTTCCCTTTCCCGTTTCCTCCCTCCCCGAAAGTCCCATAAGCCCCCTTCCCTCCCTCTTTTCCCCATTCAACCCCCTCTCGCTTCTCTGTCTTGACAGTCCCCTACATCCAGTCTATCTATTGATATGCAAATTGTGTCTAGGGTATTCTGAGATTCTGGGTTAATATCCCCTTATCAGTGACTGCATACCATGTGTGTTCTTTTGTGGTTGGGTTACCTCACTAAGGATGATATTTTCAAGTTCTGACCATTTGCCTAGGAATTTCGTGAATTCATTGTTTTTAATTGCAGAGTAGTATTCCATTGTGTAGATATACCACATCTTCTGAATCCATTCCTCCGTTGAGGGACATCTGGGTTCTTTCCAGCTTCTGGCTATTATAAATAAGGCTGCTATGAACATAGTGGAGCATGTGTCTTTATTGCATGCAGGTAAAGCCTCTGGGTATATGCCTAGGAGTGGTATAGCTGGATCCTCTGGGAGTGTCATGCCCAGTTTTCTGAGGAACCGCCAGACTGCTTTCCAGAGTGGTTGTACCAGCTTGCAATTCCACCAGCAGTGGAGGAGTGTTCCTCTTTCTCCACATCCTCACCAACAACTGCTGTCTCCTGTGTTTTTGATCTTAGCCATTCTGACTGGTGTGAGATGGAATCTCAGGGTTGTTTTGATTTGCATTTCCCTAATGACTAAGGATGATGAACATCTCTTTAGGTGCTTCTCAGCCATTAGATATTCTTCAAGTGAGAACTCTTTGTTTAGCTCTGTACCCCATTTTTTAATAGGGTTACTTGCCTCTCTGGAGTTTAACTTCTTCAGTTCTTTGTATATATTGGATATTAGCCCTCTGTCGGATGTAGGGTTGGTAAAGATCATTTCCCAGTTAGTTGGTTGCCGCTTTAAGAAGATGGCATTTCTCTTTCTTTCTCTATTCCCCTCAGACCTTAGGAGTTAGACACATGGGAAAGACAAAAAATTCTATCTACCCTTGATTCTGTGTCCATTATAGAAGCTTCTGCAGGAACAGTTAGATAATAACATTCTATCGTGCAGAGGATTTATTTGCTATCTTAGATGTGCTAAGATCTGACATAAACTAGGTACTAGTGGAGTTTTGAGAAAAATGACCTTGTGTAGTCTTCTCTTTTTCCTTTCTTTTCTTTCTTTCTTTCTTTTTTTTTTTTTTTTGTAGTATAGCAAAAGACTTGAGGATGGGTGTCTTATACAGAAAAGAGATTAATGTTGTGAATAGTTCCGTGAGTCTGAGGTTGATAGCTTTCTTGCTTGTAGAGTTTAGAGGTGGCATAGGGTATCTATTATATAGGCAGAACATACATGCATATACCTTCCCCTTCTGGTCTTTTTTAAACTTCCAGGAGTCAATACTACCCTTCCCTGCTCTTGCCCCCTGCCATGAGATTAACTACCTCTAATCAGCTCCTAGGACACTCTAATCACCAGTCAGATGATTTCTTCCATCATCATAGCTCATCACCAGGAGTATGTTTCTATATAGGAATTCTAAGAGAGATACTTTGACCATATAAACATTTTGCAAATTGCACCCCACTTGTGCTTTCCAGGCATACAGCCCTTTCCCTCCTTCAAGCTCTCTTAGTAAGGAAAGATGTCTGGTTTTACATGTAAATTTATCCATAAGGGAGTGCCAGGCTCTGTGTATGCTGACTCTCACAAGTGGGCATTTGTGCACATGGAGGACTTGCGATGGGGGCAATATTTAACTGGAGAGGATACAGGACAAATGCCTTGTCAGCTTTATAGCAGGTTGACTGACAAGAGAAAGCCTGTTGGCACCTTTCAGATAGTTTTTGTTTGGTTGGTTTTGATATATAGGGTCTTAACATAGTACAAGAAGGCTTCAACCTTACTATGGAGCTCAGTCTGGGAACACAGGCTTATGCCACTAATCACAGCTTGGGATCCTTCAAATACTAAGACAAGGAGAGGTTTTTCTACCCACACAGAAGAATTACTCTGTCCTGAATCAGTCAGAATACCTCCTTAGAGTGTAGGAAATCACCATACGGTATGGTGGTGGACAGTGTGGAAATTGAGATTACTTCATTTTGGGGTGTGATCAGATGGGTGTGATTGTGAAACAGAGGGGGTCCAAGATGAAAGGCTTTCAGTGGGTGGACCTCTCCAGCAAAGGCAAATGCTGTCTGTTTGTCATTAGGGCCTAGGTTAGTGCTAATTCACCCCAGTGAAGGCCAGTCTCAGGAAAGTGGTATATACTGCCACAGGGTCCCATGCCTGTGGCAGGAGAAGAGAAGGCTTGCCCACCATTCCTGGGAGCCATCCTGTCTGCATCCTCAGACCACCCAAGCTCATTGGAGAACAAATTCTTCACAATTATCAGAAACCCATGGCTATTCCAATAGGAGGCTAATTCAGTAGCAGCAGACAAGATCATAGCTTGATTAACAGGAGACAGGAACATCTTAAATTAGCTGTTCGGGGTAAACTGGGAAATTGGTGATGAAATTCTTGGTTGGCTCTTCCCAGAACATTCTTAAATTAAAATTACTCAGTTGATACAGAAAACAGTAAAATTACTGCAGATGGGGACAAAAACAGATCATCAACAAGCCTAATGGATTTCTCTTTCCAAGGTTTGGGCTTAGAGTTATTCTAAAACTTAGGGACTTCCATGTGCCTGAATTTTTCTATGGCTAGGCCTACTGATCCACTCTGCCACAAAGAAAACACGATGCCTCTAGCAAACCACAGCTTTATGTAGAACTAGACATATTTCTGTAACTCAGTCAAAAGAATTTAAAAATATACATCTTCAATTTTGTGAACTCACTGTAATTAGAGAAAAAAAAGATCTATATCCTGCCGATGAGATATGCTATCCCCTATATCCTGAACTGTCAAGGATGCAGTCTTTATTAGCAGTGATGTTCAGCCATGCTCACTGAAGGAGGCTTGGTCCTGTTCAGTGTCAAAGAGAATACTGTGGCTATCATGAAGTAGGAGCCAGCTGAGCATCTCCTTAATGGAGAGTCTAAGACATGCCATTCATACCTCATTTTAAGTTAGCAAAAATGGGGGCTTGGTAGACATGTTTCTAGCCCTTTCCTTATAAGATAGGGAACTCTTTAAAACAATTTTTTTTTATTTCTCCCAAATCCTCTGCATCCATGTGTGTGTGTGTGTGTGTGTGTGTGTGTGTGTGTGTGTGTGTGTGTGTGTCTATACATATACAAATACATGTGCACAGGAGACCCTGGAGGCCAGAAGAGGGCAATAGATTACTTAATTCTTTGGAGCTGGAGTGAGAGATAGTTGAGCCACCTAGTGTGGATGCTGGAAACTAAACCCAGTTTTCTTCAAGTACAGCACGTGCTCTCAACCACCAAGCCATCTCTTCTGCCCTTTCTATCCCTTTTCTTATAGAGGACTCTAACACAATTGTGGTCTATTTTCTACATAAGTTCACCTTGCTTAGATACCGTACTCTTCTTCATCTGCCCCAACATGTGACAGGGACATTCTTCTAGGCAGGGTTACAAACATCTGCAGCCTAGGAATCAGCGAGTTCCCCAGGGAGGGTGTTAAATCCAGAGTCTGCTGATCTGTTTCCTGTCTTTGTTATGGTTTCTTCACCGTAACTGGATATCCTTCTGAGCTCCAGCAAGCTGGTACTGTGTACAGCTGTGTCAGCAGGCCAAGGACTGCTGGCTTTGGAGGCCACATTCCCATTTACATAGCCAGCTTCCAGAACTCCAGTATACCTATTCATTTACAGGGTAAGCCGCTCCCTGTCTGCAGATCTGTAGGCCTCTCCATGTCATTCACAAGGTTCTGTGTAATCTAATTAAGATGAATTAAGAGGGAGAGTGGTTACCTAGCTGCACAGGGCTCTGCCAAGACAAAATCTCACAGGAATGCAAACAAATCACCATCCTAACAAATGACTATGAAAACACTTCAGGAAAGCAGCAAAATTTCTAAGACTTTGATGCTGGGAAACCCTAGCTGAAGCTATGGAGCTAGGGAATGTGCGTATGTGGCTGTGCCTGTCTAGCTTTGTGCTACCACTTGTATAATACTATTGCTTTGAGGACAGATAACTCATTACCCTCCAAACAGCTTTTGATTCACATGTGCTGTCTCCCCAGATGCAGAGCAGCAAGGTGTCCCTGTTGCCTGAGGTCCACAACTTAGCACACTGCTCTTTGTTAGATGAGAAAATGCACTTTTTGGAAACCTTGCAAATGACATGGACTATTCACAAAAACACAGCATCAGCTGCCAGTGGGTTTCCAGAAAGCTTTTAGCGTGTTTAACCCAAAGTGGGTTTGTGAACTTCTTGCACAGAGGTGTTGAGGAGGCTCCATAGAGGGTAAAGAGCAAACTGTTGATAACTCTGAAGTCACTCTTGTTGACCTGGCACAGAAGAGAGAGCCTACCAAATGTGTGCTTCTCTTGAGGATGGTACAGGGCTTTTCTTCCCCTGCATCAAGCAGTTTATCTGTATAGTCCTGATTTATGACCTCAAGTCCCTCTTATGATTGGTCCCAACTCCTTGGTGCTTTCTGGCACACAGTCCAGCAAGAGGTTTTGATTTTGTATGAAGTTGGAAGAACTGAGAAGTGTGCAGAGCGGAAATTAACAGCATGTTGTATCGTTTAGATTCTTAAGGAGAGCATAGTGCCAAAAATAGTTTCCAGTCTTCATTGAGAACTCCAGCTTGGTGGGGAAGTGCTTGCCTGTGAGCCTAGCACTTGGGAGGTGGAAGAAAGAGGAACAGGAGTTCAAGGCTAGTTTGAACTTTGAGACCTTATCTTAAAAAAATAACCAGAGAGGGGAGGATCTCAAAGCAGGCACTGCTACAATACCCAGGCAGACTTTAATGCTGTCATTTATACCTCCGGAGAAATCAGATAGTTTTTTCTCAATTTAGTTCCTAAGTTCAATGTAGAAATGTAGTAAAATGCTCCATATAATGAACTGCAAGGCAGTTCTAAGCCAGCCAGGCTCCAGCCACGTGCTGTGTAGTACTAACATATGGTCTGATTTCATACTCTGCCTGAACTGTGCCTGATATGCTTAAGTGTTACGTCATTTAAAATATACTGTGCTGCCTTATGGAACTTTCTCCAAAATTGACCGTATACACAAGTTTCAACAGATACAAGAAAATTCAAATACCTCCCCCCCCACCACCACACACACACATCCTATCAGATCACCTCAGATTAAAGATGGATTTCAACAACAGAAACAATAAAAAGCCTACAAATTCATGGAAACTAAACAACCCCCTACAGAATGAAAACTGGGTCAAAGCAGAAATAAGAGAGAAATTAAAGACTTCCTATTCCTAGAATGCAGTGAATGCACAGTATACCCAAACTGATGGAACACAATGAAAGTGCTGCTGAGAGGAAGTTCATAGCAATAGATGCCTTATAAAAATACTGGAGAGATCTCATACTAGTAGCCTAACAGCACACCTGAAAGCTCTAGAACAAAAAGAAGCAAACACACCCAAGAGGAGTAGACATCAGGAAATAATCAAACTCAGGGCTAAAATCAGTAAATTAGGAACAAAAAGAACAATACAAAGAATTAATGAAACAAAAAGAGCTGTTTCTTCAAGAAAATCAGTAACATAAACAAACTTTTATACAAACTAAAAGACACAGAGAATATCCAAATTTAAAAAATCAGAAATGAAAAGGGGGATATAACAACAAACACCTAGGAACTCCGAAGACTCATTAGGTCACACTTCAAAAACCTGTACTCCACAAAATTGAAAAATCTACACTAAATGGGCAATGTTCTTGGTAGATACCACTTGCCAAAGTTAAATCAAGATCAGGTTAACAATTTAAACAGACAGATAATTCCCAAGGAAATAGAAGCAGTCACTAAGTCTCCCAACCAAAAAAGGCCCAGGGACAAACAGTTTTAGTACAGAGTTCTACCAGACTTTCAAAGAAGAGCTAATAGCAAAAATTATCCTACAAAACAAAACCAGAAGGAACCTTGCCAAATTTATTTTGAGACCAGTCACCCTGATACCCAAACCATACAAAGATTCATCAAAGAAAGAGAATTATAGATTATTTCCTTCACGAACTTTAATGCATACATGCTCAATAAAATACTCACAACCTGAGTCAAAAAACATATCAAAAAGGTGATTCACCAAGTAGGCTCCATCTCAGAGATGCAGGGATTATTCAACATACAAAAATCTGTTAATGTAATTCACTATATAAAGAAACAAACAAAAATGACATGAACATCTTATTAGATGCTGAAAAAACCTTTGACAAAATCCAACACCCCTTCATGATAAATGTCTTAGAGAGATCAGGGATATAAGGGACATCCATAAACATAATAAGGCAATGTACAGCAAGCCTATACCTGACATCAAATTAAATGAAGAGAAACTCAAAGCAATTCCAATAAAATCAGGAACAAACCAAGGCTCCCCTCTCTTTCTGTATCTATTCAATATAGTACTTGAAGTTCTAGCTAGAGCAATAAAACAACTAAAGGAGATAAAGGGATACAAATTGGAAAGGAAGAAGTCAGTATCATTACTTGTAGATGATATAATAAGCGTAAGTGATCCCCAAAATTCTATCAGCAAATGTCAACAGCTGATAAACACCTTCAGTGAAGAGGCTGGATACAAGATTAAGAAAAAAAAAAGAAAAATCAGAGAAACAATACACCTCATAATAGCCACAAATTATCTGAAATATCTTTTTTTTTTGTTTGTTTGTTTTTGAGACAGGGTTTCTCTGTGTAGCCCTGGCTGTCCTGGAACTCACTGTGTAGACCAGGCTGGCCTCGAACTCAGAAATCCTCCTGCCTCTGCCTCCCAAGTGCTGGGATTAAAGGCGTGCGCCACCACCGCCTTATCTGAAATATCTTGAAGTAATTAACCAAGCAAGTAAAAGACCTGTATGTTAATAACTTCAAGTCTTTGAATATAGAAATTGAAGAAGATATCAGAAGATAGAAAGATCTTCCACAGTCATGGATTGGTAGGATTAGCATAGTAAAAATGCCCATTCTGCCAAAGACAATCTATAGATTGAACACAACACCCACCAAAAGTTCCACACAATTTTTTTACACACCTTGAAAGAACAATACCCAACTTAATGTGGGAGAGAGAGAGAGAGAGAGAGAGAGAGAGAGAGAGAGAGAGAGAGAGAGAAGCTAAAACAATCCTGTAAAATAAAAGAATTTCCAAAGGTATCATCCCTGATTTCAAGCAATACTATGCTACAGAGCTGTAATAATAAAAGTCATATGACATTGGCATAAAAACAGACAGGTTGATCAATGAAATTGAATCAAAGACCCAGTGCAGGTACCTGCAATAGAGCAGGTACTAAGATCTACAATTAATTAATGGAACTTCATGAAACCAAAAAGCTTCTGTAAGGCAAAAGACACCATCAGTAGAACAAAACATCAGCCTACAGAATGGGAATCTGACAGCGGTATAATATGCAAAATATATAAAGAATTCAAGAAACTAGATGTCACACACACACAAACCAAATAATTCAATTAAAAAAAATAGGATACAGACCTAAACAGAATCTTCAACAAAGGAATCTCAAGTGGCTGAGAAACATTTAAAAAAAATGTTCAACATCCTTAGCCATTAGGGTAATGCAAATGGATCTCAGAATGACCCTGAGATCCATCTTATACCTGTCAGTATGCATAAGACCAAAAGCATAAGTGACAGCTCATGCTGGCGAGCAAGGGGGAACACTCCTCCATTGCTGCTGGGAGTGCAACCCAGTAAGTACTACAGAATCAGAAATAGGAAAACTCCCTGGAACCTGTTGACCAACTAGTTTATATGAGCCAAAGGGCTCCAGAATCTGTGTAAAACTATGCCTGAGAAAACTAAGGCAGAGAGCAATACAGACAGATAGCTGATGTTGACTCTTATCTTTTACATACATATTTTTTATTGCACACACACACACATACATACATACATGCATGCACACACATGATAGTGATGACAATAGCCATTGGTTAGTGCAAGTATAAGCATTATGTGGTATGTGACCAGTCATCTCAGTTAATTCTTTTTTTATTATTCATTTTCTTATTAGATATATTTTTATTTACATTTCAAATGATTTCTCCTTTCCTGGATCCCCCCTCCCCAAAAGTCCCATAAGCCCTCTTCCCTCCCCCTGTTCCCTTACCGTTTCCCTGTCCTGGTATTCCCCTACACTGCTGCATTGAGCCTTTCCAGGACCAGGGGCCTCTCCTTCTTTTTCTTGGGCATCATTTGATATGTGAATTGTTTCTTGGGTATTTCGAGTTTCTGGGCTAACGTCCGCTTATCAGTGAGTGCATACCATGTGTGTTCTTTTGTGATTGGATCACCTCACTCAGGATGACATTCTCCAGTTCCACCCACTTGCCTAAGAATTTCATGAATTCATTGTTTTTAATAGCTGAGTAGTATTCCATAGTGTAAATATACCACATTTTCTGTATCCATTCCTCCGTTGAGGGACATCTGGGTTTTTTCCAGTTTCTTGTACAAAAGATACTCTAATAGAGTGTACTGGCTGGTTTTGTGTATCTGCTTGACACAGACTGGTGTTATCACAGAGAAAGGAGCTTCAGTTGGGGAAGTGCCTCCATGAGATCCAGCTGTGGGGCATTTTCTTAATTAGTGATCAAGGGGGGAAAGGGTCCCTTGTGGGTTGTACCATCCCTGGGCTGGTAGTCTTGTGTTCTATAAGAGAGCAGGCTGAGCAAGCCAGGGGAAGTAAGCCAGTAAGGAACATCCCTCCATGGCCTCTGCATCAGCTCCTGCTTCCTGACCTGCTTGAGTTCCAGTCCTGACTTCCTTTAGTGATGAACAGCAGTGTGGAAGTGTAAGCTGAATAAACCCTTTCCTCCCCAACTTGCTTCTTGGTCATGACGTTTGTCCAGGAATAGAAACCCTGACTAAGACATAGGGGAAGTGTTCCATTTGATCGATGAAGAAACTGAGGTGTAAAGACCTCCATAAATTGTCTACAGCCCAACAGGGAGCAGAAAATAGAAGCCAAGTCTGTCTTGATTTCACAACCTAAGATCTTATTTACTTCGAATCACAAATATTCAACAACACAGTAATAATTCAAAGTTTCTTCTAACCATTCATAAGTAATCATTGATGCTAACTGTTTACTCAACACCTATTCTGTTTAATGCTTGATCATACAAACTCAGGACATTTAAAGAGACTTTGACTTTTTTCTCAAGCAATTTATAATCTAGGATGGAGATAATGTTGTTTTTAAAGGAGATAAGAATAAGTTAGTATAGAAAATAATTGGGTATAGTAAAAAATTATAAATTCTTAGTTGAGAAAAAGTCAATATGGGTCCCAGGATCAAGGTAGTACTTTCCCTCTATGATGTAATTGTTCTTTAAAAGCATATAAAACAATGTAAAACTTGGGTTGTACCTTGTACCCAAAAGGCACATGTGTTGCTAAAATCTAATTATAAGAAATATTATAACATTTGTTTTGGGAAGTCACTTCCAAAAAAATAGTCTACTCCATGTGGCATAGTTTTGCTCTTTGTTATGTGTTAATTTTTATTCTCTAGTTGAGTAGATCTAGAATCACCTAGGAGACACAACATGACAGTGATGAACAGATACGAACACTAACTGCTGTTTTCATCACCACTGGACTGGATGCCCTCAAATTGTGAGCAACATATATTCTCCTTTAAGTTGCTTCTTGGTAGGTATTTTGTCACAGTAGGAAAAGTGTGTGCATCTATATAAAATAATACAATTTGTATACAAATCTGTGAACACCATTTACTATCTTCCATGTGATAGGTATTATTTAAGATTCCAAGATAAATGAGACATAGTCTATGCTCTCAGAGCTCAGGTGAGGGTAGAAAGATGTGAGAAGGATGAGGTGGGCAGGTGTGTGAAAAACTAGTTAACAGTTGATGGCAATAGACCAGACTATAGGGATCTATATTCTTTGGAGAGATGGGGACCTACTGTCCTTCCCTCTGTGTTTGCTAGGTGCCCCCTCTTCCTCTTCTCTCATAAGGACACTAGTTTGTCTGCTTAGGGCCCACCAGATAACCTAGGATGATCCTCCATCTCACAATCCTTAGTTTTATGATGTTTGCAGAGACACTTTCTCCAAATACATTTCCAGTTTCAGGGATTAGAGCTAATGTCTCTTCTAGATTGTCACTAGCCTATCTCAGATATTCTGACATGTAAATTGAACTGGCCAGTGGTCAGCAAGATGATTCGGATATTAGTAGGAGTAGAAAACAGTGTATACGAGAATGAAAACTGAGGGGAGAATATGACTATCTTTTGGGAATAAGCAAGAGAGAAGATGGAGTCAATGCCCACCTGAAAGAGGCAAATGCGGGAAGATAGTTGAAATAACTGAAAAGAAATCCTTGTACTAGTTTTCTGATACTATAACAAAATCCCTGTATAGGAAGCTTTATAAGAAAAGTTCATTTTGACTCAAAGTTTTCAGGCACAGGGATAAGGGGCTGCATATGATGATGACCTTCTTCTTGTCAGGGCTAAAGTAGCTCACGGTATCACATGACTACAAACAGAGCAGCTGTACCTGTGTGTGTCTTCTGGTCCTTTCCCTAGGAAGCTGCCAGTATTTAATCTTGGCAGCTCTACCAAGATGACCTTGTCTAACCCTAATCACTCCTTAAGCCTCCACTCTAAACACCCCAGCCCTTACTACCTCATTGTGGTCTCTGAACACCAAGGAGAGCTTTGGCTAGGTATAAACCATATTCAAACCATTTGGTGCATCCCTACATGAAGGAAGCAAATCAGGAGAGGGTGTCATCAAAAAACCAAGAGAGGAGTTTTAAAAAAGAAAGTCATTCTTTTAAAGGATCATGTTCTATTTAGTCTTCTGATAGTTTCATACAAGTATGCAATGCATATAAAATATTTATTTTGTTCTTTAATCTATTTACCTTTATTTTATGTGCATTGGTATTTTGCCTACATGTATGTCTATATGAGAATATCAGATCTTGGAGTTATAGACAGTTATGAGTTGCCATGAAAGTGCTAGGATTTGAACTTGGGTCCTGTGGAGGAGTAGTTGTGCCCTTAACTACTGAGCCATCTCTCCAGCCCCATATCCAATGTTTCTTGATCCTTTACATTCTAGCTTCCCTCCTATTCCTAGGGTCACCAACAGTTCCCCTTCCACCATCACATCCTTTATTATTATTATTGTTATTATTATTATTATTATTATTATTATTATTATTATTATTATAACCTGCTGAATCTAGTTGCCTGCTGGAATGTTGATTGATCTTGTTGGCAGTGTGGAAGGCAGTGTGCTCTTACTGTCTTATGTCAAGAGGCCTCTTTTGCACACAGTTTACACAAGTAAGTCATGTTACAGTTGTGCTCCTAGACCTATAGATCTCTTTGATTCCCCCCTTGCTAGCTTTCAGTTTGGAAATTCCAAATTACATTTATTACATGATGTTAGCAAAGTGGTTAGAGAAGATTGCTACACACACACACACACACACACACACACACACACACACACTATACATACACACATGCACACACACACGGGAGTTTTTACATATATATATATGTAAAGAAAATACTGGAAAATAGCAGTCTTTTAAAAAGTACAGAAGCTCTGTCCCTGACTGACTTGAGAGAAAGACAGACTTTGTGTCTGCCACTTGGGTGTTGATAAGCATCAGAATTGCAGTCTCAGAACCTCTGCACCTCTGCACTTCTCCACAGGCACTTTGGATGCATATTTTCATGCCACTGTTCCCAGAATCAGATGCCCTCAGCAATCAAATCAAATCAAATCACATTACTGTTTACTTCGATGGTTGGTTGCTTTTGAAAAAGACTTAAAAAACAAAAATTAAGCTGCCTGACCTGTACAAAACTGACCATTGTATCTTTTCTTTCCATGCAATTACATTCTTGGTACATTTTGTTGTAGTAGAAAAAAAAATCCTATAGCTTTATATTTAGTAGAATAAGAGAGGACAGGACTTTAGTTTAGTTTTGCTTTTACATGTGCTGTGTATTACTAAAGAGGTCTAAACACCAAAGCAGGTTCTCCGTGTGATAATGTCAAGGGTACATGAAGGAGAAGGGGACATTTTACATCCCACTTTTTACAGTAGCTCACTAAGAGCAGCTAGGTTCTCAGCACACAGGGCCATGAACTGTTGTTTTTCTTGTAGTATCTCTGGTGGATCTGTTTTCTTGGTCTGGCAAAGAAGTCAGATTCTTTTTTTTTTTTTTTTTTTTTTTAATTTAATTTTATTTTATTTTTTTAATTTACATTCCAAATCACTTCCCCTTTCCCGTTTCCTCCCTCCCCGAAAGTCCCATAAGCCCCCTTCCCTCCCTCTTTTCTCCGTTCAACCCCCTCTCATTACTCTGTCCTGGCGTTCCCCTACATCCAGTCTTTCCAGGACCAGGGGTCTCTCCTTCCATCTTTTTAGAAATCTATTGATATGCTGATTGTGTCTAGGGTATTCTGAGATTCTGGGTCAATATCCCCTTATCAGTGACTTCATACCATGTGTGATCTTTTGTGATTGGGTTACCTCACTAAGGATGATATTTTCAAGTTCTGACCATTTGCCTAGGAATTTCGTGAATTCATTGTTTTTAATTGCAGAGTAGTATTCCATTGTGTAAATATACCACATCTTCTGAATCCATTCCTCCGTTGAGGGACATCTGGGTTCTTTCCAGCTTCTGGCTATTATAAATAAGGCTGCTATGAATATAGTGGAGCATGTGTCCTTATTGCATGCAGGTAAAGTCTCTGGGTATATGCCCAGGAGTGGTATAGCCGGATCCTCCGGAAGTGTCATGCCCAGTTTTCTGAGGAGCCGCCAGACTGCTTTCCAGAGTGGTTGTACCAGCCTGCAATTCCACCAGCAGATTCTTGAATAGAATCAAGACACCCATGTGGGTGGCCTCCGCTCAGCATTTCCAGAAGGGCGGATCACACTGCTTTCTCTCCAGCCCTTGAGAACTAGAGGAGGGCCACGATGTTGGGGGTAGTGGTGGTGGAAGGGATGCCTAATTGGCTCTGATGAGCTCATACCCACAGCAAAGCCGCTTCCATATAAGCAATTCTTTGATGGTACAGCCATTTGACTTTCGGTTACATATAGAAAAGGTAAATTGTGTACTTGTTGGTAACAAAGTCCAGGGAAAGCATGGATGCTTGAGCCATCTGTGCAGTATGGTCTTTCATTGGAGGAGATTCAATTAATGAAATAGTTACAGAATAAATCACAATAGATTTTAAAAGGAATTCAATGTGTGACTGTCTCATTTAATGGCCGTAAAGGGTGAAATCTCCAATTGCTCAAACCAAAAGGAGCCCATCAGCAGAGAGGAAAAGCAATATAAATTGCCAGGAATAATCATCAAGATGTTACTAAACACCCATAGTCATATAAGTCAGCTTTCCAGGAGTATGACAAAATAAACTACAACAACCAGCTTACAAAGAAGAAAGGTTCATTGTGACTTACAGTTCCAGAGGTTTCGCTTCATGGTCAGTTGACTCTGTTGTCTAGGGCCTGTGGTGAGACAACAGTGGTGGAACCCTTTTCTTACCTCGTGATAGTCTAGAGGCAGATGTAGGGAGAAGGGAGAGAGGAGAAAGTGGAGTGGAGGGGGGAGTGAGAGAGAGACAGGGAGGAAGTAAGAGGGGAGATGGGGAGAGGAACAATGACTCCTAGACTCTGCCTCCTTACAGTGCTGTTGGCTGGGAATAAAGCTTTAACCTCGTGGGCCTTCAGAGGATATTGCAGATCTAAATTATAGCCCAGATAAGCTATCAAGAGACAAGTTCATATGGTTTTCAAAAGCTTATTGATAGATCTGTGTGCCTTAGGACATCTAAATTCCAAGGATAAATGGGAAAATTTGGGCCAGTGAGGGAGAAGTTAGAAGGGAAACGTGGAGGAAACATGTTGTTCTGTTTGTTTTCAGTAATGTGCAGCATGTAAGTGATTGACTGACACAAAGTTGCAGGGTACGTTAAAATCAACCACATTTCCTCTAATGAGACAGAACCATGTGGGAGTTTCAAAATATTTCATGCAAATAGTGATGGAATTTACAGAGAATTGGAGTTGCTGTAGAAAACATCAGAATCTTCTTTTTCATTCTTGTTTACTTCATGAATTCATTTACACATACACATGTTTACACATCGCATACTACATTGATAAGTCTCAAACCCTGGGACAAATGACTGTGGTACCAATTTAACATATCAAAGCAGACCTGGCCACCAGGTTGTCCCAGCATCCCTCTGTCCCTACCTGTTACAGCAAATGGCTGGCATACCCTGCCCTCTACCCTTTCCTTCTCAACTCTCCAGCTGAGGGGTGGGTTGCCCTTACTCCAGAGGCTCTTCCCTATATAATCCAGCTATTTTGGTTATACTCCCTTTTTAACCCTTTGCTCTCCTGGCTGCTACATCTAGTTCTCCTCTCCCTTCACCTTTCTGCTCTCCTTCCATGGCTCAGAGTCATGTCCACTCTGGACTCTCCCAGATGTCTCTGTCTCTGACACGCTCTCCCTTTTATCTACAATGAATCTTCCTCCACCACACCTAGGGGCAGTGATGTTCTTCCCTTTATTTCTTTTTTTCATTCAACAATAAAAAGATAAATGTTAGAGAAGTCTTGACATTCCTTAAAGTTGAATATAGACTTTTTTTTATATGTATAGTAATTGATTGTATGGTGTGTGGATTAGAAATGAATTAAACTGTTAGTTCAAAAGAAGATGAAATTTAGGTTCACTACGTGAGTTTCATAATTCTGAATAGTTGGGTTAAAGATGAATGATCTCAAATTATAATGTGGATGGCATCCTCAGTGAATGGCTGCTGGGAGAACAACACTCTGCCCTGGGGGTGGGGGGGTCACTCTGAGACCTACAGTACAGAGAATCTGCCGACATGTGTGTGGTGCCAAATTTGGAGAACAAGTGCATGTTATTGTATTCTATGGCATACACTTT
This sequence comes from Tokudaia tokunoshimensis, assembly GCA_036184795.1. Taxonomy (NCBI): domain Eukaryota; kingdom Metazoa; phylum Chordata; class Mammalia; order Rodentia; family Muridae; genus Tokudaia; species Tokudaia tokunoshimensis. The sequence goes on from BTHU01000017.1 coordinate 140,473, forward strand.
GTTCTGCCCTGGTCAGGTTTGATTATGAGAGTGCTACATGCCATACAGGAAAACCATGTTCAGGGAGTAAGTCATGAGCTGTGAATGTCATAGGCCATGGAATTAGATTTGTGCTCCACTTAAAATAACACAGGAAAAACTTTGTTCAATAAACAGAAATAGCTTAAGCTAACAGAATAAATACAAAACTTAAAAAAAAAACCACACACACACACAAAGTCCACTATATTTTCCCTCAGAAAAACGATTTACACACATGACTCCTTTTGCTTGTCATCCACACTAAGAAAGCTGAAGCCCCCAACAAAACTTTCAGACCCTGTGGGATGATTTGGAGATTTTGCTTCTGACAACTCTAAATTTCACTTTTAAGAAAATTTTGTGTGGCCTGGAGAAATGGTTCAGTGGTTAAAAGCACTAATTGCTCTTCTAGAGGTCTTGAGTTCAATTCCCAGAAACCACATAGTGACTTACAATAATCTGTAATGGAATCTGATGCCCTCTTCTGGTGTGTCTGAAGACAAAAACAGTGTACTCACATACATAAAATAAATAAATCTATTAAAAAATAAAATTTTGTGCATCTGCATACACACATATACACACACATATCTGTGTGGGGTATTTTTTTATTTGATTTTTCAAGACAGGGTTTCTCTGTGTAACACTATCATGGGACTCACTCTGTAGACCAGGTTGGCCCTGAACTCAGAGACTCACCTGCCTTTGCCTCCTGATTAAGGTATTAAGACTAGGATTAAAGGCATGTGCCACCATGCCCAGCTCCAATTTTGTTTTTATGTTGGAGGAAAATAGTTTTGTTTTCCCCTGTCTTTGTCTTACCCCGCTCTTTCCCTATATCCTGTAACTCCCCCAAACATTTTGCTTCAGAAAAAGTTGGGGCATATTCTTTGAAATCATCTCTGGAAATACCAAGTCACAAAATTTAATTTCATAGATACTTTTTAAAAGATTTTTATCTATGTATAAGTGTCTCTGAAATTACAGGTAGCATCAGTGTGCATGCTGGGAACTAAGCTCTGATCTCTACAAGAGCAGAAAGCACTCTTAACTGCTAAACCATCTCTCTAGCTCCTCATAAGGACTTCTGGTATTTTCCATTGTCATTGTCATTTAGACTCAAAAACTTTGTGTGTAGCTTCATTGATTATAGAGATGGCACATTAGTTTTAGGGTCAACTTCATCAGCATTTTCATCTCTCTGTGATTGGACCAGCCTCTCACTATAAATTCTAGTCTGTGAGTCAGTGATCTCCAAAGTATAGTATAATGTGTTTTTCATCATCATCATCATCTCAGAGACACTTAGGTCATAATGCTGTTTACTACACTGAGCAACACAGTGTTTATATACAGCTTATAAAAATTAATACCTACACTTTGAAGAATGCCTAGTCATTACTTTGCTTCTGAAAAGAATGTTTGATCAAAGTTTGTAGAGCACTGTCCTTTGTTCTTGGGCTTCTCTTTCCCACCATAGGCTTTATCTCTACAGCAGCCACTGTGTGGACCACTGGTTTTCCTTCCCTTTACCTGTACCATGAGGCAGAGGGAATGCAGGCATGCATCTGAAGCCAAGAGCACCACAGCTCTTGAGCAAAAACACACATTCCCCTAAAACCAGAGTACAACTACACATTCAGAGCCTTCGTTTAGCCATAATATAAATAAGAGACCCAAGAGAATATTTAAATAGCAACAACAAAAAGTGAGAGTGGTTTTACATTACTAACCAAAGGATGTGAAAATGGGGGCACAGGTTTGCTTTCTTTCATATTAGACCTTTGGAGTTTTTGTTGTTTTTTTTATTTTTATTTTTTTTCCAACTGTCAGCAAATGGGTGTGTCCATCTTTCCAGATTTGAAGAGTTTATAAACAGTTGAAAGTCAATTAAGTAATCAAGTACACACTGTTTGCACAGTCACAAAAATCTCTACTTCAAGGACTTTCCATATAGTGGTGAGAGACCATGCACAGAGGTCATATTGCATATACATGTACACATGCAAATATGAGCCAATCTTGTTTTGTTAGTAAAAAGTGTGTACTATCAATGTCTAGACTAAACAACCCCTTGCAGGACTTGTTCCTTTGAGGCCTATCTCTCCAGAATTGTGTAGAGAAGTGATTCTCAACCTGTGGGTTACAAACCCTTTGGAGGTCAAACTAACTTTCATAGGGGTCACATATCAGATATTCTGCATAGCATATATATTTTTTAAAGATTTATTTATTTATTTATTTATTATATTCAGACGCTCCAGAAGAGGGCATCAGATCTCATTATGGATGGTTGTGAGCCACTATGTTGTTGCTGGGATTTGACTCAGGACCGTTGGAAGAGCAATCAGTGCTCTTAACCGCTGAGCCGTCTCTCCAGCCCACATATCAGATATTTATAGTTCACAAATAGTAGCAAAATTACAGTTATGAGGTAGCATCAAAAATAATTTTATGGTTGGGGTCACCACAACATGAGGAATGGTATTAAAGGGTCACAGCATTAGGAAGGTTGAGAACCACTGTAGAGAAACATCTTACTAAATACCAGTCTATGAGTTTGGAGAAAGCAGAAGTCACTCTGGGCTGGAATGCTGCAAATTTCACAAGCAAAATGAAACTGGAATTCCAATAGGATTGAGGTGTGTGCAAAGAGGAAAGGACAAAAGCACACAAATTTAATAGCTCAGCTTCCCTAGCTGAGGGGCAAATGTTCAAGTGGATGATAAACATGAACATGAATTTTCCTGTTCACTTCCCTAGCAGCTTCGTTAGGCCAAGCTTAGGTATTTGTCCAAGTAGGCAGACTGTCTGCCTTGTTTAGTGTCTAATACTGGGATAGCTAGAAGGGTCATTGGAGATGTGAAAGATTGGTCATTGGTCTATCCTGTCACTCAACAGAGGCAAAGCATCTCTACTATAAAAACCTGACATTTGAGAGTCTTCAAAAATTGGGAAATTCTTGAACACTGACATGACATCACACATAGAAGATTCCATAGATGACCTCAAGTGAGGGGTCACCATCAAAACATGGTGCTCCCAAACTCCCATGTAACATTGCTTTTAGGCTCTGTGTTTAAGTGCATCTGAAGCATGAGTAAACTGTTTGAACATAGATCCAATATTTAAGATAACTTGTTAAGAGGCTGGAGAGATGACTCAGTGGTTAAGAATAATGACTGTTATTCCAGAGGACCCTGGTTCAATTCCCAGAACCTACAGGGCAGCTCACAACTGTCTGTGACTCCAAGATCTAGCAACCTCACACAGACATGCATGCAGGGAAAAACATACCAATGTGCATAAAATAAAAATAAATAAAAATTTAAAAAGATAACTCATTAAGTATCTGCAAGTATTCTGAAATTTTAAAAATAAATCTAATCCCAAACACTCATTCTCCCAAGCATTTTAGATATGAAGTTTTCAACTGTACAGCCTTTGTTTGAGAAGCATTGGCCCTATTGCTCTATGAAAGCAAGAAAGAAAGGATAGAAGCAGCTGTTCTTATGACACAGTCCTCCTGCCTTGTGTGAAGGGTCAGACCTGTTGCTAGAGAAGCTGCAGCAGCCACATCAGAAAATGGGATGAGGGTCACCATGCAAACTGACTGAAAATGAGGGAAAGAGGACAGAGAAAACTCTAGAAATAGATGTGTTTACCTTGGAACACATTATTGGAGACAACAGTGGTGCATTTTGAAAACCAGGAGTCACGGAGAGAAGCATGCATTGGGCAGACGATGGACATCATAACTGAAGTCTTGAATTGATGATCTGTCTTATAAGTAAATATTGAAAAGATGAAAAGAGCCACAGTAGACAATGGAAGAAAAAAATTGCAGACCTTTCACTCCTTTGTAACGTCTTCTGTCTGGCATTATATGGGGACTCATGTCCTTACTATAAAGAAATATAATACTACATTCTGACTCAGAAATCTTTGTCTAAAGATAATTCTTCTCAGTCCTCAGTAATGTTCATCAGATTCCATTATTTTTTGAGATAGTATCTTACTATGAAGCCCAGACTGGCCTTAAACTCACTGCAATATCCTACCTCCTTCTCTTGAGTGCTTTGTTAACAGGTGTGTCTGACAGAATTGCTAACATGTGCTTGCATGCATGCATGTATATATGCTTGCGTGTGTACATGTTCCATGTTTACTGTTCCTTGAATGTTCACACATCTGATGAATATCAAGTGCTGAAAATAATGGATTAATTGGTATATCTATAATGGGTAATAACTTGAAGGAAACAAAGAAAAACTTACGGCATTTCCAGTTTTTAGGAAACATACAAGGACCTCCATAGGCCCAGGCTGGCCTCAAACTCATGGTCCTGCTGTGATAGCCTCCTGAGGTCTGGAATTACAGGCATGGTCCTCCACCCCTGTTGGTAACATATGGCAGGGAAGAAGAAAGATTAAGCAGAGAATTCTGCATTGCTCTGTGAATGTGATAGCTCACCAATGGGAAAGGAGAGACAGAAGGTGCACTTCTGGTTGAGGCAGAATATATCAGCCACTTCCGGCTCAGAGCTAACTGTTCCCCTTTATGATTATTCCTTCCCTGTACTTGCAGCCTGTGGTGCCACCATTAAGGGCCTCATCACCTAACTTCAGGTATGGCTTGTATTCAGTTTGTGGCTTCTAAAAGATCCAGCAAACATTAGTAGAATGGGGTCATCAGGAATTCTGGAGTGAGGATCTGGGATCCTCTTGTAGCTCCCTGGTCTTTTTTTTTTTTTTTATGAAGTAAGTTAAATGTGATACATACATCTGTGAAGTATTCAATGTAAAACACAAACGTTCACTTCGGATTTGGATATTTAAAAGTCATAAATAGTTGGCAGAAATACAGACTGTATTAAAATTTGGGATGAGTTATAGCTCCATGATATAGTACCACTTATGTTTGAGTTGTACTCCCAACTCAGAAGAGGAGAATTCAGAAAAGTGAATTATTAATTCATATATCAGCCTGAGCATTAACAGCATGAGTTTGTGCTGGCAATCTTACAACATCTGAAATCACTCAGTGCTGTTCTTTAAATATCCAATAGACTACCTCTACAATCAAAATTTTTTTTAAAATTTTTTTATTGTGGTTCACTCTTTTCTTTTGAATTTTTTATTAAACTAATAAAATTTATTTTAAAATATACACTCAGTATTGCCTTTTTTATTTTTATTTTTTTGATTGGATATTTTCTTTATTTACATTTCAAATGTTTTCCCCATTCCAGGTCTCCCCTTCAGGACCCCCCTACCCATTCTTCCTCCCCCTGCCTCTATGAGGGTGCTTCCCCACCCACACATTCCCTGGCATTCCCTTACACTGGGGCATTGAAAACCCTCCGGCCCAAGGGCCTCTCCTCGCACTGATGTCCAACAAGGCCATCCTCTGCCACATATGTAGCCAGTACCATGGATTGATCCATGTGTATTCTTTGGTTGGTGGTCCATTCCCCGGGAGCTCCGGGGCAGGGGTGGGGGGGTGTCCTGGCCTGTTGACACTGTTACTCCCTTCATGGGGCTGCAATTCCCCTCAGCTTCTCCAGTCCTTTCTCCAACTCCTCCACCTGGAATCACCCCTCCCCTCCCCCCCCCCCGAGCTCAGTCCAATGGTTGGCTGCAAGCTTCCACCTCTGTATTTGTCAGGCTATGGCATGACCTCTCAGGAGACAGCCATATCAGGCTTCCATCAGCAAGCATTTCCTGGCATCCAAAATAACGTCCAGGTTTGGTGTCTGTACATAGGATGGATCCCCAGGTGGGGTAGTCTGTGGATGGCCTTTCCTTCAGTCTCTGCACCACATTTTGTCTCCATATTTCTCTTCTGAGTATTTTGTTCACCCTTCTAAAAAGCACATTTTGAAGCATGTACATTTTGGTCTTCCTTCTTAGGTTTCATATGGTCTGTGAATTGAATCTTGGATATTCCAAACTTGGGGGCTAATATCCACTTATCACTGAGAACATACCGTTTGTTCCTTTGTGACTGAATCACCTCACTCAGGATGATATTCTCAAGTTCCATCCATTTGCCTTCAAATTTCATGAAGTCATTGTTTTTTAATAACTGAGTATTCCATTGTGTAAATGTACCACATTTTCTGAATCCATTCCTCTGTTGAAGGACGTGTGGGTTCTTCCCAACTTCTGACTATTATAAATAAGGCTGCTATGAACATAGTGGAGCATGTGTCCTTATTACATGTTGGAGCATCTTCTGGGGATATGCCGAGGAGTGGTATAGCTGGGTCCTCAGGTAGTACAATGTCCAATTTTCTGAGGAACCCCCAGATAGATTTCCAGAGTGGTTGTACCAGCTTGTAATTCCACCAGCAATAAAAATCCTCTTTCTCCACATCCTCACCAGCATCTGCTGTCACCTGAGTTTTTGATCTTAGACATTCTGACTGGTGTGAAGTGGAATCTCAGAGTTGTTTTGATTTGTATTTCCCTGATGATTAAGGATGTTTAACATTTCTTTAGGTGTTTCTCAGCCCTTCAAGATTCCTCAGTTGACAATTCTACATTTAGCTTTGTGCCCCATTTTTAATAGGGTAATGTGATCTTCTAGAGTCTAACTTCTTGAGTTCTCTGTTTATATTGGATATTCGTTCTCTATTGGATGGAGGATTGGTAAAGATCTTTTTCCAATCTGTTGGTTGCCGTTTTGTCCTATTGACAGTGTCCTTTGACTTATAGAAGCTTTGCAATTTTATGAGGTCCCATTTGTCAATTGTTGATCTTAGAGCATAAGCCATTGGGGTTCTGAACAGGAACTTTTCCCCTGTGCCCATGTGTTCGAGACTTTTCACCACTTTCTTTTCTATTAGATGCAGTGTATCTGGTTGTATGTGGAGGTCCTTGATCCACTTAGACTTGAGCTTTGTACAAGAAGATAAGAGGTCAGCATTCTTCTACAAGTTGACCATCAGTTGAACCCACACCATTTGTTGAAAATGCTGTCTTTTTTCCACTGCATGGTTTTAGCTCCTTTGTCAAAGATCAAGTGACCATAGATGTGTGGTTCATTTCTGGGTCTTCAATTCTATTCCATTGATCTATATGCCTGTTGCTTTAATAATACCATGTAGTTTTTATCACTTTTGCTCTGTAGTACTCTGTAGTACTGTAGACCTTGCTTGAGGTCAGGGATGCTGATTCCCCCAGAAGTTCTTTTATTTTTGAGAATAGATTTGGCTATCCTGGGTTTTTTGTTATTCTGAATGAATTTGAGGATTGCTCTTTCTAACTCTATGAAGAATTGAGTTGGAATTTTGATGGCGATTGCATTGAAACTAGATTGGTTTTGGCAAGATGGCCATTTTTACTATATTAATTCTGCCAATCCACAAACATGGGAGATCTCTCCATCTTCTGAAGTCTTCTTCAATTTCTTTCTTCAGAGACTTGAAGTTCTTGTCATGCAGATCTTTCACTTCTTTGGTTAGAGTCACACCAAGATATTTTATATTGTTTGTGACTATTGTGAATGGTGTTGTTTCCCTAATTTCTTTCTCAGCCTGTTTATCCTTGGAGTATTGTAAAGATACTGATTTGTTTGAGTTAATTTTTTATTAGATATATTCTTTATTTACATTTCAAATATTGTCCCTTTTCTTGGTCCCCAACCCCTCTGAAAATCCCCTAAACCTTCCCCTCTCCCGTTGTTCACCAATCAACTCACTCCCGCTTCCCTGTCCTGGTATTCCCCTACACTGCAGCATCTAGCCTTCTCTGGACCAAGGGCCTCTCCTCCCTTTGATGTCCTACATGGCCATCCTCTGCTGCCTATGCATCTGGAGCCATGGGTCCATTCATGTATACTCTTTGGTTGATGGTTTAGACCCTCGGATGTCTGGGGGTACTGGGTGGCAGATATTGTTGTTCCTCCTATGGCTCTGCAAACCCCTTCAGCTCCTTGGGTCCGTTCTTTAGCTTCTCCATTGGGGACCCTGAGCTCAGTTCAATGACTGGCTAAGAGTGTCCCCCTCTGTATTTATCCTACACTGGCAGAACCTCCCAAGTGACAGCTATTTCAGACTCCGGTCAGCAAGCACTTGTGGGCATCCACAATAGTGTCTGGATTTTGTAACTGTATATGGGATGGATCCCTAGGTAGATTTGTTTGAGTTAATTTTATATCCAACCACATTGCTGAAGTTGTTTATCAGCTGTAGGAGTTCTCTGGTGGAGTTTTTGGGGTCACTTAAATATACTATCATATCATCTGCAAATAGTGATAGTTCGACTTCTTCCTTTCCAATTTGTATACCTTTGACCTCCTTTTGTTGTCTGATTGCTCTAGCTAGGACTTCAAATACTATATTGAATAGAAACGGAGAGAGAGGACAGCCTTGTTTAGTCCCTGATTTTAGTGGGATTGCTTCAAATTCCCCTCCATTTAGTTTGATGTTGGCTACTGTATATTGCTTTTATTATGTTTAGGTATAGGCCTTGAATTCCTGATCTTTCCAAGACTTTTAACATGAAGGGATGTTGAATTTTGTCAGATTATTTTTCAGCATCTAATGAAATGATCATGTGGTTTTCTTTGAGTTTATGTAGTGGATTACATTGATGGATTTCCCTATATTGTACCATCCCTGGGATGAAGCCTACTTGATTGTGATGAATGATTGTTTTGATGTGTTCTTGGATTCGGTTTGTGAGAATTTTATTGAGTATTTTTGCATTGATAATTCATAAGGGAAATTAGTCTGAAGTTTTCTTTGTTGGATCTTTGTGAAGCTTTGGTATCAGAGTAATTGTGGCTTCACAGAACAAATTGGGTAGTGATCCTTCTGTTTCTATTTTGTGGAATAGTTTGAAGAGTATTGTTATTAGGTCATCTTTGAAGGTCTGATAGAATTCTCCACTAAACCTATCTGGTCCTTTTTTTGATTTTGAGACTTTTAATGACTGCTTCTATTTCTTTTTTTTTTAACTTAATTTTATTTTATTTTTTTTAATTTACATTCCAAATCATTTCCCCTTTCCCGTTTCCTCCCTCCCCGAAAGTCCCATAAGCCCCCTTCCCTCCCTCTTTTCTCCATTCAACCCCCTCTCGTTTCTCTGTCCTGGCGTTCCCCTACATCCAGTCTTTCCAGGACCAGGGGTCTCTCCTTCCATCTTCTTAGAAATCTATTGATATGCGGATTGTGTCTAGGGTATTCCGAGATTCTGGGTCAATATCCCCTTATCAGTGACTGCATACCATGTGTGTTCTTTTGTGATTGGGTTACCTCACTAAGGATGATATTTTCAAGATCCTATCATTTGCCTAGGAATTTTGTGAATTCATTGTTTTTAATTGCAGAGTAGTATTCCATTGTGTAGATATACCACATCTTCTGAATCCATTCCTCTGTTGAGGGACATCTGGGTTCTTTCCAGCTTCTGGCTATTATAAATAAGGCTGCTATGAACATAGTGGAGCATGTGTCCTTATTGCATGCAGGTAAAGCCTCTGGGTATATGCCCAGGAGTGGTATAGCCGGATCCTCCGGGAGTGTCATGCCCAGTTTTCTGAGGAACCGCCAGACTGCTTTCCAGAGTGGTTGTACCAGCCTGCAATTCCACCAGCAGTGGAGGAGTGTTCCTCTTTCTCCACATCCTCGCCAACAACTGCTGTCTCCTGTGTTTTTGATCTTAGCCATCCTGACTGGTGTGAGATGGAATCTCAGGGTTGTTTTGATTTGCATTTCCCTAATGACTAAGGATGATGAACATCTCTTTAGGTGCTTCTCAGCCATTAGATATTCTTCAGGTGAGAACTCTTTGTTTAGCTCTGTACCCCATTTTTTAATAGGGTTACTTGCCTCTCTGGAGTTTAACTTCTTGAGTTCTTTGTATATATTGGATATTAGCCCTCTGTCGGATGGATGTAAGGTTGGTAAAGATCATTTCCCAGTTAGTTGGTTGCCGCTTTGTCTTTTTGACAGTGTCTTTTGCCTTGCAAAATCTTTGTAATTTAATGAGGTCCCATTTGTCTATTCTTGATCTTAGAGCATAAGCTATTGGAGTTCTGTTCAGGAAATTCTCCCCTGTGCCCATATGTTCAAGGTTCTTCCCTAGTTTCCCTTCTATTAGTTTCAATTCTAAGTGGATCAAAGATCTCCACATAAAACCAGACACACTGAAACTAATAGAAGGGAAACTAGGGAAGAACCTTGCTTCTATTTCTTTAGGAGTTATGTGACTGTTTAGTTGGTTTATCTGATCCTGATTTAAATTTGGTATTTGGTATATGTCTAGAAAATTGTCCATTTCATCCAGATTTCCCAGTTGTGTTGAGTATAGACTTTTGTAGTGGGATGTGATGATTTTTTAAAGTTTTCTCAGTTTCTCTTGTTATATCTCCCTTTTCATTTCTGATTTTGTTGATTTGGATACTGCCTCTGTGCCTTCTGTTTAGTGTGGCTAAGGGTTTATCTATCTTGTTGATTTTCTCAAAGAACCAGCTCCTGGTTTTGTTGATTCTTTGTATAGTTCTTTTTGTTTCTATTTGGTTTATTTCAGCCCAGAGTTTATTTCTTCTTGTTTATTCCTCTTGGCTGTATTTGCTTCTTTTTGTTCTATAGCTTTCAGGTGTGTCATTAAGCTGCTAGAGTAGCCTCTATTCAGTTTCTTTTTGGAGGTACTCAGAGTTACGAGTTTTCCCCTTAGCATGTCTTTCCTTTGTCTCTTAAGTTTGGGTATGTTGTGCCTTCATTTTCATTAAATTCTAAAAAGTCTTTAATTTCTTGCTTTATTTCTTCCTTGACCAAGTTATCATTGAGTAGAGCATTGTTCAGCTTCCATGTGTATATGGGCTTTCTGTTGTTTTTGTTGCTATTGAAGACCAAACTTAATTTGTAGTGATCTGATAGGAGACGGGATTATTTCAGTCTTCTTATATCTGTTGAGGTCTGTTTTGTGACCCATTATATGGTCAATTTTGGAGAAGGTACCATGAGGGTCTGAGAAGGGTCTTTTGCTTTAGGATGAAATGTTCTATACATATCTGTTAAATCCATTTGGTCCATAACATCTGTTAGTTTCACTGTGTCTCTGTTTGGTTTGTGTTTCCCTGATCTGCCCATTGATGAGAGTGGGGTGTTGAAGTCTCCCACTATTATTGTGTGAGGTGCAATGTGTGCTCTGAGGTTTAGTAAAGTTTCTTTTATGAATGTGGGTGCTCTTGCATTTGGAGCATAAATGTTAAGAACTGAGAGTTCTTGGTAGAGTTTTCCTTTGATGAGTATAAGGTGTCCATCCTTACCTATTTGATAACCTTTGTTTGAAAGCCAATTTTATTCAATATTAGAATGGCTACTCCAGCTTGTTTCTTGGAACAATTAGCTTGGAAATTTTTTTCCAGTCCTTTACTCTGAGGTAGTGTCTGTCTTTGACACTTAGGTGTGTTTCCTGTATGTAGCAAAAAGCTGGGTCCTGTTTATGTATCCAATTTTTATTGGGGAATTGAGTCCATTGATGTAATGAGATATTAAGGAATAGTGATTGTTGCTTCCTGTTATTTTTTATGTTATTTTTATGTTTGTGTGGTTATCTTCTTTTGGGTTTGTTGAAAGAAGATTACTTTCTTGCTTTTTTTAGGGTATAGTTTCCCTCCTTGTGTTGGCATTTTCCATCTATTATCCTTTGTAGGGCTGGATTTTTGGAAAGATATTGTGTAAATCTGGTTTTGTCATGGAATGAATATCTTGGTTTCTCCATCTATGGTAATTGAGGGTTTTGCTTGGCATAGGAGTCTGAGCTGGCAATTGTGTTCTCTTAGGAGCTATATGACATTTGCCCAGGATCTTCTAGCTTTCATCGTCTCTGTTGAGAAGTGTGGTGTAATTCTGATAGGTCTGCCTTTATATGTTATTTGACTTTTTTCTCTTACTGCTTTTAAAAGTCTTTCTTTGTTTTGTGCATTTGGTGTTTTGACTATTATGTGATGGGAGGAATTTCTTTTCTGGTCCAATTTATTTGGAGTTCAAAGTTGGGAATTTTTGCTCTCTTCTATACCTATTATTTTTAGGTCTGGTCTTCTCATTGTGTCCTGGATTTCCTGGATGTTTTGGGTTAGGAGCTTTTCACATTTTTCATTTTCTTTGATTGTTGTGTCAATGTTTTCTATGATATGATCTGCACCTGAGAGTCTCTTTTCTATCTCTTGTATTCTGTTGTCGATGCTTGTATCTGTGACTGCTGATCTCTTTCCTAGGTTTTCTATCTCCAAGGTTGTCTCCCTTTGTGATTTCTTTATTGTTTCTATTTCCAATTTTAGATCCTGGATAGTTTTGTTCAATTCCTTCTCCTGTTTGCTTATGTTTTCCTGTAATTCTTTAAGGGATTTTTTTGTGGTTCGTTTTTAAGGGCTTCTAGCTGTTTACTTGTGTTCTCTTGTATTTCTTTATGGGAGTTATTGTCCTTCTCAAAGTCCTCTATCATCATCATGACATGAGATTTTAAATCAGAGTCTTGCTTTTCTGGTGTTTTGGAGTATCCAGGGCTTACTTTGATGGGAGAACTTTTTTCTGATGATGCTAAGTAGCCCTTGCCTCTCGCCATTTGGTTATCTTTGGTGTTAGGTGGTCTTGCTGTGTCGACTGTGGATTGTCCTACCTGCAAGCCTGTTGTCAGTACTCCTGGGAGACCAGTTCTCTTGTGGAGGAATTTGGGTATGGAGAGCTGTGGCACAGGGTCAGCTCCAGGGCACAGACGGAAACCAGAAGGATCCTGCCTCCAGCTGTTCCTTGGTTCCTGTGCCCTGATGACTATGGGAAGGTCCCTCCTGTGCCAGGAATTTGAACAGAAGTGGTGGTCTTACCTATGCTCACAGGTATGATGGCAGTCCTGGAAGAACAGTTCTCTTCCAGCAGTATTTGGGTATGGAGCGCCTTGGCACAGGATCAGGTCTGGGTACAGACAGAAACTGGAAGGATCCTGTCCCAGGCTGCTCCTCAGTTCCTGTGTCCTAAGGGTTCAGGGCAGATCCCTCTGAGCAGGAGTGGTGTTGTTACCTGTGCTCACAAGCATGTCCACACTCCTGGGAGACCAGCTCTCTTCTGGCAGTGTTTGGGTATAAAGCACTGTGGCTCACGATCAACTCCAGGCACAAACCTTTTTTAATTTTTTAAATGTGAATTTTTACATGACAACTTAGCACATGTGTCATCCTACCCTTTCATAATTTTTGAAAACTCAGAATGTGACATGTAATTCCGAGGTAAATTGTAATTGATGATATACATGTAGCATACATGTATGTACTGTAAATTTTTTAAGGTATATTTCTTCGGAAATATGTGTACTGTGTGTTGACCAGTCAGAACTTTAAGCTCTGTTTCCTGGGTCTATTTTATTAGTTGAAAAATGAGAGATGATTTCTGTCCTTGAACTTGCAGCTCACAGAATCTATTAAGTGAACTAATATATGCATTATGAACTTTGAACTTTGTAAAGTACCTGGCCATAAGTGCATGCTGCTACTGTTGCTATTATTTCTCCAAAGTCTATTTTTTTAACTCAAATGCTGCTGCATGGAGTCAATTCAGGCCACAACAGAATACAGCTTTGTACCACTAGGCTCCTTTCCTCTCCTTTTTTTTTTTTTATTTTCTAAGGTTTTTTTTATTTACATTCAAAATCATTTCCCCTTTCCCGTTTCCTCCCTCCCCGAAAGTCTCATAAGCCCCCTTCCCTCCCTCTTTTCCCCATTCAACCCCCTCTCCTTTCTCTGTCTTGACATTCCCCTACATCCAGTCTATCTATTGATATGCGAATTGTGTCTAGGGTATTCTGAGATTCTGGGTCAATATCCCCTTATCAGTGACTGCATACCATGTGTGTTCTTTTGTGATTGGGTTACCTCACTAAGGACGATATTTTCCAGTTCTGACCATTTGCCTAGGAATTTCATGAATTCATTGTTTTTAATTGCAGAGTAGTATTCCATTGTGTAGATATACCACATCTTCTGAATCCATTCCTTCGTTGAGGGACATCTGGGTTCTTTCCAGCTTCTGGCTATTATAAATAAGGCTGCTATGAACATAGTGGAGCATGTGTCCTTATTGCATGCAGGTAAAGCCTCTGGGTATATGCCCAGGAGTGGTATAGCCGGATCCTCCGGAAGTGTCATGCCCAGTTTTCTGAGGAACCGCCAGACTGCTTTCCAGAGTGGTTGTACCAGCCTGCAATTCCACCAGCAGTGGAGGAGTGTTCCTCTTTCTCCACATCCTCGCCAACACCTGCTGTCTCCTGTGTTTTTGTTCTTAGCCATCCTGACTGGTGTGAGATGGAATCTCAGGGTTGTTTTGATTTGCATTTCCCTAATGACTAAGGATGATGAACATCTCTTTAGGTGCTTCTCAGCCATTAGATATTCTTCAGGTGAGAACTCTTTGTTTAGCTCTGTACCCCATTTTTTAACAGGGTTACTTGCCTCTCTGGAGTTTAACTTCTTGAGTTCTTTGTATATATTGGATATCAGCCCTCTGTTGGATGTAGGGTTGGTAAAGATCATTTCCCAGTTAGTTGGTTGCCGCTTTGTCTTTTTGACAGTGTCTTTTGCCTTGCAAAAACTTTGTAATTTAATGAGGTCCCATTTGTCAATTCTTGATCTTAGAGCATAAGCTATTGGAGTTCTATTCAGGAAATTCTCCCCTGTGCCCATATGTTCAAGGTTCTTCCCTAGTTTCCTTTCTATTAGTTTCAGTGTGTCTGGTTTTATGCGGAGGTCCTTGATCCACTTGGAATTGAGCTTAGTGCAAGGAGATAAGAATGGGTCAATTTGTATTCTTCTGCATGTTGACCTCCAGTTGAGCCAGCACCATTTGTTGAAAAGGCTATCTTTTTTCCACTGGATGGTTTTCGCTCCTTTGTCAAAGATCAAGTGACCATAGGAGTGTGGATTCATTTCTGGGTCTTCAATTCTGTTCCATTGATCTACATGCCTGTCACTGTACCAATACCATGCGGTTTTTAACACTATTGCTCTGTAGTACAGCTTGAGGTCGGGGATACTGATTCCCCCAGAGGTTCTTTTACTCTTGAGAATAGTTTTAGCTATCCTGGGTTTTCTGTTATTCCAGATGAATTTTTGAATTGCTCTTTCTAACTCTATGAAGAATTGAGTTGGGATTTTGATGGGGATTGCATTGATTCTGTATATTGCTTTTGGCAAGATGGTAATTTTTACTAATATTAATCCTGCCAATCCATGAGCATGGCAGATTTTTCCATCTTCTGAGGTCTTCTTCAATTTCTTTCTTCAGAGACTTGAAGTTCTTGTCATACAGATCTTTCACTTGTTTGGTTAGAGTCACGCCAAGATACTTTATATGGTTTGTGGCTATCGTGAAGGGTATCATTTCTCTTACTTCTTTCTCAGCCTGCTTATCCTTTGAGTATAGGAAGGCTACTGACTTGCTTGAGTTGATTTTATATCCGGCCACTTTGCTGAAGTTGTTTATCAGCTGTAGGAGTTCTCTGGTGGAGTTCTTTGGGTTGCTTAAGTATACTATCATATCGTCTGCAAATAGTGATAGTTTGACTTCTTCCTTTCCAATTTGTATCCCTTTGGCCTCCTTTTGTTGTCTAATTGCTCTAGCTAGAACTTCAAGTACTATATTGAAAAGATATGGAGAGAGAGGGCAGCCTTGTCTAGTCCCTGATTTCAGTGGGATTGCTTCAAGTTTCTCTCCATTTAGATTGATGTTGGTTACCGGTTTTCGGTAAATTGCTTTTACTATGTTTAGATATGGGCCTCGAATTCCTGATCTTTCCAAGACCTTTAGCATGAAAGGATGCTGAATTTTGTCAAATGCTTTCTCAGCATCTAATGAGATGACCATGTGATTTTTTTCTTTGAGATTGTTTATATAGTGGATTACATTGATGGATTTCCTAATGTTGAACCATCCCTGCATCCTTGGGATGAAGCCTACTTGATCGTGGTGAATGATCATTTTGATGTGTTCTTGGATTCGGGTGGCAAGAATTTTATTGAATATTTTTGCATCAATATTCATAAGAGAGATTGGCCTGAGATTCTCTTCCTTTGTTGGACCTTTGTGTGCTTTTGGTATTAGTGTAATTATGGCTTCATAGAACGAGTTGGGCAGTGTTCCTTCTGTTTCTATTTTGTGGAACAGTTTGAAGAGTATTGGTGTTAGGTCTTCTTTGAAGGTCTGATAGAATTCTGCACTAAAACCATCTGGACCTGTGCTTTTTTTGGTTGGAAGACTTCCAATGACGACTTCTATTTCTTCAGGGGTTATAGGACAGTTTAGATGGTCTATTTGATCCTGATTTAATTTTGGTGTTTGGTATCTGTCAAGGAAATTGTCCATTTCCTCGAGATTTTCTAGTTGTGGTGAATACAGGCTTTTGTAGTAGGATCTGATGATTTTTTGAATTTCCTCAGTTTCTGTTGTTATCTCTCCCTTTTCGTTTCTGATTTTATTAATTTGTATACTGTCTCTGTGCCCTCTGGTTAGTCTGGCTAAGGGCTTATCTATCTTGTTGATTTTTTCAAAGAACCAACTCCTCGTTTTGTTGATTCTTTGTATGGTTTTATTTGTTTCTACTTGATTGATTTCAGCCCTGAGTTTGATGATTTCCTGCCTTCTACTCCTCTTGGGTTTATTTGCTTCTTTTTGTTCCAGGGCTTTCAGGTATGCCAATTAGCTGCTAATGTATGCTGTCTTCCCATTTCTTTTTGGCAGCACTCAGGGCTATGAATTTTCCTCTTAGCACTGCTTTCATTGTGTCCCATAAATTAGGGTATGCTGTGCCTTCATTTTCATTAAATTTTAAAAAGTCTTTGATTTCTTTCTTTATTTCCTCCTTGACCAAGTTATCATTGAGTAGAGCATTGTTCAGCCTCCATGTGTATGTGGGTTTTCTGTTGTTATTGTTGCCATTGAAGACCACCCTTATTCCATAGTGATCTGATAGGAGGCATGGGATTAGTTCTATCTTCTTATATCTGTTGAGGTCTGATTTGTGACCAATTATATGGTCAATTTTTGAAAAGATACCATGAGGTGCTGAGAAGAAGGTGTATTCTTTTGCTCTAGGATGAAATGTTCTATATATATATGTTAGTTCCATTTGGTCCAAGGCTTCAATTAGATTCACTGTGTCCCTGTTTAGTTTCTCCTTTCCTGAACGATCCATTTCAGAGAGCCGGGTGTTGAAGTCACCCACTATTGTGTGAGGTGTGATGTGTGCTTTGAGCTTTAGTAAAGTTTCTTTTACGAATGAGGGTGCCCTTGCATTTGGAGCATAGATATTCAGAATTGAGAGTTCTTCTTGGTGGATTTTTCCCTTGATCAGTATATAGTGTCCTTCTGTGTCTTTTTTGATGACTTTAGGTTGAAAGTCAATTTTATCTGATATTAGGATGGCTACTCCGGCTTGTTTCCTGGGACCATTTGCTTATAAAATTGTTTTCCAGCCTTTTACTCTGAGGTAGTGTTTGTCTTTGACAGTTTCCTGCATGCAGCAAAATGCTGGGTCCTGTTTATGTATCCAGTCTCTTAGTCTATGTCTTTTTATTGGGGAATTGAGACCATTGATATTAAGAGAGATTAAGGAATAGTGACTATTGCCACCTGCCATTCTTGACGCTATCTTTATGTTTGAGTGGTTATCTACTTTTGGGTTTGATGAAAGAAGGTTACTGTCTTATTTTTTCCAGGGTGTTGTTTCTCTCCTTGTATTGGCGGTTTCCACCTATTATCCTTTGCAGGGCTGGGTTTGTGGAAAGATATTGTGAAAATTTGGTTTTATCGTGGAATATCTTGGTCTCTCCATCTATGGTGATTGAGAGTTTTGCTGGGTAGAGTAGTCTAGGTTGGCATTTGTGTTCTCTTAGTGTCTGCATGAGATCTGCCCAGGATCTTCTGGCTTTCATAGTCTCTGGTGAGAAGTCTGATGTGATTCGGATAGGTCTTCCTTTGTATGTTACTTGGCCCTTTTCTCTTACTGCTTTTAATATTCTTTCTTTGTTTAGTACATTTGATGTTTTGATTATTATGTGACAGGAGTTATTTCTGTTCTGGTCCAGTCTGTTTCGAGTTCTGTAGGCTTCTTGTACGTTCATCGGCATCTCTCTTTAGGTTAGGGAAGTTTTCCTCCATAATTTTGTTGAAGATGTTTACTGGCCCTTTAAGTTGCAAATCTTCACTCTCATCTATACCTTTAATCCTTAGGTTTGGTCTTCTCATTGTGTCCTGGATTTCCTGGATGTTTTGGGTTACACGTTTTTTGCATTTTGCATTTTCTTTGACTGTTGAGTTGATGCTTTCTATGGTATCTTCAGCACCTGAGATTCTTTCTTCCATCTCTTGTATTCTATTGTTGATGATTGCATCTATGACTCTTGATTTCTTCCCAAGGTTTTCTATCTCCAAAGTTGTCTCCCTTTGTGATTTCTTAGTTGTTTCTACTTCCTTTTTTAGATCCTGGATGGTTTTGCTGAGATCCTTCACTTCTTTGTTTGTATTTTCCTGTATTTCTTTAAGGTATTTTTGCATTTCCTCTTTCAGGATTTCTGCCTGTTGACCCAAGTTCTCCTGTATTTCTCTAAGCAATTTTTGTGTTTCCTCCTCATGGGCTTCCATCTGTTGATCCATCATCTCCTGCATTTCTTTAAGCAATTCTCATGTTTCCTTTGTAAGGGCATCTATCCATTGATTCATTTCTTTAAGCAATTTTTGTGTTGCCTCCCTATGGGCATCAATCTGTTGACCCATAATCTTCTGCATTTCTTTATGCAATTTTTGTCATTCCTTTGAAAGTGCATCTACCTGTTGATTCATTTCTTTAAGCGATTTTTGTGTTACCTCCTTCTGGGCCTCCATCTGTTGATCCATGTTCTCCTGCATTTCTCTAAGTGATTTTTGTGTTTCCTTTGTAAGGGCTTCTAACCGTTGATTCATGATCTCTTGTAATTCTTTATTAGATTTATTTGTGTCCTTCTTGAAATCCTCTAATAGCGTCATGAGAAGTGATTTTAGTGAGGTAACCCAATCACAAAAGAACACACATGGTATGCAGTCACTGATAAGGGGATATTGACCCAGAATCTCGGAATACCCTAGACACAATCCGCATATCAGTAGATTTCTAAGAAGATGGAAGGAGAGACCCCTGGTCCTGGAAAGACTGGACCCACCTGCGGCACTGGTCTCCCAGTTTGGAGGACGGGGCTTTTTCTGTGACCTCTTGCCTGTTCCTTCCCTCAGCTCACTCTGGGTAAGAGACAGATGACTTTGGATGTACCCCAAGTTGTCTGTCAATGAAATGTCAGTCAATATTAGAAATGCAGATGGTTACAACTTCAACAGTTCAACCAGGAAGCTGCTACCCATAATTGTTTAGGTGGGACCACAACTGTCTTAGGGCATATTAATACCTAATATGATAACTTCCTTGGTGGTTTGAGTAAGAATGGCTCCCCATAGGCTCATATGTTTGGCTGCTCAGTCCTTAAGGAGTGACACTATTTGAGAAGTATTAGAAAGATATCACCGGGGGTGGGCTTTCAGTGTTCAAAATCCCATGCCAGGCCCTTTCTTTATCTGTGGATCAGGATATAGCTCTCAGCTACCACTCTAGTGCCATGCTTACCTCCGTGCTCCCTGCCATGATGATGATGGACTAACCCCTTGAAACTGTAAGCAAGCCCCCAGTTAAATACTTTCTTGTATAAGTGTGACCTTGTTTGTAGTCTCTTCATAGCAATAGAACAGTGACTAAGATGAACTCCAAGGAAAAATAGTGATAGCTTCCGGGAGAGAGGAGAGAGAGGCAATCCTTTCCCTTATTTATTGTGGACCTTAGGTAAGACGTAAGTTATTCCCAAATTGTTTTCTCAACTACAAAATGTTGACTATAAGAACAAATTAAACACATGTAAAACTCTTACAAAGCTTTTATACTAAGTATTCAATTAAATACTAGTATAATTTTGATAATAGCTAGTTGTTATCAAAAGGTTACTTTTAAAAGGTAAAATCATTGGTTGTGGCAATATCACACAAACTTGTATCAAGAAATTCTATGCATTAGCCAGTGAGGAAATCAGTAAGATGTTATAAACAATCAAAGGAACATCCCACCATAGATTCATACAGGCAGTCAGGACTGACATGAATTTGCTTAATAGACACCAAAGAGAATAGAGCAGTCAGTACCACTGACACTGGCCAAAGTTAATTTACATATCTATAGTAGAGAATCATTGTCCTCAGTAAGCTAAGACTTAACAAAACTGTAAACTCAAAAGCCTTCAAAGTGCACAGACCCATAGAATAAGGATGAGGAAGGATATGAAAGGAAGCAGTTGCTTTCCTGTTCATAACACGCCATAACCACCCTAGCCATTAAAAATGTTTCACAGCTAACCTTAAGCAATCTGTATTATTGCTAGCTCTTTAATTATCTCCTAGGAATATTTTGAGGACCAATAAAATAATGGGTAGATGTGCCTCTGTTTACAATGCTGTTCCATTTGACTAAGCCCATCATAAATTAAAGTATATAATCTACCTGATAGACCTCACCCACCTTAAATGTGCACAGAACTCTTACATGAGTCTACAGTTGAGTAAAATCAGCTATCACAAAGCCCATTCTATAACAAAGTGTTGAAGTTCATGCAATCTACAGGGTACTGGACCAAATGCAAAATAATACAATTGGATGGGTACCATCATGAAGCTGATAAATCCTGGGTTGAACCACTGGTGAGCCATGGACTATCTGTTTATGAATCATGATATAACACCACCCAAGGTGTATTTTACAAACAACAGTGACAGTATACAAGGAAGAGATGAGGCAGGCCATATTGGGTCTTCTTTTCTTTGTGTGTGACCTTGGACAGTGAACTGACAGATTTGTGCCTTTCTTTGTTTAACCATCAGCCTGAGTGTTAAAAGTTATGACATCTAGATAAAAGAATCTATGGGGAAGTGCCCTGGAAAATAAAAAAATGCTACTTCAAGAAGTGATTCTACTGTGTCTCTGTTTTAGATTTGTGCTCATTTTTTTCTTTACGAACAAGAACCTATAGAATAAAAAGGTAGATCTTCTGCCACAGGGCTACATACCCAGGTGGTGCAGGAGATAGCTAACCTCCTAGGAGTGTGGAGAGGCCTGAGAGCTCAGGTAAGACCACCCCTGCTGCTCGGAGGAACCCATTCCAAGGTGGAAGCCTTCCAGTTTCTGTCTGTGACTGGAGACCATCCTCTGCCGCAGGGGCTCCATACCCAGGTGGCCCAGGGAGATAGCTAACCTCCCAGGAAGGCAGACAGGCTTGGGAGTGCAGGTAGGACTACCCCTGCTGCTCAGAGGAACACTCCCAAAACCTTGAGGACACAAGAAACCAGGGGCAGTTTGGAACAGGTGTCTCCCTATTTCCGTCTGCACCCAGAGCTGATCCTAGGCCACAGAGCTACATACACAAATGCTGTCACAAGAGAGCTGGTCTCCCAGGAGTGCCTACACACCTGCGTGCACAGGTACGACCAACACTTCTTTTTAAATTCATGACCCAAGAGGGACTTGCTCAGAGACATCAGGACACAGGTACCAAGTATCAGCTGGGGACAGAATCCTTCTGGTCTCTGTCTGTATACCTGAGCTGACCCAGTAGCCCAGCTCTCCATACCTTAATTCCTCCCAGAGAGAACTGGTCTCCCAGGAGTACTGATACACAGGCTTGTAGGACAGATAAGCCACAGTCAGAGACAGTAAGACCAGCTAATAAAAGAGATAATCATATGGCAAAAAGCAAATGCAAGGACATTACCAACAGAAACCAAGGCGAAATGACATCATTCAAACCCAGTTCTCCCACAACAGTGATGCCTGGGTACCACAACACAACCAGAAAAGCAAGACTTGGATTTAAAAAATCACATCTCAGGATGCTGATAGAGAACTTCAAGAAGGACATAAATAGCTCCCTTAAAGAAATACAGTAGAACATGGGTAAACATGTAGAAGGCCTTAAAGAGGAAGCAAAAAAATTCCTTAAAGAATTACAGGAAAGCACAAACAAACAAGTGAAGGAACTGAACAACCCCATCCAGGATCTAAAAATGGAAGTAAAAACAATAAAGAAATCACAAAGGGTGTCAACTCTGGAGATAGAAAACCTAGGGAAGAAATCGGGAGTCATAGATGCAAGCATCAACAACAGAATACAAGAGATAGAAGAAAGAATCTCAGGTGCAGAAGATACCATAGAAATCATTGACACAACAGTCAAAGAAAATGCAAAATGCAAAAAGCTTCTAACCCAAAATATCCAGGAAATCCAGAACACAATGAATAGACCAAACCTAAGAATTATAGGTATGGAAGAGAGCAAAGATATTCAACTTAAAGGGTCAGTAAATATCTTCAACAAAATTAGAGAAGAAAACTTCGCTAACCTAAAGAAAGAGATGCCCATGAACATACAAAAAGCCTACAGAACTCCAAATAGATTGGACCAGAAAAGAAATTCCTCAAAAACAGCAAATGCACTAAACAAAGAAAGAATATTAAATGCAGTAAGGGAAAAAGGGCAAGTAACGGATAAAGGAAGACCTATAAGAATTACACCAAACTTTTCACCAGAGACCATGAAAGCTAGAAGATCCTGGGCAGATCTCATACAGATCCTAAGAGAACACAAATGTCAGCCCAGACTACTATAACCAGCAAAACTCTCAATTACCATAGATGGAGAAACCAGGGTATTCCATAATAAAACCATATTTAAACAATATCCAGCCCTACAAAGTATAATAGATGGAAACCGTCAGTACAAGGAGGGAAACTACACGTTAGAAAAAGCAAGAAAGTAATCTTTCAACAAACCCAAAAGAAGAAAACCACACAAACATAAAAATAACATCAAAAATAACAGGAAGCAACAATCACTATTCCTTAATATCTCATTACATCAATGGACTCAATTCCCCAATAAAAAGGCATAGACTAATAGACTGGATACTTAAACAGGACCCAGCTTTTTGCTGCATACAGGAAACACACCTTAGTGTCAAAGACAAACACTACCTCAGAGTAAAGGGCTAGAAAAAAATTCTAAGCAAATTGTCCCAAGGAACAGGCTGGAGTAGCCATTCTAATATCGAGTAAAATTGGCTTTCAAACAAAAGTTATCAAATAGGATAAGGATGGACATTTCATACTTATGAGAGGAAAAATCTACCAAGAACTCTCAATTCTTAACATTTATGCTCCAAATGCAAGTGCACCCACATTCATAAAAGAAACTTTACTAAACCTCAGAGCACACATTGCACTTCACACAATAATACTGGGAGACTTCAACACCCCACTCTCATCAATGGACAGATCAGGGAAACACAAACTAAACAGAGACACAGTGAAACTAACAGAAGTTATGGACCAAATGGATTTAACAGATATCTATAGAACATTTCATCCTAAATCAAAAGAATATACCTTCTTCTCAGACCCTCATGGTACCTTCTCCAAAGTTGACCATGTAATAGATGTCAGGAAATAATCAAACTCAGGGCTGAAATCAACCAAATAGAAACAAAAAGAACTATACAAAGAATCAACAAAACTGGGAGCTAGTTCTTTGAGAAAATCAACAAGATAGATAAACCCTTAGCCAGACTAACCAGAGGGCACAGAGACAGAATCCAAATTAACAAAATCATAAATGAAAAGGGAGATATAACAACAGAAACTGAGGAAATTAAAAAAATCATCAGATCCTACTATAAACTCCTATTCTCAATACTATTGGAAAATTTGGATGAAATGGACAATTTTCTAGACAGATAACAAGTACCAAAGTTAATCAGGATCAGATAGACCATCTAAACAGTCCCATAACCCCTAAAGAAATAGAAACAGTCATTGAAAGTCTCCCAAACAAAAAATTAGCACAGAACCAGATGGTTTTAATACAGAATTCTATCAGACCTTCAAAGAAGACCTAATACCAATACTCTTCAAACTATTCCACAAAATAGAAACAGAAAGAATGCTACCCAACTCATTCTATGAAGCCACAACTACACTGATACTAAAACCACACAAAGATCCAACAAAGAAAGAGAACTTCAGATCAATTTCCCTTATGAATATTGATGGAAAATACTCAATAAAATTCTTGCCAACCAAATCCAAGAAAATATCAAAGTAATCATTCACCACTATCAAGTAGGCTTTACCCTATGGATGCAGGGATGGTTCAATATAAGGAAATCCATCAATACAATCCACTACATAAACAAACCCAATGGAAAAAAAAACACATGATCATTTCATTAGATGTTGAAAAGGCACTTGACAAAATTCAGCATCCCTTCATCTTAAAAGTCTTGGAAAGATCAGAAATTCAAGGCCCATACCTAAGCATAGTAAAAGCAATATACAGCAAACCAGTGGCCAACATCAAACTAAAGGGAGAGAAACTTGAAGCAATCCCACTAAAATCAGGGACTAGACAAGGCTGCCCTCTCTCTCAAGTTCTAGCTAGAGCAATTAGACAAAAGGAGGTCAAAGGGATTCAAATTGGAAAGGAATAAGTCAAACTATCACTCTTTGCAGATAATATGATAGTATACTTAAGTGACCCCAAAAAACTCCACCAGAGAACTCCTACAGTTGATAAACAACTTCAGCAAAGTGGCTGGATATAAAGTTAACTCAAACAAATCAGTATCTTTTTGATACTCAAAGGATAAACAGGCTGAGAAAGAAATTAGGGAAACAACACCGTTCACAATAGTCATAAACAATATAAAGTCTTGCTGTGACTCTAACCAAACAAGTGAAATATCTGCATGACAAGAACTTCAAGTTTCTGAAGAAAGAAGTCAAAGAAGACCTCAGAAGATGGAAAGATCTCCCATGCTCATTGATTGGCAGGATAGTAAAATGGCCATCTTGCCAAAAGCAATCTACAGATTTCAATGTAATCCCCATCAAAATTCCAACTCAATTCTGCATAGAGTTAGAAAGAGTAATTTGCAAATTCATCTGGAATAACAAAAAAACCAGGATAGCTAAAACTGTTCTCAACAATATAAGAACTTATGAGGAAATAAGCATCCCAGACCTCAAGCTCTACTACAGAGCAATAGTGATAAAAACTGCATGGTATTGGTGCAGTGACAGGCATGTAGATCAATGGAACAGAATTGAAGACCCAAAAAATGAATCCACATTCCTATGGTCACTTGATCTTTGACAAAGGAGCTAAACCCATCCAGTGGAAAAAAGATAGCATTTTCAACAAATGGTGCTAGCACGCAGAAGAATGCAAATCAATCCATTCTTATCTCCTTGTACTAAGTTCAAGTACAAGTGGATCAAGGACTTCCACATAAAACCAGACACACTAAAACTAATAGAAAAGAAAATGGGGAAGAGCCTTGAGCACATGGACATGGGGGAAATTTTCCTTGAACAGAACACCAATAGCTTATGCTCTAATATCAAGAATTGACAAATGGAACCTTATAAAATTACAAAGTTTCTGTAAGGCAAAGGACACTGTCAAGAGAACAAAACAGCAACCAACAAATTAGGAAAAGATCTTTACCAACCCTACAACTGACAGAGGGCTAATATTCAGTATATACAAAGAACTCAAGAAGTTAGACTCCAGAGAACCAAATAACCCTATTAAAAATGGGTTACGGAGCTAAACATAGAATTCTCACTTGAAGAATACCGAATGACTAAGAAACACCTAAAGAAATGTTCAACATCCTTAGTCATCAGATGACAGCAGCTGCTGGCAATGATGTGGAGGAAGAATAACACTCCTCCATTGCTGGTGGGACTGCAAGCTGGTACAACCACTCTGGTAATCAGTTTGGCAATTCCTCAGAAAATTGGACATAGTACTACCTGAGGACCCAGCTATACCATTTCTGGGCATATACCCAGAAGATGCTCCAACATATAACAAGGATACATGCTCCATTATGTTCATAGAAGCCTTATTTATAATAGCCAGAAACTGGAAAGAACCCAGTGTCCTTCAACAGAGAAATGGATACAGAAAATGTGGTACATTTACACAAGGAAGTACTACTCAGCTATTAAAAACAATGACTTCATGAAAGTCTTAGAAAAATGGATGGAACTTGAGAATATCATCCTGAGTGAGGTAATCCAAACACAAAACAACACAGATGGTATGCACTCACTGATAAGTGGTTATTAGCCCAAATGCTCAGAATAAAGATACAGACCCCATGAAGCTCAAGAAGAAGGAAGACCAAAGTATGGATACTTTGGTCCTTCTTAGGAGGGGGGACAAAATACCCATGGGAGGAGGTACAGAGACAAAGTATAGAGTAGAGACTGAAGGAAAGACCATCCAGAGACTGCCCCACCTGGGGATCCATTCCATATACAATCACCAAATCCAGACACTATTGTGGATGCCAACAAGTGCTTGTTGACAGGAGCCTGATATAGCTGTCTCCTGAGAGGCTCTGCCAGTACATGACAAATACAGAGGTGGGTACTCTCAGTCAACCATTGGACTGAGTACAATGTCCCCAATGAAGGACGTAGAGAAAGGACCCAAGGAGCTGAAGAAGCTTGTAATTTCATAGGAGGAACAACAATATGAACCAACCAGTAACCCCCAGAGCTCACAGGTACTAAACTACCAACCAAAGAGTACCCATGAAGGGACCCATTGCTCCAGCTGCATATGTAGCAGAGGATGGCCTTGTTGGAGATCAAAGGGAAGAGAGGCCCTTGGTCCTGAGAAGGCTCGATGCCCCAGTATAGGGGAATACCAGGACAGGGAAGTGGGGGTGGGTGGGTTGGTGAGCAGGGGGGGATGGGATAGGGTGTTTTTGGAGGGGAAACCAGGAAAGGGGATAACATTTAAAATGGAAATAAAGAAAATGTCTGATAAAAAAAATAAAAAGGTGATGTGGTGAGCTCCTGAATGCATGCACAAGTCCATAGTTACTGCAAGTTGTAAATCATATGGAAAAGTTTTTAACTGGATGATTTATGGCCCTACTGCTAGTCCTGAAGTTCATCTTCACTGCTAACCCACATGTCCTTATGACTCCAGAGAGTCATGGGAATGTCACTGATTACAGGGGCCATATGTCCCTAGTTAAACCTGTATAGACTGTATTTCACTCTACAAAACCTTTCTTAGCAAAGCTGTCTCTCTGGTGTTGCCTACTTGTCTTGAAGAAGGAGGTTCAAGAATTCCTAAGAACTGGGAAGGAAAATCTTGGATCACATACTCCTTTTGTAAAATTATGGATTTTGTCAATAAGACAGGATAAGGAGATTTTGGACTGATTCCAGGATACAACCCTGAGTATACAAAAAGGAGGGGGGAGGGAAGAGGGAGAATATGAATAAGAGAGAGAATAAATGAGAATAAATGAAGACATAAACTCTAGGTGGAGAGAGCCTGTACTGTGGTTGGAAAGAAGGCAGCCCTGCATCAGACACAGTGCTTTTCCAGTTCCCACCAAGGCCTGCATCGGGGAACAGAATGTCTGCCACAGCTGAAGGGTTTGGGTTATGGAAACAGTAGGACTTTCTGGGTTGCACTGTACTCTGCATACTTAAAGCTCTGCAAAACTCTTTGGAGATGTTGAAAAACCAGGGCTGGTCTCTCTTCACCTGAGTAAACAAGTGTAGGTCTCTTTTCACCTGAGAGATACCAACCGTGCCTCTCCTGAGGCAAAGGCTTACTTCAGACTCAAAAAAGTAATCCATACTTTGTTTGACCTATGCTATTTATTATGCATAGAGACATCAGGTAGTAGAGAGGAGTGAGGTTGCTGGAACTTGGCTGCTTCTCCCTCTTCTCACCCCCGTGAGATGATTCCAGTATGCCTTGCCCATATGTGATATAACATTTCCTACACTGCCTTCTTGTTGGTGGACCCATTGCCACTGACTCTCGGTTTTTGTCCTTGTCCCTAGCCCCTTGCACAGACCTGACATATACAGTTCAGCAGTAATTTTCTGACTGAGCATATTGAGGAGTTACTCCTTGACTGGTCAACAGAAATCTCAATGCCCAAGATATTAGGAGAAACCCCAGTCACAACAGTTTAGCTGGCCAACCCTGGGGCCTGACTCCATCAAACTGTTCACCATAAAATAGGGAAGCTTGAGCCCAAATTTCAGTGTTCATAGTGAGACTATTTTCGGCTTTCTCAGAAACAGCATCTGTAAATAATCAGGCAGAAGCCTTTTATAAAACAATGTAGGAAAAACCTCAAATCCATTCTAAGGCTGAAACATTTAAACAAGATTTTTAACCCACAGGGATGCCAAGATCAACATGGAGCTTCCTGCACATAAAAGCCGGAATTTCATAGCAGTGTGGGGGCAAGAACTATGATCGAATTTTCCCCTTCCCAAATTATATACTGCTTAGTATTAAAGTGAACAGAGGGCTGGATGGAGATGGGCCTGTGGCTGACGTAAGTTCCACTACAAACCTGTGGTGTCTATGGTGGGAGTTCTCGGGAGAGCCGTCAGGCTGGCTGGGCAGTATGTTGCAAAAAGGTCACTTGTAGGTCATGCCACAATTTAAGTCTTCCATGAAATTTAGCATATCAGGGACATTATATAATAAGTTTTCAAGAGATGGTGTTCTGAATGTTGGTTTAGTGACAGCTATTAATACCATTCCAAAGTTTCTTACTTTTTCATCCCTGTTGGATAGAGGAAGAGGTAGTCTTCTATAAGAGCTGGTGTTAAACTTGACTTTGGATAAACTCTTCATGTGTGGGTAGGTAGCTCAGTGCGGCTACCCACAAGTTTCTGGGTTCTACCCACCCACATATACACACCACTGACAGAAACCAACAGCAACAACAATGAAGTCTTTTCATCTCTCTTAGCTGAATAATTTCTCCCAAGGAAGAGAGACTATGTATGTCTGGAAGATTCTGCAATGTTCTGTCCACCCTGAGCCAGTAATGTCAGTTGTAAATAAGTGGAAAACAATGACCCAAAGCCAGCTTTCCCGTTAGGCCCACCCTGGCCAAGGTGAAACAGCCATGAGTTCTGTCCCCTAAGATCTCACCGGTAGTCACTTCTAAAGCTCTCCTGGGAAGACATGCTCAGGTGGGGAAGGGTAGTGCCTAAACAACAATCATGACAGAACTATTTTTTAACTGGAATGTTTTTTAGGGTATTTTGTAAAAGAAAAAAGAGTGGGGGTGGGGTGGGGTTGGCTCAGTGGTGATGCTCTTGGCTGTGGAAGGGTGAAAACTGGAGTTTCAGTCCTTAGAAAAGCATGCAAATGCCAGGTGGGTATGATGGTTTCTATACCTTTAGTTTCAGATTGTAGAGACCCCATTTCCAGAGCAAAGTAGCTAAAAAAAAACAAAAACAAAAACAGAACAAAAAAAAAAAAAACACCTAGCCATGTTGGCAAGCTCTGGGTTTGAGAGATTCTGCCCCAATGAAGAATATGGGTAGAGCTATTGAGAATTGAGTCTCCACATGTATATATTTGCACCCACGTAAACACTCACAAACATATACCACACATGCAGAAACATGCATGTGCACATACACATGCATATCATACACGATGGAGAAAGAAAAGGAAGGTGGAGGCAGGCACATATATCAGTTTTAACCCTACATATCTGGATTTGGAGGGGAAGGCCACATCTTCATGGTTGTATTTATAGATAGTGCAGTGTCTGCCATGTGTTCTAGGCTCAATAAATACTGTTTCAGCAACTGAGCAACAAGAGTATTTACAGGGCAAAACTTTCAGGCTGGTTGGCTGCAGAGCCAGTAGTGTTGTCTTTCTGCAAACTCCAAGAAATTTATATGGATTAAACTGTCTGCATGAGAATTTAAAAAGAATATTTAATTTTCAATAATTTGTACCTTTTGTCTTATGGGTGAATGAAAGTGAGACTATGACCCCTCCTAGGTATGGCTAAAGAGAAGGTTTTTTGATTGTAGATACGAGGGAGAAGACAGCCAGAGGCATCTAGAAGGGTTCAGGTGAACATGGCTGACAGAACAGACCAGGCCATGAGAGGAGAGTGGGGGGATTGAGGGAGGAAGTAAAGAAGGAGGGGTAGGAAAGGGAGAGAAGCAAGAGCCGAACCAAGAGAGGACCAAGAAGCCAAGAGAGAGTCAGGAGGACAGAAAGAGATCCAACAGAGCACAGAGCCTAAATGACTGGGTTATCATAAGGGAAAGAGAATCTGGGGAAGGGAAGGGACAGGAAGGGAAGGGACAGGAAGGGAAGGGAAGGGAAGCTCATGGGTTGAAAAGGTTTGGGATAGGGGGCAGAGGTGATAAGTGAAGTGTTGAGAGGAACCAGGACTCTACAACACAGGTACTGGTGATACTGGGAGAGTCTGGTGGCCAGAAACCTCTTTGATAGGCTAATAGGCACTTCACTCAGCTGTTTATCCTAGGTTTCCTTGGGACCTAACAATGGGTACTTAAAAATGTACACACCTTAGCCACCATTTCCATGTGTACATATATAGAATGTAATAAAGAGAGTCTTTGTGTGCACACATATATTTTAAATAGCTATAGAAAATAGACTTTTTTTTTATTTTTTAAGTTTTTTTATTTACATTCCAAATCATTTTCCCTTTCCCGTTTCCTCCCTCCTCGAAAGTCCCATAAGCCCCCTTCCCTCCCTCTGTTCCCCATTCAACCCCCTCTCGCTTCTCTGTCCTGGCATTCCCCTACATCCAGTCTTTCCAGGACCAGGGGTCTCTCCTTCCATCTTCTTGGAAATCTATTGATATGCGAATTGTGTCTAGGGTATTCCAAGGTTCTGGGTTAATATCCCCTTATCAGTGACTGCATACCATGTGTGTTCTTTTGTGATTGGGTTACCTCACTAAGGATGATATTTTCAAGGTCTGACCATTTGCCTAAGAATTTCGTGAGTTCATTGTTTTTAATTGCAGAGTAGTATTCCATTGTGTAGATATACCACATCTTCTGAATCCATTCCTCCGTTGAGGGACATCTGGGTTCTTTACAGCTTCTGGCTATTATAAATAAGGCTGCTATGAACATAGTGGAGCATGTGTCCTTATTGCATGCAGGTAAAGCCTCTGGGTATATGCCCAGGAGTGGTATAGCCGAATCCTCTGGGAGTGTCATGCCCAGTTTTCTGAGGAACCGCCAGACTGCTTTCCAGAGTGGTTGTACCAACTTGCAATCCCACCAGCAGTGGAGGAGTGTTCCTCTTTCTCCACATCCTCGCCAACAACTGCTATCTCCTGTGTTTTTGATCTTAGCCATTCTGACTGGCGTGAGATGGAATCTGACACAGGGTCTCACTGTGTAGCTCCAGCTGACCAGGTACTCAGACCAGCCTGCCTCTGCCTCCCAAGTGCTAGGGTCAAAGTCATATACTGTGACACTCAGTAAGAATATAGATCTTTAACAGCAGTTATTTCCCAAGAGAAAATAAAATTGGAAAAAGTAAAGAGAATTTGTTTTGTCATCACTTCTCACTGTTTGGATTCCTCATAAAGAATATTCGATTAGCATGGTGGTGCACACCTTTAATCCCAGCACTAGGAAGCTGAGACAGTCAGATCTCTGTGAGTTCCAGGCCAGCCTGCTTTACATAGTGAGTTCCAGTACAGCAGGGCTGATAAACAGAGAAACACTGTCTCGAAAAACCTAAAAAGATGAAAAAAATGTGCAATTGTTTATCTCTGGTTCTTGGCACGTGGCCTGGCAACTAATAAAACATTCAGTGTTAAATTAAGTGACTATGCCCACAGACGATGCAGAAAATTAAATCACACATCTGATTTGGGGAGGCTTAAGAGATGGATGAGAAGGAGGAAGTTGAACTGAGGGCTTACATAGGAATGAGAATAGGAACTGAGTCTGGCACTGGAAGAGGCCCTCAGAAGTCAAGGAATAATTCTGAATTGCAACTGTTAAATTGACTGTTTTGAGTTAAAAATAATTCTGGTATCAGAGAGATGACTCTATTGTAATTGCTGGCAAACCTCATTGCTCAGTTAGTGTAGGTTAGTGCTTCCAAGCCTACCCATTTGAAAGCTCAATCCCCATGATCCACACAGTGAAAGGAGACAATAACTGTGCATACATACTGTGCCACACATATCCCCCAATGAATTAGCAAATAAATACATAATAAAAATTTTTTGATGACAAGAACCTGTCCTAAGGGGCTAGGAATATGGCTGAATCAGTAAAGTGCTTCTCACCCCCCATCCCCACCACTTTAACCATGAGGACATGAGTTTGAATCCCTAGCACCCATGTAAAAGTCAGTTGCAGAGACAGGGCATACATCTATAATCTCATCACTGGAAGTAAAGACAGAGAAATCCCTGAAGTCATTGTCAGCCAGCTTAGTCAAATTGATTATCCCCAGTTTCAGAGAGGCCTTGTCTAAAAGTATAAAGTCTAGAGAGTGATTGATGGAGACAGCAGCACCAGTCTTTGGCCTCTGTGTACCCCCATCATGCTCATCTACCCACATGCACATGTGCACACACACAGCAATACATACACCTACTGTCCTATGCACACAACAAAACAACACCTGCCCTAAATTAGCTAATTAACCAAGATGTTGCTGACAAAGAACATAGTCCTAGCAATAGTCATCTCTATCCCTATGGATTTATCTATAGACAGAACAAAGGTCAAGGACCTAACACAAAGGCACTGGCATGTTGACCTGCTCCCCTGGTAGGGCTAGACTAGGCCATGAGTATCAGAAAGGTCTTGTGGGGGCTGAAAAGATGGCTCCATGGTTAAGAGCATTAACTGTTCTTCCAGAGGACCCAGGTTTAAGTCTCAGCACCTACAAGGGTGTATATGTATTTCTAGCCCCAAGAGATCTGATACTCTCTTCTGTCATCCAAGGACACTGAATACATACAGTGCATAGACATACATACAGGCAAAATACCCACACTCATAAAAATAAGTAATTAAAAAATAATAACAACTAAAAAAATGAAAAAAAGGAAAGCCTTGAGTTCACAAGTCAAGTGCAGGGAGCTGACGTGTTGTCCAGGCTGGGTTGGAAAGTGGATAACAGTGCAGAGACTGTGTCCCCTGTAGTTTACCTAGGACAACCAGTTCAGTCTGCCCCATAGGCTGCCTGCTGGAGTGCTGAGAACTTTTAGCTTCCCACCCAGCTG
The DNA here is from genome assembly GCA_036184795.1 of Tokudaia tokunoshimensis. NCBI lineage: Eukaryota > Metazoa > Chordata > Mammalia > Rodentia > Muridae > Tokudaia > Tokudaia tokunoshimensis. Next base: position 173,717 of record BTHU01000017.1, read on the forward strand.
ACAGAGCCCAAACATGGAATTCTTTTCTGGCTCCTCATCTTAGCAAGGAGTTGGAGACATTTGCAGATGCTTCAATGGCAGCCCGGAGTTGATTTGTAGAGTGGCAGACATGTCTAGATGAGATTTAAGTCAGCAATCAGTCACTGGAGTCACTTAAGCCTCTGACCAAATGAAGAACTTGCTACTCAGCCTCAATCTGGGTGGCAGACTTCTTTGAAATGTGTCCATGAGGTGCAGATGCAGTGTGTCACAATGGGAAAAAGCTGATTGAAGTCACTGCCTTCCTAAATTAAAGGTACAGAGAGGCAGCTATGTAATTCTGCTAATTACACATCTCTCTTTCTCCTGGGCTCCTTTGATTCTTTCACATTCACATCTGTCTCATCAGCTACAAGACCATGTGCTGAAAGCAAGCTGTAGAGGAATATCTAAAATGGGCCCACTGGCCTCAAAGACAGAAGCACCTTGTTTGAATGTTCAAAAGCTTCGTTATCTAATTTCTGACAGTAAATAGTAAACCATTTCAGGAGAGCAGTGAATACCCTTAGTTGTGTTTCCCATCTGCCCTCTGCTAAGATGGGCTATTAATAAAATATCCTTGGTTTTTATTACTAGACAGAAAGATTCCAGTTCACTTTGTTTTGCATTAAAGTCTATGCTTGTGGCCTTATTGTTCAGTTTTCATAATTCAGCTATAGAAACTACTCCATTTCCACAATACACAGAGTCTTACACAACTCAGTTGTGGTTTTCACAAAAAGGCAGAGATGCAAGACAGGGCAAGCAGTGGTGAATTAGCCAGCCTGGGTCTGATGTGTAGTGACCTGGTACCTGACAGTGGTATGAGAAAAGGCAGAGAAGTTATTGCTTCCTGGGTCACAGGAGCCAGATGGAGAAGATCTGGCTCTTTGGTGATTAGTTTCTATATCAAAGGCATCCTGCCAAGGGTGACCTTTGCTATCTTTAAGAATTGGTTATCCCTAGCTAAAAGGGTTAAAAATGTCAAAACATGCAGAAGATAAGAATTGTATGCTGTGCAAATGAGTGGGGGCTGCTCCTCTTTTCTCTGTCACCTCTGAGGGAGTAGCCATTTGCTAAATAATACAATCTGCAAAGAATTATCTAATGCATTTCACCTTTGGAGGCAAAGCCAAAGAACAACAACTACTACTTCCTCCTCCTCCTCCTCCTCCTCCTCTTCTTCTTCTTCCTCCTCCTCCTCCTTCTTGTCCTCCTCCTTCTTCTTCCTCTCTCTCTCTCTCTCTCTCTCTCTCTCTCTCTCTCTCTCTCTCTCTCTCTCGTGGTTTTAACTCACCCACCCCCACCCACTTCCACCCATCCCCCATTCCCAGGGACAGTTTCTTACTCTCTGTCTTAGGTGACTTGGAACTCACAACATAGCCCACACTGGCTGTGAAACTCCAGGCAATCTGCTTCTGCACCATGCCCTGCCCCCCTCCCCCTTTTTAAGGCTTTTAATGGACTTTTTGGGATGAACTTTTTATATTGGACTTTTGGATTTTTCCTCTCCGTTTTAGTTCTGTGGTTGATGTTTACCCTTCATGTATTCTGTTGATTTATACAACATAGTGAGACTTTTGTCCTTTGACCTTGGCAGTACTGGGGAATGCTATAGTCTAGTCTGCTCACTACCCAAACATGGTGCCATCCTCCTCTGGGACAAAAATGGCAGACATCACTCAGCTGTTAGAGAAAAATGAAAGAATACATCATTGAGGGAAGTTTTAACTTTCTTTCTCTAGGGAGCTCTAACACTGCTAGGTTTTCTTCTGATTCCTGAAGAATCAGTTGCTACAGCAATGACCACTGTTTCTTGGAAATGGCTGACAGCAGCAGATGTTGTGTTTTATAAAAAAGAAAGAAAGAGGCAGGATATGTTTGATAGAGACTTTCAAGGTATGATGAGGTGGAAGGAGATGCCTCTGCCATCCCATGCTGAGGCTTCCTTTCCCCCTGAGGTACAACGGATCTAGTATGGACTAGAGTTTATTTAAGGCATGGCAAAATTGAGGAGGGAGTAGAGGCAGAAAAAGGCAGAAAAAGAGAGAGAGAGAGAGAGAGAGAGAGAGAGAGAGAGAGAGAGAGAGAGAGAGAGGAAGGAAGAGAGAAGAGAGAGAAGAGGCGGGCCAGAAACTCATGAAGAGAGGGGGGAGAGGAATGGCGAGAGAAGGGGCAGAGAATGGGGAGGTGGCAAGCAGCCCCCTTTATAGTGACTCAGGCATACCTGGCTGTTACCAGGAAGCTTTGGGGTAGAGCCTAGAAGGAATGCTAACAGCAGACCCTGTGCTGCCCACCCCCATCTCAGCATCTCTGCTATTTCTACTTCACACCCAAGTCACTAAGTAACCTAGTGATGTGCTGGAATAGGAGTGACCGCTGGCATGCTGCACAGCTATGGTCCATGAGGGCAGAAACCTTTCCATTGAATACCAGTATAACTTAAATAATGCCTGGCTCAAGCTAGCAGGTGTGAAGTACTTTTCTAGTCCTTCCTAGTTTGGTCTTTACTGTTTTCATTTTGCTTTTGTATTTGATGAAATAATCCATACAATGAAGCATTTAGGTAGGGGAGGACAGGCCAGTTTTGTACTTGAACTGTAGAAGTTTTTCATTTCTCTGAGAAAAGAAAATAGGAACAAGAGACCCTAGAGAGACAGACAGACAGACCTTTGCATGAGTTCTTTAGTTCTGGCATGCTTCTCTGCACAGCCTTTTTGTAAGCTGGACTCCGCCTGGAATGCCTTCCTTCTCTTTTTCTACCTTCCTTTGCTAAACTTGTCTTGTGCTGTTTAGAGTGTAAGCCCTTGGATTATTGATTGACTTTTAAACCCTTTTAAAGTACACAATCCTATTAGACCTCAGTCTTCCCTAAAGTTGGACCAATACCTTATGTCCATTGCTGGAACCAGGAATCCAACCACAGAAGGCTGTCAGATCCTCAGTGTGGACAGGAACTCCAAGGTATGTCCCTGTACCTAACAAGAGATTTCTCAGTGAGAGAAGGGCTGCTGAAGACATTGCTAGTGAGTTGTGGATTTCTTTTAAGATACAGAAACAAGGCATTTAATTAAAATGTAAAGAAGGCAGATAGAGACTCTTCCCTGCATATATATATATATATATATATATATATATATATATATATATATATATATATATATTAGGCTAGCTGGCCTGAGAGTTTTCAGGTGAGTCTTCTGCCTCACCCACTGTACAGATACACACCATCTGGCTTTTTAATGTGGATTCTGAGGGTCAGATTGTCAGGCTCTCATGGCATTTGGCCACCTGGGCCCATCTAGCCAGGCTGAGAACCCCTGATTTACAGACAGTATTACAGTGACCCATTAGGTTTTTAGTCACCTCTGTCTCGCTTTATGTGCTTTTTCTGTCCTTTACATCCCATAATCTCATAAAACCTCTTTCTGTTTAATGTTTGAATCCAGCATCCACTTCAGGTGGCTCATAAATACCTGCAACTCTACAACTCTATCTCCAAGGAAAATCAACACATGGCCTCTGCAGGCACCTGCATATAGACAATCACACACATATATACATAATCAAAACTACTATAAAGCAAAAAAGAAACCTATACTTTGATTTTCAGAGACTGAATTGTAAACTAGCCTAACTTGAAGGAAACTCTTATTTACTGAGTCCCTAGATTAGAGCCACAGTGATGAGAAACGTGTGATGAAGCTTTACTGTTCACTTAGGAACAATTCCATGTGACGCAAGAATAACACCACCCCATTTGATAGATCTAGCTACTATGACAAAGTGAATCTCAGTGACAACAGGAAACTGGAAGCCAGCAAACACAAGTTCTTCCTCAAGTTGCCAACCTTAGTCACTACTGCTGTTCAGACTGTTGGGGAGTCTGTTCTCCCAGGACTAGGGGTGAGGTAGCATCTGATTGCTTGCAAAGCTGTGCCAGATGCACATTTCCATCTCTAGACCCCAAATCAGGACTGATTTCTTACCATCCTGCTGCAGGTCTCTGAATCACAAAAATCATTTTTTGCACAATGAGGTAAAATATTTTTAAAAATTTATTTGTTGTTTTCATTTTATGTATATGAGTGTTTTGCCTGAATGTATGTCTGTGTGCCATGTATGTACCTGATGTCCTTGGGGGTTAGAACACATCAAATTCCCTGGAACTAGAATAACAGAAAGTTGTGAGTTGCCTTGAGCAAGCTAGAGATACAACCCAGGTCCTCTGAAAGAACAACAAATGTTTTTGACCCATGGGGCCCTCTTTCAGCCCCAGAGGCAAGCTTATTATTTGTTTGTTTGTTTGATTTGTCACTTATTAATCTGTCTATCTTTTATAATAAATGCCTATTGAATTGCAAAAGTTGTCTTAATGGGTTTCTAAATACATCACACTGGCTGGTTGTGGTGACACACCTCTAGCACTCTAGAGGTTCTAACAGGAGTATCACAAACTGGAGGCCAGCTTGAGCTATATACCATTAAGTCTGAGGCCAGCCTTGACTGTTGATTTCTCTTGATGTTTCAAAGACTTTGCATTTAGACCTCTAGAAGTCCTTATGGTATTTCTTTGGGGATGGAGGTGGCTCTTTAGGGTTTAAGAGCCATGGAATACATAGCTTTCCTGCTTTTCTGGCCTTCAAAAAATACAGAGGGTACTGTCAGGCTTCTCCCCTAAAGATTTGATTATAGTCTTTAGGTGGGGTGGGTAGCTATTTTTAAAGTTCTCCTGTGATCCTGATATGTAGCCAGGATTGACAAACTGAAATCCCTGATCCCCTTAATCTCTTACATTGCTTCCCTGATAACTTTATGTCAACTTGCCTGGGTTATAGGATATTAACCAAACATTATTCTGAGCTTTTGATAAAGTATCTCTCTATGAGATCTGAATTTCAGTTAGTAGAGATAGCAGAGCAGACAGCCTTCCCTACTATGGGCGAGTCTCTTGCAATTCGTTGAAGACATTCTCTCCTTGCTGAATAAGAATGACTCTGCATGGACCTTCCCCCACCCCCAGTCCCCATCTTCAGACTCAAACTGAACACTGGCTCTTCTTAAGTCCTGAGTCCATTGGCTTTCGGGTAGGAACTCAAACCAGCAACTATCCCAGGGAAGAAGATGGGGACATCCCATGAGTATCAGCACAATTGGTGCTCACTTATCTTGTTCAGTCATCCCTCACAGTGCCTGCAGTTTATTCATTATGCAAGCCAGAAGCATTGGGGTCTGGGGCCCAGTAGTGAATAAAAAGATAATTATGTAAGACACAAGAGAAAGATGAACCAGATTGGGAGGGCAGGGTATGTGTGCAAGTGCATTCGTGGTCACAGTCCAGGAGCAAGCATGCAACAAGAAAAGTGGCAAAGTCAATGATTAGAAGTCTCATGGATGTTTCTAGAAGAGAACAGAATAAGCCGAGGTGAGAAGGAGCTGGGGGCGGGGAACAACCAGAGCTTTCTACACTGCATATTTATGATCCATTCTATGGCTGCCAGCCTGTGACTATCATGGAGCATCCTAGTTGGAAAGCCATGCTTTGAAATGACTAATTTTTCATTCAGCATAGGTCTGATTTAAATCCCATTTAAAATGTATTTGTAGCTCCATTTTTTCCTTTTGAATATTTACATGGTAAGACAGGCAAAAATACTGTGAAAATAGCCTTGCTTTTGACCTCCTAAACTAGTTTGCCCTAAATTGATACCACATTGATAACATCTTAATCAAATACAACAACCCTTTGGAATTCTGTACTGCTAATTTCCATTGCTCTACTATCTTGTATGTAGACGCAGGAAAGATGTCCTTGCATCACCATTTTGTTTGTGCTCCATCTTTATAAAAGTGGTTTCTCCTAAACAAACAAAGCCACAGGAACTGGTTCAGTTGAAGAGAATAAACAGATTTCAAGGGATCAAAAGCCATTGTGGAAGTTCATGGAGTGATCCTTTCATCACTAGATCACATGTTGATGGTGTCATGGTTGAAGATGAAAGCATCAGGGATTCTATTTCATGCTTCATTTTCTGATGATTTTAGTGATCTTAATTTTGCCTTAAAAATTAAATTAAACAAATCAGAAATACAAAAGGAAGATGTCTTGGCTTGGATGTTGGAGTTTGTCCAGTTCCCAAGCAGCCAAAGAAAACCTCTTCCAACCTCTTTTGTAATAACTCCGGTATATGAGAACAGAGCCCCCCCCCCCCCCCATCCATATTCACTTGGCCACAGGAGCTGCAGAGTCTGCCTAATGACCTGACTAACTTGGCTGTGGACACAGTTTTAACTTTTTACAGTCAGTACTATAAAGAATAATTTTGGGGAAAGATAATTTTTTCTTTTACTTTTGCCCAAATTAAATCATTTCTCCACTTTGGCTAGGTAATGAAGATATAACTTTAATACTATTTTAATAATGTTCAGCTCCATTTATTTATTTATTTATTTATTTATTTTATTTTCATGTGGAAATCCACACAACTATGATTTTAGATTTTCTGTTCCTGCATTCTGCAGAAAAAGGTATAGAAGTGTGCTACAGGTCATGCTTAATAGGGGTTCACCAGTGCCATCCCCCAAGATGATCTTTTTATCATATATTCCCTTTACAGTATTTTATAGTGTGTCTTAAGGGGTAGTAGCCCAATTCTGGAAATGAGAACACTGAGAAGATGGATTGTAAATCTAAAATGCTTCTGGCAGACCTTCCAATAATATTGAGCACTGAATAATAGGAAGCAAATAAAAGTTTTTAATTACACTCATGATTAATTAATTTTAGATCCTAAATCCTAAGAAGGTTGTAGTATGCCTCTGAAGACAGAATGAAAAAGAGTCTATGATGTTCTGAGGTAAATATTAGTGAATCTTAGCCAGGCAATGCTGACACATGCCTTTAATTCCAGCACTCAGGAGGCAGAGGCAGGCAGATATCTGTGAGTTTGACACAAGCCTGGTCTACAGAGCAAATTGCAGGACAGCCAGGGCCACACAGAGAAACCATGTCTTAAAAAAAAAAATGTGGATCCTGATCAACTATCCTAATCAGAGGGCAGAGTCTGCCTGTGGCTCTTGACTTTGATGATGTAATGAGATTCCACCAATGATATGCATAGGTGAGATTGGTATTTTGTGGAAATATGTCTCAACTTTTGGGAAAAATAGACTGGCCATTAGTTAGCCTGGACTTGTTTTCACTAGGGATAATGAATTTATCCTAACAAAATAAGGACAGACAGTTCACTGTTCAGGAAGCTGAACCATATGTTTCCAGATGCTGCTTTCGCCAAACCAAGAGAAAATGAGGTTAGGCTACTTCCTTTTCTTTTCTTTTTTTAAAGGAAAACCAAAATATATATACTCATTGTTATTTCTTAAAACAGAAAAACCAAACCTCAAAAATAGTAAATGTTACCAGAACAGTAATAAGTAATGGCAGACATGACCATCTTTAAAAACAGGCATGTTCTAACATTGCATAATCTACAGCCCTGTGTTCAGGCACCTCTATGACTACTGAAGACACATTCCAACCGTCATGAGCATGCACCACAGATTCAAGCCTATTCTGCCTACACTGCAGGGTTCCAACACACCAGTTGTTCCTGAGAACTCTCTGTGTCCCCAAGTTCAAATGATACAGCCGAAATAGTGCATTGGCTTAGAAACTACCTGGGGTGAAACAGCCCTTCAGGAAACCTAATTAAAAAAAAAAAAGAAAGAAATGTGCCATTTAATGCTGAAATGGCTTTCCTGAAGCATAGTGAAATCATACATGAAGTATAACAGCCTTTCCATGCCAGAGGAGTAATAAGTCATTTCCCCTGTATACCCTGGGCCCTCTTGCCCTTAAGTTTTATTGCATGTCTAAGTATATGTTGTTGGTTATTCATAGTGCATGAACTTCTGACAGCCTAGAAGGGCCTGTTTACCCTGTGCAACTGGCAGCAGTTGAGCTGCCTTGCTTCATTTTTTAGAGCTCACTAGGGCTTCGTTACATAGTCCCAGAGGTTATCCATGTCAGAATTACCTAGCCCCTCACTCTTCTAGATACCTATTAATCCCTGGCATCTTGCTTCATATGTCCCTTGCTGAGTGGCACTGGGGATAGATAGAGAACAAACACTTGATCAATTATATACTATATATTCTGAATGCCTCCAGTTACCACCCACACCCTAACTCTATTCTCTGGCTCAGGATAACCTGAACACTGAGCCAAATACTAGGGCTGCTGTAGGTTGGGCTTTTGCCAAGCACTGTAGAACAGATGAAATAGATTTCCCAAGTGTCCCATCATAGTCTTCATCCCACATCTGTCCCAAGACCTCCCTCCTTCGCTGATGGTCAAGGGGGAAACATGAACCTATTTACCCTAAGCATTCAACATTGACTCAAAGTTAACAGCCCTGCTATGTTATCTGGAATAACAAAAACCCAGGATAGTAAAAACTATTCTCAACAATAAAAGAAACACTGGTGGAATCACCATCCCTGACCTCAAGCTATACTACAGAGCAATAGTGATAAAAACTGCATGGTATTGGTACAATGACAAGCAGATAGATCAATGGAATAGAATTGAAGACCCAGAAATGAACCCACACACCTATGGTCGCTTGGTCTTTGACAAAGGAGCTAAAACCATCCAGAGGAAAAAATACAGCATTTTCAACAAATGGTGCTGGCTCAACTGGTAGTCAACATGTAGAAGGATGCAAACTGATCCATTCTTATCTCCCTGTACAAAGCTCAAGTCCAAGTGGATCAAGGACCTCCACATAAAACCAGATACACTGAATCTAATAGAAGAGAAAGTGGGGAAGAACCTGGAGCACATTGGCACAGGGGAAATTTTCCTGAATGCAACACCAATAGCTTATGCTCTAAGATCAACAATTGATAAATGATACCTCATAAAATTGCAAAGCTGTAAGGCAAAGGACACTGTCAATAGGACAAACCGGCAACCAACAGATTGGGAAAAGATCTTTACTTGGTGAGTAGGGGGAGGGGGGATGGGATAGGGGAGGATTTGAAGGGGTAACGAGGAAAGGAGATACCATTTGAAATGTAAATAAAGCACATATCTAATTAAAAAGGGGAGTGTTAAAAAAAAAGTAAAAAGAAAAAAAAATAGCTGGTAACACCAGGAAGTATAGTTCTTCTGAATACCTATACCTTTATTTAAAAATCTTGCTAACAACCTCCTAAAGAGACTTGGATAGAGAAAGCTTCAAGAAATGACAGAGACCTTGTGTGTTCCATTTCCCAGTGTCTGAGACTTCAAAGGAGCTCAATAATTATTTGCTAAATGGGTAAGTAGGTGAATGCCATGATGGGGAGAAGTAGAGTGTAGCCTCATTAGATTGGTTTGACAAGCAAAGATGCCCATTAGCTGCGACAGCATGTATAGTGGGGCTGCTTAGCAGGGATGAAAAAACAGTGCCCTATCCGCTAGTATCTGGTCTTCATGCAGCAGGCTGCCCTGTCATTTGGCATCTGTGCCTTTTGGATTGACGATTCATTATGTCCAACATAGCAGTCAAGACCAACATGGTAGAAAGCTTTCCTAGCTTCAGAAGTGACTGTGCTTTTTTCTGGATAGTGCTTTTAGGCTTGTGTTTTTTTGTGTTATCTTCTGGTTGATTTTCCTTTTTCAACAGTGCTGTTAGTTGCTGACAGATTAGCCTGGTGTACTTGGGTGGCCCAAGAATGCTTTGGTCCTACGCTACTGTGTCAGATGGGTAACAAGATCAGAGGAATTTGTATGTGTTTACCTTAGGATTTGTGTCTGAATTATGACATATAGACCAGCTTTTAATTACTTCTTTCCTTTTACTGCTGTTCATATCCATGTTTAGAATTCAGATATAAACATCTCCAGCAGGCTAAGTCATCACACTAGTCTTTCTCTTGCTTTTGAAACCATTCTAAGTTCAGAATAGTGGTCACACCCACCTTTATTTCCAGCACTCAGGAGGCAGAGAAAAGTGGATCTCTGTGAGTTCAAAGCCATCCTTTTCTACACAAAAACTAGAGACCAGACAGGGTTACATAACTCTACCCACATCAAAATAATTCCAAAGCAGAAAAGATATGAATATATACTTACCTGTGACACAATTGTTTCCTGAAAGCCCCAAACACTGTGCTTCTCCTGGCTAGGCAGCATTGTAGTACTGTTTGTTTGAATGGGCAAATCTTCACTCTTTCATTTCCAACTTCTAAAGTTGCAGGGCATGAAGGATACTGTCTGGTCAAATGAACTGACCAGATGCATTTGGTCATAACCTAAGCAAAAAAAAAAAAAAAAAAAAAAAAAAAAAAGAGCACATGGCTTTGAAAGACCTCTATGAAGTCAGTGTAGTGTTATATGCCCATATATGGGAAGTAGAGGCAGGAGGATCATAGTTTGAAGACAATTTATGCTACTTAGTGAGTACCAGGTCAGCCTCACCCTAACCCTCAGGAAAAAATAAAAACAAAATAAAAAACAAATGAACAAACAAGAAGAAGAAGAAGAAGAGGAGGAGGAGGAGGAGGAGGAGGAGGAAGAAACTATTGACACTAAGTAGAGCACCCTAGAAAATCAAACAGAAAAAATTGCAGAGGTGGTCATCCACTATCCCTTCCCAAACTCTGTGCCAGCTACTATGACAAGCATGTTAATTTGTTGAACAGTTAGCAAAACAAAAATAATACAGCCTTCAGAACACTTAAAAATTATAGTTGAAAAGAATGAAATTTTGCATCTAAAACTAGTTAAATTTTACTCAAAAGTGTACTTTGTGCAGTGACATTGGCTATACAGCTAATTTATAAGATAATAAAGATTTTATGAATATGCAGTCAGCCCTCTATAAACCTTTCATATTTTCACTTAAAAGAGACACATTGTTGCTTGCTGCTCGAGTTTATCTGAATTGCCACTTGTCTGTTTACTTTCTATTGCCCAGTCATGTGGAGAATCCCTTATGGCTTACAGTGCATCATGAAGGAAAGTCAGGGCAGGAGCTCAAGGCAGGACTAAGATCAGGAACTTAAACAGAAAGATGGAGACTTGGATAGAAACATGGAGGAATCTGCTTGTTCACTCACTCCCCGTGCTTTGTTCTCATTGCTTTTTTCTTTTATAATTTTATTTATTTATTTATTTATTATATATGAGTATACTGCAGCTGTCTTTAGACACACCAGAAGAGGGCATCAGATACCATTAGATGGTTGTAGATGGCTGTGAGCCACCATGTGGTTGTTGGAATTTAAACTCTGGACCTCTGGAAGAGCAGTCAGTGCCATCTCTCCAGTCCCTCACATTGCTTTCTTATACAACTCAGGACCACCTTCCTGGGATACCGCTCACCTCACACCAATTATGAATCAAGAAAATGCTCCTCAGACTTGTCTAGAGGCCAATCTTGTAGATATATTTTGTTAATTGAGACTCCCTCTTCCCAGATGACTTGAGCTTCTGTCAAGTTGACAAAAAAATAACTGACACACCACCAGCCTCTATTCTTGTACTTTGAAGCCATTCTAAATAACAGGGACAGCACTACCCTGATACAACAGATGACCTTGTATCAGAGGTGACTACTAAATGAGGGGGCAGCGTAGACAGTATGGACATAGAGAACAAAGGGATACCAGGTCTTAGGCACAAGTGAGTAGATGATGCAATGTTTTATCACACTGCTTAAAATAGAACGTAATTTGAAACATTTATTTCTGCAATTTTCCATGTCATAATTTTAGACTGCAGGAAACTGAATTGCAGACCAGGCAATCTTGACCAAGGGTCACCTGTCTTATAAGCATGGCAGTAGAGTTCATATGGTAAAAGTCACTCATCTATTCTCTCTGTGACCCAAACACAAAGATATAAATTGCGATTTGATCCAAACCTTTGGCCTTAATCACCTAAGTGTGGCCCTGTCCAGTGAAGGCAAACCTCATTACTTCTATCCCTCCAAAAGATTACAGGAAAAGAAAGAGCCTGTAGGCCAGAATGGGTGCCTTCAATTGTTATTTGATTTGCCTTGTGTAAAGGCTCTGTGATGGGCTGATATGTCAAAAGGGTACACCTTTCCCTAATCCACACAAGGACATCTATCTTGACTGGCCTTGGCACTATGAACTTGTCATGAATCGAGGCAATGTAGAGTCAAAACAAACAAAATAGGATGCTATGATTAATGACTTTTCTCCTCCTAACATGGAACATAGCTCTTTAGGCCTTAATAAACCCAGTTTGCATCCTTAAAGTAGCCATCTGGATCAGTAGGTCATGTAGGCCTGTTGTAGTTAAACCTGGTTCTTGCTCCCAGAAATAAGACTCAGACTCAAAATATATGAACACATACCTTGGCCATATAGCTTTATTCTGACTAGTTCATAACTAAAATAACTAATTATTAATTAATAATTAATTATTATTAATTATTTTAACCTATGTTTTGCCACATGACTGATTACCTGTGCTCAGGTACCATACATCTGTCCCATCAGCTCTTTCCAGCAACCCTCCCGCCCTCTCTCTCCCAGAATTCTTTCTATTCCTGAATGTCCCACCTATTTCTACATCATAAACCGATGTTGGCAGAAGTCATATTGAGTTGTGGAGGGAAATCCAGTAAGAGAAAAGAAAGCGTCAAATCAGACCCACACCTGAGATCTCAGAGATTTGGAGAGAGGTGCATGTTGGCTTTGTATTGTAACCAGGATTTGTTGAGTTGTTACCCAGGTGCCATTTGTTTCCAAAGGGCAGTAAATTGAGTTTCTTACCCAGCACCTGTTGCCTTCCACTTCCCAAACACATGTGCTTTGGGGCTTCTTACTCTCCCAGTCCTAGGTGAGGAGAGAATTGGTTGTGATTTGGGTGGGAAATTACAAGAGACATCACTGGAGGCTAAAGGAGATGCTTTCTCCTTTTACAAAGCTGATATAAAAGTAATCCAATCCAGTTGAACTGCAACAAACCCTCCTTAGCAGCTCTCTGCAGTCACACCATGAGTTCTGGGACACAGGGGGCCTGTAAATTGCATAGTAATGGCTGGTTCCTCAGTGGGAATAAACATGTGCTTTGAGTTTTCCAAGTGAGTCACTCATGCTGTGAGATAAACGCTGATAGCAAGCAGATGTGACATGTGCTTTTCAAGAGTGACAGGAGGGGCACAAGGCAGGGACAACTGGAGGATTGGCATCTTTCACATTCTTTGAAGGGATGGGCTAACACTTAATGGGAACTTCTTTAACAAGAAACACTGGGTGGCTGATGAGTCCCTACCCCCTCTTCTTTCTTTCCATAAGTGGAATCTACATTTTAAGCCTTAAAATGTAAACGTGTTCTGGCTCCAATTTGTCGGCCAACTCTAATCGCCTCAAAACTTTATATAAACTCTAGGTGAGTAATTTCCCCAAGTATAGTACCCTTTTGGAATGCATGTATCATGAACTCAGATTAAACTTTTAACCTCACATTTTTCTGGGAAGGATTATTATCTATGTTTTTTAATGTTTAAAAAGGCAATCATAAACCCAAGTACATTGAGTGCTCTCCAGTGGCTGAGCCTGGTACACTGTCTCTTTTTGTTATGTGTGTCTGGGGATCATGTATATATATGACTTCGAAGGAAGGAAGGAAGGAAGGAAGGAAGGAAGGAAAGAAAGAAAGAAAGAAAGAAAGAAAGAAAGAAAGAAAGAAAGAAAGACAAGCAAGCAAGCAAGCAGGCCCAGTGTTTCAGAACTACAACTATGGGGCACTGACACTCTTGTCTTCCGTATGATGTTCCCAACTAGTGAACTGTTAAGAGGGCCTTGTGCCTTCCCCAGTCAACTACAAAATTACGAGTGTCTCCCATCCAAGGACTAACCAACCATAGACAAAAAAATACCCTGAATGTCTATTTGCTGATGCATACCATGTACCCATTGCTAAGTGATGTGTGTGTGTGTGTGTGTGTGTGTGTGTGTGTGTGTGTGTGTGTGCAACTTCCTCAGCAGATCCTGAGCTCTGACTCCAAGATTGCTTCTGCCTCATTCTAGGCTTTCATTCACTCCATCTCCTTCCTCTAGGTACAGGAGAAAGAGGAGTTAGGCTTTTTTATCATGTTGGGCAGAGCAGAGCAAATATCAGATGCTAAGCTTTAAGATGAAGGTTCTCTTTGCAAGCCTGATGCTTCTCTCCCTGAGGCATTACTCACCTGCTTTGACCTTTGTGAAATCAGTTAGATCTTTAGTATGAAGCATGTTTTTTTGGTTTGATGTTTGTTTGTTTGTTTGTTTAAATCTGAATTTGTAGCACCAACTTGGAAGCAAGTAGACTGGCTTACTCTTCTAGAAGTTTTCCATTATTTGTAGTATATTTTAAACAATATATTACTGCCAAGATGCATTTGGCATGGCACTGAGGGAAGAAAGTTGGCTGGGTACCAAACATTAATCCCGCTGCCAACTCACTGTGTGGCCTTTGGCGAGTCAAGGTGTCTGACCATGCCACAGCTCATCCATTTGGAAGTGGGAAGAGCTGGATTTTGTCTTCCTGCTGAAACAGTGACAGTCCCATTAATTTTGCTGTGACATTTCAAGGGAAAAGATGCTAAAACAAGAAAACACAAATGATCAAAACCCAGTACAGAGAGCTCTGATGACTGTGTGAGCATCCTCTGCAAAAACCCAGGGCAGAGAATTGTGCTGACTGTGAACATCCTTTGCAGTTCTCCTGGTCTGTTTTTATGCAATGCTCTGTAAATACTGCAATGCTGTTTTCATATTCTGTTATATCATTCAGCAGAAGATTCATATTCATTCTCTATTTCTCTCTCTCTGTGTGTGTGTGTGTGTGGGTGTGTGTGTGTGTGTGTACACATATGTACATGCATGTATAGAAGTCAGGGATCAACTTCAAGTCCTCATTCCTCAGAAATTGTCTACCTTGGGTGGTGTTGTTGCTGTTGCTGCTGCTGTTGTTGTTGTTGCCATTGTTTTTCTTTCTAGTTTTGAAGTTCTTTTTTTTTTTTCCAGAAACAATGGTAACTCAATTTCTGGGCACAACAACTAAAACCTAATCTTGTAAGCCTTATTAAAATCTAATCCCTCTTGTGGCAGATCCTTGTGGATCCACCATGATACTAGAAAACTCTAGCAGCTACATCTTTCCCCTCTGCTATCCCGATTCCAAAGAGGACTTAACTCTCTCCTGCTTCCTCTCTTTTTCCGTCCAACCCAGAAGTCCTGCCTACTCACCCAGTGATTGGCTCCTTTATTCATTAGGGGATTGGTTCACAAGAACAGCACCAGGCCCATTCACAACACTTCCCTCTTTCTGTTCCAATAAAAAATAAAACCTTTCTCTCAAATATAAATAGAGCACAACTATTACCATTTTGTAATCTATAAAGTATAAGATAGACCTAACACCCAGTCCATCAATTATGTCATTAAGATAGAACATTATCATCTATCCTAAATTAAAAGACTTATGATTCTACCTTGACTTATGTCCTAGCTTTAGATAGTATGCCATCTGAAAATTATCCTCTCAAATCTATTCTCTTAAAGTAAATAGCCTGGGTTGGCTATGACACTATGAGTAGATTTTTCAACCCCGTCAGAAATTCAAGAACGACTGATATTAACTGAGAATATATAGGAAGCCTAACACAGCTTCCAAAACTTAGTCAATTTATAGAGACCACTGATCACCTAGACAGTCCATTACTTCAAAACATTGCAGCATCAGTCCTCAGCCTTCTGGCCAGGATCATCTAACAGACCTAGAGAAACAGGATATTAAAGACTAGCCTTCTCTGTCTTGGCAGAATCAAGCTGTCCTAAACCTGTAATTGTGTCCTTTCTTTGGACACTATTATGTCTGTAGATGAAAAGAAGCAATTTTTGCCTAGTGGCTGTCTTGCTACAACTGAAGCAACTCCATTGATGCTCAATTTCTTCTTTGAATCCAAGAAAGGGAAAGCTGTCAGGATCAGACTAGTCTAGACAACAAGTGAATAAATAACATTAAATGTCACATTCTGTGGATTTCTGATGTTTTTGAAAACCAACTATCTATGTAATATGGACTGTTGTCCATTAACTACTCTCAGCTATTTCTAATTAAAATCTTGAAAACACCCTAACAATAAACTCAGAGCCATGAATTTTCTATTTGGCCCTAAACTCACAGGCTTAAACATCTTAGATCAGAATAATAACAGTTATAGAAGGACTGGGTCTAATCTTCGTACTTATAAAATTTTGTATCAATAGAATAAATTTATACCCTTGATTTTGCATCAAAATAAATTATGTACCATTTAAGATATTATGACTTCATCTTAGTAACAATTGAAGAGATTTCTACCAAATGAGATTATGGCTGTGCAATCAATTCTAGCTATTCCTCCCTGTTCCAATATTACCATTTCTACATTCCCTAGAAAGACAACCTATTAATAACCCTCTCAAGCCCCAAAGACCAGGGAACTGGGTCGACAACTCTTCATAACTTCAAGCTGAATATGGGCGTTGAGATATCTTGAAGGGGGGCAGGATAGGGGGAGTTGGTTGGCCTTAAGAAGACCACACCAATGATTATATTAGACTCTGATGTCTGTCCTGATTGGATCCAGCTAAAAATTCAAGACATCAGGAGTTCAAGTAAGTCAGTTCAGCGTGTCTGACAAGGAGACTCACCAAAACTGTATATTCTGTAATATACAAATCTCAAAACAAAATTTTAGTATCATCGAGATAACCCTTTTGTTTGATTATCTGGATTCTAGTTCTCTGGGGGTCTCCCTCTATCAAATTTGATCCATATTACTCTGGAAGGTATATAGACCTTAATCATCTTTTCCAAAAACACAAAGACAAAACCTTTTCCCCAAATCAGCATATCCTTGAACCAGTAATCAAAAAAACCTTTATTTAGGCCTCTCTCCCAGAGGAATAATAACCACAAAACTCAAAAGCACACCCATTTTGAAAATCAAAACAATTTAAAGCAAATGAAGTAAACTAAGATACTGTATGTGCCTATACTTAGGTCTTTCCTATCTTGCCGAGCAGGAAAAGATACTCAAGATTCCCATGCAGACCACGTTAGTAGAATTGAGCTTCCTGTGGCTAGTTAAACAATCTGTACCATCTTTCCATTTGGCTCTGCCCAGAGCCACAGATATATTAATACCTGTTCAAAGCAAGCAATGATTATCACTGCATTCTCTACTCTGGAGTCAGTGACTAATATTCCCTATCCTAGTTCAAATTAAAATAATCCAAAACAAATGATGTAAACTAAAATATCATATGTGCCAATAATAGGCCTTTCCTATCTTGCCAAGCAGGAAAAAACACTCAAGATTCCTATGTAGACCACGTTAGACAGAATATAAGTATCCTACAAGGCAAGTAAAGTAATCTTATACCATCTTATGGTTCAGTTCTCTGCCTAGAGCAGAGAACTTCATTCTTTTTTTCTCTCAGAGCAGCCAGTACTTTCTCACAGCAGGGGACCTCAGCACTGTTAGCAGTGTCTTTGTTTAAACTTTCCCACTCTTGAGTCACATGACTCATTTTTAGCACCACCCAGCTTCTTACCCAACAAAACAAAAAAACTATAACTCTCAGGCAAATAATCTTAAATTTCTAGTGGATTCGTGCCCAACCAGCACATTGGTTCACCATCTGTTGCGGGAAATATTAGAAAAGTAGAAGCAGCACATTCCTGCGCTTGTGCCTCTGCCCCGGCGGCCTGGCTGGCCATGCACTGGCAGGCAATGGCGGGCCTGTTTTTATCTCCTGGAGATTCTGACTCTGAACTCCACAATCTCTCCACCCAGCTTGATAGGTTCCCACTGGCGAGTTGCTACCACACCAACCCTGTGCTTCAAATCCCCCAAGGCCTTTGTGGAGCACCTCAGGCAAACCCACGCTTGGCCGCCATACCTTTCTCTCTTGAACCCAGATGAGCTGCCACGTGAAGGAAAACGCAACACAAACTTAGTTCAGAAACAATGGTAACTCAATCTCTGGGCACAACAACTAAAACCTAATCTTGTAAGCCTTATTAAAATCTGATCCCTCCGGTGGTGGATCCTTGTGGGTCTGCCATGATACTAGAAAACTATAGCACCTACATCTTACCCCTCTGCTGTCCCAGTTCCAAAGAGGGAGTTTTGAAGTTCTGCCAATGCTTTTTCCAAGTAGCTGGGACAAAAGCACCTGATTTTATTTATTTACTTGTTTTAATTTTTAGTATTATTTGTTAAAAGGTACACATCTGTGATACTGCTGTAATCTGAACAACAAAAAGGTATCTGTGCAAATGGATGCATATAAGAAAAGAAGGACCAACCTTAGCATCAGGCACATCAGGCTTCTGTAGGAGTCCAGTAGGACAGAAGAACCCTGGTGTACTGGCCATCTTTGTGTGTCAACTTGACACAGGCTGGAGTTATCATAGAGAAAGGAGCTTCAGTTGGAGAAATGCCTCCATGAGATCCAACTGTGGGGCATTTTCTCAATTAGTGATCAAGGAAGGAGGGCCCCTTGTGGGTGGTACCATCCCTGGGCTGGTATTCTTGGGTTCTATAGGAGAGCAGGCTGAGCAAGCCAGTTAGGAACGTCCCTGCATGGCCTCTGCATCAGCTCCTGCTTCCTGACCTGCTTGAGTTCCAGTCCTGACTTCCTTTAGTGATGAACAGCAGTGTGGAAGTGTAAGCTCAATAAACCCTTTCCTCCCCAACTTGCTTCTTGGTCATGATGTTTGTACAAGAATAGAAACCCTGACTAAGACACCTGGGATTATGAAAGAACTAGCCAGAAAATAAGACTGGCCCCTTTGGGTGTTATTGTGCTGTCCAAATCACAGTCTGAAGAGGTGCAGCCAACACAGGCATCATTGACTTGGTCTCATCAATCTGTGTGGTGAGTGGTGGAGAGGTGATGCACGAGTTTCTGGGAGGATGAGGAGGATGATGGTGGAGTAAAGGCAGCAGCAGAAGTCCAGGGGTCTAACCATTTCTGACAGGGGCCTAGACAATGCCTGGGGCCAAAACACAGTTCATATTAGCAAGAGAGGAATGCTGGGACTGGCCATATCTGCACAGTTGTAGACAACATATATTTGAGAGCAAGATCCAAACCCCTGCAATAGCTGGGACTACAGGGAACTAAGGAGAGAACAGATGGTCTGGGAAGATGATGGCAGTACCTGAGGCAGTACAGAAGTACCAGGAATGGAAATGGATGGGAAGTACAGCTGTATAGGAACCTCCCCTTGAGAAGGAAGCTGCTCCAGACCTAGTAGTTATCCTTTTGTCATCATCTTTGTCTTCATCCCAGACCAAGCATTGTTTCATCTCATCAAGAAAAGCCCTGTCATTAAGTTAGAATGGGGCTAGCCATCTACATGCAAAGCATCAGCCACTTCTCAGAATCCCAATAAAGAGGCTGGTTAGGAATTCCACTTTCGTGACATTCTTGCAGAATCATTTTTCATTCACAGCATATGAGAATCCTCTGTACAATAAACTTGGAAAGCCTGAAGCTCTCACTATTCACAGTTTTAGGGAAAAGTGCTGGGCAGCTCTGTGAGAGCCCCTGAGGCTGCAAACTTGCCATCTCACATACCAGCAGCCACAGATGTTCCATGAGCTTGCTATTCCTGATGCTTGGGGACTAGTGCCCTGCCAGGGCCATGTACATCAGCAGTAACAGCTGATCTACCATGGCAAACTGCTTGGAAGGGCTCTGGCTCCATTCATCTCTGCCAGGGTATGCACAGAGGTTTGGAGGAAGCGCATGTCCTTGGCAGCCTGCGCTGACCTGGGGCCTGCATTTTGTTTTGAAGGAGAGTCTCTCATTGGGACCTAGGACATAATATTTAGGCTAATCTGGCTAGCTAGTGAGCCCCAAGGATCTGCCTGTCTCCGTCTCCTCTCCACGAGGACTACAAGCATGTGCTATCTTACATGCAGTTTTTAGATGAGTACTGAGAATTGATCTCCGGTCTTCAACAGCACTTCATTGAATGAGCCATCTTCTCACTCATGATTTTAGACTCTTTGTAGCACTGGAAGAACAATAGAGGCTGTGATAGCATCATTTCCACCATTAGGGTTTGGAAAATCAATAAACTAATTGGCAGCTACTATTAATTTCCCTTTGAATACCCTCCATGTCCTCAGGACCAGGTTATACCATTCCTTTCTGAGCTCCTCTCCCCTTTGCCCTATAAAATCACCAAAATGTGTTTATATTTCTGGCTTTATTTGATTGTCATTCTGGTCTTAGCCTCTTTGGTGTGCAAACAGCTGGAATTTGGTGTGCAAAACCGTAAGGAAATGGTTTGCTTGTTTGTTTGTTTGTTTATGTACCCTGAGATTCCTGTCTCTCTAAGACAGAAGATTGGAATCATTTCTAAGGAAGGATTTGGCCCTGGCTCAGCCAGCCTTTCCACCTGCATTCTGTACCTCCAGTAGCCCTTGTCGCAAAGCCTATGTGATGCTGGCACACATTTTGCTACCAAGGTTAGCTAGAGATGACATTCTAGGGGTCCCTCATGTTGGCGCTGGTACAGGATTATCTAATTGTTAATTTAAACACAGTTGTTGAATACTTACCATGGACCTAGAACTAAGGATCTATAAAGTAAATATAATTGGTATTTCCTAAAAGCAGTACATTATCTAGCAAAGGACATAGGCATATATAGTCTATAGGATGTAGGAATGCATGTAGTCTACAGAACAGTAAACAGGTGTGCATATAGTCTATAAACTGGGACACAGGCATGGATATAGTCTATAGTATATAGCACACAGGTGTTCATATAATCTATAAAAGAGGACAGGTGTACATGTAGTCTATAAACTAGGACACAGTTGTGCATGTAGTCTATAAACTGGGACACAGGTATGCATATAATTTATAGAAGAGGATACAGATGGACATCTAGGCTATAGACTAGGACACGGGTGTGTATATAATCTATAGAAGAGGACACAGGCAGGTATGTAGTCTATAAACCGGGACACAATTGTACATATAGATCAGCACATAGACATGCATATAATCTATAGACTAGTACATAGGAGTGCATATAGTCTATAGATAACAACACAGGTGTGCATACAGTGTAGGGACTTGGACACAGGTATGCATATAGTTTAGAGATTTGGACTGGGACACAGGTGTGTACGTAGTCTATACACTAGCACACAGGCATGCATGTAGTCTATATAATAGAACAGTCACACATGTATTCTATAGCACATAGTAAGTTATATTACACCAATAGTACAGATGAAAATTGAGACATAGACGCAGGCACCGAATTATGCCAGAATTTTCTTTGGCTAAAAAGCAGGTAACCAATATTCCAGGAAAAGAGCATTTCATGGACATACACAAAATAATGTAAAAGTATATGATAGACCCTTTGATGTAGTTTAGGAATTGTGGGGGGTCATTATGATGTAGTCACAGATCCATGAAAGACAGTGGCAAAGACAGGGCTGGAAAAGCAGACTGATGGATCTGTGAGAGCCTTTTACAAGATCAACAATTAAATAAAAATGTTTTGCAAAGATCCCAGGGAACTTACAGAAATACACACTACATGAAGAAATCTTGTATTGTGTACCTTAAGTATACACAATAGCAGATTTTTAAAAGACATTTGAAGTATAAGAAGCAGAAGATAAAAAATAATGTAAAATCATGAATGGCTCTTCATATATGGGGCTTATACAGTTGTTAGGGGTGAAAGGAAAATTAGATCCCGAGCCTCCTGGTCACCAAAACCAAAAGGGAACTAGTAAGTTCACTATGCCTATATGATAAAATCAGTTGCTCCATGGAAGCAGGCTTCTTCTGGAAGGAAGAATAAAGGGAGATTTCTTCTGGTTTTCATCAAAGTCTCCATGTGGGATACCGTGGAAATGTCTTCAACAGTATCCCCACACTAGCAATTTTTATAGGACTGTTCTTTCTAATGTCCCCTCAGTGCAAGCCAATGGCACTCTGCCAGAGTGTAATTCAGTAAAAACATCTCTGCTCAAGCCCGAGAAGCTCGGCCCACGCCTGCTGCTTGGAGCTGATGTGGCTTGATGTGGGGATACAGTTGAGGGTATGGAGAGGAATAGATGTCCTTCCCATCTTTTAGGCAATCATCCATGAGTACTGCTCCTCACAATAGGACTCTTAAAATGTATTTGCAAGAACTGAATTGGAGCCCTCATTTCATTGGCAGAGATCTCAGGAACAAAGGAGTTTGAACCTTGAGTTATGTAACAGAGTATGTTTTCCAAATATGTTTAATCTTGGAAGGGAAGTAATTGATCAAGTTGAACTAACAGTGCAGCCCCTGGGCTGAGTGTAGAGTGGCCTGGCATCAGGGTTTAGATGTCACTGAAAACTGACCTGCCAGACTGCATCTTGCTGTGAACTGTAGACTGAAGGTGGGCTCACAAAAGCCCTCTAGTTGTTTTTTAATCAACTCAACATTTATTTAATTTTTTTGGTTTGTTTGATTTATTTATTTATTCACTTTACACACCCGATTGTAGCCAAACACCCCAAGCCTTCTAATTTTTAAAAGAAAAGCAGTGGACTGATTATACTTTCAAATTTGGTCCTTTTTTTTTTATTTTAAATGAGGCAAAGCATTATGTGAGTAGGTACTTAGGGGTGTGTGTGTGTGTGTGTGTGTGTGTGTGTGTGTGTGTGTTGTGGTGTTTTGCTTCAAAATCAAAAGCAGTCACTAAAAAGATGAGTACATTTAATCAGGTACAAATAACAGGTCCTACACATCATATCTTATTATACCATATACAGTTTATAAACTATACTCTGGCCATTCCTATCTGGTGTGTGTGTGTGTGTGTGTGTGTGTGTGTGTGTGTGTGTCTGAGTGTGTGTGTGTGTGTGTGTCTGAGTGTGTGTGTGTCTGTGTCTGTGTGTGTGTCTGTGTGTGTGAGAGAGAGAGAGACAGAGACAGAGACAGACAGGCAAGGCAAAGGAAGACAGGAGACAGACATGTACTAAAGTATGGGTGTGTTGTTGTATTTTGAGGTCAGAAGACAACTTTTGAGCGTTGGTTCCTTCTATTATGGATTCTGGGAATTGAACTCTGGTAGCCAGTCTTCAGCAAGCATTCTTATCCTCTGAGCTATCTCACTGGACACCAGAATGACATGCAGATGAAAAACTGTAGCTTGATCAAGTTGTCATGGATGTTGAAAAACCAGGATTGTCACATTTTGGTTGTAATACAGCCCAATACAGAGACTGTGTTTTTTCAAAATCTTTACAAAGATGCTTAGCAGTGCCAGGCTGTTAAAAAATTGTAGGTAAGGAAAGCTTCCTGTGGTTGTCTTAGGAGGAAACATCTGCACCAAAGGCAGGAATGTCCCAGTAGTGCATTGTTGGGGAGAAACTGAGTACTTTCTGGTTCATAGACCCCATGAAAGTCCCCATGTGTGTTCTGGCCCTTGGCTTTGTTTTTTCCACCTTCTATTTGCCAAATATAGTGCATTGATTTTCCTATATGTGTATGTGTGTGATCTCTGGGTGATACAAGGCTATCTCACTCACTCTGTAGAAACCTTAAATGATCCTATCTGTTGATACAGAGTTGCAGAATCTTCCCCTCCTCCCAAAGGACTTACTTGTTACAAATAAGAGTATGAGATTGAACTCTATATGTTGAGACAGTGAATAACCCTTGCCATCTCCTACCTACATTTTCATTAAACTTGGAAAGATCTAAAACCTGCATCTCCTTACTTTGACCTGGTGGGGAATTGGTGGGACAGTGCAAAGATAGGGGTTAAACACAGGCATTGTTGCCTCTGATTTACAAGATGCTGAATTATAAATGTCCCCAAAGACAGAATGCTTCTTCCATTCAACAAGTGCATGTCACTAGGGAGCCCTCCCCCCTTCCCCGCCAGTACTCAGTATGGTACAACCCACCCATAATTTATATCTGGGAAAGGGATCCAAAGTCCCTATCTATACAGTAGGCATATAAAGCAAGAAAACATATTGTGGGCCGGATAGGTGGCTCAGCTGCTAAGAGAACTTCTTGCTCTTTCAGAGGACCTGTATTCAGTTCCCAGCACCAACATGGCAGCTAACAACCATCTGCAACTCTAGTTTTAGGGGATCCAGTGTCCTCTTCTGATCTCCACAAGCACCAGGCACACATGTGGTACACATAAATACATGCGAGCAAGAAAACAAAGCACATGTTGTAACTTCATGGAAGAAGAGGTCCCAGCTACTTGGGAAGTTGAGGCAGAAAGATGGTAGCTTGTAATGAGTGAGAACCTGTCTTTAAAACAGAGTCAAGAGTCAAGATAAAGCAAGCAGAGCTGTTCCCACTGGACACACAGCTGCCCACAGTCCTGAACGGATATTTCCTGACAGACAGCCATTTGTTGTCTTGGAGATGTTGCCCATCAGTGTGCCCCAGTGCCTTCTCTGACCTGCAACGATATCTATGAGAAGGGTATTAGGAAACAAGGCAGTCAACAAAGGAGTCATTTCTACTTATTACTAGTTTGCTGAATGATCATTGCACTTTGAAGTGCTTAATGGAACATTATTAAGAAAAAAATGATGAGGCTGGAGAGATGGCTCAGAGGGTAAGAGCACTGACTGCCCTTCCGAAGGTCATGAGTTCAAATCCCAGCACCCACATGGTGGCTCACAACCATCCGTAAAGAGATCTGACACCCTCTTCTGGTGTCTGAAGACAGCTACAGTGTACTTACATATAATAAATAAATTTAAAAAAAAAAAGAAAAAAATGATGAACCTCAAAATTTAGTTTCTACTTTGAAAGAAATTAATTCAGGTTCAACACTGCCCCTCTTTAGTGGGAGGAGAGGCCCAGGCCATGCTTGCTGCAGTAAACCAACAGACCATGGGGTCAGCAGGTTATAGGAGTGCCTCCAGTGAGGACATGATTTCCCTGGAAATAATGTGTGTGCTCAGTGCTTTGCTTTGCTTACTTGGGATTTCTGACATGTGATTTTTTTAATACTAAATTTTTTTTAAACCCCAGAAAGATCATTTGGGCCTTAGAATGGGACAGAAATGAAAACAAACTCCAGTCATTTGAAAGCTGTAGGTGAGGTTTCAGGATTGGTATTTGTAGAGCAGATCTGGGAGTATTCATGGACCTTCTTAAAAGTGTTATTATACTGAGTGTCCACCCTTCTCCTCAGCTTCCAATCTGTAGTCATCACTAGGTGGGCCTGAGTCTCAGGGGATAAGGACACAGGGGTGGGGTGTTGTGAGGTAGTGGAAGAAGACCAGACATCAGTTTCTAGGTTTATAAGTGGGGTGCTATTACAGTACCTGAAGCTTCTATTTCTGTATATATCACCCTTTTACTTCTTTATAATATTCTATATCATGATTGATTGATTAATTGATTGATCAATTGAGAGAGAGAGAGAGAATGAGAGAGAGAGAGAGAGAGAGAGAGAGAGTTACATGGTTGTCCTTCAATATCCCTGAGAGATTGTATTCAAAACCCCTCTCAGGGGCCCAAATCTGTGACTATCTGAGTCCCTTATATAAATTAGCATTCCCTTTGCATAAAACCTACACACATCCCATGTATATTTTAAATTATCTCTAGGGTGCTTATAATACCTACTACAATGTAAACAATCTGAAGATTGTACAGAGAACAATGACAGAGAAAGTCTGGATATGTTCAAGACAGTCATGGTTTTTGTTTTTGTTTTGTTTTTTCAAATTTTTTTTTCAGTTCTCAGTTGGTTGACTCTTGGATGAAAATCTTGCAGATACAGGAGCTAACTCTGATTTCTTCTGCTTTCCCCACAGTCCTCTAATTCTGCCTGAAAAATCACATATTTTTTCTGTTCTGTCTGAAATAACTTTTGTAAGGTTATTTCATTATTGCTGAGATTCCATCCATTCTAAAACCCATACTACCCATAATCTCATCCTCTTAGTTGTCTAAATGTACGCTGAGAGCTGGAACCTTACAGCTGAACTGTGATTAGTGCAGCCAGGTTGTTTCACTTTCTCTCCTGGCTTAGATACTCAGCACAGCAGTGTTGTTTAAAGAGGTGAGTTGAACCAAGAGCTATTTTAAACATGAGTATAATGTAGAGGATTCTAGTCAGCTGGCATGACTATGAGCCCTCTCAGGGATAGGAAAGTAAGTCCAGGAGGTGAAGAACAGTGAAGAAGTGGAAACTGGACCACAGAGATAAACACTTTTCTTTGTTGAAAATGTAACTAAGATGACCTAGGCAAGGGGGGAGGGGGGTCAGCTGTTCTTTGCCCTAAAAGGGAGAGATAGTAGGTGAGAATTTAAGCACATGGTGACAATTTTGTGATAAAGGCTTCCTTAACTGTCATGTTCGTTAGCTGGCACACCACCAGCTAGCATCTAGTCGTTTTTGAAGCATGAGCTCTGTATTACCATTTCTGAGACACACCAGCTCTCGGTTCACTGTTACAGGTAGCTAATGAAACTACTTTAGGGTTGGTTACACTACTGGGATCTAGAAACTTCAGTGTCTAATTGGCATTTGGGGGAGACCCATACCTGTACAAATATATGAGTAGATCTCTTCATAAAGAGCCCAAAGTCAGCTGTTCCATGCAAACTGTTTAAGCGTGTGCAGTAAGGGCGATGCCATGTTAATTAAAACTAATGGCCAACAGAGCCATTGCAGATGATCCAGATTGCAGAGTTTGTTTGAGATTTTACAGATAACTCTGATGGGAATACTGGTTTAGCTCAATTTTACAAGGCCAGTATTTTAAAATGAGGTAGTGCATGATCATTATAAAGTACCATATTAAGTAGTTCACTGTGTCTTGTCATTGAAGAAGTGGGGGACTCCTGATGGACTTCGGAGTTATTATTTAAGCTTGATTATATTTTGTAAAAGGACGACTATATATGTGACCCGTCACTAAGTTCTTTTTGTTCCTCATCTCTCCTAATGTCCTTTGGGGCCATCCATATTTTACAGTTCATCAGGCCCTTCACTAGGAGGTGGAAATGAATGAGATGTCAAAGCCAGAGTGAGCCCTTGGAACACACAGCTATAAGATGCTTCCATCAAATCCTGCGCCTCAGAGCTCAGGGAACCTCACAAAAGAGGAGGCAGAAGGAATGGGAAGTCAGAGAACAGAGCACAACAGGAGAGCAATACCATCTAAATAACTGAGCAACACTCACGAGCTCATTAGAGACTGAGGCAGCAATCACAAGGCCTATACCAGATCCTCTGCATATCTCCATAGCTTTCAGTTTTTAATACTTTTATGGGATTCCTGAATGTGTAAACGAGTGATTCTCTGATTCTTCTGCCTTCTCTTGGGGCTCTTTTATTTTTCTGTTGGCTTGTCTTGGCTGACTTCTATATGATGGTTTTCATTTTATCTTACTATATTTTATTTTGTTATATTTGGTTGTTATCTCCTAGGGGCCTGTTGTTTTCTAATGAGAAACAGAAAGAGAGTGGATCCAGATGGGAGAGGAGGCAGGAAGGAACCAGGAGGAGTAGAGGGAGGGGAAATTATATTCTGACTATATTGTTTGAGAAAAGAATCTATGTTCAGTGGGGCTGGGGAGAGACATGTGTCTGCTAGCCAATCCAGTAAACTGATGAGCAAGCAATTGAAAGTGTTGTCTGGAACCTTTGTGTTTCCTGTGGGTTAAAAATTTTTCTTTATTTCTCTAGACTTATTGTTAGGGAATTATTGACTAAACTGAATCTGTCCTGGTAGTATAATAAGTAAAGGCAGAAGCCAGTGGTGGTACACACACTTGTAATCCTAGCACTCAGGAGACTGATGTAGAAGGATCATGAGTTCAAGACTAGCCTGAGTTGCCTAGCAAGCTTGCATCAAAATAAAAACAAAAACAAAAGCAAAGAGCAGCACACAAGATGAGCTCGGTCGTATTTTTGCGGACTTTCTGTCTCATTTTGCTTTGTTTGGGCTATATTTTCCTTATTGGTCTTTTGCTTGATTATTTTGGTTTCTGTTTTTGACTTTTGTGGGGTTGTTTTGTGTGTGTGTTTCTTATTTTTTGTTTGTTTTTAAAGAGAAGAAAAAGAGAAAAAATATAAGTTGAGTGGGTAGAGAGGTGGGAGGGTCTGGGAAGAATTTGGGGAAAACATAATCAAACTGTATAGTATAAATTTGTTCTTCAATAAGAAACAAACACCACGCAAAAGATTTTGCATTAAGTGGTATTAGTCTTGTCATAGGTGTAAGGAAAGGCACTCTGACAAATCCAGCAAGATGAGTTAAAGTCACACTCAAGTTTCAGTGATTATATTCATCAAAAGTTTTTTTTTTAACAGTTTCTCAATTCTACTGACAGGATATGTATTTTTTAATAGCATAATATTTTTAGGAGCTGTGAAAATAAGGGCCATATATGGTTGTATGTCAGCCCTTAGCCCTAAGAAAGATTGAAAGGCTGCATGGAAAGAAGTCACTAAAGAACTGTGCTTTCCACAGCGTTGGAGCCTACAGATATCTCTGCAGTGGAAGTGGGGAAATCACAGTATTTACTGCTGAAAAGATAATCATGAGACTTAGCCTCCAAGTAAATAATTCTCTGGCCTTAAGAAAAATGGAATATTTGCCATAGGATGGATTTGGGGTGAGAGAAAGGAAGGGGGAAGAGAAGGTGACTAAACAAGGAAAATCAGGCAGCCTCAGCTAAAAGTTACTGCTTTTGTGAGGTACTCCTTTAGTTACTACTGTGTGATAAACCTCAGTGAATTCTTCAGCTTCTTGCCCTGATACAAGAGACATGCTTTGAAAGCAGGACATACTTTAGCCCCTTTGGAAAGAGAAATAACAAATAAGGCCACGGTGCTTAAGGGACTGAAATGTCTTGGCAACAGAAGGCAGCTAGGCTGACAGATTTACCAGTTAACCTGCCAGGAATGAGTGGTCACTGTGTGAGCAAGCAGGACTGGAAACATCACGGGATCCATGGAAAACATGTAGACAACAGTCCTGGAGAATGTGTGGCAGCTATGTGGTTCCCCACCCTTCAGTGGATATGGTTATTCAGTCTCTCCTCAGCTAACTGCCTCACTATGTAGAGAACTCTTCCGGGTCCATGAGGTATACACCTAGCCCCTCTGGAAACTCTATGTGCCCAGAAGGTACCAGATGGAATGGATAAAAGTGTGAATGATTGATGTTTTGGAGCATTTTACAAAACTGTTGAAATGGCACAATTATTCTGTTGGAGAAATATAAATATCCTTATTTCCACACCTGAGGAAATGGAGGGAGGGTCCAAATTTAGTCTCTTTGGTTCCCATCCATTGCTTTTCTGTGACATGTTTTTCCAGAAGCACCAAGAAATGTTTGCTTCAGATAAGACTGTTAGGAATTCACTGTAGGATTTCTCTGAGCCTCGTCTTTGTATTTGAAAAATGAGAAGTCAGAGACTCTAATGCCTCTTCTCCTCACTACTCTGCAGCTTTCAGAGGTGAGTCTGACTGAAGTGGAGATTCAGAAGCTGCAGGTCTGGGGAGGGACCTGAGCTTGTGCTTCTAAAAAGAGTCTATCCAGGGACTGCAGATGGTGGTGACCTACCTACAGTTTTGTGAAAGTGAGGCTGTCTAGCAGTCCCATTCCAGCTTCTAAGATGGTAGTGACTGTATTTTAGTCTTCTGGTCAGCCCCTTATACCTGTATTTACTTAGGTGGCTGGCATGCTTGGCCCTTAGTAATGGTTCTCACCTTGGACCTAGTTAGTCCAGAGCAGTGGTTCTCAATCCATAGATCATGACCCCTTTGGGGGAAAAGGCATTCCATAAGATCACTGGAAAACATAGATATTTTATTATAATTCATAGCAGTAGCAAAATTGCAGTTGTGAAGTAGCAATGAAGACAATTTTATGGTTTCTCACTACAACGTGAGGAACTATATTAAATAGTTGCAGCATTAGAAAGGTTGAAAAACCACTTCTTTAGAGTAAATGCCTGGAAGAAACAACCTCAGGAAAGCTTGTACTGCCCACTGCTTAGTGGTCATACACTTTTCTATGAACTCTGTTCCTCCAGGGCTAAATCCTGACTCCCCACCACCACCCATCTGGTTTCTTGTTAAGTAAGCCTGTCTTTCCTAAATCCCTATCTCCAGCTCACTCAAACTGACTTGGCCCAAAATAAGATCAACTTTGAAGGACATCTGGAAAATTCTATGAGGAAGTACCTTACTGTCTGAAAGAATTTTTTCCAAATCAAATCCTATCCACCCTCCTGAGACACTTTTCTCCCTCTACCCTGATAGCCCTTTGTGTTACAGTAGCAATATATGTTTCCTGCTATTTTCCAGTGGTGCCCTTTATTCTTTTTAGGAATCACAGCTCCTTCTGTGGGGGAAATTACATATTCAAGATAGATAAATCATGAAGCAATAAATAGCCACTAAGATCTCTCTCTCTGTCTCTCTGTCTCTCTGTCTCTCTCTCTCTCTGTGTGTGTGTGTGTGTGTGTCTGTGTCTGTGTCTGTGTGTCTGTCTGTGTGTCTGTCTGTCTTATAAAAATGCGATGTTAAACCATGTGTTTAGAGTCAGGTCTAATTAAAGTGCTTTAGAAATTAAGGTTTATTATTATGTTATGCCTACAAAGAAGGTGATACTATTTTTTAATGTGATCATATTTAACGTGTTCAAGATTTATTATAGATCTGTTTTCCTGAGTCAAACCCTCTCCCTTCATTATGTAAATTCGATAATTAGCCCCAGAGGATAACACTGTGTATCTTCATATGAACTAGGTAGTGTTGCAGAGGGAGCAGGCGTTTCTGTTTTCTTGGGTTTTTCCTGTAGCCTAGCCCATCATGTTTATCCATTTGCTAAGATTTATTATAGATTTTGTTTTTCTGAGTCAAACCCTCTCTCTTCATTCTGCAAATTAGATAATTAGCCTATTAGTAGCCATTGAATCCTTGGCATCCAAGACATGGAATCATAGTTACCAGGAACCCTAGAGGTCACTAATCCTGATGACCTGTGCCCAGTGTCTGATCTCTTATAGAATCTCTGCCCAGGGATGCTTCTCTCTAGTAATATTTATGGAATTCAGTGATGAGTTGCTGGTTCTCTCAACCCCACCTAATGTCCCTGAATGATGATCTTATAAGAAAGGTGTCCAGTGGGACTGATCATCTCCTGTAGTTGCTATTCATTGTCCTGGCCCAGGACTTTCCATTGTGCCTCACAGACCCCATTCATAGATGCTACCTGAGGAATTCTTCCTTTTTCTTGAGAAGATCAGGGAGTATTAAAAAATTCGAATTTCTGTGTTTGGGATTTAATGAAATCAAAGTCAACTAAATCCTGAAGAATTTCCCAGAGGTCAAAAAAAGTATTAAAATATTGAAGGAGCCAGACTTACTCAAGATACGTGGAAAGGAGTTGGAGTTGCTGAAATAAAGGTTTCATGACTCCTACTCTCTATGCTATTAAAATCTATTTCCTGGCTCCAGTGACTGGGAGGTTGGGACAGCCAGGTTCTGAGACAGACAGGCATAATGTCGCTTGGGTCTCGGGCGGCTTGTGTGTGTGCGGCTCCCAGGTGCGGGGCTGATCTGCAGTGACCAGCGCGCCAGCTCTGCTGTGGGACTTCTGCCTGGCAGAGGGACGCCCCCTCCCCCCCCAGGAGAGATCACACACCCCTGCACAGGGCAGGAGCCTACCAGCCTCCCTTTGGCGACCTCTGCTCCAGGAATCCACTAGGCTGAGCCTTTAGATGTGCAAGGTCTCCCCAATATAAGATCACTTGGGGCAAGGCACATTAGGGCTCCAAAGTCACTCAGGAGCAGGCAGGCCCCAGAAATCGGTGCCAGGGGAATCCTGGTAATCCAGGGGGGGCAGAAATAGCTTTGCAGGCTCACAGGAGGTCCAACCAACAGCCAGTTGCAGCAGGACCAACTAACACCAGAGGTATCCAGATGGCAAAAGGCAAACGTAGGAATGTTACTAACAGAAATCAAAGTAATGTGGGACCATCTGAACCCAACTCTCCAACAGCAGCAAGTCCTGGATACCCCACCACACCCGAAAGACAAGATCTGGATTTAAAATCACTTCTCATGATCCTATTAGAGGATCACAAGAAGGACACAAATAAATCTCATAAAGAGTTACAGGAGACCATGAATCAATGGTCAGAAGCCCTTACAAAGGAAACACAAAAATCGCTTAGAGAAATGCGGGAGAACATGGATCAAAAGATGGAGGCGCACAAGGAGACAACACAAAAATCGCTTAACGAGATGAATCAACGGGTAGATGCACTCACAAAGGAATCACAAAATTTGCATAAAGAAATGCAGAAGAATATGGGTCAACAGATGGATGCCCATAAGGAGGCAACACAAAAATTGCTTAAAGAAATGAATCAACGGTTAGATGCCCTTACAAAGGAAACACGAGAACTGCTTAAAGAAATGCAGGAGACGATGGATCAACAGATGGAATCCCATGAGGAGGAAACACAAAAATCGCTCAGAGAAATGCAGGAGAACGTGGGTCATCAGGAAGAAATCCTGAAAGAGGTAATGCAAAAATACCTTAAAGAAATACAGGAAAATACAAACAAACAAGTGAAGGATCTCAGCAAATCCATCCAGGAACTAAAAAAGGAAGTAGAAACAACTAAGAAATCACAAAGGGAGACAGACAACTTTGGAGATAGAAAACCTTGGGAAGAAATCAGGAGTCATAGATGCAAACATCAACAATAGAATACAAGAGATGGAAGAAAGAATCTCAGGTGCTGAAGATTCCATAGAAAGCATCGACTCAACAGTCAAAGAAAATGCAAAATGCAAAAAACGTGTAACCCAAAACATCCAGGAAATCCAGGACACAATGAGAAGACCAAACCTAAGGATTATAGGTATAGATGAGAGTGAAGATTTGCAACTTAAAGGGCCAGTAAACATCTTCAACAAAATTATGGAGGAAAACGTCCCTAACTTAAAGAGAGAGATGCCGATGAACGTACAAGAAGCCTACAGAACTCCAAACAGACTGGACCAGAACAGAAATACCTCCCGTCACATAATAATCAAAACACCGAATGTTCTAAACAAAGAAAGAATACTAAAAGCAGTAAGAGAAAAGGGCCAAGTAACATACAAAGGAAGACCTATCCGAATCACATCAGACTTCTCACCAGAGACTATGAAAGCCAGAAGATCCTGGGCAGATCTCATGCAGACACTAAGACAGCACAAATGCCAGCCTAGACTACTATACCCAGCAAAACTCTCAATCACCATAGATGGAGAGACCAAGATATTCCATGATAAAACCAAATTTTTACAATATCTTTCCACAAATCCAGCCCTGCAACGGATAATAGGTGGAAACCTCCAATACAGGGAGAGAAACAACACCCTGGAAAAAATGAGATAATAACCTTCTTGAATCAAACCCAAAAGTAGATAACCACTCAAACATAAAGATAGCGTCAAGAATGGCAGATGGCAATAATCACTATGCCTTAATCTCTCTTAATATCAATGGTCTCAATTCCCCAATTAAAAGACATAGACTAGCAGACTGGATACGTAAACAGGACCCAGCATTTTGCTGCATGCAGGAAACGCACCTCAGTGTCAAAGACAAACACTACCTCAGAGTAAAAGGCTGGAAAACAATTTTACAAGCAAATGGCCCCAAGAAACGAGGTGGAGTAGCCATCCTAATATCGGATAAAATTGATTTTCAACCTAAAGTCATCAAAAAAGACACAGAAGGACACTACATACTGATCAAGGGAAAAATCCACCATCAAGAACTCTCAATCCTGAATATCTATGCTCCAAATGCAAGGGCACCCTCATTCGTAAAAGAAACTTTACTAAAACTCAAAGCACACATCGCACCGCACACAATAATAGTGGGTGACTTCAACACCCCGCTCTCTGAAATGGATCGTTCAGGAAAGCAGAAACTAAACAGGGACACAGTGAATCTAATTGAAGCCTTGGACCAAATGGAACTAACATATATATATAGAACATTTCATCCTAGAGCTAAAGAATACACCTTCTCAGCTCCTCATGGTACCTTCTCCAAAATTGACCATATAATTGGTCACAAATCAGACCTCAACAGATACAAGAAAATAGAAATAATCCCATGCCTCCTATCAGATCACTATGGAATAAGGGTGGTCTTCAATGGCAACAAAAACAAAAGAAAACCCACGTACACATGGAGGCTGAACAATGCTCTACTCAATGATAACTTGGTCAAGGTGGAAATAAAGAAAGAAATCAAAGACTTTTTGAAAGTTAATGAAAATGAAGGCACAACATACCCTAATTTATGGGACACAATGAAAGCAGTGCTAAGAGGAAAAATTCATAGCCCTGAGTGCCGCCAAAAAGAAACGGGAGACAGCATACACTAACAGCTTAATGGCACACCTGAAAGCCCTGGAACAAAAAGAAGCAAATACACCAAAGAGGAGTAGAAGGCAGGAAATCATCAAACTCAGGGCTGAAATCAATCAAGTAGAAACAAATAAAACCATACAAAGAATCAACAAAACGAGGAGTTGGTTCTTTGAGAAAATTAACAAGATAGATAAGCCCTTAGCCAGACTAACCAGAGAGCACAGAGATAGTATCCAAATTAATAAAATCAGAAACGAAAAGGGAGAGATAACAACAGAAACTGAGGAAATTCAAAAAATCATCAGATCCTACTACAAAAACCTGTATTCAACACAGCTAGAAAATCTTGAGGAAATGGACAATTTCCTTGACAGATACCAAGTACCAAAATTAAATCAGGATCAAATAGACCATCTAAACTGTCCTATAACCCCTGAAGAAATAGAAGTTGTCATTGGAAGTCTTCCAACCAAAAAAAGCACAGGTCTAGATGGTTTTAGTGCAGAATTCTATCAGGCCTTCAAAGAAGACCTAACACCAATACTCTTCAAAGTGTTCCACAAAATAGAAACAGAAGGAACACTACCCAACTCGTTCTATGAAGCCACAATTACACTAATACCAAAAGCACACAAAGATCCGACAAAGAAAGAGAATCTCAGGCCAATCTCTCTTATGAATATCGATGCAAAAATACTCAATAAAATTCTTGCCAACCGAATCCAAGAACACATCAAAATGATCATCCACCACGATCAAGTAGGCTTCATCCCAGGGATGCAGGGATGGTTCAATATAAGGAAATCCATCAATGTAATCCACTACATAAACAATCTCAAAGAAAAAAACCACATGGTCATCTCATTAGATGCTGAGAAAGCATTTGACAAAATTCAGCAGCCTTTCATGCTAAAGGTCTTGGAAAGATCAGGAATTCAAGGCCCATATCTAAACATAGTAAAAGCAATTTACAGCAAACCGGTAGCCAGCATCAATCTAAATGGAGAGAAACTTGAAGCAATCCCACTAAAATCAGGGACTAGACAAGGCTGCCCTCTCTCTCCATATCTTTTCAATATAGTACTTGAAGTTCTAGCTAGAGCAATTAGACAACAAAAAGAGGTCAAAGGGATACAAATTGGAAAGGAAGAAGTCAAACTATCACTATTTGCAGACGATATGATAGTATACATAAGCGACCCAAAGAACTCCACCAGAGAACTCCTACAGCTGATAAACGACTTCAGCAAAGTGGCCGGATATAAAATCAACTCAAGCAAGTCAGAAGCCTTCCTATACTCAAAGGATAAGCAGGCTGAGAAAGAAGTAAGAGAAATAATACCCTTCACGATAGCCACAAACCATATTAAGTATCTTGGCGTGACTCTAACCAAACAAGTGAAAGATCTGTATGACAAGAACTTCAAGTCTCTGAAGAAAGAAATTGAAGAAGACCTCAGAAGATGGAAAAATCTGCCATGCTCATGGATTGGCAGGATTAATATAGTAAAAATGAGCATCTTACCAAAAGTAATACACAGATTCAATGCAATCCCCATCAAAATCCCAACTCAATTCTTCATAGAGTTAGAAAGAGCAATTCAAAAATTCATCTGGAATAACAGAAAACCCAGAATAGCTAAAACTATTCTCAAGAGTAAAAGAACCTCTGGGGGAATCAGGATCCCGGACCTCAAGCTGTACTACAGAGCAATAGTGTTAAAAACTGCATGGTATTGGTACAGTAA
Source organism: Tokudaia tokunoshimensis (assembly GCA_036184795.1). Lineage (NCBI taxonomy): Eukaryota > Metazoa > Chordata > Mammalia > Rodentia > Muridae > Tokudaia > Tokudaia tokunoshimensis. The sequence goes on from BTHU01000017.1 coordinate 209,949, forward strand.
CAGACATGTAGATCAATGGAACAGAATTGAAGACCCAGAAATGAATCCACACTCCTATGGTCACTTGATCTTTGACAAAGGAGCTAAAACCATCCAGTGGAAAAAAGATAGCCTTTTCAACAAATGGTGCTGGCTCAGCTGGAGGTCAACATGCAGAAGAATGCAAATTGACCCATCCTTATCTCCTTGCACTAAGCTCAATTCTAAGTGGATCAAAGATCTCCACATAAAACCAGACACACTGAAACTAATAGAAGGGAAACTAGGGAAGAACCTTGAACATATGGGCACAGGGGAGAATTTCCTGAACAGAACTCCAATAGCTTATGCTCTAAGATCAAGAATAGACAAATGGGACCTCATTAAATTACAAAGTTTTTGCAAGGCAAAAGACACTGTCAAAAAGACAAAGCGGCAACCAACTAACTGGGAAATGATCTTTACCAACCTTACATCCGACAGAGGGCTAATATCCAAGATATACAAAGAACTCAAGAAGTTAAACTCCAGAGAGGCAAGTAACCCTATTAAAAAATGGGGTACAGAGCTACACAAAGAGTTCTCACCTGAAGAATATCTAATGGCTGAGAAGCACCTAAAGAGATGTTCATCATCCTTAGTCATTAGGGAAATGCAAATCAAAACAACCCTGAGATTCCATCTCACACCAGTCAGGATGGCTAAGATCAAAAACACAGGAGACAGCAGTTGTTCGCGAGGATGTGGAGAAAGAGGAACACTCCTCCACTGCTGGTGGAATTGCAGGCTGGTACAACCACTCTGGAAAGCAGTCTGGCGGTTCCTCAGAAAACTGGGCATGACACTCCCGGAGGATCCGGCTATACCACTCCTGGGCATATACCCAGAGACTTTACCTGCATGTAATAAGGACACATGCTCCTCTATGTTCATAGCAGCCTTATTTATAATAGCCAGAAGCTGTAAATAACCCAGATGTCCCTCAACGGAGGAATGGATTCAGAAGATGTGGTATATCTACACAATGGAATACTACTCTGCAATTAAAAACAATGAATTCACGAAATTCCTAGGCAAATGGTCAGAACTTGAAAATATCATCTTAGTGAGGTAACCCAATCACAAAAGAACACACATGGTATGCAGTCACTGATAAGGGGATATTGACCCAGAATCTCGGAATACCCTAGACACAATCCGCATATCAATAGATTTCTAAAAAGATGGAAGGAGAGACCCCTGGTCCTGGAAAGACTGGATGTAGGGGAACGCCAGGACAGAGTAACGAGAGGGGGTTGAATGGAGAAAAGAGGGAGGGAAGGGGGCTTATGGGACTTTCGGGGAGGGAGGAAACGGGAAAGGGGAAGTGATTTGGAATGTAAATTAAAAAAAAATTAAAAAAAATCTATTTCCTATCGATAACCCTGAGATATTACTTACTATGTTTCACCTGGACTACTCTCAACTTCAATTGGTCAGCCCTCGTGGCCATGCTTTCTTGACTCCTAACCCATGGCATCTTCCTTCTCTCCCACTTTCCTCCTCCTAATAATCTCCTTTGACTCTTAAATGAAAGTCTGGGAATCCTGCCTATCCCAATTCTGCCCAGCTATAGGTTGCAAGCTTCTTTATTCACCGGTCAGAAATACTTTGGGGCCAAGGTCACATGTGTCACTTAGATCCACATTTGGACTTTCATCTCTGGGGCAACCAGGTTTTAGGGGCCTGGTTACAATACATAGCAACAGCCCAAACCTTAACACTGTAGCATGACTCCTTTTTCTCATTAACACTGCTCCTAAATATTGTCCCATCTTATATTGCAGCAACTGCTTATTTATTTAAAAATTAACTTTTAATACTGATGAAAAGTCAGGCTAACAGTTTATGTGTGCTGCAACAACAAGCTTCCCAATCCTGATTTCAGAACTAGACAGACATACTCACATGGCCAGGTTATATCCACAGCATCTATATCTGAGGACTGTTTCATGAATCAGAATTGAGAGACAGATCAGAATATATGCTCTCTGTTTGCAGTTATCCTCCTCACTAAAAAGAAAAATAGAGCAAACTATTCTCCACTGGGCCAACACATGGCCCCTTTGGTTAGTAAATCTGTCCAATCTAATAAATAACATTATCACAGGACTGTAATGGCACTTGCATCACAAGCAAAGAGATTAGGGCTCAAAGGATATGAAATGTTGGGTTGGAAACTGGAGCCACATTCTTTCTACCATGTCATATTGCTTATGTAAGGAGGGGCTTCATCTCTGTTGGATCTCATTATGTAGAGTTACTTCAGAGTTCCAGCCGGTGCTTCTTTTCAAATCTTTCATCTACATGTTTTTGTGCCTTATATTTACTAAGTTAGGGAAACTTTCTCACTGTGATGAAATGCAGAACTCTTAGAATACAGTTGCCCTGCCTTGGAACAATTTACTATATAAAGTAGCAGGTCAGACCACACACATGAGGCCAGTTGATCCTGTGCTCATGGCTTTGTGCAGGAGGCATGGGGAAAGGGGGCTTTAAAACAACTAGTGTGTCTGACAAGTATTCACTACAGTAGGGCAGGTAATGCCAACTTTGGTCATTTAAAGATACATTTTACAGTATAAACAATATTTTTACCTGATGACCAGATAATGCCAGTCTCACCCACAGGATTCATGGTCTCGGATAATCATAATAGTACTCTAACTTGATCCTAGGCATTTCACAGATGACCCTAGGTTCCTAGGTGCCTGTTCCCCATGGTGGAAGGAGTTTTTTTGGGGTTTTTTTTTTGTTTGTTTGGTTGGTTGGTTTTAGTTTCCAGGCAGTCATAGACTTGTATGCTGGTCTAACTCTCCTGAATATGAGTTCTTGGCATTTGTAAATTGAGCAATTATTTTCTTAAGTGAAGGTGAAAGGATTCCATTAAACACAGACTATACAAACTGTTCAGAGTCATAGAACACTTGACATTTTGCTATCCCTCTCCTCTTGACCAGTTTACTCAAAACTTACTGGAAAGTGGGGTTTGGGAATTACGTTTTAGTAAAACGAAAATGAATACTTCCTCCCCCCCCCTTTTTTTTTTTATCTTCATGCACTCGCCTAGGCCTTATTTTGCTTGCTTTGTTACTTATAAAAGGCTCCACTTCTTATGCCAGTACCTATAGCATTCTATAAGATACACAGAGCCAGTTGGCAGAACATGGAACTGACAAGGGCATGGTGGGTGCCTGTGCAGGAAGCCCTCTGCCCCTCTCTTTCTACAGCCACTCGCAGCTATCTCCTGCATTCTCTTGTGCCTACATGGATTGCTGCCAGAGTTGAAAGATGATGTAAATAAAATGAGGTCTGAAAGCACTTCAAGCCATTTCTGAGTTTCAAAACTTAATTCCGAGCTAAAGGCCTCTCCATTTTATCGTTGCATTTACTTTGATCTTGTTCAGAAACTTTATGACAAGGGACCTACAGCAAGATGCAAGCATTAGTCGTGGTGGTGATCATGGTGCTGCTGGTGGTGGTAGTAGTGGTGGTAGAGATTGTGATGGTGGTGGTGGTGGTGTGTGTGTGTGTGTGTGTGTTGTTATACACATAAAATTTTAATGACATTGCACAAATTGCACAACGCATTGATATTTTACCTGCATGTACCTCTGTGTGATGGTGTTGGATCCCCTACAACTGGAGTTATAGATAGTTGTGAGCTACTATGTGGGCGTGGGAATTGTTCCTTTGGAAGAACAGCCAGTGTTCTTAACCACAGAGCTATCTCTCCAGCCCCAAGTTTTAATAAGAACAGACAGCATACATTTGAGTCAATTCCTCTGTTAGATCCAGTGGCAAATGAAAATCCACCTTTCAAGTCTCTGTTACCATGAGAGATAAGCGGCTGGATGAAGAGTTTGTTTGGGTTCATGGAGTGTAAGAAAGGGAGCCCTTTAGAAGACAGAATTCACAGAGGAGTCAGGATTTTGAGATGAGCTTTAGAGGATGGCTAAGCAAGCAGGCATTAGGGAGTCTACTGTCAACCAGGAGTTCTGTAAAGTTGATCTGAGGCACACAAGAGGGTGAAGGTACGCAGGTAGGATGGTTCTCTTTTCCTACCATAAACTATCAGAAATGGTCAGAATTTTTCAGGTTGGGGAAGGACATGGCAAGATATATCAGGCATCAATGCTGAGCATGTGTGCTAAAAAATAACCCAGATCAAAGGAAAGTAGGATTTTTTTTTCTTCATCATTGCTTTTATTAATGAGGCTAAAACTCTTGCCTCAGCATTAGGGAGGAATCTCTACTTTTGCCTATGGAAATGAATCTCTGCCTTCCTTAGTGGTTTCATGCTAGTGCCATCTTAAGCTGGCATTGAGAGAGAAGCGACCAGCTGGCTCTTGTCCTGTTCCCTGTCCAGGCATGCTCACATGTCAGGCTGACTAATGACTCCTCACTGCCCTCTACATCACCACCTTCCTGACTGGGTAACTAACTCTCAGCTCTCTGGATTGAACCATCATGCATAGTGATCCATGGACACCCTCAGAAGCAGAGCACTTTGCTCTAACTCACTTGTCAGAAGCACCAAGGGGCCGCCACTTAGTGGAACATTAGAAACAGTTTTAGTATTTTGAGCTTTGACCTGAATCCATCATGATCTCTCAGAAGTGGGGTCTTTTTGCCCTTGATTCCTCTTAATTCCCTTTTTCTCCTTTGGTGGGTTTCATCTAATTTGTTTGTTTTTGTTTGGTTTTGTTTTTGGAAAACTTGGGTTGCACGGATCCTGTTTCTAAAGTTTCTGCCTATTTGAACTTTTTGTCCTACTACATCTCAAGTGTTTAGGAGAGTTGGATGGTCCATTCAGCCATAGACTAAAATCCAGTGTCCCTGTGTCGAGACAGGCATCCTTGGAATTCTCCACACATCCATGAAGCCTGCTCCATTCTTTACTAAGGGCTATCAGAATGATTTCTGGTAATTTGGTGTAAGGTTCTCAGGGGATGGGTGGAAAAAATGAACCAGAAGGAATAAATACAGATGCAGAAAATGGGAAGATTGGGGGTGCATAGGAAGTAAAGTCTCAGGGTAAAAAGGTTGGAACTAAGTAGATGGCATCATACTAAAAGATGCTGAAAGCACAAGACAGCAGAGATTTCTTTTTCCTTTTATTGAAAATAGATTTTTTTTGCATACACTATATCCTGATATAGTTTTCCTTCCCTCTTCTCTTTCCACTTCCTCTCCATATCCCCTCCTCTCCAGATCCGTTCCCTTTCTGTCTCTCATTAGAAAAGAACCGCTTCTAAGAGATAACAACCAAAGATGACAAAATAAAATACAATAAGATACAGCAAAAACCATTAAATTGAAGTTGGATAAGAAAATCAATATGAAGAATAGCAGACATAAGAATCAGAGACCTTCCTGTTGTTACACTCAGGAGTCCCTTAAAATTAAGCTAAAAACTATAATATGCTCACGGAGGACCTGGTGTAGACCCCTGTAGGTCCTGTGCTTGCTGCTTCAATCTATGAGCTTGTGTGTGCCTTCCTTAGATGAATCAGAGGGCAGTGTTCTCCTGCTGTCCTCCATACCCTCTTCACCTCCTCTTTGCAAGTTCCCTGAGCCCTGAGGGGACAGATTTGATGGAGACATCCTATTTAAACTCTGTCTCCACATAGTGTCTGGCTATGGGTGTCTGCATCTGTTCCCAACTTTTGATGACCGAATAAAGCACTGATCTATGAGTAGAATAGCATTAGGAGTCTTTTTTTATTATTTTATTTTTCTTTAAGACCGGTAGTGTTTGGTTTTACCCTAGGTCTCTGGACTATCTAGTCTCTGGTTCTTGGTTACCCAAGCAGTGTTGGATATGGGTTTTGTCTCATGGAGTGGTCTTAAAGTCAAATCGGACATTTGTTGACCACTCCCACAAGTTCTGTGCCACCATCATCCAGAATATCTTGTAAGTGGGACAGATTGTAGATCAAAGGTTTTGTGGATGGGTTGTTGCTTACATTTCTCTTTTGGTAGTCTACAGAGAAACTTTCTGTAACAAAGACACTAGAACATAAGGGGTGAGGGCTCCATGTAGGTATCAGCTCAAGTTCTCCTTATCTAATGAATTATGTTTTAGAAATGGGACTCTGCTATAAGTGTGAAGAAAGTAACCCATTGTCTTAGACACAGCGTGGGTTGTTTGGGGATTTCCATGGGACCCCATTGGCCAACAACTCAGCTGAATACAACCCAGTCCCACTACTGGAAGCCTTGTTGGGTGACAAGAAATGGCTAGTTGAGATTTCATATTTCCCCATTAGATATTATTAGATTCACCTTTATGTATTTTAGGAAATTTCCATTGAAATAGGTTTTCATATCATAATTGGAGCTTTGTGAAAGGGTCTTCTTTTATATCCAGGTGAACCTGGAACTTATAGTCTTCCTGCCTTAGCCCCTTAGTTGATAGAGTAATTGGTATATACACATTCCAGGCATAAGTAGATTTTCTTAGCTACTTATTTTTTTGACATGCTATGGCTCAAATTCAGGGCCTTGAGCATGTTAGGCAACGTGTTCCACCACTGAGCTGAACCTCTAACCCTTAGTAAACCTGGTGGATAGGAGCAGGTGTGACTGCTTTCTTCATTTCCTCCTGCACTATGCCCTGTACAACTTTGATCAGTTGTCTATAAGATCAGTAGCAACTGTGTGTGACTCTGGTTTGCCAAGTAAGATGCTTGGTCATTTTCTACTGCCTCTAGGGAGTGGGAAGAGTGTTCTCTAAGCCTGTCCTTAGACATCTGTCCTTGCAGACAATACTTTCCCTAAACAGTGGAACAACTTAAAATAACCATGCGTTCGTCTACCTTCATTTATAACTTTGTTTTTGTTTTCAATGCATAATTTGGCTTAAAGGCTGTATTCTGATTGGTGCAACCTGATCCTTATGGAGCAGGGTGCCTCCTGGGGAAGTCACCATACTGTAAAAGTTCTGAGTCATCAGTGGACAGCAGGCTGGTCCAGGATATCCCACTAACTGACAGTTGTGCTGTCTGTTTACTGTCTATTAGGGCACACATGGCCAATAATCAGCTAGAGACTGCTATGGGGTATCCCTTTAGGTTAGTCAGTGTTATACAAGGTCATTTTAGATTTTAGGGATAGTATTCCTAGATCCAGAGCTGAAGATGTGTACAATTCCTTACTCTTCCTTTAGCTAAGTTGGCCTTTAGAATCTGGGTTGTGTTGGCATCTGAATTAAACCACAGCCCTCCACTCAGGGAAGTAGTACAGGCCCGTCTCCTACTCACCCATCTTCCCCCTCCACAGGCTTAGACCAGAAGTGTTGCTGTTTACCAGCTGTCTGGTGACTGCCTTTGAATCATGTCCTGGCTTTCTTAGGCTACTCACCAGCTTCCTTGTCTCTGGTTATTAAAGCAAGTGTTCCATACTCTGGCTTTGAAGAAACAGAACTGAAAGCTTTTCAGATTTAAATTTAAAAAAAAAATAGTCTTCAAAGCTGCCAGCAGCAGCCTGGGATTTCCTCCACTCGGGTCCAAAACCCCAGCAGTGCTCTAGGAGGTTCCTCTCTTTGGGGCCCTAGGCTCAAACCTGATACTGGGAAGCAAGGATAGCTAGAGGAGCAGAGCAGTTTCTGGGTCTCACATTCCTACCATGACCCAGTTCCTGCTGTTAGTTTCAGCCAAGGTCATGGAAATTTGCAAGTGTTCCAGTCTCCATTCACAGGGCCTCTGAGTTGGCATAGCAGCCTGGCCGATGAGCACCAGCCTTTTGGGCTCACACATGTCAGTTGCATCCTATACATCCTTCACGGGTTCCTCTTCTACCATCTGGAAGCTATTAGCAGCGAAATGGTTTCAGGCGCTTGCTGAGTCCTGGTTTTCCCGGAGGCTCAATCCAGCACTGCCAGGTCTAAGCAGCCAAGGGCCTTCAGTTATTGGAGGATTTCCATTTGAGACCTAGCATAGCTCTGTCCTCCCAGACCACCACTGAGGTCTCTTCTCTTGTTGAACACCAGGAGCAATGACACTGACACTTTTCCTTGATCCATGACTTATCTCCTTTATGGGTTTGATGGGAAATGACAACTTTAAAGCTCCTCAGGGAAGAGGGTACCCTTTATGTCTGTGTTTATGTATTATATAAGGTCAGGAATTAGCTCAGGAGAGCTTGTGAAAGGACAGGACTGCTGCTTTTGGATCTCTAAATTCATTTCAGTGACCATGTTATCACATTATTCTGCCTTTGCTGAGTGTCTTCCCCTGGTCCTTATGATAAATAATCCTGTAGATGTAGGCACTGTGGTTTAGAGACCCAAGCAGCTACTAAAGGATATTCTGGGTTCTGAGGTCTTTGTAATTCCAAAGTTCTTTCTATTTCTCCTATGTCCCTTTGAAACCTGGGACGGGGAGACAACCAGAACAGAGGAGCAGCCAAGGAACCAGCATTCGCATGCTAGATTTTTTTTTTTTTAATGAAGCAAAATGATCTTTTGAAAGGAAACTCACACAGTCTGTCAGCTTCTTGCCAACTTTTACTATAGTGCAACTGGCCAAAAACAGCCAAACCTTGTTTGGGGTATGAAAGCAGCTGTTATAATAAACCTCACTCTGCTTCTTTCCTGTTATGATGGAATGGCTGTTTCAAGTAAATGTCTCCAATCCACAGATTTTCTGGGGTCAAGAAAACATTTTTTTTAATTGGCAAGCTTGATTACATTTTTTGGACAAGTTAGGAAGTAAACAGAATAACACCCATCATTTTAGATTCGAGCAGATCTGTAAGTAAGTGTCGGATCCATTCTGGGCACCTTAATCCCCACCTCCCACTTTTTTGTTCTACCCCAGGACTTCCAAAACAGAGTCTGGAGAATGAGCACACAAATCATGGAATCAGATCTGGGTTGGAATCCTGGCACTACAAACTTTAAATGTGGATGCTCAAATAATTTACTCTGGGCCTCAGTCTCCTAATCTATCAGATGGATGTAATAATAAGTATCCAATGGGCTTATCACAAAGTTTAAAACAAAATCAAAATGAAAAGAAACATTATAAGCTGGAAAGATGGATCAGTAGTTGAGAGAGCTGGCTACTCTTCTAGAGGACAACACTGGTTCCCAGCACCATTTCAGACTGATCACATCTGCCTTTATCTTCAGCTCCAGAGAATCTAAAGCCCTCTTCTGGCTTCCATGGGCACCCCTACACAGCACACACACACACACACACACACACACACGTGTGTGTGTAATTGAAAAGGAAACATCCCATGACACTTAGTATGTACCCTGTGGGTCTCTGAGCGGGAGTATATAAACTCATTTAATCTTCTTAATGACCCTTCGAGATGGGACCTTCCTAACCACATACTAACCTCTCTCTAGGTGTACATGAGTAAGCACAAACCAGGAATCCCTGCTGCACAGACCTTCTGCTGTCAGTGAGAGTAACAGATAAAATAACCAGTGTGTTAGGTGGCAGGAAGAGTTATGGAGAAAACTAACATGGGAGAGGAAGATGGAAAACAGACAATAGGGTGGCTGCCTTCAAAAGTGTAACCAGGGAATGCCTATCTGAGATGTCATCAGAATAAAAACCTGAAGAAAAAAAAAACTGGGGTGGTAACCATATATAGTTCCTATATAGAAAGTGTATAGGAACTAAAGGAGCCTATAGCTGCAACTGTCCCACGGTCAGTGGTCTGGTGTGTTCAAGATGCAGCAAGGAAGCTGCATGGTTGGAATGGAAGGGTCGAGCAGATGAGGTCAGCATTGGGACAGGCAGTTTGAAGCCACCTGGACCTCAATCTTTTCTCTCTGAGATGAGAAGGTCCGGGAAAGAGGGATACAATCCAAATGATGCCAGATGTGAGAAGAAACACTACCCATTTGGTCACTACAGTGACTGGTCCTGCTATTGATTCCCACAGGATGGTTGCCAACTTTTTGAGACCATTTAAGTAGGACATTTCTTAAGGGACCATCTCAGCATCCACTAGTGAATTGTATTTTCTGATTTTCACAACAAATGGACTTCCCCCAATTTCCCCTATGTCTGCATCTAGGCTTCTCTCTTTCTTTGACCAGCTCTGTCCTTGGCTGCAGCCCCAGGATGGATGGTTTCTATAGTGCTTTTTAACTCGAATTGTGGGTAATTTAGTAAACACCTGCCATGCCTAAGGTACTACTGTTTTGAACTAGTTATTAGTACTAGGGAGTCACAGATATGTATTATTTGGGCCTAGCAACTAAGAGAAAGAAAGGGGGAGGAAGAGATGCTTGTAAATGGAATTACCCTTGACTGTGGAGTGTCAAGAGTGTCGATGCAGCCAGCAAACCTCCTAGGACCCATAAATACTGATGAAAAATAATTCGGATATCCCCTCAACTCCCATGAGAAATAGGTTCTGACCCTTGAGTCTTTGGTACCTAGAATCTCCTAAAATTGAGTGTAAATGGGTATTTTTCTAAGATGAGGGTCTAGCTCCCACATGATTAGTGTTCTGGATAATTAATCACAGTCACTGGCCATACTTGCAAAGTCAGATATGCTAGCAAGTTAGCCTTTGTTCAAAGCTAGGGAAAACTTCCAGTTTGAAAATGGGAGCTCAGGGACTGGAAAGATGGCTCAGCAGTTAAGAGCACTGACTGTTCTTCTAGAGGACCTGGGTTCAATTCCCACCACTCACATGGCAGCTCATGACTGGTTTGTAGCTCCAATTCCAGGGGATCTGGTACCTTGACAGACATGTGTGCAGGTGAAACAGCAATGCACATGAAATAAAAAGTGAAGTTTTTAAAAAGAAAGAAAATGGAGTTCAAAGATATTCTTTAGTTGCCTAGCATAGATAACATTATCTCCTAAAAGTTATATAATGTGTGTTTTAAGATACCAATGTGTGTACTGTTGTGCAAGGTCTGTTTAGCCTCTTTGATCAGTGACTATAAATCACTAAGAATCCACCCTCTGTATTAGGCTCTTGATTACCTTTAAAACAAACAAACACACACACACACACACACACACACACACACACACGCACGCACGCACGCACGCACACACGCATCAGTTCCTGTGGTTCACACAAACACACATGAGCCAAGTGGTTTCAGACAACAGCTTAGGCCTTAAGTATTTGATTATCCCCAATCCTTCAGGTCTTCATCTAACCTCATGTATTGGGCCCAAATGCAGACATGCTAAAAATATTGTATGAAATAAGTATCTAAATGAATTTTGTGTTTAGACTTGGGTTCTGGCCCTAAGATATCTCATTAAGTATTTGCTGATATTCCAAAATCTGAAAAGAAAATTTGAAGTACTTCTAGTTTCAAGCATGTCAGATAAGGAGTAACCAACCTTGATCTGATTGTTGGCATTTACTGAACACCAAATGAACCTAGTGTGTCTGCCAATCACCTACAGATATGCTATGGAGCACAAGAGGCAGGATTCTATGGGACTGCTACACACCGTGTGCTTGGGATAGGGAGTCACAATAACTCATTCTATTGAGGTTCAGATAAACCTCCAAAGGACTTCTTAGCTGGAACTTATAGACACTGACAAAAGGATTTGCTAAGAATGACTGATCCCGTGCCCTGGAATGCAAACCACCCACAGTTACAGTGCATAATGATATGCCATGAAGGACACACAGTGGGCCTTAATATCAGGTTCCCCATTAAAGAACTGGTATAAACCCATCATCAGTGTGGCCAGGAACTAACTCTGTTCCCGTCCAGTCAGATTCCTAGTTAGTGCCTACACTATTCTGCAGATATCTGCTCTTCACATCAGGGGCAGAAACAAAGATAGGGAAGACACAGCATGTCCCTGACACTGAGAATTTGTCACTGAGCATGGGTGAAGAGTATGCGAATCAGAAATATTAAATACAGCCTGCATTTGATAAGTAACACGGGCTTGAATAACTAGGATGACATAGCAATGCAAATGCACAGAGATTTCTTATTTTTCATCAAGATCGAAATTTATTTTTTTCCAGTACAAACTTCTTTGTATATTTCTTTTCTCTCTCTCTCTCTTTTTTTTTTGTGAAAAGCATGTTTTTCTTATTGAAAAAAGAAGTAAAAACATTTTATGATAAAATTGAAGATTTACATGGAAATTATTTCTGATAAAATAGAAGAGATATAGAAAAACACGTTAAAATTTACAATTTTCATGGAAAATTAAAGAGTAAAATGGTAGACATAAAAAACATTGCTAAATTAATTGAAAATGTTAACCCAAAATCTTGGAATACCCTAGACACAATTCGCATATCAATAGATTTCCAAGAAGATGAAAGGAGAGACCCCTGGTCCTGGAAAGACTGGATGTAGGGGAATGCCAGGACAGAGAAGCGAGAGGGGGTTGAATGGGGAACAGAGGGAGGGAAGGGGGCTTATGGGACTTTCAGGGAGGGAGGAAACGGGAAAGGGGAAATCATTTGGAATGTAAATAAAAAAACTTAGAAAATAGAAAAGAAAAGGAAAAAAAGAAAATGGAAGTAGAAACATTTTATGATAAAATTGAAGATTTACGTGGGAAATATTTCTGATAAAATTGTAGAAAAGTGTAGAAAAACATGTTAAAATTGAAGATTATCCTGGAAAATTTTATATCGATATAATAAGGTAAGCATAAAAGTATTCCTAAGTTGATTGAAAGTGGAATTATAAACATTTTCTGATAAAGTTGAAGATTTACATGGAAAATATTTCTGATAAAATTGAAGAAATATATAGAAAAATGTTAAAATTGAAGATTATCATGGAAAATTATACAGGGATGGTAGGCATAAAAATAATTCTAAGTTGATTGAAAATGGAATTGTAAACATTTTCAGGTAAAATTGAAGATTTACATGGAAAATATTTCTGAAAAAATTCAAGAAATATATAGAAAAACACATTAAAATTGACTATTTCATGGGAAATTATACAGATAAAATGGTAGACATAAAAACCTTTCTAAATTAATTGAAGGTGGAATTAAAAACATCTTGTGATAAAATCAGAGATTTACATGGAAAACATTTGTGATAAAATAGAAGAAATATATAGAAAAAGATTTTAAAAGTAAAGATTATCATGAAAAATAATGCGGTTAAATTGTAGACATAAAAATCTTTACTAAATTAATTGAAAGAGGAATTACAAACATTTTCTGATAAAATTGAAGATTTACATGAAAAATATTTCTGTTAGTCTATGTCGTTTTATTGGGGAATTGAGTCCATTGATGTTAAGAGATATTAAGGAATAGTGATTGTTGCTTCCTGTTATTTTTGTTTGTGTGGTTATCTTCTTTTGGGTTTGTTGGAAGAAGATTACTTTCTTGCTTTTTCTAGGGTGTAGTTACCCTCCTTGTGTTGGCAGTTTCCATCTATTATCCTTTGTAGGGCTGGATTTGTGGGAAGATATTGTGTAAATTTGGTTTTATCATGGAATATCTTGGTTTCTCCATCTATGGTGATTGAGAGTTTTGCTGAGTATAGTAGTCTGGGCTGGCATTTGTATTCTCTTAGGGTCTCTATGAGATCTGCCCAGAATCTTCAAGCCTTCATAGTCTCTGGTGAGAAGTCTGGTGTAATTCTGATAGGTCTGCCTTTATCAGTTACTTGCCCTTTTTCCCTTACTGCTTTTAATATTCTTTCTTTGTTTAGTGCATTTGCTGTTTTGATTGTTATGTGCTGGGAGGACTTTCTGTTCTGGTCCAGTCTGTTTGGAGTTCTGTAGGCTTCTTGTATGTTCATGGGCATCTTTTTCTTTAGGTTAGGGAAGTTTTCTTCTATAATTTTGTTGAAGATATTTACTGGCCCTTTAAGTTGTAAATCTTCACTCTCTTCTATACCTATAATCCGTAGGTTTGGTCTTCTCATTGTGTCCTGGATTTCCTGAAAGTTTTGGGTTATAAGCTTTTTGCATTTTGCATTTTCTTTGACTGTTGAGTCAGTGTTTTCTATGGTATCTTCAGCCCCTGAGATTCTTTCTTCTATCTCTTGTGTTCTGTTGTTGATGCTTGTGTCTATGACTTCTGATTTCTTTCCAAGGTTTTCTATCTCCAGAGTTGTCTTCCTTTGTAATTTCTTCATTGTTTCTACTTCCACTTTTAGATCCTGGATGGTTTTGTTCAGTTCATTCACTTGACTGTTTGTGTTTTCCTGTAATTCTTTAAGGTATTTTTTTGTGTTTCCTCTTTAAGGGCTTCTGCCTGTTGACCCATGTTCTCCTGTATTTTTTTAAGGGAATTATTTATGTCCTTCTTGAAGCCCTCTATCAGCATCATGAGGTATGATTTTAAATCCAACTCTTGCTTTTCCGGTTTGTTGGGGTATCCGGGACTTGCTATGGTGGGAGAACTGGGTTCTGATGTTGCCAAGTAGCCTTGGTTTCTTTTGGTAGGGTTCTTGCGCTTGCCTTTCGCCATCTGGTTATCTCTGGTGTTAGTTGGGCTTGCTGTCTCTAGCTGAAGCTTGTCCCTCCTGTGGGCCTGTAAGCCTGTGTCTGTACTCCTGGGAGACCAACTCTCTTCTGGAAGGGTCACCTCTGTGCTCAGAAGTGAAAGCACTGCTAGGAGATCACTCTCTCCCAGCAGGCCATGCACAGAAAGCTGTGGAGCTGCCCAGCTCCCTGGTGCAAATGGTGACAGGAAGACTTCCCTCCCAGCTGCTCCACTGACTGTGTGCCCCGTGTGCCCCTAGCTGTTCCCCTGCAGAGAGAACAAGATGAAAATTTAAAATGAGGGAAAATATAAGTCTTCTTCCACAGTCAATCTGCACTCCTATGTGGCTTTGGTCTCAGGATAGCTGCTGTGTAGGTTCAACTCAAATTCATGGGGCAGCATGACACTGCAGTCCCAAAACTAATTATCCCCATGGCAGGAAATTCTAGGTATGTCACCAAATGCTCTGTTTTAGATGAACTGTATTATCCAATGTCATTAAATACCATCCTTTCAAGAGCATCCTCCAACATTTTGCCTGTGCTTGACCAATTTAGAAGATTTAGATGATCCATTCCAGCTTCGGCTAAGTGAATTCTGGATTGTGGAGATTGACTTAATACAAACAAATGCAATTAAAGTTGTTATATAATACAATATATTGCAATAGTAATTAAGGGCACCAGGGCTTGGGGTATGGTTTATGGTTGAATGTTTGCCAAACATATCCAAAGCCCTGGTTATAAGTAAATGAATGAATGAATTGGTTCATAGCATCTGTTTGGTTTCCTCATTCATTATATTTTCTCTGTGTTTGTTTGTTTGTTTGTTGAAGGCAGGTGGAGGAAGGGGAGTCGAGATTGTACATGACTTGAGACAAGCCTTTTCCATAGCTGAATACTGTTGTGTCCAAACACAGCTCCTTTAAATAGAAAGTCAAACAGAAGTGCACTGTGTAAGACTTCTAATGGGTAGTAGCTAGGTGAGAGACTAGTAAGATAGGAGATCTATCCTGTTCACCAACCAGGTATAATAGATAACAAAATCTTAATGTTGAGCTGGGACTCCATCTCATTGGTGCAGCGCTTGCCCAACATGCACAATGCAATTGTGTTCAATTCCCAGCAGATGTATGCACACACACACACACACACACACACACACACACACACACACCCCAAACACATATAGGAACAACCTTAGTATAGGGATTCTCCATGGGATACTAAGTCAGTACTCGATTTAACTCTGCCTTGCATGTCCAAGGATTATTTACATGACTCTGGGCTCATTTCCTTCCTCTTTACTCTAAAACAGGCTCAGAAATAGTAGGCATCATTTCTAGGTGCCACCGAGCAAAACATAGTTCTCTGACTTCTTAGGATAAAAGTTACTGTTAGAGACTGGGCAGACAACTCAGTTGGTAAAGTTCTTGCTACACAACAATGAGGGTCTGAGTTCTAATCCTCAAAACCCAAGCAAAAGGTATGGGTCATGTCTGTATTAAAGGGGCAGTAGTGAGGGAGACAGGGTGATCCCTGGGGCCTGCTGGCCAAGCAGTGTAACCAAAGTGATAAGTGCCAACTGAGAAATCTGTCTCAAAAACTAAAAGAAGTGCCAGGCAGTGGTGGTACACTCAGGAGGCAGAGACAGGCAGATCTCTGTGAGTTTGAGGGCAGCCTGGGATACAGAGTGAGTTTCAGTACAGCCAAGGCTACATAGATAAACCCTGTCTTGAAAAACTATTAAATAAATAAATACATAAATACATAAAATTTGAAAAATAAAATAATACAACAGGCAGTTAACTTGCTGAGCCTGGAGTTGAGTTCCCAGCATCCATGTTAGTTGACTCACATCTGTAACTGTCTCAAGTGTATCCAATACCCTCTTCTGGGCTCTGTGGGCACAGACAAATAGGCACAAACATAAATAAACATTTTAAAGTATTAAAACTGAAGAATGGCAGGGAAACACACAACAATGACCTCTGACCTCTGCATGTCCACACACAGGCATGTGCACCTACACCCTCATGTGCACATACAAAAAGTGGAAGGAAGGAAGGAAGGAAGGAAGGAAGATGGATGGATAAATGATAGATTACCAGCAGCTGGTGGAAATATTTTAATGTTTCTGTGATCCTGTTTCCCTTTCTCGGCGTCAAAGCTCTCCTTTCCTCCAATTGGGTATAGATAATCACAACACTACTCTTTTCCCAAAGAAAAAACATTTCAGTCTATGCTCTGTAGCTTCTTTCATCCTGCTCTGGGCCCATATAGCAGAAGAAACCCTCCCCACACAAAGAGCCCCCTAGAGCTCTGGCTTTCCCAACAGTGCCTGGATAAACAATTCTCTTATACAGTTTGTGCCCAGCTGTGCTGTGCTCCTGGGAAGTAACCAGGAGTGGAAGGAAGTTTTCCACTAAGCTCACAGCCATAAGTTCAACTTGTGTGCATTACTCCTGCAGATAAAATATAGGAAATGTGTGTTCACACAGTCACTCAGGTCCAATGGATCATAGAATATTAGCACTTAGATTTTATAAGCACTGTCATAACAATAGTAGTGAGTGGGGTTTTCCCTCCGACTGTAATGTATGATCTTTATTAGGTGTAGTTTATTAGTTGCTATTTTCCCCCAGTGCTGTTGGAGGTGATAGACTGCTATAGGACAACCAGCAGTTTTATTTCTACATGCTGGTGTTGACTTGCTTTGCCCCTTTAACACAACTGCCTTCTGACAGGAAGGAACATTGCATAGTAGCAAGAGCTGCAAAGTCCAGGCTTAATTTTAGCCCTCACTTAGGAATGGAAGTGTTGGGAATCACTGAGCCCTTCTCTTTCAGTTCCTCTTCAGGGCTGGGCACAGTGTGTTGGGGCAAGAGGTTGAAATGTGCTGTCTTTGTGTTTATAAAAAGGGCACCACGCCCAACATCAGTAGGACTTAAGTTTGAGTCACTTTTCCAATTGTAGAGTTGGGCAGCTGAGCATCCCCAGACAAGAGGCACTCCAGCCAAGTCACATTTTAGTCCTATCCATGGTCTGTCAACCCAAGCCTACCCAGGGATCCTTTTGTCAGTGACCCCTCAGAGCAAGTATTTCTTTAGAGAGAGAAACAGAGACAAAGACAGAGAGACAGAGACAGACACAGAGTGTTTGTGCCCCCTCTTCTCTCTCTCTCTCTCTCTCTCTCTCTCTCTCTCTCTCTCTCTCTCTCTCTCTCTCTCTCTCTCTGTGTGTGTGTGTACATGTACGTACATACATGTGGTTCTTTTTATGTTGGTTCTAGGGATCAAGGCCCGGATCCCATTACCAGATTAGCTGCCTCACCAGCCCCATTGCAGGGATGCTCTACCCCAGCTCAGCTGCACCAGTCTGAGTAGGGTGCTGGCAGATGCTTAGCCAACTCTCCAGAAAGTAAAATCCCTCTGTAACTTGTTTGTTCATTTACAAGGTAGAAACAGGTTCAGTGTGACCAGTGTCAAGGTATGCATGTAAAGTTCAGGACGATGTATCTGTACAGACAAACAGTAGGTTTTCACCAGTCAGTAGCATGTAGCTCCAGCCATACTGCTGAGAAATCTATGGGAAACTGTACATTTGATTTGTGTGTCTATCTGAAGGAAGTTATGTGTGTGTATACAAAAGTGTGTTTTTAGTTATTTCGTTTTTCAATACATTTCTAAACATTAACTGTGTTAGGGAGGAACTCTTTGGTGTGGAAAATTTAGTAAGTCAAGATGTTCCACTTTACTTGTCATTGGTTATAATTGGCTGTGTGCCTTCTAATGTTTCTGTTGAGTGGCTTTTTGTTTAATTTCCAGTTTCATTCTTTTGTCTTGAAAATCATAGTTGTCTATCCCAAAAAGCTTCTTCCCCCCTCTACCCTTTGTTCGGCTTTAATAACAAGTATGTGGCTGATGAACTGTATGGCCATCCTCTGGAAAGCAAAGCTGTACTTTCCCCATTGTTAATTAGCCAACCTTCCCTCACTTGGGTTGTTTTAAGTTCACTGACTTGTTTCTCTTTAAGGTTCTGGACCAAGATATATCCAGTGCAGGATAGAATGGACACCAGCCGTAGACTCTGTCACTGTCTAGGCTTCTTTCGTCCCAATTCTAAGTGTCCTTTTTCTTGTAGAAAGAAGAAAATGTTTATAGAGGAATGAAAAATGTCTGTCAGGCTTGTTATTTTCATTTGAAGCCTCCTCCCTTTTCATCAAAATACTAGCTTTCCTGGTCTGTGAAGAAAGCAAATGTAGGATTGGATAAATGGTTCAGTGAGGGAAGAGCACTTGCTGTGCAAGCAGACAGGCATGTCTGCCTGTACCCATAACCCCAGCACTATGGGGTGAAAACAGGTGAATTATAGCAGCTCACTGGACAGCTGAAACTGTGACCTCAAGGGTCAGTATGAGACCCTGTCTTAAAGGAGTAGGGGGAGATGAATTAAGGGAGATATTGAATGTCTTCCTGTGACTTCCAAGTGCACATACCTGAGTGCATACACACTCAGAACAGAGAGGAGAGAGAGGGAGAGGAGAGGAGGGGAGGGGAAGGGAGGGGAAGGGAGGGGAGGGGAGGGGAGGGGAGGGGAGGGGAGGGGAGGGGAGGGGAGGGGAGAGGAGAGGAGAGGAGAGGAGAGGAGAGGAGAGGAGAGGAGAGGAGAGGAGAGGAGAGAAGAGAAGAGAAGAGAAGAGAAGAGAAGAGAAGAGAAGAGAAGAGAAGAGAAGAGAAGAGAAGAGAAGAGAAGAGAAAAGAGCAAGAGTGCATATGGATTCTGGCTTTGATGTGAGCACCTGTGTTATCTATAATCTTCCTAACCAGCACTGTTTCTACCATCAATGGCAGAGAACCTGTCATTAACTAATCCTGCTCAGTTGTATGCCCTGTCATCATTTTGTGAGTCCTTCAACTGCCTCAAAGTGACACTAGCTAAAGCAGAAACACTAGAAGCAAGTGGGGAGCCATGGGCTTTCATGTCACCCTCTGACTTGTCCAGTTGAGCTTTGTGAGTACTGGATGTGGAGAACTAAGTGGCGGTGGAAAGTTACTATTGACGCTGTTTGGAAAAGGTCTTGAGGCTTGTTTCCCATTCCTTCCCCAGCCCCACCACCACTCCTTCCTCTACCAGAGAGCCAACTTCTGGTGGAGCAGCCCAGCCGAGCTGGGGTCTGGTACACACTGAGGATCTGTTGACATTCATGCCCCTGTCCCAGGATGCCTACACCCTGGTCATTCTGTCACTCCTCACCTGCAAGAACAGGCACAAAGGTAGGATAGGAGACTTTGAAATCTCTGTACCTGAAAGCTGTTTCCAGTCAATATGAAGTAGATTGACAGGAAGTCATCTTTCTTTCCCTAGTACCCTGACTGTTGTAGGGAAAAAAAATTGTTTGACAATGTACACCAGCTAGGTTTTTGACTTTTGGTTTTTCAGGAGATTAAGAAGCTAGACACAATTCATCTTTTTTTATTTAAATTTTTTTTATTTACATTCAAAATCATTTCCCCTTTCCCGTTTCCTCCCTCCCCAAAAGTCCTACCATTAGTAACTCCCAGCCCCTTTACCTTTCTGCTAATTGTGTGTGTTTTGTTTCTGCAAACTTGAACCACCAGCATTTATTCAGGACTTTGGAGGCTGGTCTTTGAGAGTCTTATCTCAGTGTACTTAATTTTAGAAAGAAAACCTTCTAGAGACAACTGACTTGATCTGGTTTCCAGGCTAAGCTTCTGGAGGCCTCTACATGCCTCATAGTTTGTCTTGAACTCACAGAGTTACCTTCTCATCCCACTCCACCCTTTTCACAGAATATTGCCTTCCTTGGGGGAAGGGGACATGCTTATTCTACAGGAAAGGTCAACAAGCGTTCTTGACCATAGACCTTCATAGCTGATTCTGAGATTTCATGGAACAATGAACATTTATTTAGGATGGAATCATCTTGCTTGCTGCTCAGGTATGTCAACATAGCAAGAAAGAATTACAGCCTGCAGAAGCCCCTGGGATCTATCGTAGTTAATTAGGGACTAAGGTTTATTGTTCATATCTGAGAAAGCTTCTCTCTCAACCCATAAAATGTTCTGTGCTGCTTTATTCTGACATGGTGCTTATCATGCACATTTAACCCACCATCTCCCTGTAATTTAGCTAGTTAGGCTTTTTTTTTTCTAGAAGCAAGTAAGCTTAAAAAATGTATGACAGAGCTATGCCCAAGTCCCAGATCTGTGACATGGTTTGGAAAACTCAACTTGTCTGACCGTCCAATTTTCTAAAATCTGTAAAGTGAGGGTGGGACTCCTGCTCTCTGGAGTTATTAGAAGAATTGCAAGCAGCAAGGAGGGAGAGTTTGGCCCACATTGGGTCCTCAGAAATAGCCGTCATTCTTAGCAATTTCTGTTTGTGTTCTCAAGAAAATATCTGTCAGTCTCTCTCCAAGTATGTGCATGGTGTGTATCTGTCATTGTGTGGCAGGCACTTATGGCCCAAGCTGGAGCCTGATCATAAGAATTCTTTCTTTTTTTTAATTTTTCTATTAGATATTTACTTTATTTACATTTCAAATGTTAATCCCTTTCCATGTTACCCCACCGAAAACCCCCTATATCCCATCTCCCCTCCCCCTGCTTACACACCCCCTCCCCCAGAATTCTTTCCATGCAAAGATTCAGAGCTTAATCACAGAAGGACACTACATAGTAGTGCCAAATAACGAAGCTGTCAGGGCTGCTGGAATCCATCGTCCATTCACTCTGTGCTCAAGAATGAAACAGCCAGGAATGCAGCCAGGAGGGAGGGGACCAGCTAGGAGAGGGTATGGAAGAGATGACCTCTACAGCAAAATCTTCTGCTCAGAATTGAAAGCATTTGTGGACAGCTCATCTGATAAAGAATTCTTATTCTATAAAAACCACCAAGAGAAAATAATGGTGTTGTTGTGAGACACTGTACTTTTTGGCAGATACTCTATAATCTGAGTGGGAATATTGCATTCAGTTTTGCCTATGGCAATTCTTTATAAAAAAAATAAAGGCAAGGTATAAATATAAATCTTAAACAAATAATACTTAGTCTTTAAAAAAACCAAACCAGAGCCACTGCTCTTTTTTTTATGTATGTGAAAAAATAAACTATACTATTGGTAAACACATAGAAAATTCATAATAAATATGGAAGGGTTTACTCATAAAGCTATCTTCTAGATAGTCATTTTTCTGGTTTTGATACACATTCATGAATAGAATTGCTGAGAGAAGTGCTGCTTGTTTGTACAGAAAGTGACTTCATTGTCACTTCCTGTCCTGAGTCCATTTTTGTGATTCCTCATGTCACAGGGAAACTTGGCATGCTAAGGTGTCCAGCACTGGGATTTACATTTAGGAAACAAAAATCACTAATTAATAAAAAAAAATTATACTAACAAAGTCCATATTGTGTCACATACTAAATGGCCTGTGTAATGAGGACAAGCTAACTGTTTGTTGGATGAAAGGTCAGACATGTAACCTTTTGTGATTTCATAACATTTGAGCAACTAGCCAGGATGTTAACTCTTGTTTTGTTGCTGTAGAGGACCACTATGATTATGTGTAGGCATTTATTTGACTTATCAGTTTTTACTGTTAGAACCAAGTCATTCTCCTAGTCTTATGGGAATATATGCCACCAGGCAATAGATTAGTAACTATGGAAAAGCCACATAAAAAGTTCACTTCAAATCTCAGATCAAAACTGTGGTCTTTGGGATTTTGCAATCTACCAACTTTGTGATGCTTCTTTTTGGCCACATGGTCTTGATGATGATACCACCCAACAAAAGACACTTAAGGTAATTAAAATGACCTAGATTGTTCCACTGTGCCCACAGTTCAACCTCTACCTACTGAGGAAGAGGCTCAATCAGTGTGGATCCCGCTTAATGAACAAGCTTGTCTTTGATGATGCACATGGCAGGCAAACACAGTAGATAAGAGAATACTTTTTTTTTGGACTTCTCAAAATATTGGAAAAACACACTGGGTTGGAGGCTGGACCACAACACTTGGGAGGGTTCACTTGGGAGAACCACAGCCAAAAGGAATTCTCTTTATTGGTGAATTCCTCTGGCCCTCTCTACTGGCATTCTTGGGACATGTCAGTTATTCCGGCAACCAGCTAACCACCCCCTGGTTGGTTGCTGCATCCCATCCCATTCTTACTTGAAATGTGTGTTATTGGAAACAGGACAACAGAGAGAACTTTTGAGTCTAGACACTGGAGACCAAATTGTCAGTTTTTTCTTAACTTCAGTAAGCTGTTCAAGTTCACCAGACTGACAGACTGATTCTGGTTTTATGGGGCCCCCAGAGGTTTTTGGATAATAAAGACTTGAACACTGAAAAATACATTGGAGCCATGAGCCAAAAAATGGACTGGAGTGGAGGTAGTTCCAGAGGATAGCCATTGGGAAAGCATGGATCCTACAGGCCCTTTCTTCCTGTAGACAGCTGCATTACAAATGTGTTGTTTGGGGCAGGCTTTTCAAGAAGCTAGATCTCTTGGTGGTAAGGGGCAATGTTGCTCCACTTTGAACTGAAATCTCTGATGCAAAGCATTCTGCAGATTGGTCCTGCTGGTCTTCCTTCACCTCCCCTGGCCCCCATGGGAACAAAGTCCCTAGTCTCTGGAAAGTAATGCTAAGTAAACAAACACTACAAAGGCTGGTAACAGGGGGATATCTCTCTCAAATGTTTGGTTTTTGTGACTATCTAGGTTCAAGGAAGAAGAGGTCCCCCAGCTCCAGGAACCTGCGGGGCCTTTGTAGTAGGCATCCATATGTTTAGCCAGATGTCGTCCTGGGGGAGGGCAGAGAAGGAAAGATAAAACAAAGTTCTTATTAAAAATAAGTCTCCTGAGGGAGAAAAAAACAAGCCAGAGAAATTGTGTCAAGTGGAAAGGGAGGCCAGGCAGTGCCATCTGATATTGGTTAATGCTGATAGTCAGCAGTGAGAAATGCACACTGCCAGGAAATGCCCCTGTCTTTGGAATGTAGGTCTGTGGCATGCTGTCTGGGAGCAGATCTTTGTGCATCCCACATGTAAAGACACTCAATGGTAACCCAGTGCTATCACAAAGAGGAAAAGAAAGGCAGATGTATGTGATACAGTTAGGACACTTGTCTTCTAATCTCGAGTCACCTCCCTGGGCCTCATTTTCCCATCAGTAACACCTCTGTACTACCCTGAAGCTCCCAGAGTCTGTTGTTTATCATTATCTCTCCAACCAAATCTTCCAAGAGGCTTCTTGTAGAGGGTAAGAAGTCACCCCGGAGCCTCAAAATCCAAGAAAATGACACCCTCCAAAGCCTCAGCACCATCTAATCTTTCTGCAGGAGATTGATTGGTTCAACCTCTGCATGTCTATTTTCTTATCTTGCATTTGCCACCAAAACCAATGTGTTCTTTCTTAACATGGAATGTGACTTGTTTGCAGGTCTACTTAAAATTCTTTCTCTCCAAGGTTTAATAGCGCTTTCACATCCTCTGAATATAAGAGGCTTTATTTTAATTCATTTTTATGTCTTCATTTAGAGTATGTGTGTGCTCATGCTTGTGAACATGTGCAAGTGGAGATCAGAGGACAACTTGTGGGAGTCACAATTGGATCTCTCCTACCATGTGGCACCTAGGGATCAAAGTCCCCATCTGCAGTTGGCTTTACCTACTGAGCCATCTCGATAACCCAATTTTATCTTAAGCCACTAGATTACAGACACTTTGAGCTGGGAGTTTGTATGTGTTTGTGTTCATTTGCTTGTTCATCTTTTAATTAAGGGTAAGGCATTAAAAATTGTTTTTGTCTTTTCCTTCTTGACAAAGGTCATGAGGACAGCAATATTTTTAGCAGAGGGTGAGGCTAGATTCCAGTGGGAATAGAAAAGAAAGTCTCCATTGGGGGTAAAGATCTCACACTAAGATAGTAGCAGTGGAAACAGAGAGGATGAGCAGAGCAGAGATCCTGCTGTAGTGCAGAGATCTCCATCTTATAGAGGCTCACTCAAGTCGGAACCCTGGCTATGGTACGTGTAAGATGCCACCTAAGTGCTCTCCACTAGACCTCCTTGCTTCTTGTTCTATGGATTCCAAATGTTCCCCATAAAGGACTCAACTCAGAACTTGGTACTGTGTTGGAATCCATCAAACACCAGGAAAGCAGGTGATAATGATGGTGATGAAAATACCCTATAGGAAGATCTTGTCAATTGAAAAATAAGTTGAAGAGACACATTCATGATATTTTTTAGTTTAACTACCTGTGCAGTTTGGAAAATAGTACATAAGTAGGGTAAAAATTGGAGATGTGTTTTGCAGATGTAGTCACTAGGACAGCAAAGGACAAGAGACAGAACTGAGACACAGAAATAGGTATTAAAGAAGTAAGGTTGAAACTGGGAAGATGACTCTGTGAATGAGAGTGGCTGTTCTACAGGAATGAGGACTCAAGTTTGAAGCCTTAGCACCCATGTAAAAAGCTAGACATGGTTGTATGCGCCTGAAAACCCAGCATGGGGTAGAACCAGGCAGAGCCTTAATGCTTACTAACCAGCCAGCCTGACTAAATGGTGAGTTTTGGTTTACTGAAAGACCCTGTCTCTAGGCAATACCATTCCCTACCCAATGGTAAATTATTTATAATGAGAAAAAAACTGATTTATTGTACATGTGTTTGGTGAAGGAATTGATTTTACAGCTTCATCTAAAAGCCATCAACAAATCAGTACCTTATGGTCATGATCAACTTCTGAATGAAACTCCCCATCCCTTAGATTGTGATCCTCAGGTGACATCACCTGTACCTTGCTAAATGTGGCTCCTCTCTTAGCTTTATTAGATTGGAATCTGCATTTTAAAAATATGATATGTGTATTAGTCAGGGTTCTCTAGAGTCACAGAACGTATGGGTAGTCTCTATATAGTTAGGGAATTTGTTGATGACTTATAGTCTATAGTCCAACTCCCCAACAATGGTCAGCAGCAGCTGAGGATGGAAGTCCAAGGATCTAGCAGTTGTTCAGTCACACAAGGCAAGCAGGCAAGGAAGAGTGAGTGTTCCTTCTTCCAATGTCCTTATGTAGGTCTCCAGCAGAGGGTGTGGCCCAGATTAAAGGCGTGTGTCACCACGCCTTTAATCCCAGATGACCTTGAACTTGGAGATCTCCTTGTCTTAATCTTCTGGAATTCATAGTCACTATGCTTCAAGATCTCCATGCCAAGATCCAGGTCAGAAACTTGTATCTCAGCCTCCAGATTAGGTTCATAGGTGAGCCTTCCAATTCCGGATTGTAGTTCATTCCAGATATAGTCAACTTGACAACCAGGAATAGCCACTACAATATGGGAAGGGAAATTGATCTTCTGGGATGTTAGACATTCACACTCTCAAATGCCTTTCTCAGACCCTCTTAGCCAGAAAGTCTGTGGTAATGAACCCTTCAAGTAATTCTGGTGCACCCCACCCCAAAGCTTGAGAACCCTGCATAAAACATGAAAGTTATGAATTGGACTCCCTCTTGCCTGTGGCACAGAACACTGGAGGGGTGGCTGAAGCCTGAGAGCTAAGCTTCCGCCATTGTTACCACATTGTGCCTATCCTCATTTTGCAGTAAACACAGCTGAAGAGCTCTTCACTGGAGAAAGACATAAAACAACAAACCAAAAGAGAAGTTTTGACAGTGGCTTCATGACTGCCATCAGAAGTTATGAATGCAGTTCTAGATCAGTACTGTTATGTTCTGTCCCTCTCATGAGATGCTATGAGTACAACAGGCAAAGAGGCAGCTTAGGCAAATGAGTACTGTCCCAATACCACGATACCATGACCCTCAGCCCAATGTGAGCGTCCATTAAAACACTCGAAGTCTTTGTCTTCTGCATTTCTAATCAGTCAGATGGGAAGTTAACTTCCTGGGTTAGTTTCTAGAGTCTCTTATGGCATGAGTGCTGGTTTGTCCATGTAAACTGGGCTTTTTTTTTTTTTCAGAGTTGAACTATAAGCAATTAAAATGTACCTCATTTCTTGAAAATTACTTATGAAATTTTATTCTCATAAAAAATTTTTCCATTTTTTTCCTGTAGTGCCTATTCAGAATACTGTAGTAACTCAACTAAGACTTGCTGCCTGTTTTGTATACCTGTGATGCAGAAAATACTTTTATATTGAACATTTGATGCTAAAACAATGTGTTTTTTCCTATAGATTCTAGTATATTACAATCAATGGCATGTGAATAAACCAGAGGTTTTTGTAGGGAGTGGTAAAAGAGACTACTTTGTAGAATGCTCATTTCTAGGATGTAAATACTCCCTTTTGGTTTGATATTATATTATGTTACTATCAGTTTTAACAGCCAAAAGTCAAATTTAACCTTTGAAAATAAAGAGAACAATTTTAACACACTTCCACAATAGGCATTAAGACCAGAGTCTGTTTTTTGACTGTTGTTTGAAATAATGTTGAAACAAGAAGATATGATTGTTTTAAGTATTTTTGTACAATTGAAATGTTTATTAACAAATTATCGCTATAAGGCCAACTAAGTAGCTCAGCAGGTAAAGGTACTCACTGCCTAGCCTGGTTACCTGAGTGTGGTACCCTGGACCCACATGGCAGACAGATAGAACCATCTCCTACAAGCTATTGACTACAGAACTCCATACACACGAAGTAGCACATGCGTGACCATACACATACAAATAAATAATATATAATTTTAAAAATGGTTGATTATCTGGCATCAGAGAGGCTTCCTCCTGCAGTTGGAGGGATCAGATGCAGAGACCCATACACAAACATTAGGGGAGCTTGGGGAATCCTGCAGAAGAGGGGGAGGAAGGATTGTAGGATCCAGAGGGGTCAAGGACACCAACGCCAAAAGAACACAGCCCACAGAATCAACTCAGCAGGGCTCATAGGGACTCACAGAGACTGAAGGAACAATCATGGAGCCTGTGTGGGTCTGCATTAGGTCCTCTGTACACATGCTGTGGTTGTTTAGCCTAGGTGTTTGTGGAACTCCTGACAGTAGGAGTGGGAGTGTCTCTGACTCTTGCCTGCTCTTGGGACCCTTTTCCTCATCCAGCCTTGATATGAGAATCTGTGCCTGGCTTTACTGCATCTTGTTATAGCATGTTTGGTGGATATGCCTAGGAAGACTGCTCTTTTCTGAAGGGAAATGAAGGAGCAGTGACTCTAGGAAAAAGGGAAGGTGGGTAGGGTGAACTGGGAAGAGTTGAGAGAGGGGAGCCTGTATTCAGGATGTACGGTATGAAAGAATAAGTAAAAAGAAAAATGATTGATTATCATAGTGGACTGTTATTTGGAACTGTAACTATGACAACATGATATAATATTGATGGGCTGAATTGCTGCAGTGGTGATTTTAATTTCAAAATATTTTCATGGTATAGGAAGGCATATGGTAAAACTCTTGTTACTTATGGTATTTAAATCCAAATCATTGTCATGGTTAGTGTTAATTTTCAACCTGGAATCATCCAGGAGACAAGCTTTCCGGAACATCTTGTATGAGATCACTTAACCCCTAGGTATACCTGTGAGAGACTGTGCTGATTAAATTCATTGAAATGGGAAGACCCATCCATCGCCAAGGCAGATGATGACTTCCTAGGCAGAGATCCTGGAGTGTATAAACAGGAGAGAATATGTAGAGTGTGAGTATTCATTGCTCTGCGTCTGGTGTGGATGCAGTGGAACCAGCTGCCTCTATGATTCCAGTACCATGATGGAGGTGCCCTGAACTGCAAGCCAAAGTAAACCTTTCTTCCTTACCTCTCTTTTTTGTCAGGGTATGTTCTAACAGTTATCAAGAAAAATAGTTAAAATATGCTTTAGCAAAGATACTGTTTGAAATGATGTTTTTATTTAATAGTATTAAATTCTGACTTTTCTTACAGGTATTCAGGAGGGGACACAGTGTACCAAATGTAAAAATAACTGGGCACTGAAGTTTTCGATTATATTATTATACATTTTGTGTGCCTTACTGACCATCACAGTAGCCATTTTGGGATATAAAGGTAAGCACTCTTTCTTTTTTCACTCCAAATAGCAAGGGGATGTGAAATTTAAGCACAGAAAAGTTATCTTTGGAAGTATGCTGTACAGTTGACCCTGGTATCTATAGAGAATTAGTTTTAAGTCTCTTGGCCCCTCCAAGGATTGGATGCTATCATTTCTTAGTGCCGGGCTTGCAAATATAACCTGTATACATCCTCACACATATTTTATGTCACTTCTAGGTGACTTAAAATACCTAATATAAGAAAATGCTATGTAGACTGTTGCTATACTACATTATTTAGAATATAATGCCAAAATAATTGTTGTATGTTCAATGCAAATACATTTATTTATATTATTTTTTGTTGTTTTGTTTTTTGTTTTTTATTGAACTATTATATTTTTGTGCCTCTTCTGTTTGTCTGTTTGTTTGTTTGTTTTATTATTATTCACTTTACATCCCAATCACTGTCCCCCTCCCAGCTCTCCTCCCACAGCCCCTCCCCTACCCCCTCTCACCTTCTCCTCTGAGAGAGTAGAGGTCCCCTTGGGTTTCCCCCCCCCACCCGGACACAACAAGTGTCTGCAGGGCTAGGCACTTCTTCTATTTATGATAATCTGGTGTAGAATTCATGAACCTCATGAATTCCATCTTTGTGTCCTGAGATCTTAGCTGTGGATGGGACAGTTTTGATTCACTTCGTAATCATTACAGCCCTTTATATGTTCAAAAGATTCCCCCCTCTTTGTTCCTTTCTCCCTCTTTTTCCCAGCCATTCTCTCATCCTCTGTTCTTTCTGTCTTATCTGTCTCTAAGAGGTTCTGAGGAAACCTGCAATTATCACTGAGGGAAGCGCTCCTGACAGAAGAGAGTACTCAGGCTCTCCAGGGACATGGCTCACCCACTCAGGGATTGACCCTTTTGCTTTTTTTCTACAGCATGTTCTGTCACTATTGTTTATGAACATCCATAAAAACATTGCCCTGTAGAGATTAAATTTAATAGGCAGCAGCCCCACTTCCATCTGCTTAATAAAATGTCAGGCCTACCATGTCTGATTAAGGTAGAGGTGATTTTCCTCCGAAGCTTCCAGACTTGTTGCCTTCTCACCCTACCTCCCCACCATATTGAAATAGCTCTACCATATCCATGTGCTGGATCACTGGCCTGTATACCCTGTACTATATTGTACCTAAATGGCTTCTCCTTACCTCCCATGTCTCTGATCCATGTCTTCTCACTAGAAGCCCCTGATGAAGCCTCCTATTTGTTCCCCTTGTAAGCTTCTTCACTTTAGGCCCTGTTAAACCATATCATCATGGCTATTGTGTCTGGCTTGTTTGGCTTAACACCCAAACTACAGGCTTTTACAAAAACTGTCTTTTATTTATGAAATCTCCAACTAGAACCTACAACTCAGAGTTTACTTATTAGGTAACCAGGAAAGTTAGCCACATGAGTGGGTCGGTAGATGAAGATTGGAGCTGTTTTCTTTGAAGATAAAGAACAGATAGCTAGGCATCTCTGAGACAATCTATATAGGGGATTGCTGTTCTTCAAAGCACTACCCAGACACCTGACATCCTGGAGAGTGGTAATCTTACTGGTTTGAAGGGAGAAGAGACTTGGGGAGCAGATGACATCTTGACACTCTTTCCCTCCATTTCTCTGGCTTCTGCTGACAATAAAAGAAGAAGAAACTGCAATATATACTTGTGGTCACCAACGCCAGCTTAGTGAACTCAAAGTTGACATTCTCCAGATGCACTTTCCCTTTATGTGCAGTGACTCCTTTTCTTACTGATAAGACTCTGGTGACCCTAGTGTTGTAAGAGGCAAAAAGATAAGCCCCAGTCCTTCCTTCGCAGACCCTTGCTTTGATGGAAAAGCCCTCCGTTAAATGAAAGAAAAAAAATATGCAGTAAAGGTCATCCAAGAAGGTGTCTCTCTGAAGAGGAAGAAATGAAACAAGACTCCCTTAATCAGGGTTGGCAAAGGCTGTTTCTGCAGTTTTCCTCAAAATTGTTCTTTACTTCTCCTTTCATGTTATTTTCATAACTATGTGTTAGGATCTAATGAAGTTTCATCTTGAGAATTTGCCAAGCAAGCTGGAGGGTCACTTAGTCATTCAGATGTGGTCTGTACGATGGGTGTGACCATGAGCCTCAGAAGTTTCAGAAACATGGCTTTGGACAGTTGCAAAAGTTTGATACATCCTCCACTCCAGACTCATTAGTCAGTGAGCCTACATGAAGGGCAACATGTTTTAAGCTCTTCAGTAAATCACACTCCACTCAGAATGGTCCCCAACCATGAACATCTATTTCATTACCCTGCCCAGCAGGCCCTTCTTAAGATGCTTAGAATGAAGAAAGACACAAATCTCAATCAGCATGTCTCCATTGCCTCAGAGTTCCTGATCATTGTCTATCTGACACCTCACTGCTAAACTTTACTAGCACAGTAAGGACAGGCGGGAGGCACAAACATATCAAAGCATGACATAGGGCCCTTGAGAACTTGGGATGATGCCTGTTTCTCAGTAATGAATCCTGAGATAGTGTTAATGGTAGAAATGTCTTTGAAGAGTTCCAAGGTTGTGTAACTGCTGACATTAGAATTCCTAGGAACTGTTGAAAGAGAGCATTTCTCTCCCTGCACCTTGATTTGTCAGTACAGCACAAGCATTTTGAAGCAGTACGTGGGAGCTCTGTGCTCTGATCTTATTCCTGGACTCAAGGAGGAGCCATGGCCTGTCTCTCTCTTTAACACTTAGCACCATGCCAGATGCATAGTAAACATCTGTTGATGATAACTTTAAAGAAAATAGAATGAAGCCATGATTGCTTTCCCCTTAGGGAGTCTCCTTTATGAAGGGAAATCAGATTGAAGAAAGAAATATTAAAGAAAAATATGTGTAGAATCAAAGAAGACATGGATTTTAGAGGTTCATCTCCTAGCCTGATGTCTCTTTTATGTCTGTGTGATTCTGGGATGTTCTTGACTATCTCTAAAACTCAGTTTCCTCCTCTGTAAAACAGGAGTAATAGGACCTAACTGCAGTGATGGTACAGCACACGGGGCCCAAACTAGGGATTTTGTTTATTATTTCATATCATAAAGACAAAGAGGCTATTGTTATTGCCATTCCAAGATTCAGCTGATGTGTTCCAGACTCAAGAGAGAGACAAAACTTAATGCCATGGGGTAGACCTTAAGAAATGAATGTAAACAAAACAGGTAAGGAGGTGGTTAGTGTCCAGTAGCAAAGTGTAAAGGTATTCCCATGCAGTTGTTAGGGGAATGTGCAGTGAGCGTGTGAAGAGGGCTGGTCTTCAGGCACACTGACAGAAATGCCACTGATGTTTCCCACACCAGAAAACAGTTTTCAATTGAGGGGCCCCATCGACAGCCAGAATGCTGGTACCCCTTCTGTGCTGCCTTTGTTTTTGTTATCAGAATATGATCTAAAGACAGATCTTTATAGACTTAGAATTTCTAGGATGAGACAGGAACTGCAGCCATTATGCTCCTGGTTGAAATTTTGTGCTGTAAATTAGGAGAAAACTGAGGAGGATGCTGTGTGCTGGTGCACTGTTAGTTCTGAATTCCCATCAGCCTAGGGTTTTTATGCACTTGCACACTGCCAGCATCACAGCCCTATAGTTTACAGCCTTATACCAGGGTGCTATTTTTAAACACAGACACACACACACACACATGGGGCTGCTTTATTAACACTTGTGGGCAGGACACATCATTTCCTTCCCTCATGGAAAGCAAAATTAACAGTTGCTTTGTTCTTCTTCTTCTCCTTCTCCTTCTTTTCTTCTTCTTCTTTTTCTCCTCCTCCTCCTTCTTCAGTGAGAGTATTATTCCCTTTATCCTAAGTACACTTAAATTATCTGTCCACACCAGTTATGTGTTTTTATAAACTAAAATGGAAGAGAGGGTGGAAAGTGACTGACTGTCAGCATATTTCAGATTTCTTTGGCTTCCAGGAAAGAGGCGGGTCTTGAAATTCTGTGTGTGGTTTGAGGACAGAATGAGGCATATGTTTTTATCTGAGAGTCAAAACTGAGTTTAGACTTGTAAACATTTTATTTTATTTAGCTTTAGTAAATGCATAAAATGTATTTTGTTCTAAAAAATTTCCAAGGATTCAGGAGCAGCCCCAAGGTCCAAGTTGGAAATGGACCTCTGTGTCCATGTAGTAATTTTTGTTTTAAGTTATGAGTATATATATGGGGGTGGGTGGATATGTACACATGTGTGCAGTACCAATGGAGACCAGAAGATACCCTGAATCTGGAGTTAGAAGCAGTTGTGAGCCACTTAATATGGGTGCTAAGATCTGAATTCTGGTCCTCTACAGGAGCAGTATTCAGTCCTATTAATAATTCAACAAAGTGTCATCCTGAGCCACTGCTGAACCTCCCTGGTTAGTGACTTACATGCTGACCTCTATAACCTACAGCTCAGTTAAGTTTCCTAGACCCCAGCAAATTCTCGCTTTTTAAAATAAATGGCATACTATAACTAAATATTAAGTACCATACAATGAGCTAAGAGCTAGAGATATATCTGCAGATGGTCCTCAACTTTCCCTAGTTTGTCAACTCATAATAGTGTGAGGGAGGATACATTCAATAAAAATCATGGTTTGAATTTTGTCCCCCACCCCATGCTAGTGATGTATATTATGCTCCTCCATGATTTAAATCAATTTGAAAAAAAAGAAAAGAAAACCAGGGATGAGGACTATAGGCTGTGAAGAGCACATGGAAAAGCTCAAAGCTCAAATAAGGAACACCAGTTAGGGCACTTCACAGAGTTCACTACAGCCAGACTAAACACTTGATGGAAAATGACAAGAGCTTCTCCAGGGCCGGCCCCAGGATCCAAGGAGCAAGTTCATTTTGGGGTCACATATAGTCTGCCAAGAGAATCTCCCCATATAGTCATGCATAGATAAAACACATGATAGGTAGAAAAACCTGTGTTACAGAGCTTGCAAGTACTATACAAAGCTATTCATGCTTCTAAAAATTCTTTTTATAAAATCATTACTCAAAAAGACCTTTTTGATAACAAGGACACTCATAACCTGGTGCCCATGCACATGGTCCCGCTACTACAGCTAAGTCAGGAAGTAACTGCATTGTTTACTTAAGATGCTTTCAATTGAAAGTAGGTTTATCATTCCTAATTCCATCATAAGTTAAGGACCTCTAAATAATCTTAGTAAACAAGCCATGACAGCGTGGTGTGTAGGTTCTAGAATAAGGAACAGGCTACTATCTTAGGGAATTCTTCAAGGTGCAGATTAGTTGGTGATCAGTCTGGGCAACATAGTGAGATGTCATCTCTAAAACAAATAAACTTACATCACCCACACACACACATGAATGCATAACAGCCAGGCCTCTGATGGATGCCAAGATACTGAAAGATAGGTGTCACGGAAGTCACTTCTAGAAAAATAGCCTATTAGTCGCTTAGAAACAAATATGAATTTCTGACCACAGAGAACAACTCAGAAGTGAAGCCTTGCCGGGCGGTGGTGGCGCATGCCTTTAATCCCAGCACTTGGGAGGCAGAGGCTGGAGGATTTCTGAGTTCGAGGCCAGCCTGGTCTACAGAGTGAGTTCCAGGACAGCCAGGGCTACACAGAGAAACCCTGTCTCGAAAAAAACCAAAACCAAAAAAAAAAAAAAGAAGTGAAGCCTTGTTTAGCTGCATCACTATCCTGCTATAGAGTCAAGAAAATTTATTTTAATGTTTTAAATCGTTGAATCATCATTTAGACATAGAAATTAACAAGTTATAAGTTTAATTGTCATCGATTAATGGAAATTGATTTTAGGGCTAGGAGTAGAACTCATAATAGCAAAGAGTGATTGATAGTCTTGGCTTTCAGTTCCTTCTCAGACATCTTTGTGTATACATTTGAGCCTCCAACTTGCAGAGACCCACTGGTCTCTGATTTCCAAGTACTGGGTTAGAAGAATGTGCCACCATACCCAGATAAGTCAGTTCCTTGCCAGTGGAATCCCCACCTGCAAGGAATGTCAAAGAGATGAAAGGTCTTAGAACTTTGTGAATGATGACAGAGTTGTATGTCATGTATGAAATTAACAGAGGGGTTGATACTTGGCAGAGGACTCTAGCACATCAAAAGTTAGTCCAAACACTTTTTAAAGCTTCCGTGATACTACAAAGTCAAAAGAACAGTTACAGATATGTGATTTTTCTGACAAGTGATAAAAGTTTATCACTGGGCTTTTGACAAGTTTTTCTAAAAACCAGCTTCCTCCATAATTGATCTCTGCTTTGTATTTCAAATCTGCTTTCTTCTATAATGAAATTATCTTATCTTGGAACTGAGAAACCAACATGAGCAGATAAGTCAACTAATGTTTTCTTTTCCCATATCTTAGTTGTAGAGAAAATGGACAATGTCACTGATGGCATGGAGACATCTCACCAGACTTACAACAAGCAGCTCACTGCTGTGGAAAGTGACCTGAAGAAATTAGGTAAACTGCAGCAAGAGTGAACCACTGAGTGGGGGAAGTTCCCCTGTATGAGTGGTGACAGCTTTTCAGTATGGTGATGCATTTAGGGTTTCTGTTGTTGCGTGCTACATCTTTCCTTGTCTTTTCATTGTAATACTTCCATTTTTAAAAGTAAGGACTCCCACCTTAAAATTTTATGTACTATATAAATCTGCTCCCCACTCTTGACTGAACAGGACCATTAAGTCCTGTCTCTAGAAAGCTAGGATTAACCTATACCCAGCTGAGTTGACTTTTAATATAAAAGAATGTAGCCTGTTCAGTTTGGTTTTTTTTTTTAAATGATTGATATGTTTTATTTTATGTGCATTAGTGTTTTGCCTGCATGTATGTCTGTGAAAGGGTTTGGATCCTCTGGAATTGGAGTAGTAGACACTTGTGAGCTGCTATGTGGTTGCTGGAAATTGAACCCGAATCCTCTGGAAGAGCAGCCAGTGCTCTTATCCACTGATCTGTCTCCAGCCCCTACCTGTTTGGTTTCTTGATGTTTATTTTCAATTATTAAAAGAATAAACTTCAGTTCAAATGATGTATAAAGATATATGAGTATGAGTCTTCTCTTGAAAATTGCTAGTAATTTCTAGCATTCAAATTATTAAATATACACTGAGCCAAAGAATTTTGCATTGCAAAATATTTTAGGATGAACTTCATTAGTTTTAATCCAAGTATAGTTCATCATTTTTATTGACAGAAAAAAACCCTGAATTTTGATAGATTTGGAAGGTTGATTTCTTATAAGTACATCCTGCCTGGTATCCTAGCATCTGAGATATATATATCCCTCTGTCTTTGAAAAAAGTATCCACCCAAGTTTGTAAGTCCTGTGCTGGACACTACAGACCCCATTTTAAATAGATACAGATTCTTAGTAATAAAGCCTAACCTTCATGTACCACAAACTTTACATCTAAAATATAGTACTCCTAGTGAAATATATGGGATCTTTACTTAAAATTACATTTATTTGATTAATTGATTAAGGAGGCAAACACATGCCACAGCATGCATGGAGAACAAATGCGTTATAAGAGTCTCTTCTCTTCCTCCACTATGTAGGCTCAGGAATTGAACTCATGTTGTTAGGTCTGACAGGAAATGTCTTTACCCACTGAGCCATCTCTCTGACCCATATCTAGGTGTCTGGCCTTGCCTAAGCATCTCTCTACCACCAGTCTAAATAACAAGCATCTCTTCTTCCAGGGGACCAAGCTGGGAAGAAAGCTCTAAGCACCAACTCTGAGCTTTCTACCTTCAGATCAGATATTCTGGATCTCCGCCAACAACTTCAGGAGATCACAGAAAAAACCAGCAAGAATAAAGATATGCTGGAGAAGTTGCAAGCAAATGGGGACTCATTGGTTGATAGGCAGAGTCAACTGAAGGAAACTCTGCAGAATAATTCTTTCCTCATCACTACTGTCAACAAAACTCTCCAGGCATATAATGGCTATGTCACAAATTTGCAACAAGATACTAGTGTGCTCCAGGGCAATCTGCAGAGCCAAATGTATTCTCAGAACGTGGTTATCATGAACCTCAACAACCTGAACCTGACCCAGGTTCAGCAGAGGAACCTTATCACGAATCTGCAGCGGTCTGTGGATGACACAAGCCTGGCCATCCAGCGAATTAAGAATGACTTCCAAAATCTCCAGCAGGTTGTCCTTCAAGCCAAGAAGGACACCGATTGGCTAAAGGAGAAAGTACAGAGCTTGCATACATTGGCTGCCAACAACTCTGCCCTGGCCAAAGCCAACAATGACACCCTGGAGGATATGAATAGCCAGCTCAGCTCATTCACAGGTCAGATGGACAACATTACCACTATCTCACAGGCCAATGAGCAGAGCCTGAAAGACCTTCAGGACTTCCACAGGGATACAGAAAATAGAACAGCTGTCAAGTTCAGCCAACTTGAGGAACGCTTCCAGGTCTTTGAGACGGATATTGTGAACATCATTAGCAACATCAGCTACACCGCCCATCATCTGCGGACACTGACCAGCAACCTGAATGATGTTAGGACCACTTGCACAGACACCTTGACCAGACACACGGATGACCTGACCTCCTTGAATAACACACTAGTCAACATCCGCTTGGATTCTATTTCTCTCAGGATGCAACAAGACATGATGAGGTCAAGGTTAGACACTGAAGTAGCCAACTTATCAGTGGTTATGGAAGAGATGAAACTGGTTGATTCCAAGCATGGTCAGCTCATCAAGAACTTTACCATTCTACAAGGTAAGTGTAAATTCTATATTTGGATTTATATCTATTGTTTATATAACAAATCGTTCTAAAATATGGGAATTTAAAACAAATATGTATTATATAATAGGTTTTATGGATTGGGAACTTAAAACCCATGTGCGTGTATGTATGTATCTGTGTGTCTATGTGTGTGTCTGTGTGTGTCCGTGTGTGTGTGTCTGTGTGTATGTCCGTGTAGGTGTTTGTGCATGTCCTTGTGCGCGAGAGCGTGCGTGCGTGTGTGCGTGTGTGTGTTTGTGTGTGTGTGTGGTTACAGTTAAGATGTTAACTGGGGCTACCATCATCTGAAGGCGTGATTGGTTGGGACATGGATCTAACATGACTTATTCACATGGCCTTCAGCAGGTTCATCACCAAGTGAGTTTCTTTAGTGTTATCACAACAGGAAAGCTGGCTGCCTCCAAAATAAGTGATCCAAAAAGAAAGAAAAATGGAAACCACTTTGTAACTTCTCCTCCATAGGCATACTCTTAGCATACTGATTATCCGTAATCCCAGTACTTGGGAGGCTCGGGAAGGAGGATTATTAAGTTCAAAGTTAGCCTGGGCTACAAAGCAAGAACCTTCTCAAGGAGAAAAAAAAAATAAGTATTCAGATGAATGTAATCCCAGCAGTAAAGAGGCAAAGACAGGAAGATCAGGAGTTCAATGTGAGTTCACAGATGGAAACAGAGTGATTGGTATAGAAAATTAGTTTTGCTGTCATCCAGGGTATCTGTGGCTTGGATTAAAATTTATTCCCAACAATAAACGTCCATCATAGGTTTGAAGGTACAAGAACAGCTAGATGTTATGCTCCTCTATCCATGGCATACAAAGATGGTCAGATATATGTTCAACTTTTGGTAGCTCAACCTAAAAGAATTTTAAAGCCTCTGAAGTTGGGGAACAAGTAATCATTCTTGACTTTCAAAAAGGGAATAAAAGATAGACTTTACATACTGTATTTAGTGGAGGATTTACTTTCAAGCCTGAAAAAGTTTAAGAAGGAATTAGATAATTTGTGAGCTTTTAAGAAAGTTACTGTCAGCCGGGCGGTGGTGGCGCACGCCTTTAATCCCAGCACTTGGGAGGCAGAGGCAGGAGGATTTCTGAGTTCGAGGCCAGCCTGGTCTACAAAGTGAGTTCCAGGACAGCCAGGGCTACACAGAGAAA
Organism: Tokudaia tokunoshimensis; assembly: GCA_036184795.1. Classification (NCBI taxonomy): domain Eukaryota; kingdom Metazoa; phylum Chordata; class Mammalia; order Rodentia; family Muridae; genus Tokudaia; species Tokudaia tokunoshimensis. Next base: position 248,470 of record BTHU01000017.1, read on the forward strand.
CCCTGTCTCGAAAAACAAAAAAAAAAAAAAAAAGAAAGTTACTGTCACAAGTTCACTAAATGGGAGGCATGTGACATCATCTTATTTCCTTACACCAACCAAGTTCTTGGAGTAGTCAAACTTAGAAAATTAAAACAACATGTCTGCATTTCACCAAGGAATTTGGCATTGATCCTGTTAGGAACAATGTATAAAATAGGAGGACTGCAATACAGTTGGGTGAATACGTTGATGGTAATGGGTTGTTTGTTTGTTTTGAGTACATACCTACATACGGTAAAACCAAACATGGTTTCTGCCAGTCACAGTCCTGAGGCAATGCAGTTGGGTCATCTATTTGAGGACTTCCCATGCTGCCAGTTCCCCAAGGAGTTTTGGGTTCATCAGAAATTGTTCTGGGGAAATGTATATTTCCATGTTTCTATGTTGCTTCAGACTCTTGGCACAATTTACTGTCTTGTACCTAAGGTTCATCATCTGAGGAATACCCTCAACTCTTGGAGGCTATTCAATTCTTGGTCAGGCAGCCATATCACAATATCTCAGTTTCTGCAAAGCCAGCAAGAAGCCTGTCTCTGTCTAGTCTGCTAAGGTGAAGCATGAATGACTTGACCTATTAAGAAAATTACTTTCCATCCCCTTTGTCATGTACTGTTGGTTAGAAGTAAGTCCCAGGTTTCAGACTTAAAAAAAAGTCACACTTGCATCAATGGAGGTCATTTTAAGAAGTGTCTGTCACATTAGTTGAATGATCAACTATAAAGCACCTGGGGACATGAAGGACAGATTCAGGTAGCAGAATGGCAGAATCATTTTCAACAGTTTTGTTAGTAACACAAAACATATAGTAAGTAAAGGTGATAGAATCACCCAGAACCTGAGATCCTGGAATCATATCAAGATGTTAGCCTAAGAAAACAGAACTGTTAAGATCTGCTTAGTGGTAGACAAGATCCAGCAGACCCTCATTCTTTTGGGAGACACAGGCTCTAACTATATAATTCAGGCAGGTCTCAAAGTCTAATTCTCCTATCTCAGCCTCTTGTATGAAGCTCACCTAAATAGCTATTTTCAGTTACCTTCAGAACAGCAGTCCCAAGCAGATATTTCAAGGTAATGAGAGGTTGAGAAAGCATCCCCATTCTGGACACAAGTGCTTCCTCCTACATATGCTCATCCTACCCCATTCCACTTTCCTTAACTGTGAAGAAGCTGATAAATCAGGATAGATTGATGTTGGTGTATGTGGTTTTATGTGAGCCTTCTGTGAGATTCAAAATACTGTGCTATGGAGTGAGATGCCTGGCTTGAGTTAGAAAACACCTGTGTGAGTGTGGATTTCCCCTGTGCTGTCCCTGTAGCCAGCACAGTGCAGTGGAGACCAAACAGAGTGTCATGTGCATGCAGAGGATACTCTTACAACACACAGGGTTAAGGTGGATTTGAGCCTGAGTCCTTCCTGGCTTCTGGAGCTTTATCTGGAGGTGAGTCACACTCAGATGCTGTCCACCTCCATCATTTTCAGCCCAATTATGAATGTGAAACATGCAGGTCATGCTTCTAGGCCCTCAAATAAATGGTCTGCTTTCATCAGTACAACTCCTTAAAGTCGGAAATATTAGCATTCTTCTTTTCTGGGGGAGGGAACTAAACCATAGAGAGCCCAAGTAACTGTTCCAAGTTCACTCAGCTGGTTATGTGACAGGAGTGCTGGTTCCCAGGCCTGGACTTCCCCCTACCACAGTACCCTGGTGCCTTCAGAGACCAGCATGTCTGACAAGGTTGAAAGATGAAGCATTTACTTTTAGGAGTTGATTCTTGGATTAGATATTGACATGAACTAAACTCTGTGATGTGGAACAAGGCTAGAAGATCAGGGAACAATGCCAAGTACAGGGCAGATGAGATATAAGTCCCATGGGTTGTCAGTGTGGTATTGTTGGTTTGGTTTGGTTTGGTTTGGTTTTGAGACCGGGTCTTACTCCATAGCCCTGCCTATACTGTAACTCCAATGCTGGCTTTTAAAAATGGTTTGGTTCTTTTTGGTTCTTTTCATCATTTTTTTTAAGTAACAAGAAAAGTAAACATCTAATTTTTTTAGTAAGCAAAGTACATCATATGAATCCTATTATCCATGGAACCCAGCATCTTGGTGGAGTACCTGCTTTGAGGCATTTTTTTAAAAGGTAAAGGTAGCTGTGAGTGAGTCAGCAATATGATGGGCCTGCTAGTTTATGCACAGTTTCAGACGTTAAGCTTGATCTTATTGTAAAACTGGGTACAGTGGATAAGTGCAACTTCTTACATGAAGAGACTTGGTTTTATACTAACCTAGCTGGGAATCTATTGAAAGTTAAATTTTTATTGAAGACATAAACTTGAACCACACTGCTATGTCTATTTCTTTCCATTGTATAATTTAGAAACTAGCATCTGATGGTGTTTTGTGCTGACTCTGGAACCCATGTTTAATGCCTTCCTTCAAATAAGACTTAGTGTCTATATGTACACTCACTGAGGCTATTCAGCCATTTCCAATTGGGGGTAGGGATCATCTAGACCCTATTCAGAAATAATAAACAGTAAAAAAGCTGCCACCCCCAAATGAGGGAGATGGATTTTAGGTCTGCAGTGGGAAGCATTTGGAGCCTGGGGAGGGTTGCAGAAAGAAGTGTAACTGAGCTGAGAGGCAAGCCCTGAAAAGCCACTGTTCCTTCTTGCATATAAACTCATTTCCAGAAGCTTTCAGGAAAACATCAACTCCTAGTGTGAGGAGTTGAGAAACTAATTATTGGCTGAAAGTTTAGAAAGTAAGGATCAAGAATTACTAACGTGATTGGATTTTTTTCTGAGGTCTAATATATACTTTGAGTGAAACACACAGTTAAGAAGTTATTTTTTATGTGCCTGTTTCATAGACCTTTACACAATAATACGCCCATCACAAGTTACCTTCCCCACTCTAAGCCTCTAGGGCACCATTGTGCAATGGCACAGGCCCCAACTTACTTTAAGGAGATTCCATATAAAAGGTCTTCCCATTTGTCACTCAATGACATGGATTGGCTAATATACTCCCTCATATTAAAAAGAAGAAAACTCAGATTGCAGAAAAGACCAATGAACTCATTCTTTAATGTCATATAAGAGTCAGGAAAGACAGGTCTCTCCACAGTCATTCCATAGCTGGATCCAGGATCCACCTAACACATAGGTTGGGAAGAGTTACCTCTTGGAATAAGGTAATACAAGGCAGGTCACCAATACCTGAAAACCTCTTCCTTCTGATGTCTCCTGACTCAGAATGTTGATATATTAAGATACTGGAGTTTTGACAGTGAGGCCCATGCATTTGATAAACAGTCCTAAGTAAAGCTGCCAGGCAAGGTGATGTCTACATGATTTCAGCAAATCAGACAAAGACTAAATACATAGAAACAGAAGGGAAACTGCACAGTCTGTTAGTGACAAACACTGGTGTCTGTTTCAGCATGGATTCCATCAGTGAACACCATCGAGCTTCTTCCTAAACACTGTGAACAGGAAGGGTAGGGTTATTAAAAAGAAAAATAAACCAGCACATCATTGTATTATTTTGCACAGATTTAAACCGGCTGAAACAACAGAATTGTTTCATTGTAGCTCTCGAGTCTAGGAGCCCAGGTCTTGGCAAGGTGGGTTTCTTCCACCTTAGATTGCAGATGGCTATCTAGCTCCTTCTTCTGTCTCCATCTGGTTCACATGTGTGGGGAGTAATATGCATAGCCATGCACACACATGGAGGCCAGAGGAAGATACTGGGTGAGCTGCTTCTCAATCTGTCTTATTCCTTGAAGCCAACAATACATTAAAGATAGTAAGTACTCCTTAATGCCTATGTTCGTGTGCTAGGTTTTTTTTATAAGCAGATACACAGTCATAATGGACTATATATGTGTTTTTATGTTTTAGGTCCTCCTGGCCCCAGAGGTCCAAAAGGTGACAGAGGATCTCAGGGACCACCTGGTCCAACTGGCAACAAGGGACAGAAAGGAGAGAAGGGAGAGCCTGGTCCACCTGGCCCTGCGGGTGAGAGAGGCACAATTGGACCAGTAGGTCCTCCTGGAGAGCGTGGCAGCAAAGGATCCAAAGGCTCACAGGGTCCCAAAGGATCCCGTGGGTCCCCAGGGAAGCCTGGCCCTCAAGGGCCTAGTGGGGACCCAGGACCACCAGGTCCACCAGGCAAGGATGGACTCCCTGGCCCTCAAGGCCCTCCTGGCTTCCAGGGACTACAGGGCACTGTGGGTGAGCCTGGAGTACCTGGACCTCGGGGGCTACCAGGCTTGCCAGGGGTGCCAGGCATGCCTGGGCCCAAGGGACCACCTGGCCCCCCAGGCTCCTCAGGAGCAATGGAGCCGTTGGCTCTGCAGAATGAACCAACCCCAGCATCAGAGGTCAACGGTAAGTCCAAATCGTCCTTTTCAGCCAGAATTGTGGAGAAATAAGACAGTGTATAGGCTTGGCTAAACCAGCCCCCCAGGAGTCCCCAAATTACACTTAACAGCATCGACCCTGTGTGTCCCTCTGGATGCTTCAGTGCTGTCAATCAGGACCCTGTGTTCCTGCTCAGACATTATCAGGTCTCTACTCATTTAGTGGAGCCAGGCCCTCAGAAGACCCCTGTACCCCAAATACTTCCTTCAGGATATCCTGCACTGGCTGCTCCCGGACCATCCTTCTTCGTCTTTCTTCTTTCTCCTTAGAAGCAGACCATTCTATTAGTTAACCCCACAAGTATGCAGATGGAGTTTCTGTGACAGAGTCCACATTGTGGTTTTGCTTAAGAAGCTGTTGTGGTGCCTTTCTGTCTCTTTGACCATTAAGTCTTTTGCAAAACTCTGTACTAGTTAGGAACCAAGCCATGCGGGTCACTCATGCTGGTCCATGAGCCAAACTTTGGTTCTGAAGTGTACTTGTTTACGAGCTCCAGCTGATCTGAGACTGACAATGTATCAGGGCCTGCACCACTTTCTTCTTTCTGTCATTATAAAGCCTAACCCAACCCAGTCACACCTTTCGACACTATGGTGTTCACTGCTGTGTACTGTACAGTCCACATCTGTGAACACCTGTCCGGGTTCTACACAGGGACACTCCATTGGCATGCAAGTGGTGCAAGGTTGTCACTTTGGTATCTCAGACACAGCTGAGGAAATGCAGAGTGCCTTCTGTGCTTTTTAAATCAACATTTTAAAACTTTACATTCCTAGGATGTCCACCTCACTGGAAGAACTTCACAGATAAATGCTACTATTTTTCATTGGAGAAAGAAATTTTTGAAGATGCTAAGCTTTTCTGTGAAGACAAATCTTCCCATCTCGTTTTCATAAACTCAAGAGAGGAACAGGTATGGTATGTCCGCTGCACACTTGGTTGGAGAAAACTATAATTTAGAGATAAGTTATACTTGGAAATTGCATGCCTTTGGGGGAGTCAAAGAGATCAAAAATTCATGGTCTCATAAACAAGGAAGGCTGCAGTTTGCATGGGCTTTATCCAGGTATGAGAATATATGAATGAATTGTCTTGCTTCTTAGGCCTACAGATATATAGCTCCACCTGGTGGCTTTCTGGAGAATTGCAGCACAGCAGATGTGAGCATGTGGGGGGGGGGGGGGCGGGGAAGTGCCACTACACACATGAAGAGACAGAGAAGCATGAGCAGGTTTGGGGTGGAGTACCACAAAACAGACGTGTTGGTTCAAAGGGGGTTGGTAAGGGCCCATGTGTGAGAATGATAGTGGCCCTTTATTAAGACTCTGACATGTGCAAAGGCACTTTTTTAAAACCTTGTAATTGCCATCCTTTCCCTTGGGTTTTTTGTTTTGTTTTGTTTTGTTTTTATTTTTTTTTTTTCTTTTTTTTTTTTTTTTTTTTAATTTTATTTTATTTTATTTTTTTAATTTACATTCCAAATCACTTCCCCTTTCCCGTTTCCTCCCTCCCCGAAAGTCCCATAAGCCCCCTTCCCTCCCTCTTTTCTCCGTTCAACCCCCTCTCATTACTCTGTCCTGGCGTTCCCCTACATCCAGTCTTTCCAGGACCAGGGGTCTCTCCTTCCATCTTTTTAGAAATCTATTGATATGCTGATTGTGTCTAGGGTATTCTGAGATTCTGGGTCAATATCCCCTTATCAGTGACTTCATACCATGTGTGATCTTTTGTGATTGGGTTACCTCACTAAGGATGATATTTTCAAGTTCTGACCATTTGCCTAGGAATTTCGTGAATTCATTGTTTTTAATTGCAGAGTAGTATTCCATTGTGTAAATATACCACATCTTCTGAATCCATTCCTCCGTTGAGGGACATCTGGGTTCTTTCCAGCTTCTGGCTATTATAAATAAGGCTGCTATGAATATAGTGGAGCATGTGTCCTTATTGCATGCAGGTAAAGTCTCTGGGTATATGCCCAGGAGTGGTATAGCCGGATCCTCCGGAAGTGTCATGCCCAGTTTTCTGAGGAGCCGCCAGACTGCTTTCCAGAGTGGTTGTACCAGCCTGCAATTCCACCAGCAGTGGAGGAGTGTTCCTCTTTCTCCACATCCTCGCCAACAACTGCTGTCTCCTGTGTTTTTGATCTTAGCCATCCTGACTGGTGTGAGATGGAATCTCAGGGTTGTTTTGATTTGCATTTCCCTAATGACTAAGGATGATGAACATCTCTTTAGGTGCTTCTCAGCCATTAGATATTCTTCAGGTGAGAACTCTTTGTTTAGCTCTGTACCCCATTTTTTAATAGGGTTACTTGCCTCTCTGGAGTTTAACTTCTTGAGTTCTTTGTATATCTTGGATATTAGCCCTCTGTCGGATGTAAGGTTGGTAAAGATCATTTCCCAGTTAGTTGGTTGCCGCTTTGTCTTTTTGACAGTGTCTTTTGCCTTGCAAAAACTTTGTAATTTAATGAGGTCCCATTTGTCTATTCTTGATCTTAGAGTATAAGCTATTGGAGTTCTGTTCAGGAAATTCTCCCCTGTGCCCATATGTTCAAGGTTCTTCCCTAGTTTCCCTTCTATTAGTTTCAGTGTGTCTGGTTTTATGTGGAGATCTTTGATCCACTTAGAATTGAGCTTAGTGCAAGGAGATAAGGATGGGTCAATTTGCATTCTTCTGCATGTTGACCTCCAGCTGAGCCAGCACCATTTGTTGAAAAGGCTATCTTTTTTCCACTGGATGGTTTTAGCTCCTTTGTCAAAGATCAAGTGACCATAGGAGTGTGGATTCATTTCTGGGTCTTCAATTCTGTTCCATTGATCTACATGTCTGTTACTGTACCAATACCATGCAGTTTTTAACACTATTGCTCTGTAGTACAGCTTGAGGTCCGGGATACTGATTCCCCCAGAGGTTCTTTTACTCTTGAGAATAGTTTTAGCTATTCTGGGTTTTCTGTTATTCCAGATGAATTTTTGAATTGCTCTTTCTAACTCTATGAAGAATTGAGTTGGGATTTTGATGGGGATTGCATTGAATCTGTGTATTACTTTTGGTAAGATGCTCATTTTTACTATATTAATCCTGCCAATCCATGAGCATGGCAGATTTTTCCATCTTCCGAGGTCTTCTTCAATTTCTTTCTTCAGAGACTTGAAGTTCTTGTCATACAGATCTTTCACTTGTTTGGTTAGCGTCACGCCAAGATACTTAATATGGTTTGTGGCTATCGTAAAGGGTATTATTTCTCTTACTTCTTTCTCAGCCTGCTTATCCTTTGAGTATAGGAAGGCTTCTGACTTGCTTGAGTTGATTTTATATCCGGCCACTTTGCTGAAGTCGTTTATCAGCTGTAGGAGTTCTCTGGTGGAGTTCTTTGGGTCGCTTATGTATACTATCATATCGTCTGCAAATAGTGATAGTTTGACTTCTTCCTTTCCAATTTGTATCCCTTTGACCTCTTTTTCTTGTCTAATTGCTCTAGCTAGAACTTCAAGTACTATATTGAAAAGATATGGAGAGAGAGGGCAGCCTTGTCTAGTCCCTGATTTTAGTGGGATTGCTTCAAGTTTCTCTCCGTTTAGATTGATGCTGGCTACTGGTTTGCTGTAAATTGCTTTTACTATGTTTAGATATGGGCCTTGAATTCCTGATCTTTCCAAGACCTTTAGCATGAAAGGATGCTGAATTTTGTCAAATGCTTTCTCAGCATCTAATGAGATGACCATGTGGTTTTTTTCTTTGAGATTGTTTATGTAGTGGATTACATTGATGGATTTCCTTATATTGAACCATCCCTGCATCCCTGGGATGAAGCCTACTTGATCGTGGTGAATGATCGTTTTGATGTGTTCTTGGATTCGGTTGGCAAGAATTTTATTGAGTATTTTTGCATCGATATTCATAAGAGAGATTGGCCTGAGATTCTCTTTCTTTGTCGGATCTTTGTGTGCTTTTGGTATTAGTGTAATTGTGGCTTCATAGAACGAGTTGGGTAGTGTTCCTTCTGTTTCTATTTTGTGGAACAGTTTGAAGAGTATTGGTGTTAGGTCTTCTTTGAAGGTCTGATAGAATTCTGCACTAAAACCATCTGGACCTGTGCTTTTTTTGGTTGGAAGACTTCCAATGACAACTTCTATTTCTTCAGGGGTTATAGGACGGTTTAGATGGTCTATTTGATCCTGATTTAATTTTGGTACTTGGTATCTGTCAAGGAAATTGTCCATTTCCTCAAGATTTTCTAGTTGTGTTGAATACAGGTTTTTGTAGTAGGATCTGATGATTTTTTGAATTTCCTCAGTTTCTGTTGTTATCTCTCCCTTGTCGTTTCTGATTTTATTAATTTGGATACTATCTCTGTGCTCTCTGGTTAGTCTGGCTAAGGGCTTATCTATCTTGTTGATTTTCTCCAAAGCCTACCTATATCTGGAATTTGCCGTGTAAACTAGGCTGGCCTAGAGCCTGTGATGATTTCCCTGCATCCACTCCCTAGGGACCGAGAGTACAGCCATGTACCACTGCTTTCGGTTCCCCCATTTCACAGATAAGTTACTCTGAGGCCCCACAAGGTTAAATGACTTCTTCTCACAGGGCAAAGGGTAAAAGCAAAGCCTAAAACCAACTGACAACAATGCTCATGTCCTCCCACTCACTACCTGTCTTTATTGCACACAACCCTGAAATCTGGGTTATAGTAACATGCAGGGAGCATAGAAAAACAGCAGTCAGGGGCGTGGGCCCAAACAAGTGCATCAGTGTGGTAGAGGCTACCGTGAAACAGGGCCCGCATCAGTCACTCTTATGGATCCTAAAGAAAAACCTATTACTTATTAAACATAGTCATAGTGAAACAGTGCCCACAACACAAATGCAATACAAAGTGGACAGCTAGGACCCTTAAAAATTGTGAGAAATGTCTTTTGTCAGTTTTATTAAACAAGAGCTCTTTTGTATGGGCTAAGAACACCTCCTGCTTCCTTTTCAGCAATGGATAAAAAAGCAGACTATGGGGAGAGAGAGCCACTGGATCGGCCTCACAGACTCAGAGCAGGAAAGCGAGTGGAAGTGGCTAGACGGGACACCTGTTGATTACAAGTGAGTGTGGGACTTGCGGATAGAGTCATGCACTTGCTTTCCCATGTTTTCACAATGGCCTGGCTTCCTACGACTTTCTCTTAATGACCTTATGTTTATCCCACACCATCCTCTCGAGGGCCTAGGCTCCTCATACTAGTTGCCTGTTCCCAGTAGGGAAGCAGTGGTGGACAGTCACTGTGCTTTCAAGTAGAGCACTTCAGAACAAGGTGCTATCTTCAGATACTAAGAGGAAGGATAACGTGGCCGAGCCTCTCCAAATGGTCAGTGTTCACTTGGACGTATTTCTGAGGACTAGGACATTCCTACCCTTGATCAGGCTTCTGACCCAAATGTGATTTGAGTCTAAGTTGTACACTCCAAGGTTGTAGATCTCTCATACACAGGAAGTCCAACTGTGCTGCACAGAGGATTCCAGAATGTCCATCTTATACAGGATAAGACAGGACTAAAGTCCACCAACCCTTTTCTCAAATCTTGCCTTACTTCTTCTGGAGAAAAAAGTGGACAACCTGTAAATAGCCACCTGTGAGGGACCTTCAGATTGCTAGAGACAAAAAAAAGTCAGCCACATCAGCAGCACATCATAGGAAACTGCTTTACCGTGGGGAAAGTATGCTTCTGGTCTGAGGTAGTCTCCAGGCACTGAAGTAAGACTCCAGGTAGCTGAAGAGTTGCCCAGAGACTGAGGTGATGGACAGAGAGACCAGATAGTCTCAAATAGGCATAGGAACAGCCAGGTCTGAGTGGAATCTCACTACTCATGTAACCTGCACTGACCTGGAATGTGCAGTCTTCTGCCCTCAGCACCCAAGTGCTGCATCAGACCTGAATCACTGCATCTTGCAATTCTATACTTTATTTATTTATTTATTTAACCCTCCATATTTTATTCCCCTTCCCCGTCCACCCTCCAACTGTTTCACATCCTATACTCCTCCCTATTCCCATGTCTCCACGTGAATGTCCCCAACCCCACCCCCCACCCCACCTGACCTCTAAACTTCCTGGTTCCTCCAGTCTCTTGAGAGTTAGGTGCATCATCTCTTAATGAACACAGACCCAGAAGTCCTCTATTGTATATGTGCTAGGGGCCTCATATCAGCTGGTGTATGCTGCCTGTTTGGTGGTCCACTGTTTGAGAGATCTCAGGGGTCCAGATTAATTGAGATTTCTGATCTTCCTACAGGGTTGCCCTTCTCCTCAGCTTCTTTCAGCCTTCCCTAATTCAACAACAGGGGTCAGCTGCTTCTGTCCATTGGTTGGGTGCAGATATCTGCATCTGACTCTTTCAGCTGCTTGTTGGGTCTTTCGAAGTGCAGTCATGCTAGGTCCCTTATTGTGAATGCTCCATAGCCTCAGTAATAGTGTCAGGCCTTGGGACCTCCCCTTGAGCTGGTTCCCACTTTGGGCCTGTCACTGGACCTTCTTTTCCTCAGGCTCCTCTCCATTTCCATCCCTGTAATTCGTTCAGACAGGAACACTTATGGATCAGAGTTGTGACTGTGGGATGGGCCCCCACTCCCTCATTTGATGCCCTGTCTTCCTGCTGGAGGTGGGCTCTATAAATTCCCTCTCCCTACTGTTGGGCATTTCATATAAGGTCCCTCCCTTTGAGTCCTGAGAGTCTCTCACCTCCTAGGTCTCTGGTGCATTCTGGAGGGTCCCCCTAACCTCCTATCTCCAAAGGTTGCCTGTTTCCATTTTTTCTGCTGGCCCTCAGGGCATCAGTCCTTTTTCCTCACCCAATACCAGATCAGGTTCCCCTCTCCCACCCCCACTACACCCACTGCTGTCTACTTTCCCTCCCAGGTTCTTCCCTCCCTCCCAACTTGTGATTGTTTTCTTCTCCCTCCCAAGTGGGACTGAGGCGTCCTCATATCCAAAATATATAAAGAACTCAAGGAGCTAATCACCAAAAAAACCAAACAACCCAATCAAAAAGTGGGGTATAGAACTAAACCGAGTTTTCACAACTGAGGAATCTCAGATGGCTGAGAAGTACCTAAAGAAATGTTCAAAGTCCTTAGTGATCAGAGAAATGCAAATAAAAACATCCCTGAGATTCCACCTTACACCAATTAGAATGGCTAAGATTAAAACCTCAGGTGACAACATATATTGGAGAGGATATGGAGAAAGAGGAACAATCCTCCATTGCTGGTGGGATTGCAAACTGGTACAACCACTCTGGAAATCAATCTAGAGGTTCCTCAGAAATTGGAAAAGATCTGCCTGAAGACCCAGCTATACCACTCTTGGGAATATACCCAAAAGATGCCCCACCATGTCATAGGGGCACATGTTCCACTATGTTCATAGTTGTTGTGGATAGCCCTGGTCTTGTATTTTGATGCTAATTCCACTCCTGGGAGGGGCTGCAGATGAGTTAATCGCAAATACAGGTGCCTTGTGAACCTTTTCCCCACCTTAACTTTTCAAATAAAGGCTAGAGCCTGTGATTGGGCAGTAGGAAGGTGAAGCTGAAAAGTTTTTGGGAGGGAAGGGAGAAGGGAGGAGAGAGGATCAATGGAGGAAGAAGTGGTGGAAGGAGATTGGGATTTTATAGATGGGAATAAAGTAGTGTAGTGGTAGATCTGCCCAATCTAGGCGTGTAGCTTGTATTGCTATTAATTGAGTTGTGATTTCTTTCTTTTTTTTTTTTTTTTTTTTTTTTTTTTTTTTTTGAGACAGGGTTTCTCTGTGTAGCCCTGGCTGTCCTGAAACTCACTCTGTAGACCAGACTGGCCTCGAACTCAGAAATTTACCTGCCTCTGCCTCCCAAGTGCTGGAATTAAAGGCGTGTGCCACCACTGCCTGGCCTAGTTGTGATTTCTTTAACTGGGTCTTTTGGGTTGGAGATTTACTGCAACACATAGTGGCCTTATTTGTGATAGCCAGAAGCTGGAAACAACCTAGATGTCCCATGACAGAAGAATGGATACAGAAAATGTGGTTCATTTACACAATGGAATTCTACTCAGCTGTTAAGAATGAGGACATCCTGAGTTTTGCAGTTCTATACTTTTAAACCCTCCCCATGAAAACTGTGAGAGAGGCAGTAGATAGAATCAGAAGGCCATCTCTGAAGGGAAAAAAAATGTGGACAAACATGGAAGTGGATCTTAGGTCTGCCCCAAAGCTGAGTAGGTACACCTGTGCTTACCTGCTGGCCTGCTCTTTTGTGCCTGCCTCTGGGAGACACTGGGGCTCAGGCCAGCACCTAGAATGGCAGGGATATGCTTTGCAAGACTCCACACAGCTGTGGGTGTTGGTATGCAAAGCAGGAGCTGTGATGGCTTTGAAGCAGAGTGGGAGTCAGAGATTAGTGCTCTTTCTTTGAAGTCAAGAGAACCAGGATATCTTTTTAAGGGAGTTGAGAAAAGCTAAGAAGAAAAATCCATCTCTCCACTTTTCTTACTGCTATAAATGGAAAGAAAGATTGTGTTTGACTGCAAAATTCAATCTTAAACTTTATTGGCTTGTGTGTGATTGAATGAACTGTAATATTGCTAAGTGCTCCAGCTTTCAAAGATAAAGCTTTGCCCCTTTCCCTGGGATCCAGAAAGAATTCTGTGGCTGGGAGGAGAGCACTAGAATTGATCCCTAGACCCCAAGAAGGATGACATCACACACCTTATTGGGAGTTTGTTCACCAGCCACAGCCACCCTGGAGCCCCCTCTCACCCCTTCCCCAGAAGCTCAGACTCCTACACTCCAGCCACATACAGTGTGTCTCATTTTCTACCCAAAGGCATATGTACATGGAAAATTCCTCAGGACCAAACTCTAAAAGCAAGAATAAATCAGGCAGATGTTGTATGAGGTCTCAAAGACTAACTTAGTTTGACATATAATAATAAACACTGCATAACCTAGAGAAAAGAGCCAGGCCTGTCCAGGGGATGGAGTACAAACTTGAATGAGAACTGGGATTAGGCTGGACCTGACACCCATCACACCTCACTCACATATCCCCATGTGGTAAAATGAACTTGACAGAAGGACTATGTTAATACTTCTACACACACACACACACACACACACACACACACACACGCATGCATAGAGAGTGTATATGTATGTGAATTTAGTATAAAGCTTGTCTCCTGGAAAGCACTCGAGAAAGCCTGTGGGTGTTACTACAGTTGTCACAATTGTGATTGCTTCCACAGTAAAATACGTCAGAGTTGGGGAATATTACTCCCCAGAATTTGTAGTGTGCATGATCTTAATTAGAGACCCCCACACAGCATCTTACAATAGGTTTATGAAGAATCCAAAAATAATCCCCATCCTGGCTTAGGAAAGGTAAGAGGCTTCAGCATCCCAGGCCTCCCAGATAAATCTCCTGAAACACTTTCCCAAAACTCTAAGACTCTCCTTTGCCCTCATCTTTTGATTCTGAGCCCCCAAGCCTCCATCCACCTGCCTTCCCTTCATTCTCTTATCAGCAGTGATTTCTAGATCACAATCATCAGAGACCATTATAAACTCTTACTATGAACAACTATACACTAAAAAATCAAACAGCCTAGATGAACACACACATTCAAGAAACAAAATGACTTAGTAAGGTCAAGTCAAAAAGAAACAGGAAGGCAGAGCAAACTTTAACAAATCAGATTCGCATAGTCATCAAACGCCTCTCAGCAGAGAATAATAGCCCAGGACCAGAGGCTTCTTGGCTGAGTTCTACCAAACATTCAAGGAAGAACTCTGGCCAGGCATCTTAAATATTTTCAAAACCAGAAGCCAATAGCTCTCTCTGGAACCATCCCAGGCCTTGCCCAGCCACAGAGGAATTAAGTACACAATTTTCCTTTTACTATTTTTCTCCAAAACACACGCACCCGCCCCTTTGAAATTATTTAAGGATTTTGTGGTTACTGTAAAAGAGGAGCCACTTTTCGGGAACAGACCTCTCCTCCATTGCCTCTGCTCTACTCTGTTATTTACACTGATGCATGGTTCAGGAAGGCAGAGCAGGAACACACAGATAAAAAGCCGTGGTGACAGAGAAGAGACTCCAGCTGCTTCAGACACATTCAGACCTGACTTAGGTATATTCTCCTGAGACACACTGACTCACAGAGCTTTTCACTTCACTGTACTAAGGGAGTTAAGAACCAGCTAGAGAAAGGGAGTATGTCGGATGCCCTGGGATGGGGCCATGGCCAGGTTTTCATGTGCCATAAGCCTACATACCAATGTGATTTCAACATAAATATTGGAGGACAATGTAGATTGCTGGACATACCAAGTGAAGATATGTTTTTTTTTTAAAAAAAAATAACAATTACATAATCCCGTCAGAGAAAAGACAACTTCCTACCTTACACACACCACCTTTGTTTCCTTCATGTCAACACAGCCCTGTGACTTTATATCTAGTTTCTATACCATGACTGGAGATTAGGATCCATCCATAGTCACAACATTGTTCTGAGATGTCCACAGGGAGGTAGCAGCTGGAGCAGGAGGATAGGAGTGTAAATGAGAGGGGTTATCCTTGTGTGAGAGATAAAGCACAGTCCAATAAATTCAAGAATTGGGATTATACAAACTATGCTCTCTAGCCCCAAACAAGTAGAGAGCAAAAGATCATAAAGTATTTGGAAGTTAATAACATAGACCAAAGAAGAGGCTACGGCCATACCACCCCGGTGATGCCTGATTTTGTCCATAGATCACAAAGGAAATTAACAGTGAAAGTCTAAAAATGTCTGTAAACAATGAGAACATGTCAAAATTTATGAGCTGCAGTTAAAATAGTGCTTAGGGAGACATTTACAGCTCTGAAACACTGTGTTTGGGTTTTTGTTGTAAGTTTTAAGATAGTGTCTATGTAGCTCTGGTTGTCTCAAAACTTGAAATGCAGACTCGGCTGGCCCCAAATTCAGAGATCCTCTGTCTCTGCCTCTGCCTCTGCAAGTGCTGGGATTAAAACTACATGCCACCATGCTTGGTCCTACATTTTCTTAAAGATTGGAAAGGAATGACCTAAGCTTCCACTTTATGAGGGTAGAAAAAAAGAAAAGAAGAAATGAATCTCAAAATAAGCAGAGGGGCATGTACAAAGCCCTGGGTAGGATCTCCAGCTCCACACATGACTAAGAAGGAAAGGAAAAGAAAAAATCAGGAAAGCAGCAACGCAGGGATTCCTCTGTGGCTGGGCAAGGCCTGGGATGGTTCCAGAGAGAGCTATTGGCTTCTGGTTTTGAAAATATTTAAGATGCCTGGCCAGAGTTCTTCCTTGAATGTTTGGTAGAACTCAGCCAAGAAGCCTCTGGTCCTGGGCTATTATTCTCTGCTGAGAGGCGTTTGATGACTATGCGAATCTGATTTGTTAAAGTTTGCTAAAGTAAGACTAGGGGCACAGTGATTCTTTCCACTATTTTTTTTATTTACTTTTTATTCTGATCACAGCTCCCTCTCCTCTCCTCCCAGTCCCACCCTTGCAAATCCTCCTCCATTACCCCTTCCCCTTCTCCTAAGAGAAGGGGAGCCCCCCTTGGGTTCCACCCTTCCCTGGGATATCTAGTCCCAGCAGGACTATGCACATCCTCTCCCACTGAGGCATAATAATTCTTACACTTGATCTTAGCCAAAAGGCTGAGAAGCGATGGCATAATAATTCTTAATGGAATAACTGCAGATGTGTTGGTTGGCTAGTTGTCACTGTTACCAAGCCAAGGCTGCCTTTCCCAGGGTAAACCAGATTCATGTGGAAAGGACCAAGACTCTGTCAACCTTAAAACAATAAGACCTACACTCACTCTGCCAAAAGCCCCTATACATTTTCTTTTCCTCTCTCTCCTCTCTATTAGATACCATTTGGTAGAAATGTGATAACACAATTCACATAATTGCTTTTATTTTTGTTACAAAGATAAAATGGGCTACTGTCCTGCCTAGTTAACTCATGTTGTAGTTTTATAGTACTGTACTATAGAGCAGTGGGGGCCAGAAGAGACTCTTCAGTTTCTTCTACTTCAACAACATCCCATGCTAGTCAACACTTCGTGTTCCTGCCAGGATGGCACTGGCACAGGCCACAAGAGAGGAATCTTCTACAACAGGGGCCCTTTTCTTGCCCCTTTCTTGTTTTCTTGTTTGGAAGACAGACCCTTACCAGCAGAAGCTTCTTGGCTATACTCTTGGTTAATCCTGTGATTGATGCAAAAAATATTAAGTTGTGAAGTTGGAGGGATCTATTCCCAGGACAGAAAGTATATTCTCTACTAACATTAAGATGAGTCCCAAATCCTGGGATGCCGCTCTCTCCATACTTCGTGTTTGCATGTTGGTAAATCACTACAGCTGTCTGTTCAAGTGTTCCCAAGGTTCCTGGGGTGCTCAAAAGCATTCATGTTGCTGTGACATGTATGTTGTAATATCACCAAGCTCAAGCTATTCTTTCCAGAGCCTACCTGTGAATGCAGTCAAGGACTGTTTAGGTCAGCATTCCAAAATATTACATTCTCCTTATCTGACATGCTCTGTTCTCTGTTACAAGCATACAAACTGAAGGTTTTGCCAGAGGTTGCTCCATGTAATTTTAGTTTTCCCAGAGATGCTCTGAGACCCAGCTTCTCACCCATGCTGGTTATCTTAGTTGCCTCTGCTCCCAGAATTTTTGCTACCTTTAGTCATAAAGAAATCTCTGGGCACTCTACATAAAGAATTCTAGTGATTTGGGGAACCTAGTTGGGAAACATTCCCTTTCTATTTGGTTTAATCAGTAAGTCCTTCTTACCTATATGATCTTAAATGACTTAAAGTAAAATGCAAGAGAATCATACTAAGCAGATCCTCTGAGTCTAAGTAAACCATGTGTGTGTGTGTGTGTGTGTGTGTGTGTGTGTCTGTGTGTGTGTGTCTGTGTGTGTGTGTACATGTATATATATATATATATATATATATATATATATATATATATAAAATACACTTTTACAATTAACTGAGAAATCAAGAATATCAAATACATCATTATACATTTTGGAATCAAAGATATAAAGAGATGTAAAATTAATATAATTAATAATATAATGCAAAACTATAGAAATAAAATCACCATTACTATTAGACATGAACAAAATGTATGTTTCTGAGAACAAACTACTTGGGCACTACTAACCTCATCAGAGTTGTCCTTCAAGGAAGTTCCTTTTCTTCCCAATCTGTCCCTCTTGGCACCACTAACAGTGTGAGTTTTAACTTCATCCTCAAGTCTGTTATATAAGTTCCCTGAGAAATGGAACTTCGTTCTGTGTTCCTGTGTTACCACTGCCTGAAGTAAACCCAGCTCATAGTACATTCTCTCTGAGGATCAGTGCAGGGAATGAATATTTTCTAATTCTTCCTAATAGTTTCCTCTCATTGGTAGATTGCTCCTTCTGAATTACCTTTGCTTCACTAGATTTCCCTGGGGTCACAGTTTTTATCAAGTCCCTAGATAGTTTAGAATTAGTTATTACTTTTATCATATTGTCCCACTGTTTAACTGTAATCACCTCTTCTTTCTCACTTCCTTCTGACTCTGATGATCTCATTGTCAAAAGATGGAGGGCAATATGAGTTCTCACCTCTGGGGGATCTCAGGCACCCTGTGGCTAGTGGCGGAGTGAGTCATTGCTGGAAGTACCTTTATTACAGATGTTTTAGGGTACCCTTGTTAAGAAGTCAGTTTCTTTCCTTAAGCAGAAACCACAACCATGCACTTGCCTCTTCAAAAGGACCTTCCAGAAGAGAGTCTGGAGCCACACTCAATTTACTGCATGGAACCAGAATCAAGAACTATAAAGTCTGTAATTGCTATAGATAGGATATGCAGGAACACTTGTGTGGTCTCCTTTCCTTGTCTACGCTGGCCTTGATTTCAATGTATATCCCAAACTAGCCTTAAAATTGAGATCCCTTTGCCTCTCAACTCAAAGTATCCTGGGTTATAGTTGCTTTTGTGCTAGGTTATTAAATTTTCTACCAATTTGGCTTTTAAGACTGTTTTCTAAACTATCCCCATAAAGCCAGCCAGTAATACAAATATTTGGGACATGATAATAGACACACTTATATGTGGTAGATTCTAGATAAATTATAGCAGCATTAGTTTCTGAAAATCATACATAATTAGTTGAATTTTTGCTATTTGCAGACTTTTAATACACTTGAGTGTATTCTCAACGACACATATAAAACACTGTGAGAAGATAGTGATCAGCTCTCTTCCTAAGTAACGATTCACATAGAATTAGGTGAAAGATAAAGCCTCTGATTTACAAAGTATAATCTGAATATAAACTATGAAGAATTAAATTACCAGGCACATACACATTTGTAGATATGCTGTTTTATTTCCAACCATGAACATGTGGCTTTGACTGGATAGTCACCTTCATAAATTATTTTTTTAATCTTTTTTATTTTCTATATTCTTTATTTACATTCCCAATGATTTCCCCTTTCCCGGTTACCCCCTCCCCAAAAGTCCCATAAGCCCTCTTCCCTCCCCCTGTTCCCCAGTCAACCCTCTCCTGCTTCTCTGTCCTGGTATTCCCCTACACTGCTACATCCAATCTTTCCAGGACCAGGGGCCTCTCCTTCCTTCTTCTTGGAAACCAACTGATATGTGAATTGTGTCTTGGGTATTCCGAGCTTCTGGCTATTATAAATAAGGCTGCTATGAACATAGTGGAGCATGTATCCTTATTGCATGCCAGGGAGGCCTCTGGGTATATGCCCAGGAGTGGTATAACGGGATCCTCTGGGAGTGTCATGCCCAGTTTTCTGAGGAACTGCCAGACTGCTTTCCAGAGTGGTTGTACCAGCTTGCAATCCCACCAGCAGTGGAGGAGTGTTCCTCTTTCTCCACATCCTCGCCAACAACTGCTGTCTCCTGAGTTTTTGATCTTAGCCATCCTGACTGGTGTGAGATGGAATCTCAGGGTTGTTTTGATTTGCATTTCCCTTATGACTAAGGATGTTGAACATTTCTTTAGGTGCTTCTCAGCCATTTGATATAAAGTCACAAGAAGTCCTGATTTGAGCAGCAGCATCCAAGTAAAAGAGCCTCAAGTAAACTCATCCTAAAGAAAACTTCTCAGGCTTGGAATTCAAGCTACTCAGGAGGCTGATCAGGATGATCACAAGATTTAAAAAAAAAAAAAAAGTTAGCATAGAGTACAGAATAAATTCAAGGCCAGCCTGGGCAAGTGAGACCTCATCTAAAAGTAAAAAGAGGGCTTAGCATGAGCAGAAGGTAGTGACACTTTTAGGGAGGTAGAGGCAATCTCTGTGAGTTTGAGGCCAACCCAATCTACATAGCAAGATCCTGGGCAGCTAGGACTCCATAGAGAGACCCTGTCTTAAAAAAGAAGAAGGGAGAAGAAGGAGGAGGAGGAGAAGGAAGATGATGATGAGGAGGAGGAGGAGGAGGAGTAATCCTCTTCTAGTCAGGGATGGTGGTACACACCTTTAATCCCAACATTTCAGAGGACTTATAGGTAGATCTCTGAGTTTGAAGCCAGCTAGGACTATTCACTGTCAATCAATCATTCAATAAATCAATAAAAATGAAAATCTTCTCTCCTGGGCTAGAGAGATTGCTCAGTAGATAGAGGCATTAGCCACCAAAGCTGATGACCTAGGACCCACATGGTAGAAGGAAAGAGTTGATTCTCTCAAGTTGACCTCTGATATACACTGTAGTTCTCTCTCCCTCCCTCCCCAACTTACTCACTCACTCCCAGCCCCCTCTCTCTCCCTCTCCCTCTCTCTTACATGAAAATAAAAGCTTTTTCCCAAGAGAGGTAGTAAAATATTTGAGTTGTTTTCAGTAAGATTAAATTATTATTTTCTGAAATCATCAACCATGTACAGCTTGGCCAGAACCACAACTAGTTGTTTGTGGTTGTGGGCTTTTGTAACTGTGTATCAAGGTCCTCTGACTTCCTCTTCTTGACCTTTTGACACATTAGAGACAAGACATATCAATGTCTGTGGATCCCTGTGTATTCTCACAAGAGCATGCATGCATGCACATTTGCATAAGATACCCCAAGAGTGCATATTGCCTATGCACAACTACATACATACACATGCCCAGAAGTCCACACTGCAGGACACAGTTAAAAGCCATTCACCAGCTATGTCAAAGGATTCATCCCTTCTACAATGTCATGAGGTTCACTGGATTGATCTCACTATGGTAGAGATAACAAGCCTGAAAGGACAGGCTGCTTTTCAACCTCTCTGCAAACAGCTAAGTGAAAGTGAGCACTGTTTTCTAAATGATACGTTTCCATTCCACAGCAAATGGCATGTTTTGGCTTTGTGTTTACATCCCTCAACTGTTCTTGAGCAAAGAAAACCTCTGCATACTGTGCAGATAACACTTCTTTTCTGTTTTATTAAAAGAAACTGGAAATCTGGACAACCAGATAACTGGGGCAATGGCCATGGGCCCGGAGAAGACTGTGCTGGATTGATTTATGCAGGGCAGTGGAATGACTTCCAGTGTGATGAAATCAATAACTTCATTTGCGAGAAAGAAAGGGAAGCAGGTAAGCAGCCTCACAGTTTGCTATGGAGCTGCAGGGCTTGGGTCTTGTTAAAGAGGAGAGGTGTTGAGAAGGGCTCTGAATGCAGGCTCTCAAGCCTGAGCTTCCAACTCACTTCTACTTAGTGGCAAGGTAAGTTATCAACCTTAGGGGAATTACAATAACTCATCAATTTATAATATTGTCAGTGAATTGTTCTTTACCTTTGTGATATCTTTGGAGTAGTGTTGGCATTCACATCCAGCCAACTCAGTGAAACCACAGGTACTTAACTATTTAGTATAGGACAGGTTTTGTGCTAGTATAGTGGATAGTTATAATCTGCATAACTTAAAAATGCTTACATCAGCCGGGCAGTGGTGGAGCATGCCTTTAATTCCAGCACTTGGGAGGCAGAGGCAGGCGCATTTCTGAGTTCAAGGCCAACCTGATCTACAGAGTGAGTTCCAGGATAGCCAGGGCTATATAGAGAAACCCTGTCTCAAAAAAACAAAACAAAAAAAAGTTTACATCAAAACATCTTGTAGAGATTCCTCTTGACTTCATAAGAAGTTTATCTAAAGCTTCATTTACCATATGATCCTCTTTAAAACAGGGTTTCTTCCTTTTCATTCGAACTAAGTTTGTGGTGGCAGGTGGAAGACACGGGGAAGGAATGCTGAGTATGCGCTTTCTTTTGGAGATGACAGCAATCTTTAGACCTATGGCACAACTTTAAAAATATACTAGGGGGATTGTAGAGTTGGCTCAGCAGTTAAGAGCAAGAGCACGTGCTCCTCTTACTTAGGACCCTGGTTTGATTCTCAGCATCCACATGGCAGCTCACAACCATCTGTAACTCCAGTTCCAGTCTGTGATAGGGGTCCCAGCCTGTGTTTTTCTGGGTGAGATCTAGGATGGATGCTGTGATTCTGAGGCTCCTGTATACCCAGACACCACTGGGATGTCAGGCAGTTGGGAATGGGGGTCGTGGGGCTGCAGGAGGGGGATGGCTGAGCCTGGAACAAGACGGAATCCATTTTGGTTCCAAGTGAGTGCCAGAATACACAGAGGCTGAAAAAAAGGTCTTCTCTGGGAGATTTAGATGAGACTCCTTAAGCCCCTACCACCACCACCACCACCAAGTGATCCTTGATGAAGGAGATGGTCCTTGCTGCTTTATTTTATGGTAGATGTAAATGCATGTGTCTTACTCAGGGTGAACCAAGGATTAAATATCTTTTGCAGGAAGGAAAGCCCAGGAAGGGAACTTCATTGGCTAGACATTTGGGACCTATCTAGGTAACTCATTAGCATGGAGAACTCTAGATTTTTATGCTATGTGACCGGTTGTCATGGTTCTCTCAGTAGGGTATCATGGTTACACATTCCAGAACAGGTAGAACTGGTTCCACATCTACCATTCTCAATTCCAAGACTCCCTGAGGTTTTGAACTTATTTCAACCTTACCAGTTTTTCTGTCTGGTGGCACGGTCTGCTTGCCCCATATTTCTTAATCTGAGAGAGAAAAAAAAAACTTCCCAACATTCTTCTTTGAATAATGTCATTTGTGCTCTTTCCTAAAGTTTCCTTCTGTTTTAAGTGGTAAATAATTTTATTCCTCAAACAAAACTAATGCTCATCCTTATTTTTCTGTTTCAGTACCATCATCCATATTATAACAGTGTGATAAAATAGCAGAAACATGTTTTCTGATGCATCTGAAAGGTGAAGAATGCTCGTTTCTGATTCCATTACTGCTCACCAGATTGAATGGAAAAAGCCCTGAAAAGTAGTTATTCAAAATAAATGGACACCTACTGCACCATAACCCAAGGAGTAGGGAGCTAAAATGCTCTTCCATGTTGATATATTGATTTCCAGTGTGCAAATGGACTGAATCACATAGATTTTTCTCAGCCATTAACCATACAATTAATGCAAATTATATCTTTCCAAATATGGAATGATCCAATCAGAAAAAGACTATCATTGGTTGTTGAATTACAGGCTCTGTGTAAACGGTTTGTTTCTAAAATCCCAAATGTAGGAAGAATATGCAGATGTACACTTATATAGGCCACCTTTTAGAAATAATATGAAATATACTTAAAGAGCTTTTAAACTTCATATTTTTGTACAAAATATTTGCCTTTTACAATCATTTTCCTTTTTTAAATTTTACCTATATGATACATAAAGCCAAAGAAAACAATAGTGGTACTAATAAAATTTCATGGAGTTTCTCTTCAGATTTAATCTGTCCAGCTGAGGTGAATTTTTGTTTTATGTGTCTATGTATGTGCTATTTCTTCAGAACAGTGAATCCCATGAAGCATCGGGAAATACCCTGTACATTTAGGTAATGGTGGAGCTCAAGCCTGAGAACATCATGATAGCTCACTCAATAGGCTGTGCCATGAGCCCAGCACTGGCCACGTCCATTAAGAGGAAGTGTCGACTTGGGATGCGCTTTTGCTCTACTTTGTGGAGCCAGAATGATGGAGAAGCATCTGTGAGGAAGGACAGAGCACCTGAATCTGGATGTCTGCAAGGCCCTGGTTTAAGGCTGATTTATAATTTAGTGTCAAGCTCATACCAGAGCAGACAAGAGATTATAATGTCACATCAGTCAAAGGCAGCCCAGTGATGCTTACAAGATAGAAACCAGCTACATGCTGTTTGGAAAGTAGGATTCCCAAAACATAACTCCAAGATACAGGCTAAATGAAATGCAAAAATAAACTTTTAGTTATTTGTTGAACCCAGCATAGAATCTTCCCTTGTGAGCCTAAAACTTGTGTGTACTCCTGTCTTTGCATCTGTTTTACAGCTGAGACAGAGGACAAGGGGCGTTCAAGCCCCTGTCCCATCCCACCTATATCTTAATTCCCTTATGAAGTGTAAGTTTCCAGAGAAGTGATAACATATACATATTTCAGGTAAGCTTGGAACTTCAGGATGTAATGTTTAGCCAAAAGAAAAGGAAATTAAAATTTCAAGACCTACCTAACCTCTTCAGTTATTAATTTCTATGCTAGACAAGGTACATATGTCATCTGAAATCAAAGGCATACTTGACAACAACAGCAAATCATAATGGATAAGTTGAACATGTGAACCACCTCAACAAAGACAGACTTTTAAGCCTTTACACATGACACATGAAAATGAACTGTTTTATTCTTATTTAGTTGTTCTTAATCGGAACTGTAACCAAACCTCAAACAGTTTACTGCTCTTACAGAGGACCTGAGTTCAGTTCTCAGCACCCAAGTTGGAGAACTCTCAACTTCCTATGACTCCAGATCCAGGGGACTCAAAACTTCTATGACACACATCATACACCCACACACATACACACATACACATAAGTAAAATTTTTTAAAAATCTTTTTAAAGGGTTTGTTCCTAGACTTATCTTGTTATGCCCTATTCAGTGGATATTCCTGGGAGGCCTGCTCTTTTCTGAAGAGAAACAGAGGAAGAGTGGATCTGGAGAAGTGGAGGAAGGAAAGACTGGAAGGAGTGGAAATTTTAGTCAGGCTGTATTTTTTAAAAAAGAACAAATTTAAAAAAAAACAGGAAAAAGCAATTTGTATTAACTGTGATATTTGAATTTGCCAAATGTACACTGGATATACTTATACCTGTCTCACAAAATCATTGCAAAAATTGCAGAAACCACCTACTACAGCATCTGGATCCAAAGATACATGTCATGATCTTAGTTCCTATCTCTGTTTAGAAATCTTTCAAGTACCTGGTTCAGCTAAGGAAATAACAGGTTTTAAGTCATTCCAGACACTTAATGACATGGCCCAGGTAAGTGAGGGAGCAGTTTTTTTATAGAGTGGTAGCTCCTATTAAAGCAGGTTGGGTTCCATGCCAAGAAAAGATGGGACCTTGGGTAGAAAGCAAGGAAGACATTTTGCCTTGTCAGAGACAGGCTGACAAGCATGTCTTGAACTCCACCTAGGGACATTTGACTGTAGTAAGTTCTTTATATTGTACATGCTCACACTAGACTAGGAATCAGCAAATATGGCCGTTAGTCTGTTTTTATAAACAAACTTATTAAGACATGGGCTCATTGGTTTATTTACTTTCAACCACACACAAAACGTTTGATCACCAGCCTATGGCATCACTGGGAGATGAGGTCTTGTGAGAGGGAACTGTGTCACTGGAAAAATGTCTATCTCTTTACTTCATGGCCACAATAAGGTAGATACAGGCCTTTGCTACCACATTGTTTCTACTATGATGTTTTGTGCCACCATAAGCCCAAGGCAAGAGACCCCTGAACCCTCTAAAAGTATGAACCGAAAAAAAATCTTTTCCTTCTTCTACCTTGAGTTTGTTGAGTATGTAGTGATGGAAAACTAATGCAGTGCCTGTGGTCACATTGCTTTTGAGCTGTAACAGCAAAGTTGAACAGATACAAGCGACCATGAGCTTTACCCATGTGTCTTGCCAGGCATAGTGACTGGGACAAGAGGATCACTTAAGTCAATGACAGCCTAGCCAACATCATGAAACTCTGTCTCAAGAAAATCCCCAAACTAAAAATACACAAATGCTTATATTGCTCCCAAATAGAAGCAATCAAGCTGTCCTTCAATAGCTTAGTAGGAAAATAAATAGTGATAACAGAATGCTAATCAAAAGCAAAAAGAGGTGAGCCACCAAGGCACAGAAAGATTTGGAAGAGACCTAACTGGCTACTGCTAAGCAAAAGCAGCCATGTATATATAGAGAAAGGCAGAGCAGAACAGAGGATGAGTAAGTGGAACATACTCATTTTTAGGGAACTTTTAGGAAATAAAATAATGCAAATACAATGGTAGATAAATGAGTTATATTTGTCAAAACCCTCAGAACTTTGCAACACAAAGAGTATCCCACAATGCATACAACTTAAAAAAACAATCTCTGAAGAAATGCAGATGATGACAATGGCTCAACTTATAATTTTTTGACTTTACAATGAGGCCAATGTGTACTCATTCAAATATTCCGGTTTTCACTTTCAGTCCAGAATTCAATTACATGAAGCAGTCAAGACTTCATTATAAAATAGGTTTCATATTATATGATTTTGTCCAACTGTAGGCTAATGTTAAATGTTCTAAACACATTTAAGATAAGCTAGACAAACAATAAAGTTAAAGATTTTGGTGTATTAAACTTACTTTTACTGACACTATTTTCCACTTGTGATGGGCTTTTTTAAAAGGTAATAAATACTGCTTGGAGTTAAAAAGATGTATCCATGTTCTAAATATATGAAGCAATGTTTTTGAAGGGTATATGTCAGATGTGATACTAAAGACCTACGTCTAGCACTTCCCTTTAGTGGAGAAAATGGTTTCTTATGGGCAATAGTTTAGTAATTCTGATACTGTTAGACATGTGCACTGGGACTGAATCCTTCCCCCAGTGAGATTTTACAGATAAGGAGGTAGGAAGACAGAGTAATCTATGTGATACTTGATTAACATTAGAAACAGAAGTATGAACTCATGGTTGACTTAATATACAAATATTTACATGTAGAAATATCAATAAAGCAACACATAGCTGAATGTAGTGATACACACTTTTAATCCCAGAACTTGGAAAGCAAAGATAGGTCAATCTCTAGGCCAGCTTGGTCTACATAGTGAGTTCCAGGACTGCAGCCAGGACTACATAGAGGGACCCTGTCTCAAATAAATAAATGGATGGATGGATGGATGGATGGATGGATGGATGGATGGATGGATGACTCCCTACTGAATAATCCTCTTCCAAGATGAACACAATAAAAAGTTAGAGGAAAAGGAAACTTTATCATGGAAAAATACTACCTCAGCCAGGTAATCAAGTGTAGCACTAACAGCATGCACCCTTGATATACTTAGAATGGACTTGGCCTCTGTGCTTTTTCTTCCCATAACCTATCTAATCACAAGATAATGAGGAAATTCTAGTATAGGGATATCCTACAAATTCCTGATCAATACTCTTCAAGAGTATCAAATTGTCAAAAAAAACAAAGCCTGAGAAATTGTGATAGTCAAGAGAAACCTAACAAAATAAATAGATCAATTGGATGTAAATGTGGTGCCCTAGATGGAATCCAGACTCATGAAGGGGCATTAGGTCAAAGCTAAGGAAACCTGAATAAAGTGTAGATTTCAGTTAATAATGACTTGACAGTACAGTTTCACTAACTGTAACAAATAGATGTTAACATGGGAGATAGGCTGGGTGTAATCTAGCATGTAATCCCAGCACTTGGAAGGGTCAGCCTGAGATATATAATGAGTTCCATACCAGCTTGGTCTACAAAGACTGTATCTCCAAAAGCAAAACAAAACATGTGGGGATTGGGGGACCAAATGAAGCATATAGGGAACTTTCCATACTATCTATAAAGCTGAAGTTGTTTTTTAAGATACTTATTTAAGGAAATAGGTTAACTAGAAAAAGCCTATTTAAATAGATACAGAATCATTCTAAATGGCAATAAAGTCACAGTCTTTGGCGTCTTAGCACAACAGATATTGGCCATGCCCCTTGTTTTATTGTTAACTGCTACTAATTATTAATAATTATTATTAATAAAGAAACAACTACTTTGTTAAACTACAAAATAATTTGCAATTCTTAAGTTTGGTGCAGTGATACTGGCCTATAATCCCAGCACTTGAGATGGAGAGACAGGAGAATCAGGAATTCAAGGTCATCTTTGGCTACAGCCCAGCCTAGGTTATATCTCAAAAAAACAAAACAAAGTAAAACAAAACAGAATCTTCTGTATTAACATCCAACTTGAGTTGAGCCATAATCAATATAGCATCAAAGTGATCCAAGGCCACATGACCCTAAAATATATTGTAATAAATTATTTAAATCCCATCCCAGGGTTTCTACCCTGCCTTTGATTATTGAATTCTCAAATAAAAAAACACACACAGTCTTTATATTTTTCCCCACCCCCTCCAGTCTTTATATTTGCAATAAGCCTTAAACAGCACAAGAGCTGGGCAGCTGCCTACCCTCTGTGGTGTGAGAATCTACTTTACTATCAATAACCCTGAGTTATTACTATGTTTCATCTGGGCTGCTCTTAGCTCCAATTGGGCATCCCTCAGGGCCATGGCTGCCTCTTCCCTTCTCCTGCATGTTCTTCCTCTTTCTCTGCCTCCCCACCCCCCACCCCAAGCCTGGGAAACCTAAACCCCACCTATGTCTCTTCTGCTCAGCTGCTGGCATCTTTATTTACCAATTAGAATTAACTTGGGAGCAGGGTCACAGGGGTTACATGGACTCCAGGTCAAAAGACAAAAGCCTCAAAAATGATGAATAAAATGCTTGCATGAATGGATCAGCATTCTTTACCCACATTCAGAAAGTGTCATCCTAAAAAACACATCTCATAGTCGTTCTACCTTTATCATAGACACCACGATGAGCAGATATTCTAGTTGTTAGATGGTAGGCACATACTCTTCTGTGGCACCTCAAAATGCTGTCAAGTATCAACAGAGGAATAAAGTTTGCCGATGGAATTCTTGCCACTAAAGACACATTCAAATATGGAACACATGAGTGAGACATCTGCAAAAGGTGATAAAGGACTATGAATAGCTTTCTATAATTAAGGGATTTAAAAAATTACATTCTTTTTTGCATCAAAGGCAAATTTTGTGCTCATTTAAACAGGTAAATGAAGTAAAAGGCAGCAGAGGTTCTTCTCAAATAATTTGGACCTAAAAACAACAAAACACATAAGCAAGTGGTTAGAGAGAAGCTTAGCAGTCAGGAGCACTTACAACTCTTACAAAGAAATAGAGTTTGGTTCCCAGCACCTACACGGCAGCTCACTACTGCCTGGAACTCCAGAGTACCTAATGCCCTCTTCTGAGCTTTGCACTCTCCTGCATGACCATGGTGTAAAAACATACATGCAAGCAACTAACCCCCCCCCGAAAAAAATCCACCAAGTGAAAGAGAATGTCAGCTACCAGGAGGAAGCACTACATCACCATTAAGTCTGCATGATAATTACTGTTACTTACTGTGGTTTTGAGTATTTCCCTCTCTTCAAGTATCTACCCAAACTAATGCCATTCATGAACAACCTAGAGGGCTGGCCATGGTGGTATGTTTCTATAACCCCCAGCACATGGGAAGAAGAGGCAGGCATACCAAGAGTTCGTCGCCAACCTAAAGGAAAAAAAAATGGCTTGAAATGCTGAAATGGCCATCTTTACCTGCAAAGTTTCTGCTTCCATAATTCTGAACTAAGCTAAATCACTTCCAAGTCCATTCAATCCCATGACTCCATGTGAACAGCTTATGTGCTGTTTCTCTCCATCTCAGGAAAAAAATGAAGGGTAGAGGGAAAACAAATTTTCATATTGATGAACCTTAGACTTCTCCATCTCAGGAGAAAAATGAAGGGTAGAGGGAAAACAAATTTTCATATTGATGAACCTTAGACTACTGACTGCCAACACTATATATGACGTTTGCTGCTGTAATCTGGTAATTGATCAGAATAAAGTAAATGGAATAATTTTTAAATGATGTTCATTCAGTCACTTTACAGATCATCCAATTGGTTCGTGTTTGGCACAATGACATATAAAAATAACATTTGGCATGTGTGTAACTTTTGGTATCAAGAAAATGATAAAGTATTTAAGGATTATATTTCTCTCTGTCACTCCACTTGAAGAAATAATGAGTCTCTGCTTGTGACACAGTGGCTTGTGGAAGAGGCAGAGAGGTGGCTTGGTGACCTTCCAAAATTGTATGTGGGTCCTGGTTCTGTGGGAAGGACATGGGGAAAACCTTATTGAATCAGGGACTAGAAGTGCCACATGTCACCTCAGATTCCTGAAGTTCCTAAGCATTTCTCCAACAAGAATTAACATAAACACCTGTATTAGTCAGGGTTTTACTGTTATGAACAGACACCATGACCAAGACAACGTGTACATAGCATTTAATTGGGGCTGGCTTACAGGTTCAGAAGTTCAGTCTATTATCATTAAGGTGGGAGCATGGCAGCAACCAGGTAGGCATGGTTCAGGCAGAGCTGAGAGTTCTACATCTTCATCTGAAGGCTGCTAAGAGAAGACTTGCTTCCAAGAAGCTAGTTTGAGGGTCTGAAAGCCCATGCCCACACTGACACACCTACTCCAACAAGATCACACCTCCAAATAGTGCCACTCCCTGGGCCAAGCATATTCAAACCATGACAGCACCTTTACTACAAAGTTCAGTACACAATCATTTATTCCACAAAGACTATCATCAAAAGCAGAGGGTCTCCATATTGGGTTCTCATGCTCACATCTGATGAGAAAGAATGGCCCAAGTCAGTTACTAAATTTCTCCCTCCACTACCAATGACTTCCTTAGGTCGCCTCCCTGTGGGCAGACCAAGAGGCTCATCCCAGAGTCCTTAGATGCCTTGGTTCATCAGGCCCTACTGTTGACATTGCTCATTTATTTATGCTCCACTCTCTAGGAACAACTCCAGTTCCTCTAAGTATGAAGGTTACTTATATCTGTCATATTTTTTCTTTTCATTTTTTTGGAACAGAGCCTTACTATGCAGCCCAGACTAGCCTCAAAACTTATGATCCTTCTACTTCAGTGTCCCAAGAAGTAAGATCACAATCCTATACTACCATACCTGACTTATAGTTTGGGTTTTTTTGTTTGTTTGTTTTGCTAGTTTGTCCACTGACATAATAGACTATGATTGCTACTTTTATGGTAAATTGACACAAGCTGGACTCAAAAGAGACAAAGAAACCCCAGTAGAGAAAAATGCCTCTATAATAATGGACTATAGACAATTCTGTAGGGCATTTTCTGAATTAGTGATTGATGTGAGAGGGCACAGTCCACTGTGGATGATGCCATCCCTAGGCTGGTGGTCCTGGGTTCTACAAGCAAGCAGGCTGAACAAACTATAAGGAGTAAACCTGTAAGCAGAACCCCTCCACGGCCTCTGCACCAGCCCTGCCTTAAGATTCCTGCCCTGTTTGAGTTCCTGTCCTGATTTCATGTGATGATGAATGGTGATGTGAAAGCATAAGTCAAATAAACCTTGCTTTCCCAAGCCGCTTTGGATCATGGTGTTTCATCACAATATTAGTGACCCCAACTAAGACATAAACTGAAATAACTGGTCAGCAGTTAGTTTCAAGTTTGGTAATTGCCTGATTTCCCCTGCAGAAACCAGGACTATTAATGGCAGAACATAAAGCTACAAGGTATAGACGCAATGATTGTAGAGGTTCAACTCTATTTCTACATCTTGGCACATTGCCTATGTGTGGTTTGAATATGAAATGTCCCCCACAAGTTCGTGAGTTGAACACCTGTCCCCTGGTTGATGGTGCTACTTTGGGAGTTTGGGGAAACTTTAGGAGGAAATCTGTCAGTGGTCCTGGTTCCTGTCTCACTCTGTTTCCTGTCTGCCATAAGATGAACAGCCTCTTCCTCACACATCTATCACATCTACCATCATGGTATGTATTCTCACTTACTGTGACCCCAAAACAATGTAGTCAAGGACTATCGGTTGAAGTTTCTGAAACAAAGAGCTAAGATAACCTTTTGTCCCTAAGCTCTGTCATGTACCTGGTCATAGAAACAAACAGTAGTTAATATAAACCGCAGAGACCCAAAGCTACCTTTATAGCCTTCAGCAGTCTTTCTTCTCTGCCAGTAGACCAGCTACTTCTGATTTATCAGATAACTGAGAAATATGTAGGTCTCATAGTCATGTGCTCATTGTTACATACTAGACAGGGGACACAGGGAAACTAATGAGTTCTCCTATGAGCTTGATGGTGGTGTTAACAGAGCATTCTGGTTTCTATCTGATGCTGGAGACCATCCTCGGCCACAGAGCTGCATACCCAGGTGGCTCGGGGAGATAGCTAGCCTTCCAGGAGTGCAGACAGGCCTGAGAGTGCAGGTAGGACCACCCCTGCTGCTCAGAGGAACCGGCCCGAAACCCTCAGGACACAAGAACCCAGGGTCAGCAAGGGACAGGAATCTTCTGATTTCCATCTGCGCCCACAACTGATCCTGGGCACAGAGCTACATGCACAAATACCACCATGAGGGAGCTGATCTCCCAGGAGTGCCTACACACCTGCATACACAGAGAGAACTGGTCTCCCAGGAGTACTGATACACAGGCTTGCAGGACGAACAAGCCACAGTCAGAGACAGCAAGACCAACTAACACCAGAGATAGCCAGATGGCGAAATGTAATAACATTACCAACAGAAACCAAGGCAACATGACAGCATCTGAACCCAATTCTCCCACAACAGCAAGTCCTGGATACCACAACACACTGGAAAAGCAAGACTTGAATTTAAAATTACATCTCATGATGCTGATAGAGGACTTCAAGAAGGACATAAATGACTCCTTAAAGAAATACAGGAGAGTCCGCCGCCCAGTCCTTTCTGCTGGGGCAGACTCTTGGCTAGTCTGCTCCAGTGAAGACACTATCTCCTGATCCATCCCAGAGAACCAGCTGCACTCAGAGCAGTTGAGAACCAGTTGCACTCAGAGCAGTTGACCCAACAGCCTGAAGGCCTCCCAGGAGATCTACTGCAGCCAGGACAACAGATCAGAACCCTCTCTGCCCCTGTAAAGAGCCTGCCATCAGAAGACCCCACAGGTGATCTGCTACAGCCAAGACTGCAGGCCTACCAGGAGAACTGGAGTCACCCAGGGTCAAAAAAGGCAGACTCCAGACAATCACCCAGACCAACAAACACCAGGGATATCCAGATGGTGAAAAGCAAGCACAAGACCATAAGTAACAGAAACCAATATATGTGGGCATCATCAGAACCCAGTTATCCCACCACAGCAAGCCCTGAATACAACAACACACCTGAAAATCAGGAAGCTGACGTTTAATCTCATGAACATAATAGAGTCCTTTAAGGAGGATATAAACAACTCAGGGAAAGAAATGCAGGAAAACACAGGTAAACAGGTGAAGGAATTGAATAAAGGGATTCAAGATCTAAAAGTGGAAATATAAACAATAAAGAAAACACAAATGGAGGCAAACCTGGAAATGGAAAACCTAGGAAAGAGGTCAAGAACTACAGATTTAAGTGTCTCCAACAGAATAAAAGGGATAGAAGAGATAATCTCAGGCATAGAAGATACCATAGAAGAGATGGACACAACAGTCAAAGAAAATGCAAAATGCAAAAAGCTTCTGACCCAAAATATACAGGAAATCCAGGACACATTGAGAAGACCAAACCTAAGGGCTATAGGTACAGAAGAGAGTGAGGATTCCCAACTTAAATGGCCAGTAAATATCTTCAACAAAATTATAGAAGAAAACTTCCCTAACCTAAAGAAAGAGATGTCCATTAACATACAAGAAGCCTACAGAACTCCAAACAGACTGGACCAGAGCAGAAATTCCTCCTGTCACATAATAATCAAAACACCAAATGCACTAAACAAAGAATATTAAAAGCAGTAAGGGAAAAAGGTCAAGTAACATGTAAAGGCAGACCTATCAGAATTACAACAGACTTCTCACCAGAAACTATGAAAGCTAGAAGATCCTGGGCAGATCTCATACAGACCCTAAGAGAACACAAATGCCAGCCCAGGCTACTATACCCCGCAAAACTCTCAATCACCATAGACGGAGAAAACAAGACATTCCATGACAAAACAAAATTTACCCATCTTTCTACAAACCCAGCTCTACAAAGGATGATGGCTGGAAGATAAAAACAAAAGGAGGGAAACTACAGCCTAGAAAAAACATGAAGGTAATGCTTCAACAAACCCAAAAGAAGATAGCCACACAAACATAATTCCACTTCCGACAACAAAAATAACAGG
This sequence comes from Tokudaia tokunoshimensis, assembly GCA_036184795.1. Classification (NCBI taxonomy): domain Eukaryota; kingdom Metazoa; phylum Chordata; class Mammalia; order Rodentia; family Muridae; genus Tokudaia; species Tokudaia tokunoshimensis. The sequence continues at coordinate 282,494 of BTHU01000017.1, forward strand.
AAGTAACAATCACTTTTCCTTAATATCTCTTAACATCAATGGACTCAATTCCCAAATAAAAGGACATAAACTAACAGACTGAATAAAGAAACAGGACCCAACATTTTGCTGCATACAGGAAACCCAACTAGTGACAAAGACAGTCACTACCTCAGAGTAAAAGGTTGGGAAACAATTTTCCAAGCAAATGGTCCCAAGAAACAAGCTGGAGTGGCCATTCTAATATCAAATAAAATTGACTTTCAACCAAAAGTTATCAAAAAAGATAAGGAATGAAACTTCATACTGGTAAAAGGAAAAATCTCCCAAGATGAACTCTCAATTCTGAACATCTATGCTCCAAATATAAGGGCACCCACATTCATATAAGAAACTTTACTAAAGCTCAAAGTACACATTGCACCCCACACAATAATAGTGGGAGACTTCAACACCCCACTCTCAGCAATGGGACAAATCATAGAAACAGAAACTAAACAGAGACAGTGAAACTAACAGAAGTTATGAACCAAATGAATCTAATAAATATGTATAAAACATTTCATCCTAAAACAAAAGAATACACCTTCTTCTCAGCACCTCATGGTACCTTCTCCAAAACTGACCATATAACTGGTCACAAAACAGGCCTCAACAAATACAGGAATATTGAAATGATTCCATACACCCTATCAGATCACCAGAGTCTAAGACTGGTCTTAAGTTCTAACAAACAACAGAAAACACACATACATATGGAAGCTGAACAATGCTATACTCAATGATAACTTGGTCGAGGAAGAAATAAAGACAGAACTTAAAGACTTTTTAGAATTTAATGAAAATGAAGACACATCATACCAAAACTTAAGGGACACAATGAAAGCAGTGCTAAGAGGAAACTCATAGCTCTATGTGCCTCCAATAAGAAAATGGAGAGAGCTTACACTAGCAGTTTGACAGCACACCTGAAAGCTCTAGAACCAAAAGAAGCAAAAACACACAAGAGGAATAGACAGCAGGAAATAATCAAACTCAGGGTTGAAATCAACCAAATAGAAACAAAAAGAACTATACACAGAATCCACAAAAACAGGAGCTGGTTCTTTGAGAAAATCAACAAGATAGATAAACCTTTAGCCAGACTAACCAGAGGGCACAGAGGCAGTAGCCAAATTAATAAAATCAGAAATGAAAAAGGGAGACATAACAACAAAAACGGTGGAAATTCAAAAAAATCATCAGATCCTACTACAAGAGATCCTTTAGTAGTAGATCCTACTACTAAACAAAATTGGAAAATCTGGATGAAATGGACAATTTTCTAGATACATAGCAGGTACCAAAGTTAAAACAGGATCAGATAAACCATCTAAATAGTCTCATGAGCCCTGAGGAAATAGAAGCAGTCATTAACAGTCTCCCAACCAAAAAAAAGTACAGGATCAGATGGGTTTAGGGGAGAATTCTATCAGACTTTCAAAGAAGACCTAATGCCAATACTCTTCAAACTACTCCACAAAATAGAAACACAAGGAACACTACCTAATTCATTCTATGAAGCCACAATTACACTTATACCTAAACCAAACAAGGAAAGACAACTTCAGACCAATTTCCCTTATGAACATTGATGCAAAAATACTCAATAAAATTTTTGCCAACTGAATCCAAGAATACATCAAAACAATCATGCACCACGATCAAATAGGCTTCATCCCAGAAATGCAAGGATGGAAATCCATCAATGTAATCCACTACATAAACAAACTCAAAGGAAAAAAACACATGATCATTTCATTAGATGATGAAAAAGCATTTGACAAAATTTAGCATTCCTTCATGTTAAAAGTTTTAGAAAGATCAGGAATTCAAGGCCCATACCTAAACATAGTAAAAGCAATCCACAGCAAACCAGTAGCCAACATCAAACTAAATGGAGAGAAACTTGAAGCAATCCTATTAAAATCAGGAACCAGACAAGGCTGCCCACTCTCTCCCTATCTATTCAATATAGTACTTGAAGTTCTAGCTAGAACAATTAGACAACAAAACTAGGTCAAAGGGATACAAATTGGAAAGGAAGAAGTCAAAATATCACTATTTGCACATGATATGATCATATACTTAAGTGATCCCAAAAATTCTACCAGAGAACTCCTAAAGCTGATAGACAACTTCAGCAAAGATGCTGGATATAAAATTAACCCAAATAAATCAGTAACCTTCCTCTACTCAAAGGATAAATAAAAGCTGAGAAAGAAATTAAGGAAACCACAGTCTTCACAATAGTCATGACTCTAACCAAGCAAGAGAGAGATCTGTATGACAAGAACTTCAAGTCTCTGAAGAAAGAAATTGAATAAGATCTCAGAAGATAGAAAGATCTCCCATGCTCATGGATTGGCAAGATTAATATAGTAAAAATGACCATCTTGGAAAAGCAAGCTACACATTCAATGCAATCCTCATCAAAATTCCAAATCAATTCTCCATAGAGTTAGAAAGAGCAATTCTCAAATTCACTTGGAATAACAAAAAACTCAGGATAGTGAAATCTATTCTCAACAATAAAAGAACGTCTTGGGGAATCAGCATCCCTGACCTCAAGCTGTACTACAGAGCAATAGTGATAAAAACTGCATGGTATTGGTACAGAGACAGGCAGATAGAGCAATGGAACAGAATTAAAGAACCAGAAATGAACCCACACACCTATGGTCACTTGATTTTTGACAAATGAGCTAAAACCATCCAGTGGAAAAAAGACAGCATTTTCAACAAATGGTGCTGGTTCAACTGATGGTCAATTTGTAGAAGAATGCAAATTGACTATTCTTATCTCCCTGTACAAAGCTCAAGTCCAAGTAGATCAAGGACCTCCACATAAAACCAGATACACTGAATCTAATAGAGAAAGTTGGGAAGAACCTCAAAAACATGGGCACAAGGGAAAATTTCCTGAACAGAACACTAATGGCCTATGCTCTAATATCAAGAATGGGACCTCATAAAATTGCAAAGCTTCTGTAAGGCAAAGGACACTGTCAATAGGACAAAACGGCAAACAACATATTGACCCAGAATCTCAGAATACCCTAGACACAATCAGCATATCAATAGATTTCTAAAAAGATGGAAGGAGAGACCCCTGGTCCTGGAAAGACTGGATGTAGGGGAACGCCAGGACAGAGTAATGAGAGGGGGTTGAACGGAGAAAAGAGGGAGGGAAGGGGGCTTATGGGACTTTCGGGGAGGGAGGAAACGGGAAAGGGGAAGTGATTTGGAATGTAAATTAAAAAAATAAAATTAAATTAAATTAAAAAAAAAAAAAACGGCAAACAACAGATTGGGAAAAGATCTTTACCAAGCCTACATCCGATAGAGGGCTAATATCCAATATATACAAAGAACTCAAGAAGTTAGACTCCAGACAATCAAAAAACCCTATTAAAAATGGGGTACAGAACTAAACAAAGAATTTTCAACTGAGGAATATCAAATGGCTGAGAAGCACCTAAAGAAATGTTAAACGTCCTTAGTTATCAGGGAAATGCAAATCAAAACAACCCTGAGATTCCACCTCACACCAGTCAGAATGGCTAAAATCAAAAACTCAGGTGACAGCAGGTGCTGGTGAGGATGTGTAGAAAGAATAACACTCCTCCATTGCTGGTGGAATTCCAAGCTGGTACAACCACTCTGGAAATCAGTTTGATGGCTCCTCAGAAAATTGGACATAGCTATACCACTCCTGGGCATATACCCAGAAGATGCTCCAACATGTAATAAGGACACATGCTCCACTATGTTCATAGCAGCCTTATTTATAATAGCCAGAAGCTGGAAAGAACCTAGATGTCCTTCAGCAGAGGAATGGATACAGAAAAATGTGGTATATTTACACAATGGAGTACTACTCAGCTCTTAACAAGGATGAATTCATGAAATTCTTAGGCAAATGGATGGAACTAGAAAATATCATCCTGAGTAAGGTAACCCAATCACAAAAGAACATACATGTTATGCACTCACTGATAAGTGGATATTAGCCCAAAAGCTCAGAATAAACAAAATACAATTCACAGACCACATGAAGTTCAAAAAGAAGGAAAGCCAAAGTGTGGGTGCTTCGTTTTTTCTGCGAAAGGGAACAAAATACTCACAGGAGCAATTATGGAGATAAAGTGTAGAGCAGAGGCTGAAGGAAAGGCCATCCAGAGACTGTCCTACCTGGGGATTCATCCTATAAACAGTCACCAAACTCTGACACTATTGTGGATGCCAAGAAATGCTTTCGGAAAGGAGTGTGATATGGCTGTCTCCTGAGAGGCCCTGCCAGAGCCTTGCAAATACAGAGGCAGATGCTAGCAGCCAACCATTGAACTGAGCACAGGGTCCCCAATGGAGGAATTAGAGAAAGGAATAAAGGAGCTGAAGGGATTTGCAATCTCATAGGAAGAACAACAATATCAACCAACCAAACCCCCCAGAGCAGCCAGGGACTAAGCCATCAACCAAGGGGTACACATGGCTCCAGCTGCATTTGTAGCAGAGGATGGTCTTGTCAGGCATCCATGGGAGGAGAGGTCCTATGAATACTCAATAATGCCCCATCATAGGGAAATCGAAGGCGTATAGGTGGGAGTGGGTTGGGTGGAGGAATGTCCTCATAGAAGCAGGGGTGGGGAGGATGGGTTAGGGGCTTTTGGGGAAACAGGAAAGGGAATAACATTTGAAATGTAATTAAAGAATATATTCAATAAAAAGGGAAGAGTATAAAGATTCATTTTGGCTCATAGCTTAAGAAGGAAAAGATAATTATCAAAATGGGTGTGATTTTTGAGTTTTGTGGTTATTTTATTATTTCTGTGGGACAGAGGTCAAACTAAAAGTTTTTCTGGTTACTGGCTAAAGTGAATTTTGGAGAAAGGCTTGGGCGGTGGTGGCGCACGCCTTTAATCCCAGCACTTGGGAGGCAGAGACAGGAGGATTTCTGAGTTCGAGGCTAGCCTGGTCTACAAAGTGAGTTCCAGGACAGCCAAGGCTACACAGAGAAACCCTGTTTCGAAAAACAAAAAAAAAAAAACAAAAACAAAAAACAAAAATAGAAAAGGCTGGCACTCCGCCATCTTTGCTCCAGTGACTGGGAAGTTGGGACAGCCAGGTTCTGAGACAGACAAGCATAATATCGCTTGGGTCTCGGGTGGCTTGTGTGTATGCGGATCCCAAGTGCTGGGCTGATCTGCAGTAACCAGCGCGCCAGCTCTGCTGTGGGACTTCTGCCTGGCAGAGGGACCCCGCACTGGGCGGGAGCCTACCAGCTTTCCTTCTGCAATCTCTGTTCCCGCAGACTGCAATGAAGAGACAGGTACCCAGGCTCTCTCCCCCAATATAACATCACTTGGGACACGGCCTGTTGGGGCTTCCGTCTGCGCCCGAGAACGGGTCAGCGCTGTGGTCGTCTGGGTGCCAGATCGGCAGGCCATCGCGTCTGCAGGGTGAGCAGTGCCACGGAGAGTGTGCAGAGTGCACTCCGCCATCTTTGCTCCAGTGGCTGGGAAGGTGGGACTGCCAGGTTCTGAGACAGACAGGCATAATATCACTTGGGTCTTGGGTGGATTGTGTGCACGTGGCTCCCCAGAGCTGGGCAGATCTGCAGTAACCAGCGTGCTAGCTCTGCTGTGGGACTTCTGCCTGGCAGAGGGACGCCCCCTCCCCCCACTAGGAGAGATCACACACCCCTGCACAGGGCAGGAGCCTACCAGCCTCCCTTTGGTGACCTCTGCTCCAGGAATCCACTAGGCTGAGCCTTTGGATGTGCAAGGCCTCCCCAATATAAGATCACTTGGGGCAAGGCACATTAGGGCTCCAAAGTCACTCAGGAGCAGGCAGGCCCCAGAAATCGGTGCCAGGGGAATCCTGGTAATCCAGGGGGGGCAGAAATAGCTTTGCAGGCTCACAGGAGGTCCAACCAACAGCCAGTGGCAGCAGGACCAACTAACATCAGAGGTATCCAGATGGCAAAAGGCAAACGTAGGAATGTTACTAACAGAAATCAAAGTAATGTGGGACCATCCGAACCCAACTCTCCAACAGCAGCAAGTCCTGGATACCCCACCACACCCGAAAGACAAGATCTGGATTTAAAATCACTTCTCATGATCCTATTAGAGGATCACAAGAAGGACACAAATAAATCTCATAAAGAGTTACAGGAGACCATGAATCAACGGTTAGAAGCCCTTACAAAGGAAACACAAAAATCGCTTAGAGAAATGCGGGAGAACATGGATCAAAAGATGGAGGCGCACAAGGAGACAACACAAAAATCACTTAACGAGATGAATCAACGGGTAGATGCACTCACAAAGGAATCACAAAATTTGCATAAAGAAATGCAGAAGAATATGGGTCAACAGACGGATGCCCATAAGGAGGCAACACAAAAATTGCTTAAAGAAATGAATCAACAGTTAGATGCCCTTACAAAGGAAACACGAGAACTGCTTAAAGAAATGCAGGAGACGATGGATCAACAGATGGATTCCCATGAGGAGGAAACACAAAAATCGCTCAGAGAAATGCAAGAGAACGTGGGTCATCAGGAAGAAATCCTGAAAGAGGCAATGCAAAAATACCTTAAAGAAATACAGGAAAATACAAACAAACAAGTGAAGGATCTCAGCAAAACCATCCAGGATCTAAAAAAGGAAGTAGAAACAACTAAGAAATCACAAAGGGAGACAACTTTGGAGATAGAAAACCTTGGGAAGAAATCAGGAGTCATAGATGCAAACATAAACAATAGAATACAAGAGATGGAAGAAAGAATCTCAGGTGCTGAAGATTCCATAGAAAGCATCGACTCAACAGTCAAAGAAAATGCAAAATGCAAAAAATGTGTAACCCAAAACATCCAGGAAATCCAGGACACAATGAGAAGACCAAACCTAAGGATTATAGGTATAGATGAGAGTGAAGATTTGCAACTTAAAGGGCCAGTAAACATCTTCAACAAAATTATGGAGGAAAACTTCCCTAACCTAAAGAGAGAGATGCTGATGAACGTACAAGAAGCCTACAGAACTCCAAACAGACTGGACCAGAACAGAAATACCTCCCGTCACATAATAATCAAAACACCGAATGTTCTAAACAAAGAAAGAATACTAAAAGCAGTAAGAGAAAAGGGCCAAGTAACATACAAAGGAAGACCTATCCGAATCACATCAGACTTCTCACCAGAGACTATGAAAGCCAGAAGATCCTGGGCAGATCTCATGCAGACACTAAGACAGCACAAATGCCAGCCTAGACTACTATACCCAGCAAAACTCTCAATCACCATAGATGGAGAGACCAAGATATTCCATGATAAAACCAAATTTTCACAATATCTTTCCACAAATCCAGCCCTGCAACGGATAATAGGTGGAAACCTCTAATACAGGGAGAGAAACAACACCCTGGAAAAAATGAGATAATAACCTTCTTGAATCAAACCCAAAAGTAGATAACCAATCAAACATAAAGATAGCGTCAAGAATGGCAGATGGCAATAATCACTATGCCTTAATCTCTCTTAATATCAATGGTCTCAATTCCCCAATTAAAAGACATAGACTAGCAGACTGGATACGTAAACAGGACCCAGCATTTTGCTGCATGCAGGAAACGCACTCAGTGTCAAAGACAAACACTACCTCAGAGTAAAAGGCTGGAAAACAATTTTACAAGCAAATGGCCCCAAGAAACGAGGTGGAGTAGCCATCCTAATATCAGATAAAATTGATTTTCAACCTAAAGTTATCAAAAAAGACACAGAAGGACACTACATACTGATCGAGGGAAAAATCCACCATCAAGAACTCTCAATTCTGAATATCTATGCTCCAAATGCAAGGGCACCCTCATTCGTAAAAGAAACTTTACTAAAACTCAAAGCACACATCGCACCGCACACAATAATAGTGGGTGACTTCAACACCCCGCTCTCTGAAATGGATCGTTCAGGAAAGCAGAAACTAAACAGGGACACAGTGAATCTAATTGAAGCCTTGGACCAAATGGAACTAACTGATATATATAGAACATTTCATCCTAGAGCTAAAGAATACACCTTCTTCTCAGCTCCTCATGGTACCTTCTCCAAAATTGACCATATAATTGGTCACAAATCAGACCTCAACAGATATAAGAAGATAGAAATAATCCCATGCCTCCTATCAGATCACTATGGAATAAGGGTGGTCTTCAATGGCAACAAAAACAAAAGAAAACCCACGTACACATGGAGGCTGAACAATGCTCTACTCAATGATAACTTGGTCAAGGTGGAAATAAAGAAAGAAATCAAAGACTTTTTGAAAGTTAATGAAAATGAAGGCACAACATACCCTAATTTATGGGACACAATGAAAGCAGTGCTAAGAGGAAAATTCATAGCCCTGAGTGCCGCCAAAAAGAAACGGGAGACAGCATACACTAACAGCTTAATGGCACACCTGAACGCCCTGGAACAAAAAGAAGCAAATACACCAAAGAGGAGTAGAAGGCAGGAAATCATCAAACTCAGGGCTGAAATCAATCAAGTAGAAACAAATAAAACCATACAAAGAATCAACAAAACGAGGAGTTGGTTCTTTGAGAAAATCAACAAGATAAATAAGCCCTTAGCCAGACTAACCAGAGGGCACAGAGATAGTATCCAAATTAATAAAATCAGAAACGAAAAGGGAGAGTTAACAACAGAAACTGAGGAAATTCAAAAAATCATCAGATCCTACTACAAAAACCTGTATTCAACACAACTAGAAAATCTTGAGGAAATGGACAATTTCCTTGACAGATACCAAGTACCAAAATTAAATCAGGATCAAATAGACCATCTAAACCGTCCTATAAGCCCTGAAGAAATAGAAGTTGTCATTGGAAGTCTTCCAACCAAATAAAGCACAGGTCCAGATGGTTTTAGTGCAGAATTCTATCAGACCTTCAAAGAAGACCTAACACCAATACTCTTCAAACTGTTCCACAAAATAGAAACAGAAGGAACACTACCCAACTCGTTCTATGAAGCCACAATTACACTAATACCAAAAGCACACAAAGATCCGACAAAGAAAGAGAATCTCAGGTCAATCTCTCTTATGAATATCGATGCAAAAATACTCAATAAAATTCTTGCCAACCGAATCCAAGAACACATCAAAACGATCATTCACCACGATCAAGTAGGCTTCATCCCAGGGATGCAGGGATGGTTCAATATAAGGAAATCCATCAATGTAATCCACTACATAAACAATCTCAAAGAAAAAAACCACATGGTCATCTCATTAGATGCTGAGAAAGCATTTGACAAAATTCAGCATCCTTTCATGCTAAAGGTCTTGGAAAGATCAGGAATTCAAGGCCCATATCTAAACATAGTAAAAGCAATTTACAGCAAACCGGTAGCCAGCATCAATCTAAATGGAGAGAAACTTGAAGCAATCCCACTAAAATCAGGGACTAGACAAGGCTGCCCTCTCTCTCCATATCTTTTCAATATAGTACTTGAAGTTCTAGCTAGAGCAATTAGACAACAAAAAGAGGTCAAAGGGATACAAATTGGAAAGGAAGAAGTCAAACTATCACTATTTGCAGACGATATGATAGTATACTTAAGCGACCCAAAGAACTCCACCAGAGAACTTCTACAGCTGATAAACGACTTCAGCAAAGTGGCCGGATATAAAATCAACTCAAGCATGTCAGAAGCCTTCCTATACTCAAAGGATAAGCAGGCTGAGAAAGAAGTAAGAGAAATAATACCCTTCACAATAGCCACAAACCATATTAAGTATCTTGGCGTGACTCTAACCAAACAAGTGAAAGATCTGTATGACAAGAACTTCAAGTCTCTGAAGAGAGAAATTGAAGAAGACCTCAGAAGATGGAAAAATCTGCCATGCTCATGGATTGGCAGGATTAATATAGTAAAAATGAGCATCTTACCAAAAGTAATACACAGATTCAATGCAATCCCCATCAAAATCCCAACTCAATTCTTCATAGAGTTAGAAAGAGCAATTCAAAAATTCATCTGGAATAACAGAAAACCCAGAATAGCTAAAACTATTCTCAAGAGTAAAAGAACCTCTGGGGGAATCAGGATCCCGGACCTCAAGCTGTACTACAGAGCAATAGTGTTAAAAACCGCATGGTATTGGTACAGTGACAGGCATGTAGATCAATGGAACAGAATTGAAGACCCAGAAATGAATCCACACTCCTATGGTCACTTGATCTTTGACAAAGGAGCTAAAACCATCCAGTGGAAAAAAGATAGCCTTTTCAACAAATGGTGCTGGCTCAGCTGGAGGTCAACATGCAGAAGAATGCAAATTGACCCATTCTTATCTCCTTGCACTAAGCTCAATTCTAAGTGGATCAAAGATCTCCACATAAAACCAGACACACTGAAACTAATAGAAGGGAAACTAGGGAAGAACCTTGAACATATGGGCACAGGGGAGAATTTCCTGAACAGAACTCCAATAGCTTATGCTCTAAGATCAAGAATAGACAAATGGGACCTCATTAAATTACAAAGTTTTGCAAGGCAAAAGACACTGTCAAAAAGACAAAGCGGCAACCAACTAACTGGGAAATGATCTTTACCAACCTTACATCCGACAGAGGGCTAATATCCAATATATACAAAGAACTCAAGAAGTTAAACTCCAGAGAGGCAAGTAACCCTATTAAAAAATGGGGTACAGAGCTAAACAAAGTGTTCTCACCTGAAGAATATCTAATGGCTGAGAAGCACCTAAAGAGATGTTCATCATCCTTAGTCATTAGGGAAATGCAAATCAAAACAACCCTGAGATTCCATCTCATACCAGTCAGGATGGCTAAGATCAAAAACACAGGAGACAGCAGTTGTTGGCGAGGATGTGGAGAAAGAGGAACACTCCTCCACTGCTGGTGGAATTGCAAGCTGGTACAACCACTCTGGAAAGCAGTCTGGCGGTTCCTCAGAAAACTGGGCATGACACTCCCGGAGGATCCGGCTATACCACTCCTGGGCATATACCCAGAGACTTTACCTGCATGCAATAAGGACACATGCTCCACTATGTTCATAGCAGCCTTATTTATAATAGCCAGAAGCTGGAAAGAACCCAGATGTCCCTCAACAGAGGAATGGATTCAGAAGATGTGGTATATCTACACAATGGAATACTACTCTGCAATTAAAAACAATGAATTCACGAAATTCCTAGGCAAATGGTCAGATCTTGAAAATATCATCCTTAGTGAGGTAACCCAATCACAAAAGAACACACATGGTATGCAGTCACTGATAAGGGGATATTGACCCAGAATCTCGGAATACCCTAGACACAATCCGCATATCAATAGATTTCCAAGAAGATGGAAGGAGAGACCCCTGGTCCTGGAAAGACTGGATGTAGGGGAACGCCAGGACAGAGTAACGAGAGGGGGTTGAATGGAGAAAAGAGGGAGGGAAGGGGGCTTATGGGACTTTCGGGGAGGGAGGAAACGGGAAATGGGAAATGATTTGGAATGTAAATTAAAAATAAAATAAAATAAAATAAAATAAATAATTAAAAAAAAAAAGAAAAAGATCAATGAAAATGTTCTTAGGAAAAGAACCTGACCATCTGACTTTGTGGGTGTCACCTTTCTTTGCTCAAGCAGCTTGCCTTCCCTCTGAGAGTCATAAGGTAACATTGGGCTGCAGAGCAATGAACGGCTTTGCAATTTGCCAGTCACTATTTTACATGCATGAGATTTCCCTACTCCATGTGATGTCTGTGTGTAAGGTATGGAACAGACATTTCCTGATGAGCATTTTTTAGGGAGCAATCCTAAAAACAATGAGTTACTTATTGGTTTCTGTTTACCAGGAAGATACTTTACCAGGCCCCTACAACAGCCTCAGTTGCTACAGTCTGTTATCTGTGGCCAAGGTCAAAGAGAAAAGTTTTAGATCCACAGGTAAGAACTTGACAAATGGCCATGGAGTGCAGGGAGCAGTCACATGGGCTTGCATCTCATAATCACTGACTGGTACTGTTTTTATGTTTTGTTGTGGTTTGAGGCAGGTTCACTGTATAGACCAGGCTGTCCTGGAACTTGCTTCCATTTCCTAAGTGCTGGGCTTGATTGCAAGTGTGGGTTACCACACTCTCACCATAGGTTTCTTACTTTGACCTCAGTTCTGGTTGATATCAAACCAGCTTAACACTGAGCAACAAGGTTACACTTTCTAGGCTGTGTCAGACAGCAATATTTCAAGATAACCAGGCTGAGGTTTGGTTAAAGAGATCATGACACATAAAATAAAAATACCTTTCAATTAATGAAGAAAAAAGGACAAATCTTTACATATTTTCCTGTCTTACCCTTTTTTTATGTTATTTATTCATTAAGTGTGTTGGTTAGTTTTTTTATTGCTGTGAAAGACACCATGGCCAAGGCAACTTATAAAAAAGAATTTATTTGGCCTTATGGTTCTAGAGGGATTAGGATCTGTCATGGAAGCAGAGAAGGGCCCACTCAAAATGGTTTTCTTCGACTTCTCAAAGCCTGCTTTCAGTGAGACACTTTCTCCAAAAAGCCCATGTTTCTTAAAACTCCCAAATAGTTATATCAGTTGGGGAGCAACTATTCAAATATCCAGACTATGGGGGACATTTCTCATCCCAAACATCACATGCAGTTTAATGGTTTCTCCATGACATTTTCATACATATGTGCCATTAGATTTTGTTCTCCTTTGCTCCCCTGACCTGCTGTCCTCCCTCTGCCTCCTGGCAGCATCTCCTCCATTTGTTGCATGAAGTTAGGCCTCCAAAGAGATTGCTGGATGATCTTTGGGAGGTAGAAGCAAAGGCCCTCTGTTTTTGTTACCGGCTAGCTTCCAGTACTGTCAGGAGGCAGCTTTGTCTGAGTTTGCAATGGGTCCTTTCCCTTGGATAGAAATGATAGCTTTTCTGACTGACTGACCAGTTCTGACTCAATAGCAATAGATTTCTAAGAAGATGGAAGGAGAGACCCCTGGTCCTGGAAAGACTGGATGTAGGGGAACGCCAGGACAGAGTAACGAGAGGGGGTTGAATGGGGAACAGAGGGAGGGAAGGGGGCTTATGGGACTTTCAGGGAGGGAGGAAACGGGAAAGGGGAAATGATTTGGAATGTAAATTAAAAAATAAAATAAAATAAATAATAAAAAAAAAGAAAAGGCTATTAGGCTCTAGACCCCTTCCAGAGTTATATTGCTCAGATATGACAGAGGGAGACCCACTGAAGAACTAGAAAAACACAAGAGAATCAAACAGGACAGATATTTTGATGGTACTTAAATTCTGTTTTGAGATTTGTATATTGCAAAGTGTACAGCTTTAGTGAGATTCATCCTCAGACATGCTGAACTGACCTGTATAGACTCTGGGTAGTAATTGTTGACTTGGCTTTCTTTTTCTTTCCATTTTTTCTTTTTTTCTTTTTGGTTTTTCGAGACAGGGTTTCTCTGTATAGCCCTGGCAGTCCTGGAACTCACTCTGTAGACCAGGCTGGCCTCGAACTCAGAAATCCGCCTGTCTCTGCCTCCCAAGTGCTAGGATTAAAGGCTTGCGCCAACATTTCCTGGCTTGGCTTGGCTTTCTTAAGGCCTAACCAAATCTTCTATTTTCCCTACCTTTCCCCTCCCCTTTAAAGATATTTCATCGCCCCTGTTCAGCAAGAAGAAGCCATGGGGAGTCATCAGCCCTATTCCCTGGTTTGGGGACTCTGGAATTGTTTATTCTTAAGGTGGTCATTCTAGGGAATTTGGGAATCATTATAAATTTGAATGGAGAGGAAATAGGTGGAATTGATTGTGTAGCCATAATCTTAATTGGTAGCAATCCTTATAATTGATGCGAAGTTGAAGTTGTCTTCTTACATTAGTACAGAAGTTATTTTAATACAGAATTAAGGTTTTCTTTCCTTTTTTTGTTTTTTGTTTGTTTGTTTGTTTGTTTTGTTTTGTTTTTTGAGACAGGGTTTCTCTGTATAGCCCTGGTTGTCCTGGAACTCACTCTGTAGACCAGGCTGACCTCGAATTCATAAATCTGCCTGCCTCTGTCTCCCAAGTGCTGGGATTAAAGGCATGCTGCACCACTACCCAGCCCTTTTTTCCTTTTTTTTTTTTTTAAGATTTATTTTTATTTATATGAGTACACTGTAGCTGTCTTCAGACACACCAGAAGAGGGCACTGGATCCCATTACAGATGGTTGTGAGCCACCATGTGGTTGCTGGAAATTGAACTCCATACCTCTGGAAGAGGAATCAGTGCTCTTAACCACTGAGCCTTCTTTCCATCCCCAGAATTAAGGTTTTCATTGGTATAAATCTATATATTGATACAAAAATTGAGATTAGTATTGTTACTCTTAGACAGGCATTGTGCCTATGCAACTCTTTCAAGAATATGAGTTTACCTTCCAGCCGCCATCTGCAGCAGGGAACCAGGCAGCTCCAAAGCCTCCTGTGCTTAGCCCGCCAGGAGAGAGGGATCTCCCAGCAGCGATTTCACTTCTGAGTGTGGAGGTGAGATCTCCACCTTCTCTCGGGAGGGGTACAGCTAGGAGCGCACAGAGCATATGATCAGTCTTCCCTTCCAGCTGCCATTTGCAGCAGGGAACGAGACAGCTCCACAGCCTTCTGTGCCCAAACCCTGTCAGAATAGAGTTGGTTATACCTACCATTTTATCGGTATAATTGTCCATGATAATCTTCAATTTTAATGTTTTTCTATATTTTTCTTCAATTTTATCAGAAATATTTTCCATGTAAATCTTCAATTTTATCAGACAATATCTATAATTTTACTTGCAATCAACTTAGGAACATTTTTATACCTTCCATTTTATCTGTATAATTTTCCATGAAATAGTTTTAACAAGTTTTTCTATATATTTCTTGAATTTTATCAGAAATATTTTCCTTGTAGATCTTCAATTTTATCAGAAAATGTTTATAATTCCACTTTCAAAAAACTTAGAAATATTTTTATGCCTACCATCTTATCTGTATAATTTTTCCATGAAATACTCAATCTTAATGTGGTTTTTTATATATTTCTTCATTTTTATCAGAGATATTTTCCATGTAAATCTTCAATTTTATCAGAAAATGTTTATATATAATTTCACTTTCAATCAACTTAGAAATATTTTTATGCCTACCATTTTATCTGTACAATTTTCCATGATAATCTTCAATTTTAATATTTTTGCATATTTTTTCAATTTTATCAGAAATATTTTCCATGTGAATCTTCAATTTTAGCAGAAAATGTTTTTAATTCTACTTTCAATCAATTTAGGAATATTTTTATGCCTACCATCTTATCTGTATAACATTTCATGAAATAGTCAGTTTTAACATGTTTTTCTATATATTTCTTGAGTTTTATCAGAAATATTTTCCTTGTAGATCTTCAATTTTATCAGAAAATGTTTATAATTCCACTTTCAATCAACTTAGGAATATTTTTATGCCTACCATTTTATCTATAAAATTTTCCATGATAATCTTCAATTTTAATGTTTTTGCATATTTTTTTCAATTTTATCAGAAATATTTTCCATGTAAATCTTCAATTTTATCAGAAAATGTTTATAATTCTACTTTCAATCAACTTAGGAATATTTCTATTCCTACCAATTTATCTGTATAAATTTCTTAAATTTTATCAGAGATATTTTCCATATGAATCTTCAATTTTAGCAGAAAATGTTTTTAATTCTACTTTCAATCAATTTAGGAATATTTTTATGCCTACCATCTTATCTGTATAACATTTCATGAAATAGTTTTAACATGTTTTTCTATATATTTCCTGAGTTTTATCAGAAATATTTTCCTTGTAGATCTTCAATTTTATCAGAAAATGTTTATAATTCCACTTTCAATCAACTTAGGAATATTTTTATGCCTACTATTTTATCTGTATAATATTTCCATGAAATAGTCAATCTTAACATGTTTTTCTATATATTTCTTCAATTTTATCAGAGATATTTTCCATGTATATTTACACTATGGAATACTACTCAGCAAGTAAAAACAATGAATTCATGAATTTCTTAGGCAAATGGGGAACAGGGTGAGGAAAGAGGGCTTATGGGACTTTCGGGGAGCGGGGAATCGGGAAAGGGGAAATCATTTGGAATGTAAATAAAGAATATAGAAAATAAAAATTATATATAAAAGAATATGAATTTAGGGCCAGATAGCAAATTCATGGTTCTGAGTTAATTATAAAAGGGTGTTTTTAAGATATTTCAATTAGAAATAGCTGAGAGTAGTTACAGGGCGATAGTTCATATATACTTTGCATAGACAGATAGTCTTCAAAGTGTCAGAAGTCCACAGAATACGACATTTATGCCAATTCATTATTAAAAATAATTTGTCTAGAGACATGTCTGCTCCTTGACATGACAGTACCTCCTTCACAGTTCAGAAAGGATGTTGAGCATCATCACCTCCAGGAGGTTGCTTTCATCACAGGGCAGCCACTGAGCAGAAGTTGCCCTAATTCATCTACAGACAAAAAATACTGTCCATGAAAAGTACACAAGATTCAGGACAGATAACAGCTGAGTTCTGCCAAGACAGAATAAGTTAGTCCTTCATAATAATTCCTGTTTCACTTAAGGTCTGTCAGATGGTTCTGAGCCAGAAGGTTGAAGACAGTACTCCAATGTTTTGAGGAATAGGGGACTGTGAAAGTAGACAACTGTATCTATAATTTGTTTTAGTTTTGGAAGCTATGTTTAGTGCTTCCTATATTTTTCAAGTAATATTTAAGTCATTCTCAGATTTCTGACGGGATTGAAAACTGGTTGTAGTCTCATAACCAACCCAAGCTGTTTAGCATTGAGAGAGATGATACAGATTTGAGAGGATGATTTTCAGAGGGTATATAAGCTAAAACCAGGACATAACTCAGGTGTAGAATTGTAAGCCTTTTAAGTTAGGATAGATGTTAGAGAACTTTATCTAAATTGACAAATTGATGGACTAGATGCTATGTGTGCCTCATACTGTGTAATTTACTTCTCATGATTTTTTTCAATTTATATCTGGGAGAAGAGGTTTATTTTTTTTTATTGGACAGAAAAGGTGAGATGTAGGGGGAGGAGCTGATATGTCAATAAAGATGGCAGAAGCCAATCACTGGGCAAAGATAATAGAGGCAGGATTTCTGGGTCCTAGGAGGAAGAGGAGGAGATGAGATAAAGAGTTATTTTTGGCCAGGTTTTAAGGACAGGAGCACAGACACCATGTAGGCCTGGGGGCTATTAGAACTGATGGTGGAGAATTCTGATATAAGATATAAGATAGCCAATGAGTTTAGGACAATAGATTCCATGCTCAAAGGTTGTGTTATCTGGCTGGTTTTAAAATATTAAGGTTGTCTGGTATTTTTCCATCCATGATGACTCAGATGGGCAGAAGAAAGGGTATATCCAAGGGGCAGTTGTTGGCAGCTTTGCAAAGCCAGCCAGAGAAACAGGCGGCGCTCTCAGGAAAATGCCAGTTGGTAACATGGTGGTGGCTGTTCTCGGAGCATAGCCAGGAACTCAGGGATCGCTCCCAAGAAAGAGTAAGCATGTTTTAAAAACTACTTGCAACAGGCTTTTGCCACATCTTTTACATATTCCAGAAGGCATAGGCTCCCTTTTGGGATTAATTTGGTTTTCACTGCAGTTTATTCTAAAATGATCCTGCTCACCATAATTAAGACATTTGAAATTTTGTGTTTCAAGATCTCTAATGGCATCTTCTCCTACTAAGGTCATTTCAGGCAAATGAGGTCCAATATCAACTGTATATCTAATCCATCCATCTTTTGATGCTGACCTTGTCCTCTATGGTCTGATTATTCAGACCTTGCATTCAGTATTCAAAGGCTCAGGACTCTGATAGTGCTTTTCTTGCTGATAGCTCTGATATACTCCTTTCCACAGCAGAAGTCAACCTTTGCAAAAAGTCAGGGAATGTTTCCTTAGGCCCTTGTATGACTTGAGAAAATGGTTCAAGTGTTTTCCGTTTCTGCAACAGTGTCCCAGGTCTTTAAGGCTGCTAAGTGACATAATGCCAAGGTTTCTTTGTAATACACAGGCTGCACCTGGATCTCAGCAAAATGACCTTCACCAAGCAGCTGATCTTTAGAAATATCTCTACCCCTGGCTCTATTTTGTCATGCTATCTCATTAGCCTCTTCTCTTCACCGTAAGAACCACTGTAAATGTGACATCGGTTCCAATATTGCTTTTGTTATATCCTTCCAGTTTTGGGGGGTTATTCGATTTTTTTTTCTGAGACAGGGTTTTTCTGTATGGCCCTGGCTGTCCTGGAACTCACTCTGTAGACCAGGCTGGCCTTGAACTCAGAAATCTGCCTGCCTCTGCCTCCCAAGTGCTGGGATTAAAGGAGTGTGCCACCACTGCCTGGTCTATTCTATTTTTAATAGCCCAGGAAGTCAGGATTTGTTTTACAAATGATGAGTGCATTCCAAAATTAGTAACATTTTCCTTAAATATTCTCAGTTTTAACATATCCATGGGTTGCCATGCGAATTCCTGATAACCTTGTGGATGATCACTATATGGAGGTCTTTGTTGTATACTAACTGGATAAATTAGAGTTTTTTTCTAACAACTTTTGGTTGGCTTTCTCTAATTTTATCTTCTGTCTCTACTTGAGTTTTTTCCCTAATTGAAGTTTTAAGTTCCTCCCTTAAGATCTGTGCCCATGTTTCCTATCTCTCCTTTTGTTACTCCTCTTGTTCCATAAGTTTCTGTATTCTCTGTTCAAGGTTCTGCTTCCACATTTTAATTTTTTCTTTATACTGTAATTCTAATATTCTTCTGTCTATTTTATTCTGATTGATTAATTTTAAAGGGCTTTCATCAAATCCTTGCTTCCAATCATTATTTTCTCTCTGCCTCTCAGTCTGCTCTGTGAGCTGTTGCATCCTTTGTTCTAGCATCCTTTCCAGCTCCTGTCTCCCACCTTCATTTTCTTCTCTCTGTCACTTATCATGACCTAGAAATTCCTGTGCCTTTAGTTCTAATGTTTCCTCTAGGCCATGTTGCCAAGTCTTAGATTTCTCTTTCTGTTGTTCATGATGCTCTATAAATTCCTGTATCTTCTGTTGTAGGCCCTGTTTCCATCATTTTAATTTCTCTTTATGATGTAATTCTGATATTGTAGTGTCTACCTTATTTTGATTTACTAGCTTTAGTAAATTTTCTTCTAGACTCTGCTCCAAATTGTATCTCTATCTCTTTGCTGTTCAGTCTTCTCTATATTTCCAGATAACCACAGAGGGTAGGCTTAGAATAAGGGACAAGTGGCAAGGACAGGGATATATCTCTCTAGGAAGTGAAATAGAATAGATGATTATGGATGGGTGCAGATGGTGTATAGAACAGAAGAATCAAATGGGGAGGGAGAGGAAGGGAAAGAAGGGAATATGTGGAGGGACAACAGAAAAATTCAATTCAGTAAAATCTTTTTTAAATATATACATATACATATATATGATATATATTTATGAAACATATATATTTATGAAATATATATATATGAAAATCTAAGTGGAATCACAAAATAACAGGGGAGAGAGAGTCTCAGCTAGACAGCTCTTGTTAACAAATGAAACTTCCAGTTCTGGGAATAGGTTACATTCAATCAAGTTGCTAGCCACAGGGTCCCCATGCACAACCCCCAAACAACCTAGGCTATTACCAAGGCTATTAGTATCTCTCCACAAACTGATGCTAAGACCTTATTGCTGAAGACAACACCTACACAACACAATGAACACAGAGAAGTTGAACTGGTACCTACCTAGAACCTTAACCCCTTCTAACTAGTGTTCATTGTACTAGAACACTGCATACTACCAGAGGAGAAAGATAAACACCAACCCACTAGAAATCCTTTGATCTACAATGGTGACTGTGCAAGTCCAACAGTAGTACACCCAACATCCAGATATTGGGAGTAACTACCTGTACTGGCTGTTTTTGTGTGTCAACCAGACACAGGCAGGAGTTATCACAGAGAAAGGAGCTTCAGTTGGGGAAGGGCCTCCATGAGATCCAGCTGTGGGGCGTTTTCTCAATTAGTGATCAGGGGAGGGCCCCTTGTGGGTGGTGCCATCCCTGGGCTGGTAGTCTTGGGTTCTATAAGAGAGCAGGCTGAGCAAGCCAGGGAAAGCAAGCCAGTAAAGAACATCCATCCATGGCCTCTGCATCAGCTCCTGCTTCCTGACCTGCTTGAGTTCCAGTCCTGACTTCCTTTGGTGATGAACAGCAGCATGGAAGTGTAAGCTCAATAAACCCTTTTCTCCCCAACTTGCTTCTTGGTCATGGTGTGTGTGCAGGAATAGAAACCCTGACTAAGACACCACCCAATATCTGATTGGATTTAAGGCCCAATCTATGAGGGAACCCATTCCTGACACTGCTTGGGCACCCAAGAACCTGTGACTGAATAGATAAGTCAGGGACCTAAGGAAAAATAAAATAGTATTGTCCTGCTAAAGGAACATAGCAATAAAGTCACTCCTAATAACACTCTGCTGTCCACACAGATCACTGACTTGCACAGGTATCATCAGAGAAACTTCTCTGCAGGAGATGGGAAAACATAGAGACCCACAGTTGAAGAGTGAGAGACCTTGGAGTACTCAACCTGCAAAGAAACGTCCCTATCAAATCCCTCCCCCCAGGGCAAAGAAGAGGCTATGGAAAGATTTTAAGAGCCACAGGAGATGGAAGTCAAATGACTGCTATTGGAGAGGAAGGAGAGAGGACATCTATCCAGACAAATGACCCCTAAGGTGTGGCTCTTCAATCTCAAGCCAGTGCCTCCCACTGTGCAAATCTAAGCAGAAGCCAGAAGACAAGAGGGCCCATGATACAATTTATAAAGATGGGGGTGGAAAAGAATGGAGAATAGATGTGGATGCAGGAGTAGATAATCATCAGTGAACTGAAGAAGAATGTACTCTCAAGTAACTGCCATCTGGAGACTGAGAAAACTCAAAATAAAGGATATGAATGAGCAGGTTTCTGACAGCAACAGAAATGTAAATGATAGAGTCAATGAGTTATTTTTTTTAAGATATTAAGTTCAGGGTTGGATAGAACAAGTTGTGAATATGTACAATCAGAATACATTGCATGACATACTCAAAGAATACAAATAATTTCAAGGTTTATACCTCAAAAGTGTATATGTCAGAAGATCTGGAAAACCTTGAGGTAATGGAATTGAACTTGATATCATTCAACACTCATCTTCCCTATCTGCCACTGGGTTATTCTGTCCCTATAAGGCCACACCTCTCTTTGTAAAATATGGGGCAGACTTGGCACAACACTGGCAAGAGAATGGGGTATCACTTGTGAAAGAGGCATCTAGCATTGAACATGTATTCACTACACCCAACTAATATCCTTTCCTGCTCATTTTGAAATTAGTCTTAAAAGAAAATACTTGAAATGGGAAATAAAAGCTGTCTCCTTTTAAAAGACTTCTTTAGAACCATTTCTTCTTAGGAAAACAGAACTATAATTTAGTCTGGAAATTTCTAGTCTCAGAAATAGGAAAACTGATCAACATGCAACTATAGAAGAGGAAGAGGAAGAAGATGCCACCATAGCTAAATATGACAGTAAGGTTCATGCCACAGATGCAAGGGACAATCTGGAGCACTTGTAAGAGAAACAGAATGGAATCCCAGGCAAAACTTATCTTATTAAACAGAAATGGTGATTTTAAAAAAGGAAATTCTAAGAAAATGTTACTTGTCTGGTTTTGCCCATTCTAGGAACACAATCTTCTTATAGAGTTGGACTGGGATGGCTGCCCTTACTTCAAGCATTTTTATGTTTTCAAAGGCTTCAAGTTCAAACCTATCTTTTAAGAACAGCCTAACTTGTCCACCCAGATAATGTGTTTGTTTTCAACTCCTCTCCATGTCCTCTAATTTTTAGGTGTCTTTAAGTAGTGACTGCCTCAATTCATACATTCTCTGCTAGTGACTCAATCATGGGGTTAAAGGACAAGCTTGCTTTGTTTCCTTTGAGCAAAAGAATCACTTTCTTCATTGAGGCTGTTATGGTCTGTATATACACAATCCAGGGAGTGGCACTATTCGAAGGTGTGATCGTGCTGGAGTAGGTGTGGCCTTGTTGGAGTAGGTGGGTCACTGTGAGTATGGGCTTTAAGACCCTCATACTAGCTGCCTGGAAGCCAGTATTCTGTTAGCAGCCTTCAGATGAAGATGTAGAACTCTAAGCTCCTCCTGCAGCATGCCCACCTGGATGCTGCCATGTTCTCACCTTGATGATAATGAACTGAACCTCTGAACCTGTAAGCTAGCCCCAATTAAATGTTAAGAGCTGCATTGGTCATGGTGTCTGTTCACAGCAGTAAAACCCTAAGACAGAAGCTCAAACTAAAAATGCATTTCTGGGCAGGGAAGTGCTAAAGGCACTTGCAGCCTACTCAGACTATCTGAGATTCATCCCCAAAACCCATATGTTAGGAAGAGAGACAACTCTTGCAAGTTGTCCTCTGACTTCCATAGTTGTGCCACAGAGACACATGTACAAATATAAATGTAAAAATGCAGTTCTGAATTGCACAAAACAATAGTTCCTCCCCTATAACAGCATATGGCTTCTCAATCCCCTGCCTCCATGCCTATACCCTTCCCCACCCCACACACTACAGGAAAACTACTCAGGCTTATGATTAATTTAGAGCAGGGACCATGAACATCATGGTGTAGCAAATATGTTGTGCCTTGGGTTTTTAGAATGAGAAGGGTATAATATGTGTGTATTATATGTATGTACACATACATACATACATGCACACACATCCACATGCATTTGTAGTATGGAAGATATGGCATATGATTGTGCTGAGCATACAGTAATTAACATGAATATATTAAGTCTAAAAGACCATTTAGGCCTAGATTATAAACAATTTTGAATAAAAAGTCAGTTGCTCAGGTTGGCCTGGAACATAGTGTAACCTAGGCTGGCCTAGAAGTTGTGATCATTCTGGCTCAGCTTCCCATGCACTGGAATTACAGGTGTGTGTCTGGTTCATGAGTTAACTTGTTTTTTAGGAAAGGGTGGTACACACCTTTTATCCTAGCACTCAGGAGGTAGAGGCAGTAGATCTCTTTGAGCTCCAGGGCAACTTGGTCTACATAGTGAGTCTGAGGATAGATAGGGCTACGTAGATAGACCTTGTTCTCAAAAAAAAAAAAAGGTGGGTGTGCATGTGTGTGCGTGTGTGCACACATATGTAGGTATCCATGAAGAATGCTGGATCCCTCTAGAGCTGGAATCACAGGCAATTGTAAGGCACCTACATATATGGGTGTTGAGAACTGAATTCTGGTCCCTTGTAAGTGCATACACTCTTACCACTAAGACATCTCTCCAATCTTTTAACTTTTGAAAACTACTGGGAGACAATGCAGGACCTTTAGCTGGCAGATGCATTAAGCTTATTTTCATCATGGAAGACATTCAAGTATCAGGTTATATGCAAAGCAGTGTAGGGAGGACTCTTGAATCAAAGCTGATGCTTATGTTGCCACTGGTAATTTGTTGCCATCAAACCTGATAATTTAGTATGGGTCCTAACTTCAAAACAGGAAACTATTTTCCACTTTTTCCTGTCGAAAATGAGTGGAAGCAGGAGTTAGGTCAAAAAAGTATCATATAGTGAAAGCTGGAGAGAACATAGTAGGAAGGATCTCTTTCTGCCTGGAATTCAAGGTACTTCATTTTCCTTAAAGAAAGTAACAACCATTAAAGGGTGCAGTGGGAAAACCCCATGAAATCAGAACTTAGCAATTTCTCTATTAAAGATGAGTATTGCTTACTTTTAAAAGTGATGTAATAATCCATTAGTGAAACTGCATGAAAGAAAAGCAGCATCAAAGGCAAAATGAGTCCCCACGACTGCCCCTAAGTGGCTAAGTTCTCAAAACTAATCAAGTATTCTAGCACAATAGTCCAGAAACTATTTTCTTTCTTCCTTTTTAGGGCATGACTTTCTTTTGAAAAGGTATTTTTAAATTATATTTAGTGTGTGCACATGCATATCATGCTTATGAAGATCAGGGGGCAGCTTGTAACAGTCAGTTCAACTCCTTCTACTATATGGGTTCCAAGGATTGAACTGAGGTCATCGGATCTGTTAAGAAAATGTCTTTACCTGCTGAGCCACCTCACTGTCCTAAGATACTATTCCTGTCAGGAATTTTTGTCACAGCTATAGGATAAATATAACACAATTGACCAACCCTAAAAAATACCTTATACATTGCCTTTTCTGTTTTATTCTTCCCAGTTCCACTGCCCTGCTTCCTTGGAAAACCTTCAAAATAAATTACCTGGGCTGAAGAATTCAGAGTTCAGTGATAACCCAGACTAAAATAATAGTCTTCTCTCTTCTCTTCTCTTCTCTTCTCTTCTCTTCTCTTCTCTTCTCTTCTCTTCTCTCTTCTCTTCCTCTCCTCTCCTCTCCTCTTCTGTCTCTGTCTCTCTCTCTCTCTCTCTCTCTCTCTCTCTCTCTCTCTCTCTCTCTCTCTCTCTCTCTCTCTCTCTCTCTCTTCCCCCCCCCAATTGATCTGCTGGCATCACTTAGAGCCACTAGTAATGCAACACTAGAAAGGACTCTCACTGTATCCCTCTCCAGTCAGTGTAAGGATAAAATTCATATTCTCATCCACATGCACTGAATGAAGGCTTCACCCAAGAGAAGACATATTTGCTACTTTCCTGTGTATAGATTCACAAAGCACTGCTGCTTAGAGGCAAAATCCAGTGACTAGCTTCATTAGGCTCATGGAGACCCTGGATCATCAGTTGATCCCATTCAGGATTTCTGTGGCCCAAATTCATTTTGAGTTTGAAAAATGAAAAGGCAATTTAAGTAATAAACCACATAATTGCAAATGAATTGCCCCTCGGGTCTTGCAGAAATCAGATGAGAATGATAACAAATTAATGAATCTAACTCTTAATAGCATTAGGCTATTATGGAAAGGATTTACTGGATTCATGTAACTTAGATGGATGGGTAGAGCTGTAATTGAACATGAAATAATTCAGAGCGCAAACTACTACAATCTATATCTCCATCACATTTAAGATCCTACTCCCCCACTCTTTTTTAATTTTCTCAGCTTATCTTTCAACTGTTTCATGTGTTGACCTCATTTTTCTCTGAGGCATCCTCCAAGCAGTAGGAAAGATGCGTTAGTTCAATATTCATCATAGCTCTTGAAGTAACAAGATACAAGTGACCAGTGGATTATTATCCTGCTAGCTGTTTGAAATCAAAACTTCCTAAGGAGAGAAATACTGAAATTGAGCTATATGATTTTACATAAGCTGAAAAGATGCAAGAAATGGGTATAAAAACTCCCAGAACACAAAGGCCAAGATTTGGAAGTGACCAGTCAAAAGTCAAAAACTCCCACTGTTAGGGTTCTGTCTAAGCTCCACCACACGATTATCTGGCAACAGCCAGGTAGGCCTAGTCCACTATAAAAGGGACAGCTCAGCCCCTTCTCTCTCTCTCTCTCTCTCTCTCTCTTTGTTTTGTTTTGGTTTTTGAGACAGGGTTTCTCTGTGTAGCCCTGGCTATCCTGGAACTCACTCTGTAGACCAGGCTGGCCTTGAACTCAGAAATCCGCCTGCCTTTGCCTCCCAAGTGCTGGGATTAAAGGCGTGCGCCACCACTGCCCAGTGCTCCTGCTCTTGCTCCCTTGCTCCTCTGCCCCTCTTGGGCTCTCCTCCCCTCTCCCCTCTCTCCACGTGGTCATGGCCGGCCTCTACTTCTCTACCTCTCTACTCTCTCTGCCTTTCTCTGCCTCCACTACCCCATTAACTCCCATCCTCTGCCCTGAATAAACTCTACTCTATACTATGTCTGTGTGTGTCTGGTCCCTCAGGGGAAGAGATGCCTTAGTATGGGCCCACAGGGGCACCCCCTTCCCCCACACCGCTGAATACCAGCTTCTCTCTAAACCTCCTTCTCTCTTTTTATGATCATAACACCCACCTATAACCCTGAATCTATAGAGATGCAAAACATGGAGATCTAAGACTACCCAAGATAAACTTCAACACTGCTGTGGTGGCAAGTGTTCAGAGGCTGCAGAATCAAGGCATAGAAACCAGCAGAGATGGTGTTAGCAGAGATCTATGAAAGACTGGGGGAAAAAAAGACTGAAGCTGTCTTGCTTCTAACAAGGTCACTCTAAAGGTTCAACCCAGACTTTCATTTAGCTGCCAAGCCTCTGACAACTTTCTACTAACTTCTCAAGTCTTCCAACCAATGTAACCTATCATTTAAAACTCTGTTTCATTCTTCTTGGGGGGTATTAGGGATGGAACCCCGGTCTTGAATATACTAGGTAAGTGATCTTATCACTAAATAAAAATTTCAGAGAGTAGCTCTGGACATATACCTCCACTTATTTGCCTAATTAAAAAAAAAACAAAACCTGGGGAGAGGGTGGGCAAGGCTGACAAGGGAAGAGTAGTGCTATACAGTCCCTGCAACAGCTATGAGGGCTGAGCTACCTCGGTCTTGGCTTATAGACATGAATACATAATGAAAAAGCACAAGTCATTTTAAAGATCTATTTTAAATTATGTGTATGTGTGTTTGTGGGTGCCCAGAGGCCAGAAGTCAGGTGAGATACCCCTAGAGCAGGAGTCACAGATAATTTTGAGTTTCCCAATGTAGGTGCTGGGAACTAATTTATTCACGCTATGCTTTAAACAAAGGGTCGAACAAATGTTTATTGAATAAACAAATGGAACTCTAACTGGGTTCTTATGGATAAGTCAATAAACTCCATCTCTTCTGTTTAGACTTTTGTATTTAGAGCTTAGGTCTTGTAGATGCTTATCAATTACCTGTGGTAAAATGATAATCAGGGATCAATAAAGTATATTTCCAAATTAATAATTTTCCCAATTTTGCCTTTCTATAACCAAATTTCAATTATCTGTTGGCTAAAACAAAAAGATTGCAACCATCCTGGAAGTCATCATTATTCACAATTTCCATTGTCAAGAACCTGCAGTTAATTTTTCCTTAACTCCATGTATTCTTACTGGCTGTGAAAATTCTCTTGCCTTTATGTTAGTACTTATTATTTTATAGGTTAACCATAATTAGATTACTGTCATTCAGCTTCTCATTAGCCAAACTTCTCCAGAGAAAAGAGAGGCACAGGAGGTAATAATGATCACCGGTTTTGCAAGGTATGCCTACAACCTGGATGCAGTGCCACTCATTTTCCAAGCAGCAATGGTTCCTGCATTCCTCAATAGGTCTTCAGTACAGTACAGTTCCAGGTAAAGATATTAGTAGTAAGTACGCCGGACACGGTGTCCCAAGCCTGTAATTCCAGCAATTGGGAGCCAGTCAGGCGAATATCTGAGTTCAAGGCCAGCCTGGCCTACCTAGAGAGTTCCACGCTGACCAGAGATACATAGGGAAACCCTGCTTCAAAATAATAGTAACAATAAAATAACTTATGAGTCTATCCGGCCACTTCATTCCTTACAACAGCTCTGTGAAACGGGCGTTACTTCCCAGAACTTCAGGGTCCATAGACCATCGGGCTGTCAGACAAACCCAAAATCAGCCACCTCTCTAGCACTCAGACTTCCGGGAAGACCGCAGGGGGCGGGGACGGGGGGGTGGAGGCCGCAGTGCCGCAGCTTCTTCAAAGCAAGCCACGACCGCGCCTTCTCGCTAGCGCTACCTTACGGCACCGACCCTGAAGCGGCACCAAGCCGTCAGTCGCCCGCCAGGAAAAACAGCCTTGTCTGTGCCCAGGGCGGAGCTGACACCCTAGGCCACTTTACTCCAAGTGTCGTCCCAGAGCCCAGCCTAGGAGTCACGTGGCCGAGCCAGATCGCGTCGGAGATCCTCACCGCTGGCCACTCTAGCCGTGCCTTCTTGTTGCTCCCGCCTGACGTCATCACTGGGCGCCGCAGTACGGTGGTAGGCACGCGCGACCAAGAAGATGTCTCCGACGCCGGCGCTTTTCAGTTTGCCCGAGGCGCGGACGCGGTTTACGGTGAGCTGAGGGGCTGAAGGCCGTGGTTCTGACCTGGCGTTATTCCTTCCCTTTCTCTCGCTGAAAATTTCCCAGGGACTGAAGGATTTTCGCCGCCGGGTCCGCTCCTGGCCCCTTCCGGGACTGACATTAAGGGAAAGGCGCACTGGCTACGCGTCTGTGGGTCCTCCTCTGACCCTCCACTGGCGAGTCCCGAAACCCCTGGTCCTAACCGTCTTCTTCCGGGCGAGCATGGAAAGCTCACCCACAGACTAGCTCAGTTAGGTTCAGCTCATCTGCTAGCTGGGCGGAGCAGGATTCTCTAGCAGGAGCCCTGAAGTCTGTTTCCACCCCGCTTCCTACACTACCCGATGGCTAATCTAGCAGCCAGTTTACCCCCCTTTCACCTTGCTCATTTCATCCAGAGATGGATAAGGAGCTCCTAAGCGGGAAGAGGCAAACTGATCACCTTGGGAAGGGTTACCAACTGGAAAGAGTTACTAGATGCTGTTTCGTTCTTGCCTGTTTGGGAAAGGGTTGTTGAGCATTTAAGAAACACTTTGATGATGGTTAATGTGTCAGAATAACACTAAAAGTTAATTTTTTTTGTCTCTCGTGCATGAGCTAGAAACTAAGACACTTCTAACCCCTCAGAAAACAAAATTGAATTGACTGACTTTTCTCGTTTTTCTGACTTTAAATCCACGGTCCTTTTTCTGTTGCCCATCACAGCAATAGATGTATGAAGAACACTGTTACAAGCTATTGGGCCCATAATCTCTACCATTTGTATTAAGATTACATGCATGTTTCGACTTAGATATTTAAGTGTGTTTAAGTAGTTGTAATGATGCCAGAAGGAAAATTATGTGAGAGGAAAGAGATTCTTCATAATCAGTGTTGTCTTAACCGTTTTCTGCTTTTCAAGGTGTTTGGTTTTGAGAGATTATGCCTTGTTTATGTCATTAGAAACATTTTCTTCTGTTACAGTAGCCCTGGAAAGAACATCTCCCTCTGCCCCTTTTCCTCAGTCCTGGGGGTAGAACAAGCCAAGCAAAGAACTCAAACTACTGAACTACAGCAATGTTTAATTGGGGATCATTTAGATTAGTAGTTCTCAAGCTTTGCTGTGTGTTATTGTCATTTGGAGATCTTGTGAAATAAAAATACTTACTTATTAAGCCAGAGATTCTGTGTTTGGAGACAAGGTTTCTCTATAAGGTCTTAGCTTTCCTAGAACTAGCTCTGTAAACCTGACTGATCTCGAACTCCCAGAGATCCACCTGCCTCTGCCACCTAAGTGCCACTGATAATAGCAAGGATCTACATGGAGCACCACTCATCTTTAACTGGTGAGGGTTGGGAATCAAGAAAAGAATGAGCCCCAAGTTACTCAGCTTATCTAGTGATGTAACCAGCAATGGACACTTATTGTACACATCAAAGCTTTATGAAGTAATAAGATGGCTTTCCAAATATATGCAATAACTGCAATATTTTTGTCCTCTATAAATTATGGCCAGTTTAAGACAATCATTTATTCATCCTTAGATTTCCCTGGTACTGTGCCAGCTGAGCAAAATGCTTGGAAGAAGTAGGCCTTGAGCTGAGTCTGAAAGAATGTATAGACTTTGAATGAACAGACAGAAAGTATGGCACGAGTATGTGAACATACTGAGATGAGGTGGATAGGAAATGTCTTTAAACACTGCCATGCTTCAGTGCATTGTTGGAGAATGGGAGTAAGGCTGGTTACCATAGAGTAATGTGGGGAGTCTTAAGAGAGCTACAACATTTCAAAACCAAACATGTAATTCAAGAACCAAATAAAGATTTGGGGTTTGGATTGATGTTGTTTAGTCGGGGTGGGGTGGGGTGGGGGGGTATGTAGTCCAGGCTAGGCTGGAACTCAGAGAATTCAGGTTGACCTTAAATTGATGTTTCCCCAGTGCTGGTTGTAGGATGCCCCATCAAATTTAGCAAGATTTTTTTTTTAAAAAGCAGGAAACTTGGGTGGATATGATATATAGGAAAGGGAGACCTGTGATGCAAATGTCTAATTAGCTCTTGCCAGGTTTCATGTGACAAGGATTAGAATCATTAAGTGGCATTAGAAATAAAAGTTAATAAAAATGACTGGCAGAAAATATTTCCCGGTTAAAAACATCTTTATTGTTTTAGTTAGAAAGGCTTATAATTGATGAATGGTAAGTTTTCATAAACAGCAAAAGCTTTCTACTTATTTGTCATTTTTATTTTTGTAGAAA
Organism: Tokudaia tokunoshimensis; assembly: GCA_036184795.1. Taxonomy (NCBI): domain Eukaryota; kingdom Metazoa; phylum Chordata; class Mammalia; order Rodentia; family Muridae; genus Tokudaia; species Tokudaia tokunoshimensis. Next base: position 312,949 of record BTHU01000017.1, read on the forward strand.
TCTACCAGAGAAGCCTTGAATAACAAAAATATCAAGCCATTGTTGAATGCCTTCAGTCAGTTACCTGGCAGGTAAAACGCACTGTCCATGAAAAAGGGACTTCATGAATGTTTGTGAACTGTTTGTGAAATGAAGGTATTTTATGTTTTTAATAGTGAAAATGAAAAAAAATGTACCCTTGACCAAGCTTTCAGAGGTGTTCTGGAAGAAGAAATTGTAAGTATTTCCCCCCTTTATTTGTTAAAATTTGCTGGCCAGTTTATAAGTTACATTATTAAAATTTTCTTTATTATATATTATTACTATTTAAACATGACATGTTTTCTGAGCATGAGCATTTTGCCTTTTAGAAGCTGCATTGAGTCAGGATAGTCCTAATTTAGGCTCTTGATAGCTCAGGTACAGTTTAAGGCTTTGACGATAAGAAAAGTTTTGACATTCAGTCTTAAAAAGCAAGAAGTAAAGACTGACTCAGGAAGATGCCTCAGCAAGTCAAGGCACTTGCTACAGAGCTCCATGTCCTGACTTTGATCTCTAGGACCTAGATGTTAGAAGGAGAGGACTCCTACAAGCTGTCCTCTGACCTCCATACACATACAGAACACACACAGGTACACAAAATACATTTTTTAAAATGTAGTTTTAAAAGTAGAGTCTCACTTTGTTATAGAAATGATGACACACGGTGTAATGGCATAAGTGGTTTAGTCCAAGGATGTTAAGCATAGAGCAAGGATTCCATGTCCTCATTTTCTTGTGGGATTTTCCTCAGCTATAAGCATACATAAATAACTAAGGCTTGTTTACTCCTACTGAAGAAATTCAATCATGAAGAATCTAAATACTGCCTTTAGCAGGGATCCTGAATGAAAGAACAATTTTTAACATGTATTTTTGATTAAGCAGAAATTGGGTCCCACGGTGGTAGATTCTCTTCTAATGACCATAATAATAGTATCCCCGCCCCCTGTGTTTTGTTGTTGTTGTTGTTGTTTTTCAGATAATTCTGAGTCAGGCCCATTGATCTTTTTTGCAGACTTAATCACTTCTCTGTTATGAGGTGCTGAGGAAGTCACTTTTCTTAGGGTTACTTTCTGCAGAAGGCCCTTGGCTAAGTCTGCAGTGTTAGTGTGGATTCAGTCCAGGCCCTGCTTTGGTCCTGCTGTTGACTTTGACCCACAGCTTTAGAACTTCTGTACCCAATAAGCTTATTACCTTCGTAATGCGAAAGTTAACATTTCCCAAGTTGGATTTTGATTGACTCACTCTTTACTGCTTGATTTACTTCTGTAGTGTGTATATTACTATTTCATGGTTTTTCATCTTACAAAATAACTTTGTATAAGAAATTTTATTCCTGTATGTATGACTGCTTAATTTCATTGAACTTATCTTTATTGTTAACAAATTAGTACAAATTCTTGCTTCTAAATAAAATTGTTTCTCTATTGGTAGATAAATCACTCAGCATGTGAGAACGTTTTAGCTATTATTTCTCTTGCTATTGGGGGAGTAACTGAAAGTAAGTATTTTTCTGTTTCTTTTTAAAGTTGTTTTAGATCTTACTTGTTTTATTTAAGACTCTCACCTTAGCTCTACCTCTGTCTGGTTTTGTTCATTCTTTATGTGTGGTGCTAGAGACCAAACATAGGACCTCATGCATGGTGTTCTACCACTGACCTATATTCACAGCCCCTGTTCATTGTTTGACCTTTGCCAAGAATTTGTTCATACTTATTTCTCATCTCTGTTATGTCATGTATATTTGCAATTTATTTGTTTTTCAAGTGTTTTCATCATATACAAATAGTTACTGAGCATTTATTGTATACATAGTCTAAGGATTTGGAGATTCAGTGTAAGAATCTAATAGGTAATGGAGGTCAGAAATGTGTGACTGTCTTACTGTGCTGTAAGTGCTATGGTTAAAATGTGTTGAATATAATGAAGTGAAAGTAGCTCTCTAAATTAAAAATCTAAAGGAATCAGGAAGAATTTTAAAAAGGAAAATGAGTTGGGATCCATGACACATACCTATAATCCAGCACTTGTAAGATTGAATCAGGACAATCAGAAATTTGAGACAAAATAAGACAAAATGAAAAAAAGATCTGGTCTACAAATAAGAACATGAGGGATTAAGTTTGCCAGAAATAGAGAAGGAAATAGTTATACAAAGACCAAGTTCAGCATAGCTAGAAAATTGTATGAAATGAGAATGGCAAAGGAAACAAGATGTGGAGTTAGTTTAAAGGCCGGTGCATCTCATACTGACAGACACCCTTAGAAGAGTAAGTGCATTGGGATAGACTGCTAGCAGAGATTAAAAAAACAGCAGTGGGATACTGGCAGATGACTCATTGGCTAAGATTACTTGCTGCTCTTATAGAGGACTTATGTTCAGTTCCAGCATCTATGACATGCAGCTCATAACTACCTTTAACTCCAGCTCCATAGGATGTGAAGTCCTCTTCTGGCCTCTGCAGGCACCCGCACACATGGGTCGCACATACATATACTCAGGCACACACACATACATGTAAAATAAATAAATCTTTTGTAAAAATGTATCAGTACCAATATAAGATTGGTTTAAAAGACTTTAAACACAGGACATAAGCACATAGAGCCTGATACATGATAAGACCTTGTTAAATATTTTCAGAATGTGAAAATGAAAAGCAATTCATCAATATTTCTTAACCCTGTGATTAATTTAAATAATATATATGAAAATGGCCTTTGAACCTGTTAAGTATCATTTGTATCACAATTCTTTTGATACTTTATTTACTAGAGCACACAAGGTAAAAATGGTTTCCCAGTGTCAAAGTCAGCTGTTTTATAAATCTAACTTCCTAAATTTTAATTTACTTATTAAACTTTTGTGTAAGCTGTTTATTAGTTCAGTTGTTTCTTCATTTATCCAGTATACTTAAATGAGTTCCCTAAAAGTTTTCCTTACCCTGTTCCTCAGTTTATAGTGTGTGCTTAGTTCATTAACTTGCTATATTATTTACTTAAGATTGGTGATGGCTTTACTAGGAACTATGCCTAGAACTTTAGAAAAACAGGGACTTGTCTACTTAAGCTGCAAATAAAGGCTTAAATACAATTTTCTGCAGGGGTTAAGTCTTATTTTTGAAAGAGATTATTATTATTATTGGTATGTTATGTTTTGTGTTTCCAGTTTGTCCATAAATTTGTTTAATTCAGCTTGACACATACTTATTGAACTTCTGTTCAGTGGCTGAAACGTTTTTTACTGACACTGATTTAGAGGCATGTAGTAACTCTCACTTTATCGTTACTTTGTGACATGGCCTGTCCGTGGATTCTCTTTATCGTTACTTTGTGACACGGCCTGTCCGTGGATTCTCTTTATCGTTACTTTGTGACATGGCCTGTCCGTGGATTCTCTTTATCGTTACTTTGTGACACGGCCTGTCCGTGGATTCTCTTTCTTGGGCTGGGAGGCAGTGTCAATAGCTCTTCACTGATTTATTCCCCATTGGCAGGTGTTTGTACTGCGTCCACACCATTTGTGCTGTTGGGAGATGTCTTGGACTGCCTGCCTTTGGACCAATGTGACACAATATTCACTTTTGTCGAAAAAAATGTTGCTACTTGGAAGTCAGTAAGTGCCTTGGTTTCCTTTCCTGATAATACTAGTTCTGTAGAGATAGAATTCAGAAGATAGTTTTGTTTGTAGTTTACTTGCTAATAATTCTAATATTGGTGATTGCCAAAACATTTGTCCCTGTGAAAGAATTATATATTATGTAATGATAAGAAACAGATATAGAGAAAATTTTGAGGTACAAAACTTAATAATTTGAAAGTACATACTTTCAAGTAGGCACAGTATTGTAAAGTTATGAGGTATAGGTAGGAAAGCTGTGTTCCAAGCTAGCCTGGTCTACACAGGGAGAACCTGTCTCACAAAGAAGGCTGGGGATAGCTTAGCAGTTTAGAGTACCTGTTACTCCTTTAGAGAACCTAGGTTTAATTCCCAGCACACATGGTGGCTTACCATCATCCATAACTCCAGTTCAGGGTGATCTGATGCCCTCTTCTAGCCTTTTTGCAGACACCGTACACACATGTAGTACACATACATATATGCAGGAAAAACACTCATAAAATAAATGAATGTAAAACAAATTTTTAATGATAAAACAAACACACACGTACTTCTAGATGTTTACAGTACTATGCTGTTAGACATATTCAAAAGAAAATGCTTTGAAATAAGTAAAAATAGTGAAATAGACTCTTACACATTAGTGCTCTTTAATATTTTGATTCCTATGATTTATTGAAGGGAGTGAGCAACTTCCAAAGTATAGTAATAATTTTGGTCTTAATTTCAGAATACATTCTATTCTGCTGGCAAAAATTATCTACTGCGTATGTGCAATGGTAAGTAATTCAGTATTAAATTATTGCTTTTAAAACTGCGAATGTGACCGGAAGAATAGGTGGTTTATTATTTAACAATGAAGATGTCTTAAAAGTGGATTAGGATCTTTGTTTTTTAAGTTAACAGTCTTATTTATTAAAACTCATCATTCACTTTCATTGATTTTTTTGTCCACAGAACTTTGTTTCTAACTTATAGTACTTTCTTTGACAATGATTGCTACTTCCATTTAGAGAACCCTTGCTTTAGGAAAATCCTGGACAAATGGCTAAAAATTCAGATACAATTATAATAAACATAAAATGATCTCTTCTGTGTTATTCATTTCTGAACATTGTTAGATCTCCTCAGAAGATTGTCTAAATCTCAGAATACAGTTTTCTGTGGAAGAATTCAGCTCTTTTTGGCCAGACTTTTTCCTCTATCTGAGAAATCAGGTAAGTTTCTATACATTATATTCTTTTTAAGGAAATCTCTCCCAGTTTTTATTGGAGTAAAATCTGCTATAATAAGAAAACCACATAAAATATTGAAAGTATAGAAAATTGCTTTCTTTTCTTGTAAACTCACCAGTTCTACCTATGATAAAGTCTTTTTTTCTTTTATAAAGTTTTATTTTTCCTTTTTTAAATTTTTTTATTTTATCTATTTATTTATTTTAATTTATTTACATTTCAAGTGTTATCCCCTTACCCAGCCCCCTCCCCCTTGGGAACCTCCCTATCCCATCCCCCGTCCCCCTGCTTCTATGAGGGTGTTCCTCCACCCACCCACTCCTGCCTCCCCGCCCTCGATTCCCCTACACTGGGATATCTGATATAGATAGTCTTAAATTCAAAGTTTATTAACAATGTGCTACTGAATCATAGTAATATATGTAGGTATGAACTATTCTGTCTATATTTAATTTCATAATATAAGCCTGTTCTGTCTCCATTTTCTGTTCTAGTAATTGCTGTTTAGTCATATTCCTTTAATTTTAGAATTTTTTTAAACAAAAAAATGGTTTTTTGTACATATGAGTATATACCTGCATGTGTGTATGCATGCCATGCATATGTTGCCTGTGGAGCTGGCATTAGATGGTTGTAAGCCGCCTATGGAGTGGCTTTGTCCTCTGTAAGAGCAGCTGCTTGAGTTCTCTCTCCAGCCCCTATTTCACAATGTTTTATTATGAAATGTCACTCATTGCAAAGTATGTAACATAAATGTAATGATGAAGCAAACACTTATAGAGCCATTGCTTGGCTCCAAAACTGGAGCCTTCACTGTCTTTTATCTGTTCAGATGTACCAGATTTTAGTATCTCTTTGATTTGGTTTTTCCCTGCCTTTAATATATTATCATAATGATTATATTAAAACGTGATATGCATACAATGGTGCATGCCTATAGTAATTTTATAGAATAAGTTAATGGTCAATTTGTGTGCTTTTTGTCATGCTAGGTCTAGGTTTTCTCTTTCCTAGTCATTTCTTGGTTAGTCTTAATATGTGTATACTCCTTCCTTTATCTGTGGTTATTGTCCCTTGGTCTTTTTTTTTTAGTACAGAACTTGTCTTAGGATTTCTAATGTTTCAATAAATACCATCATCAACGGTGACTTGGGGAGGAAAGGATTTATTTCAGCTTAAAACTCCATCACACTCCATTGCTGAAAGAATTTAGGGCAAGAACTCAAGGCAGAAACCTAAAGACAGGAAATGACACAAACTGTAGAGGAGGGCTGCTTACTGGCTTGCTCCTTATGACTTGCTCGTTTTGCCTTTATTTCTATTTTTGCATCTCCAATTATATATCATTTATTCTTTGACTGTATCTGTAGTACAACCACTTTGTGCTTATCCCTGACTAGCTTACAAAATACATGAGATTCATACTATGGTTATTTTATTTGAGTTTGACAATTACTGGGGTGTGGAGAGTAATCCCTAATCTCTTCTAACTGCTGGCCTGGCAGTCTCTCCAGTGGTATATCCCATACTTGCTGTTTCTCCTGGCCACATGTTTATGGTCCATCTCCCCTAATGGAGGCATCCTCCTCTCCTCTTGTTCTTCCTCCTTCTCTTCCTGGCCTCTCCTCACTTCCCAGTCTTCTCCACCCCCAACCAGGTAACTCAAAACCCACCTATCTCTAATCCCTCTAGTAATTGACTGTAGCCAATTTAATGTAACCAATTGTTTTAAATCAAAAAACAAGATTTGCAAAAGCTTGTAAACAAGAGAATTCACTTACAGGCCTAGACCTTGGATACAGAATTTACCATTACAATACATAGCAACAGATCAAACCTCAACAAGTAACTTGTCTTTTATTCTACCTACTTGTTTTTTATTATTACCTACTGAATATTAGTCTGTCTGTCTCTCTTTATTACACGCTGAATAATTTGATGTGGTTCTCATTTCTGGGAGGTCTTTTCACTTTTTAGCTTTTTACTCCCTGTTGATACTTTGAACTTTGCTTTCTAGATTTAAAATATGGTGAGCCTTTCTTGTCTATAGCTGGTCATTTCAGTGTGTTATATTTTTGTGATATCTTTTTTGGTTTTTGTTTTTAACTTAGAATGTCTTGTTTTTCTGATAACTGTTGTATGTTATTTTTTGAGAAGAATAGTTTTGAGTCCCAGGATGGATACCTTTCTTGAGAGAGGGTTTTCATTGCTTGTATATGGTACCTCTAAGCTCAGGGCCTTCATCATCCAGAAAATTCGGCACCAGGCTACAGTTTTTCACTGTTGTTTAAAGATATAGATTTGAAGATGGCTTGATAAGAGATTTCTCCACTTACTAGATTTTTCTCCTTTTTTGGCCCCCAAAGCTACTAATAGAACAACTGAATTTCATATCTAATTCTCTGTGGCAGGAATTATAAAGGTAGTATAGATATCTGAATACCACTATGTAATATCACTAGTGACTAACTCTAATACAGTTATTAACACTAAGAAATCCATTGCTACAGTACTTGTTGCCAACTGGAGACATTAGAATTTCATCAGCTTGATCACTATTTCCCTTTTCTATTCCAGGATCCACGTTACATTTCATCTTCATGTTACCTAGTCTCTCCAATCACAGTCCCTTAGTCTTTCTTATCTTTTGTGACTTGACACATAGGAATTAAAGTTAGGCTTTGAAGAACTCAGAGGGAACTGATGTACCTTCTCAAAGCATCATATTGAAGTTGATGTTGACATGTCTTATACTGGCAGTGTTATTATCACTCATTGCTTAGTTAAGATGGTTATCTCCTATTTGTCCCTGTATATTAGGATTGCAGCTTTTCCTTTGTGATCTGTAATGCTTATGAGGAGGGATGATATTTTGAGACAATACACAGATACTTCTTTTCTTCTTAAGCTTTGACTGCTAAAATCTATCAGTATATCTTGCCGGATATGAATATTATTAGGGCATCATGGCAATTTTCTCACTTTTTCTATGTTTATTAATGGAGATCCTTCCATAAGGGAAAGTTGTCTTCTTGCTGACATGTTAGTTTAGTTACCTCTTTCCAAATGAACTTGCCTGATATGAATATTATTAGGGCATCATGGCAATTTTCTCACTTTTTCTATGTTTATTAATGGAGATCCTTCCATAAGGGAAAGTTGTCTTCTTGCTGACATGTTAGTTTAGTTACCTCTTTCCAAATGAACTGTGGATATTTTATTCCTTAGATTATAATATCATGTTGTCCAGACCTCCAGTTTCCAGCCCCCATGCCCTAGTAATGAAATGTCCCTAGAAATGGAACAAGATAAAGGTCACCTACCCCAGAATCCCCTAATGTACTTTAAATCAGGCCTGCTAGCTCATTTGGTTGTCTCTTTGTCTTGGTAATAGGAGACCTCAACATGCTAGACTTCAACAGAATAAAACACTGTTTGAGTTTATATACTATTTGAGTCCAGGGTATCATTCTTCAGCAAATCATGGACTCTTACAATATACATTTTTTTTCCCCTCACATTGTTCCTGTTTCTGCCACTGGGAGCTCTTTCAGATTTTCTTAGTATAGATTATCCAGGCTCATCTCTTTTTTCCTTTCCCAGCCTTGAAGTCACTCATTTTTCCAAAGAACCTGTTATTTCAGAATGGTAGTTAAAGCCAAGATCTGGACCCTAAATAAAAGCCAGGATCTGAACCTAAGATACGCTTATTGTTTCTAGACACTCTCAGCAGGCAGAACAAGGAAAGCTAAATAATTTGGCATCTTTATAATATTTTAATTCATTATATTCTCTCAAACTGAAATAAATGCTTTAGTAAAATTCTAAATACTATATATTTTATAGATTTGTTTTGAATTTTGGAAATAAAAAGGACTAACTCAGCCTGGTATAGTAGCACATGCCTATTTCTAGCACTCAAGAGACTCAGAGGCAGAAAACTGACAGTGCATTTGCATGAAAATCTCTTTTCCATAGGTCTTAATTTGCAGAGTCAGTTTAACCTGGAAAACGTCACTGTTTTTAATACAAATGAGCAGGAAAGCACCCTGGGTCAGAAGGTAAGGCTGATAAGAAACCTTCTTACAGAGCATACTTAAAAGTTTTAGTTAAGATAATTAATTGAATTAAATCACCAAAGATTTGAAGACCTTTAACTTCTTTAAGAAATTTTATGCTGGGCAGTGGTGGTGCACACCTTTAGTCCCAGCACTTGTGAGGCAGAGGCAGGTGGATTTCTCAGTTCGAGGCCAGCCTGGTCTACAGAGTGAGTTCCAGGATAGCCAGGGCTGTAATAGAAACCCTGTCTCAAAAAAAAAAAATTATTAGTTTGTGTGTACATGTGCACATGGGTAGGGGACACATGGAAATCAGAAGACAACTCTGTGGAGTTGGTCCTACCCTTCTTTCTCTGTATGACTCTCAAGGATTGGATTTGGGTAACTAGGCTTGCACAGTAGATGAATTTACCTGCTGAGAGATCTCATTTGGCCCGTCATTTTTAATATATTAAAGTAATATGCGTTATGTGTAAAAATTTCAAACAGTATTTAGAGTACAAAGGATATTACTGTAATCAAAATTAGATTATGTTGTTACTGAGTAGCTTGTCCTCTGTTAAGGTGGATGTTAGAGAAGTGCTCAGCTCTTTTATGGTCATAACCATAAGGTAATTACAGAGGGAAAGTGGTTTCCACTTGAATGTTATTTATGGTTTTTACATGTTTTCTGTAAGTGCGTATTAATTTCTATAACCGCTCCTAATGTTCTCCATCTAACCTTATAAGACTTTTTTTGAGTACTTGTACAAAGTAATGCTATTTTTTCCAAATAAGAAAAAATATACTGTATAAAGTTCTTAAGTTTCAGTTTAATTACAGATTAGATTCCAGAATGGATGTACCATAATTTCTTGTCAGTAGACATTTAAATCATCTGTTTTGTTTTTTAATTTTAAGCCAGGGTCTCACATACCCCAAGCTGCTATCGAACTCACTGTATAGCTGGAGATGACCTTGTGCTCTTGATCCTCCTGCCTTCATCTCCCAGTGCTGGATTGTGTTACCCTGCCCAGCTCAAATAGTATGTGGTAGTAAGAAATTGTTAACATTACAGTGAATTGTGTGTATGATTACTAACCCGTACATGTACCTCCTTAAGATAAGTGAAATTGCTTAGTCAAAGTGTACAAGCATTTCAGATTTTGTTATTACTTAGAAAAAGTACATCCATATGTATAACTGTCAGTGACAAGGAAAGACTGAATTTTCTATGGCATTAACACCTACATTAGCTTCTATCCTTTAGTAGTAGGTAGTGGTAGTGGTAGTAATAGTAGTAGTATACTATTTATTTCAGTGATGACAAAATATTTGGAAAATAAGGCCAATCTTGTGCATTTACACCTGGCCATGTGTCTTAGTCAGGGTTTCTATTCCTGCACAAACATCATGACCAAGAAGCAAGTTGGGGAGGAAAGGGTTTATTCAGCTTACACTTTCCACATTGCTGTTGATCATCAAAGGAAGTCAGGACTGAAACTCAAGCAGGTCAGGAAGCAGGAGCTTAATGCAGAGGCCATGGATGTTACTTACTGACTTGCTTACCCTGGCTTGCTCAGCTTGCTTTCTTATAGAACCCAAGTCTACCAGCCCAGAGGTGGTACCACCCACAATGGGCCCTTCCCCCTCAATCACTAATTGAGAAAATGCCTTACAGCTGGATCTCATGGAAGCATTTCCTCAACTGAAGCTCCTTTCTCTGTGATAACTCCAGCCTGTGTCAAGTTGACACACAAAACCATGTTATGTTATTGTCATACTACTCTTGGTTTCCTGTCACCCAAAATGCCCATTGCCTTAAAGACTATAGGTCTGAACATTACTGTAACTAGGCTTCAATAATAATAATAACAACAACAACAACAACTGGATAGCAATATAGAAATTAATTTAATCTATAACATGTCATTTTTTGCTTAATGACCACTTCATGAAAGAATGGGTTTGGTTTTGTTTTATTCAGCATATTGAGGATAGAGAGGAAGGAATGGATGTAGAAGAAGGTGAAATGGGAGATGATGAAGCCCCGACAACTTGGTGAGTTTTTAGAACTTAAGGTTTCCTGATTTACAAAGGTAACCCTTTAATGAGATATCAAATACTGGAATGAAGATAAAGACTGAGGGGAAAAGTCGTGCTTATAGGATTTTCTTATATATACCTTTCATGTGTGTTAAATAAAATAATAAACCCTGAATCACTAGTAGGCTGTTATCAGTTGTTTTCTAAATTATGGACAACTACTTAACTATTTGAGCAGCCCATCTTACACATACCCTAACCATGGCAACCTTAGCCCCTCCCTTCCATTAAACTATGGTCCTGGTACTCATCATGGTAAGTGTACTGATTTAATGACATGCAAAGAATTAGAAACCTCCCTTTCTCTTTTCTTATCACTCTTTTCTTACTCTGAGTTCTGAGCCTTTGTTGCAGGTAATCTCTTCATAATGCTAGTTTAGAAGCAGTAATGAGAAGGGGGACCAGAAAACCAAAGTCTTCCTGGGATATCAGAATAGTACTCTTCCATGTCTGAAACAATAGGCAATACTGTCAGTTTTAAATGAAACCCTGAGATTCCATCTCACACCAGTCAGGATGGCTAAGATCAAAAACACAGGAGACAGCAGTTGTTGGCGAGGATGTGGAGAAAGAGGAACACTCCTCCACTGCTGGTGGAATTGCAGGCTGGTACAACCACTCTGGAAAGCAGTCTGGCGGTTCCTCAGAAAACTGGGCATGACACTCCCGGAGGATCCGGCTATACCACTCCTGGGCATATACCCAGAGACTTTACCTGCATGCAATAAGGACACATGCTCCACTATATTCATAGCAGCCTTATTTATAATAGCCAGAAGCTGGAAAGAACCCAGATGTCCCTCAACGGAGGAATGGATTCAGAAGATGTGGTATATTTACACAATGGAATACTACTCTGCAATTAAAAACAATGAATTCATGAAATTCCTAGGCAAATGGTCAGAACTTGAAAATATCATCCTTAGTGAGGTAACCCAATCACAAAAGAACACACATGGTATGCAGTCACTGATAAGGGGATATTGACCCAGAATCTCAGAATACCCTAGACACAATCAGCATATCAATAGATTTCTAAGAAGATGGAAGGAGAGACCCCTGGTCCTGGAAAGACTGGATGTAGGGGAACGCCAGGACAGAGTAACGAGAGGGGGTTGAATGGAGAAAAGAGGGAGGGAAGGGGGCTTATGGGACTTTCGGGGAGGGAGGAAACGGGAAAGGGGAAGTGATTTGGAATGTAAATTAAATAAAATAAAAAAAAAAAGAATTTCCATAATTGCTGCCCAGAAGATCAAATTCAATTATATATTCACATAAACATTTAGGGGGCTGGAGAGATGGGTCAGCGGGTAAGAGCACCAACTGTTCTGCCAAAGGTCATGAGTTCAAATCCCAGTACCCACATGGTGACTCCCAACCATCCTAAAAGAGATCTGACACCCTTTTCTGGTGTCTGAAGACAGCTACAGTGTACTTACATATAATAAATAAATAAATCTTAAAAAAAAAAGAAAGAAAAACATTTAGAAGTGATGTGTCCCCAGATTTAACTCTTGTGCTTGCTTGCTAGTCATATGACCTTAAATAAGTGGTTTCCTACAGCTGAGTTGTGGGTCCTTTAAAAATGTAGCAGTGCCGCCTACTCACTGTGGTTGTTGAAAGGATTCAGAAATATGATGATAAAAAGTTGTCTACTAGGCACTTGGTATTTTTCATTGTAGTTGTTGATGAAACATAGTGGAAAACATAAAGCACACAGAAAACTGTCTCTTCATTTTCTAGTCATTTTCTAACCATTATTCATTATTCTAGTTGTGGTTACTCTCTTTATAGAGACCGATTTGTTTATATCATGGATAAAATGGACCTTTAGGGTCTACCTGTGCAACACTGGGCAAAAGTAGTAGGCACTAAGATAATGAGTTATCTGAAGTGTAAATAGAATCTCAGAAATACTCTGCCAGCTAGTTACTGCTTAGCACATTCAGGTCTCTTGTGAGATCATAAACTAGTCCAAAGGGCTGGCAAAGATGGCCCGTAAGTAAAGGTGCCTGTTACCAACTCTGACAACCTGACTTTGATCCCCAGGACACACATGGTGGAGAGACCTAACTTCTACAAGTTGTCCAAGGACCCCTCCGCTCATCCTATGACTCACACATGCACATACACACTAAACAAATGAATATAGAAATAGAAAACTAAATAAACTCAACCACAGGAATACTGTTTAAATATAGGATCTAGCACATGGCTATCTTTGTCTATTGTAAATAATTTTATGAATGGAGGAAGAAAGTGTATGGAGAATTATAATTCTTCATGAGTAACTGAGTTACCAGTTAGTCTTAAGTGAATTTAGCTGTTGGAGACATAGTTCAGTTGTTGAGAGTACTTGTTTTTAAAGCGGACCTAGGTTCGGTTCCCAGCACCCACATGGTGGCTTACAACTTTATAGTATTCCAGTTCTAAGGAAAGCTGATGACCTTCTCTGACCTCATAGTACATATACATATATACATGCAAAACTGTCATTAAAATTAATAAACCTAAAATAAAAGAACTGAATTTATGACTGGACTTGGTGGCACATATCTTTAATCCCAGCCTTTGGGAGCTAAAGCAAGTTGATCTTTATGAGTTCAAGGCCAGCTTGGTCTACATAGCAAATATCAGGCCAGCCAGGGCTAAACAGTGAGACCCTGCCTCAAAAAATAAAAATAATCACCACCACCACAACAACAAAAACGGTATTACAAAGCATAATATGTTACCCATAAATTTATAATATAGAGTCTAGTCTAGATTTGATTCAAATAATAAATGTTTTGTTTATCTTTTTTTGTTTTTTTCCCTGGAACTCTTAGCTACAGACATGTGTGAGCCACCATGTGGATGCTGGGAATTGAACCCAGGTCCTTTGGAAGAGCAGCCTGTGCTCTTAACCTCTGAGCTACCTCTCCAGCCCCTGAATAAACATTTTTATATTAAAATTCATGTATAAAATTCTGTAAAATTTTTCGTTGGACCAGGAATATTAGTGTAAACCTATAATCACAGAACCTAAGAGGATTAGGCTAGAGGACTCTCTTGAATGCAGTAAGACAATATCTCAAAATAATGACACCAAAAATGTTCAACATTTTTTTTGAAAAATCGTTTTGGAAACATTTCAGTTTAAGATACTTAGGTAGCAGTCTATTGTTTTGTTTTTCATGTTATGATGGATATTCCTTTGTTGACCATACTCTTAAAATTCTAAGCTCAAGAGACCTACCTGCCTCATACCCAAATGTCTGGGTTTGACTGCATCTTACTTCAGACATTCTATTTTAGACAGTAACTCTTACCTCTTAGTTTGTTATTGCTTACAAATGTAATACGTTGGGCCTACTGGTAAAGGCCTATAATTCTAGCTGCAGGGGAGTCTGAGATATGAAGAACCAAGATTCAGAATATACCAGATCCTATTTAAACAACTACCCTATGGATGAGTTTATGTACTTTTACATTTGTAAATTTATTTGTTTAGTGTGTATGTACATGCCTGTGCCAGAACACAAAAGCAAAGAACTGACTTGTGGAAGTCAGTTCTCTTTTTCCATTATGTGGGTGGAAAGATAGCAAAAACCTGTCTTTAAAAAAAAAAAAAAGCTAGGGGTGGTGGTGGTGCATGCCTTTAATCCCAGCAGAGGAAGGCAAGGCAGGTGGATCTCTATGAGTGCAAGACCCTGGGATTATAAAGAGAAACCCTGTCTCAAAAAAACAAAACAAAACAGAACAAAAAACTACTGAGGCAAAGGATGCAGCTCAGTAGTTGAGTACTTGTTTATCATGCGTAAAATCCTGGGCTCAATCCATTGTTCTATAACATTGTGCATGCATGAGTTACATACCTTGTGTGGGTAAATAGGAAATCTATAAGTTTTTAAAGAATAGTACAAGTAGACAGCAAATTGGTATTTGGTGTGTAGACTCTTTCAAGTTTATTTGAAGAGCTGGAGGTATAGCTCAGTGAAACTCTTACCTGGCAAACACAAACCCTAGATTCAATCCTCAACACCAAAAAACCAATTCATTTAGCCATGAAAGAATATATCCAGCAAAGGGGAATATAACCATCAAGTGGGAGAGGTTTTAATGTCTTAACCATAAAAGTATGTTGCTATTGCTTGAAAATTTACTCTGGAAAGGGGGCATATCTCAATGGCAAAGTATTTGCTGAGTTTGATCCCCACAGCACCACAGGAAATAGATGAAACTGTAAGGCACCTCACCACTGAGCCAGTTAAAGAAGGTTGGAAATAAGGAGAAGAAATTATGGGGACCTAAGTTTGAACCCTCAGAACCCATGTAGAACCAGGCACTGTATAATGCTTCTGTACTTCCAGAGTTCCTACAAGAGAATACCTGGAAGCTCACAGACCAGCTAACCTAGTGTACACTGCAGCAAACAACAGAGACTGCCTTGAAGAAGGTGGAAAGCAAAGACCTACATTCAACATGTTGTCTTCCAGTGTCCACACATGTACCTGCACTCACACACAAGGACAGCATACATCATAAACACACATACACATGCACACAAAGAAAAATGGCTAAAAACGAAAGATCCTTTTTTAGAAAGGATTTGTTTTTATATGTATGTGTGTCTATCTGTAGATATGTGCACATGAGTGCAGGTGCCTCTGGAGGCTAGAGAGGTGTCCAGTCCCCTACAACTGAAGTTGCATGCAGTTTTGAGCTGCCTTATGTGCCTAATAGCTGGCTAGCTGAGCTCCAGTCCTCTGCAAGACACTAAGGGCTGTTAACCGCTGAACCATATCTCTGCCCCTTAAATAAACAAAATATTCTTTGGGTGTCAAACATTAAATTGTATTTAGATCTTCTAATTACTGAGCTGAGACAAAGATGAACATATAAATGGTTGCATGATTCTGTCTGCCAGAGTTCTTTTTTTTTTTTTTAGGAAGATTCCCCTTGTCCCACATAGTATTGTAGCCAAATTGGAAGTTGAATCAGTAATCATAATGGAAAAAAGGCCTGCTTTTGTGATGCTAACTTGATTTGTTCCTTACATATTTGTCTTGTAATAGCATTTCCTAGAGTAGTGGGTAGATAGGCATTATCTATTTACATTGGTTTAAGTCTAGAAAGAGGTATTCCAGGATAGTACGTACTCATGGGTAGTCTAGGAACTCGTTTTTTCTGACTTTGTTTTTCAGCATATGTTTGTCCTTTTCCCTGTAGTGCAGTAAAACAAGGCCCACATATTGCACGTATGACTTCTTCCAACTAGTTTCACAAAAGTTTATGTCATTATTTCTTTTTTAAAAAAATGTATACTTCTTAGGGGATAGAAACCTTTTATGAGCTTATGAAAAAGTATTGTGGCCCAAGAGGAAAACGTTTATATGTTTGTCAAATAATTTAAGTGATTTAATACAATATTTATTTTATAGCTCTATTCCAATTGATTACAACCTGTATAGAAAATTCTGGTCACTTCAGGATTACTTCAGGAACCCAGTGCAGTGCTATGAGAAGATTTCTTGGAAAACTTTTCTCAAGGTGAGTCACAGATCTCTGAAGCTGATACTTCTCAGACAGTGGCATAGGTAGACTTTATCTTGTTCAAATACTTTTCACTATAGACCTCTCCCTCTGAGGGTTTTATTCCTATTATATAATATACAGAAACTAAATTGTGAATTAATTCTTAGCCACTGATTTTTGTAGTATAGTTTTTACATGACTTTAGGTTTAAAAGTTAGTAATTAAAACCTCGAGGGTTTATTTTTCATAGTAATTGCTGTCAACATAAAGTGATGATTGTTTTTCTCTATTTGAAGTATTTTTGAAGAGCACACACCAAGATTTATTGACAGGTAGGGAGCAGAGCTCACAGAAGGGAGAGAGCTTGGAAGAAGTTGCCCTGCCCAACTGTTGTTTTATTCTAGTTGTCCTATTAAAACAGAGTTCATAAAACTATAGCCCCAAACCAATTCAGTCTGCTTTGTAAAGAGGTTTGTTGGACTACAGCCATGAAGGTTTATTTATCCGTGATTTTCTACAGTGTGGTGACAGGTTGAATATTTGGAACTGACATCATATGTGCCACAAAGCCCAAAAAGTCTGCACCTTTACAAAACATTTGCCAACCCTGACTTAGAAAAATCCCCATATATGTCTTGTAGACATGGAAGACTGTGATTCAAATAAAAAACATAGTTTTTTAAGCAACATAAGTGTTCTGTGTTAATTTATCTTAGAGGAATGGCACCTGACAAATTGAGATTAAAATGGTGAGTGAGATAAGGGAGTTTCTTCTCAGTTGAATTACCATCTTACGGATTTGTTCGTCTTAGCACATAAAATAGCGTTGAGGCTTTCATAGCTAGTTAAACAATTGATTTTACTGGTAAGTTTTTTAAATTTCTTTAACAATTTTAATACATGAATTTTAGCATTTTTACTCCATTCCTTTTTATCACCACCACCCCAAAACCTTCCTTCCCAGCAAGTTCTCTTCCTTTTTTCATGTCTTCTTTCTGCATCTGACCCAACTAAGTTTAGTTAGATTTGCTTGCATGCATGTGGTAAGAGTTACTTACTGGAGTGTAGCAGTGAATTAGTGGCTATACCCTGAAGAAAATGATCTGCTCTCCTCAACAACCATTAGCTGCCAGCAGACCTGCAGGGGGCTTAAGGGTTCTTCCCCAATCCATGATCAAGTGCTGACAGGCCCAGTCTTGTGCAGTTCCTGTGCAGGTAACCACAGCTGCAATGAGGCCTTGAGTACAATAGCTGTGTCCTATCCAGAAGGCAACTTTTTGCTGCATTTCTCACCTAGTCCTCTAACCTTCACATCTTTCAACTCCTCCGTCTACCATGTTCTCTGCACTCAGTACTGATGACATATATGTTCTTAGGGCTTGAGCTCTCCACTGTCACTAACTCTCACATTTTGGCCACTTCCCATCCCCTGTTGCAGAAAGAGGCTTCTCTGATGAAATCCAAGCACAGCACTAGTTTGTTCATATAAACAGACTTTAGAATGCAATGACATCATAACCACCTAGCAAAACAATTCACTGGTAAATTTTTATATACAATCAGCTCTTCATATCAGTAGGTTCTATGACATCAGTCATCCATAGACTGAAAATATTGGAAAATTTGTGCCTATACTGCCTATATGCAGACTGATTTCTTATAAAAGTATCTTCATAGCATTTACATTGTATTAGATACTACTTATATGAGATGATTTAGTGAACTATACAGGAGGGTATGCATAAATACTATACTATAAATGAGATATTTCAGTAGCTTAAGATTTTTTTTTATTCCAGAGACAGAGTTGAGCAGACACCCAAGGGAGATGATTATGCTAGCAAAACGTATCTTTTTCTGTTTGCTGCAGTCTTACAGTTTTTGAGGAATAGTGTTTATTCCTGCTTTTAAATATTATAAAATCTCATTCAAAAGTGCTTTTACCCCCCCTTGTTGCTGTTAGAATTTTTTATGCCTTTTTGAAAATAAGCCTTAAATTTTACATGTTAACTGGGAGTAAATTCTAAAGTATTTGATACAGAAAATCATTTCATAACAATATCATTTTTCATAACAATGTCAAAGAAAACTCCTTTTTGTTCTTTGCAGTATTCTGAAGAAGTTTTAGCTGTTTTTAAAAGTTATAAATTAGATGATACTCAAGCCTCCAGGAAAAAGATGGAAGAATTGAAAACAGGAGGAGAACATGTATACTTCGCAAAGTTTTTAACAAGTGAGAAGGTACGAGGCTTCTTTTCCATTAAGCATGAGGCATTTTGTCCTAAACGTGCAGAGTCTGTTCATGTTCAGTAAAATTGCTTTTTACTTTTAGTTATAGCCAAGATTGGTTTTAGTTTGAGATTCCCATTACTTGAACAAGACTAACTTAGTAACAAAGTTTTTCTCCATTAAGTTACTTTAGAAGACTTACTTTAGAACCAATGTACCTAATTACTTTGAAGTGTATATATTTTAAATTTTAAGTTAGGATTTAATATGCATTTATAAAAATATTTTGCAATTCATTTATTATATAGTGAAAAATAAGGGGCTTTAAAGTTCCCTGTTGATTTTATATGCATTTCAGTGAGTTGAGTTTGAAGTGGCACATTGGGTTTATGTTTTGACTTACTCCTTTTGCTGGAAACATAGGAATGACAAGTAAAGTATAAAGAGAACACCAAAAAGAAATCTGTGCTTCCAGAAATCAATACCTTCATTGATCAGAAAGAGCACATTATGCCCAGTGGTAGTGGCACACGCCTTTAATCCCAGCATTTGGGAGACAGAAACAGGTGGTTCAAGGCCAGCCTGCTCTACAGATTTGAGTTCCAGCACAGCCGGGGATACACAGAAAAATCCTGTCTCAGAAACAAAATAAAAATAATGAATAAATAAATAAATAATAAGGAAATAGCAAGTTATGAGAGTGAAACTGAAGCCATGGTGGCTACGCTGTTTGACTGCAAGTAACAGAGGCCAAGTGTGCTCCCTGTTGGACCAGAGTAGAGCCACGTACTGCTGGAAACTGGGACTGTTGTAGAATTTTAACCTATATTACCAATATCTGCCAAGAGCAATGATTTTATAGGAAGTTACCAGCTCAGGAATAACAAAGTTATAGATTGTCTCTATCAGCTTACTCAATGACTGCAAACATAATGCCACTTATGATCTCATAAAGCAGGTACCCCCAGAAGTCAGAATACTTCTTCACACTTGAGCTCTTGGGCCATGATTGATATAAATGCAAAAACTACTTGATAAAGATGGGTGTACATAGTTAGAAAAGAAAGTCAAGTAAGTAAGTACCTCAAGAGAAAAACTTCCCATTCAAACACTGATTAATTAAAACTCCAAAGTTTAGGGAACTCTAGTTAAAGATCACCATCAAACCCAGTTATGGGACCGGAGAGATGACTCAGTAGTTAAGAAAACTGATTGCTCTTCCAGAGGTCCTGAGTTCAGTTCCTAGCAACCACAACCGTCTGTAATGGGATCTAATGCCCTCTTCTGATATTACTCATATACATATAATAAATAAATAAATTTTAAAAAAGACAAGAAATTGGAAAACAGAAATAGGTATAAAGACAGTAGAACTTTTTTTCAAAAGACAAAGCTACTTGAACATCAAAGAATTGGCAGGAAAAAGTATAAAGTTTAAAAACCTACATAACAAAGGAATGAACCACCAAGAACTGACTTGCACTAACTATATTCTTAAAACAGTAAAAGTAAAATTATGTGAAGTTGGTACTTTCATTATTATGATGAAACTGTGTGTAAGGACTGGATTAGGGATAAAAGATTGGAAAGCATGTGGAAGATTGAACAACAAAAGCACTAAACTTGATAGAGTACATCAGAGACCTGCACAAAGCAGAGGTTGTGTGTGTGTGTGTGTGTGTGTGTGTGTGTGTGTGTGTGTGTGAGTGATTCACAAATCTATGTGTAAGATCTCAAGGGAAGTTTTAGCAAATTTCAAAGATTACATACTGTACCAAACACAGTGTATTAAAATTCCAATGAGGATAATTTAAAAAGAGGCATATTTGGTAGCATAACTCTGTATTCCTGGAAGTTAAATCATTGCAGAGATCAGGCTTGGTTATATGTAATTTAGGATTTTATTAGTTTTAGTTTTCTCTCTGTCTCCCTCTCCCCCTCCCTCTCCCCCCTTCCCCCCCCCAGCCTTCCCCTCTCCCTCTCCATAGATCTTCCTGTGTAGCCCTAGATGTCTAGTGTACTCAGAAGACAGAGGCAGGCCAGTCTCTGAGTTTGAGACCAACCCGGTCTATATGTAGTTCCAGGAGAGCCAGGGTTATATAGCAAGACCTTGCTTTAAAAAAAAACAAAAAACAAAAAAAAAGAAAACCAAGATAAATTATTTTGACAAAGGTATGAGAAAATACTGATTCTACCACTTTAACACTTTTAAGTGTTAAAGTTAAAAACGTTTATTATTAACTGTGCCCGCTAGAGCAGCAGTTCTTAATCTGTCTTGTCACAACCCCTTTGGGAGTCGAATGACTCTTTCACAAGTTGTCTTAGTTTCTATTATTGAGACAAAATACAGTGACCAAAAAACAAGTTGGGGAGGAAGGAAAGGATTTATTTGGCTCACATTTCCAGATCATTGTCCATCACTGGAGGAAGTCAGGTCAAGAACTCAAGCAGGGCTGGAACCTGGAGACAAGAGCTGAAGCAGAAGCCATGGACGGGTGTGGCTTACTGGCTTGCTCTCCGTCACTTGCTCAGCCTGTTTTCTTATAGAATTAAGGCCACCAGCCCAGGGATGGTACCACCCAGCATGGGCTGAGTCCTTTCCCATTGAAAAATGCCTGACAGCTGGATCTCATGGAGATTCTTCAAATGAGGCTTCTTCCTCTCTGATGACTTGAGCTTGTGTCAAGTTGACACACAAAACTGGCCAGTATATATGGGTTGCCTAAGACCATTGAAAAACATAGATACTTACATTGAAATTCATAACAGTAACAAAATTACAGTATAAAGTGGCAACAAAAATAATTTTATGGTTGGGCATCACCAGAATGTAAGGAACTGTATTAAAAGGTTACAGCATTAGGAAAGTTAAGAACCACTATCCTAGAGAATCATATACTCACTCAAGGAAATTATAAGATTTGCTGTACTGACTTAAAAATGATGTGTAAGTGAACAATTGGAAACAAGGTTCTAACCCTCTTTACACACAGGGCAGTAATTTATTCAACAGAATTCAATGAAGAGCTCATAGTGGATGGTCTGGAACAATTGTCTCCAAATCTGACTTATTTGTAAATAAGCTTTACTTTATGTGACCATGATCCTTCATATACGTATTGTTTGACTGCTTTTGAATGAATACAAGTTATGACAAGACACCATATAGTTCCCATAGTGCATTGCATGTGCACACACGCGCACGCACACATACACACACACACACACACACACACACACTCTGACAATTTTTTTTTTTTTAGTCCCTGAACCTAAAGCTACGTGTATTAATGTGGGTAGATTTCAAACATAGTATTTTGTGAAAATAGCAAATTACAGAACAGTGAATGTAATATAGTTTGAGTATATCTGTATGGTATTTATAGATGCCACATACATATTAATACTATAAAATATGTATAAGAATTGTAATTACCAAATATGTGGGAATGGTTATCATAGCAGGAGAGGGGAAAAGGAATATGGAGGGTGTTAGGGCTCAGCAGGTTCAGAATGTGTTTTTTATTTTTAAACAAATGTGAAACAGGTAACTAGGTTGTAATATGTGAATATTGAACTGTTTGTGCCTTTTAAATTTTTGAAATATTTAATTTTAGATGAAATATTTTTGTTTCATGCTATTATTACAGTTAATGAAATTTTTAATAATGAAATACACTAAACTTTTTCCTAGTTCAGATTTGTAAAGTATTTTATGTTGAATTGATAGAAATGGAAGATTTCAGATTTAGCCTTTGCTTTACCAAGAATATTTCATGGAAATTTTTCATGAAAAATTGATGACAGAAAGCATAAGTGACCAAAGATGAGCCTTTTTTTTTTAAAGATTTATTTTTATTTATGTGAGTATATTGTTGCTGTCTTCAGACACACACCAGAAGAGGGCATCAGATCCCATTACAGATGGTTGTGAGCCACCACCATGTGGTTTCTGGGAATTGAACTCAGAACCTCTAGAAGAGCAGTCAGTGCTCTTAACCACTGAGCCATCTCTCCAACCCAAAATGAGCCATTTAATGTTTAGAATAATAATAGGCAGGTTGAGGCCTGAGCTAAGCAATTAGCAAAAGTAAAGAAGTATAAAAGGCCTTTTGTTCTAGAGACAAAAATGTTTACAAAGCAATATTTGATCCATGACATGATGAAAATGCTGGTGTCTAAAGGAAACGTGGAACTACAAAATGTGTGAATATTATAAAGGAAGAGTAAGGGTGAAGATATTTAGTCTCTGCTGTCAGTGACTGGCTCGTAGATTTAAATTAGTTCTGTCTTCTGAGCTTCATCTTCTTCTGAATATGGTAAGCAGTTAGTGTGCATGGTCACCTAGTATAATCTCAGCCTGTTCTGTCTAGTTGAGTGCTACTTTTAATCCATGTTCCTAGCAATTAAAGTTGACTTCCAGCATGAGATAAATGAAGAAGATAAATATAGTAAAGGGTACTTAGAGAGAGTCCTCTCTTAGCGTTCTATAGACTTATCATATAGCTTCTTAGTCCTCTTATATGGCTCAGTGGCTGTTTTTGTGTTCTGCCCCTGTTCCTTTATTCCTTTAGATTTGCTGCTGGGGGTTGCAGTTGAGATATTGCTTCCTCCAGATGCCTTCTTAAGAGTTTCTTAGACAAATGGCTATTACTTAGGCAAGTGAATGGTGAATTAGCCAGTTCTGAAGAATTGGCCTCATAAGAAAATCTGATGTGTTTTGTTTTAGTCATGAACCAGATAGCAGTTGAACATGAAATAGAGTTGTTGAGCAGCTAAGTATATGATTCTGGGGATTTGGAACAAGATCTGGGTTAAGAGTATAGATTTGGTATTTGATTAGTTTTTAAGTGGTAAATAGTATATGAGATCAGCTGGAGAAGAGAGGGTAGATTAAAGAGAGAAGTGTGAAAACAGTCTGAAGAAAACCAAGACTTAATCAGGAGGAAAGAGGGTGGGGAGACTAGGAAATAGAAGACTAAGGGGTGGGGGCGGGACTAGGAAAGTAGTGGGGGATGTAGAAGATTGAGAAAGCAGGGATGACTAGTTAAATAGGAAAGCTTGAGTTCATGGGAGCCAAGCACACTGAGTAGAATGAAACTAGTGCTCAGACTTAAATACTCAGCATATACTCATATCAGCATATACTCATATCAGCATATACTCATATCAGCATATACTCATTGGTGATCTTAGATATAAAATGGTAAGAAAGCCAAATCAGAGCAGGTAAAGGACAAGTTGAAAACCATAGATATAGCTGGTTCTTTTGCGTCTTTGCCATTTGGAGAGGGTGAAGAAAGTATGGTGAGGTATCTTTCAGGGAGGCTATATAATATCAAAATGGAGCTTGGGAAGAAGGAAGAGAGGGTAGAAGGGTCCAGAAGCAGGGGTAACAAATGGGGCTTGGTTAGACTGAGGCACAAAGATGAAAGGATTTTCTCTGAGTAGGAAGATGCAACAGAGGCAGATGAGAAAGCTGGTGCAGGTCTAGGTGTAGCTAAGTTTTCCTTTGGGGAGGAAGCAAGAAATTAAATGGCTTCTGATTAAATTAACTTTTTTTTCTCATGGAAAGCAAATAGAAATTGAGGGGAAGTAGTGTTTTTTGAAAATGGAAAGATTTTAAATAGGAAGGGTGGCTTTAAAGAACAAAGATTGCTGAGTAAAACAAAAATATTCCCCTTAGGGCATCAGTAGAAACAGTGTTTGCCCAGCCACATGATTTGTCTATTTGTTCAAACAACTTAGCTTTCTATCTGGATAGAACCGTAGGGTTGGTATAAAGGTGACTGAAGTTGTTATAATCAAGTTGTAGGTTTGGTAGATGAGACAGACTGTGGTACAAAAGAGTGTTCAATAAGTGGTTGAAAATGGTTTAGCCAAATCTAATTCACTAATTTTTTTTTTGCTACTATATTTTAAGTGCTTATATAAGTATTTACACAATACTGTTAATATACTTCTTGGCCCACAACACCTTAAGGAAAATCAATTATAATAAAAACAGTGTAGGATTCAGATAAGCAGAAAATGGAGAGCTCAAGGGTCTGTCTGTCTCAGTAAGACTAAAGTATTAGCTACTGGGAGCAGTTCAGAGTGAACCCTGAAAGGATATAAGATTGGAATTTCTCCTCCTGGACAGGACTCTGAGAAGAAGACTCCAGAGCTGAAATGACTAATAGTCTAACTTGTGACCATGCAGCAAACATCAAAGTAGAAGGGCTTTGCCTGTCAATTGGTGTGGAATCCAGAAGCTATGTGGCAGGCTATTAAAAACATACTGGCTGAGAAGGAGGAGAAAGAGGAAGGAGGGAGGGAGGAAAGCAGAAGGAAGGCAGGAAGGAAGGAAGGCAGGCAGGCAGGACTAAAGGCAGAACTACAAGTGTGTGGAAAGTCTTCAGCAATCCTTAAGCTCTGTAGGGGTGGTGTTATCAGAATGTCTTTCCTTTTCACCACCTCTCGCTCTCAAAGTAGAAGCAGCTAGGTGGTAGGATTGCTAGAGAACATCCTCATTAATGATCCTCAGGTCCACTCTGCTCCATGTTCTGTAATACAGTTAGAATGCAATTTAGTTCTCCAAAATCTAAAGAGAAAAGCCCATTTTTAATTTACAGATAATTTTCTTCTTCTTTCTGCTCAATTACTTAACCCCGTCTCTTTGTAGGACTACAAAATGAGTGGTGCCCTTGCTGCTCTGTTTTTGGGCTGAGCAAGGAGTAAGCTCGCAGCATTTTTTTAATGAAACAGAATCTTCTATTTCTACAACTGTATAATTTGTGCTTTTAATCATACTTGGTTTTAATGTGTTGTTTTGTGTGTGTGCTTATATTTTGAATAGTTGATGGATTTACAACTGAGTGACAGTAACTTTCGTCGACATATCCTGTTGCAGTATCTCATTTTATTTCAGTATCTCAAGGGACAGGTCAAATTCAAAAGGTGAGTTAATATGTGTAGTTTATAAACAGTGACAATGAGAAGACCTTGCAAAGAATATGCTTTAGGCCCACAGGCCACAGGGCTTTGGTTTTCGGGGGTGTTTTGGTTTGTTTTGATTGGGGGGAGGGTGTTGTTTTGGAGACATGGTTTGGGTCTGTAGCCCTGGCTATCCTGGAACTCAATCTGTAGACCAGGCTGGCCTCTAACTCAGAGATCTGTCTACCACTGCCTCCCCAGTGCTGGTATTAAAAGTGTGTACCACCACTGCCTAGCATAATTTACTTTTTTTTAATTAAAAATTACTATTACGGGGAGGGGTGCCATGGTGCACCTGTGGAGTTCCGAGGACACCCTTCAAAAGTCAGTTCTCTATCATAGGATCGGGGTATGGAATTCAGGTTGTCAAATTTGCATAGCAAGAGCTTTTACCCACTGAGCTATCTCACTAGCTACTACATGCCTAAAAGTACTTCTGCTGCAGCAACCAGACAGCTAGTTGGGAACTTTAGATGTACAATATTTGTTTTAGGTAAAGTGTCAAAATATACATTTGATAATGTAAGTCTCCTGCAGAATCCCAGACTTTCCCAGTTTTTATTTCTAGTGCATGGCAGTCTCTGTTACCTCACCTAGGCATCATTCTAAATTGTAAACTAAGGAAATAATACCTTTCAATAGCATAAACTTTCTAGGATATTAGAACTGAAAGAATCAAAGAAAATCTTGAAACAAAGGTGAATTCTAGGCACTAGGAAGACAACTCAGTTGGTGAAGTGATTGACGTGCAAACATGAGAATCCAAATTCATTCTCTATCACCTACATTAATAATCAGGTACAGGACACACCTTGTAATCTCAATAATGCAGGAGAATCTCTGAGGCTTACTGGCCTCCTAGCCTAGTCAAGTCACTAAGTACCAGGTCTCAATAAAACACCCTTTTTCCACAAACAAGGTGAAAGGCACTTGAGGAATAACACCCAGGGTTGACCTCTGCCCCCATATGCCATACACTGTTCTATTGTTTAAGGTTTTCATACAGTCTTGTCAGGATCTGTATTGTATCTAAACCCCTCCAACAAAAAGCATACCATTTATTCTTGTCTTGTCCATAACTGAAGCCAGAACCCTGTTGCTTGTACACAAATCGGTGCAATGAGCTGCATAAATGGCATGGCATTGTTGCCTACTGGATCCATAGTCCTGTGTTAGCACTTACTGCAGCTCCTTCAAGTGGCACATTTTGGTACACCCAAAATGTAATTTTTTTATTCTTCTATTTCAAAGTTTAGTGTGATATAGAAAGATCAAGGGCTTAAAATCAGACATAGGTTGAATTAAAGCTTTGGGCTTTGGGGAAATCACTGTATCAATGTATTCTCTTTAATATGTGCATGAAATGGTTCTGCAGATTCAAATGACAGTTCCCGCAGCAATAGTTAATGGTAGCTGTTAATAATTTGTTTTGTCAATATCCTTTTCCATTGTATTTCGAGTCAGTTTTAAAGAAAAATATAACATGCCTATATGAATATGTATCATATAGGGTATTATGTTAATGCTCAGATTTTTCTCTGTGTTAAATTTATGAAATATTTATTATTACTCTGTAGTCAGACCAGTTAATTGAATGTCTTATTTGCTTTTATACTTTCATGACTTGAATTTTAACACTTGACAATGAAGTGCAAGAATTTTCTCAATAATTCTCATATTTGTCATGGTTCTTAGTAATTTTTCACACAGTATGGTTAATTTAAGGTGCCATGAATAGCCTCAATATAAAAACACATGCTATAACTCAGACATGCATTTGTTCTTTCTTTCCCTAGTTCAAATTATGTTTTAACTGATGAGCAATCACTCTGGATTGAAGATACTACAAAATCAGTCTACCAAGTAAGTCCAACATGCAACAAACCCATGATTGAAAAAATGGAAATTTAGAATTTTCTTTGTTTCAGCCCCAAATAGGAAAATAAGGATAAAGTTAAGCTCAGGTACAAGAACACAAACACTTCTTGGTTCTCTGCCTACAAACCACTCCTATGATGCAGAAAGTTGTTGAAACCTTAGTATATTCTTTCTAATCACAGCTGCTATCTGAAAATCCCCCTGATGGAGAAAGATTCTCAAAGATGGTAGAGGTATGTATTCGGTCACTAGTTAATTTTCTTACTACCAAATATGATTCCAAAATATTGTTATGCAGATATGTATGTCTTTTGTTTATCCTAGCATATATTAAACACTGAGGAAAATTGGAACTCATGGAAAAATGAAGGTTGCCCAAGTTTTGTGAAAGAAAGGTAAATAGATAATCACAAGAAATATGAACAGGACATTTCATAGAACATTGAGCATTCATGCGTTCACAGAATAAGTTGGTGTTATTGAGAATACTGTGTCTGTTTGCCCTATAATGTAATTTTGTCTTCTGTCTGATTGAGTGTTCTAGCATATTATGAAGCTTTTGTATTTTAGGGTAAAAGCAATAAGTAGCTCTCTCTTGCGCGCGCTCTCTCTCTCTCTCTCTCTCTCTCTTCTGATTGTTTTGCTGTAAGTAGGATTAAATAAATCCATGAGCTTGTGCACATTAGGCAGATGCTTACCATATATCTATATACAGCCCCTAGAATATGTATGTTTTGTTCACAGAGCATCAGATACCAAGCCCACAAGAATGGTGCGGAAGAGAGCAGCCCCAGAAGACTTCTTAGGCAAAGGGTCCAACAAGAAAATCCTGATTGGAAAGTGTGTCCACTCATTTTCCTATGTTCTTGATTGCTATTTTTATATTTTGAAAGTATTACTACAAGAACTCTCCAGTTGGGCTATAGAGTTAAGGCTAGACTGACAGGAACTCTCCAACTTTTCACATCTACATGAACTTGTATTTGGTACATATATGGGTGACTAAAGCTAACCATACCCCATTGCTCAAAACTGTCGTCATGTGAATTCACGACTTAAGCCTTCCTGTTGTCTCCTTCCTGTTGTCTCCTTCCTGTTGTCTCCCCTTTGAGAGCCTTGGCTCCATCCAGGCTGGTTGTCTTTTCTATGCCATGGACAATAAAACTGCTTGGCCCAGTGCAGCTCACTTCTGTTTACTGCTTGGCCCAGTGCAGCTCACTTCTGTTTACTGCTTGGCCCAGTGCAGCTCACTTCTGTTTACTGCTTGGCCCAGTGCAGCTCACTTCTGTTTACTGCTTGGCCCAGTGCAGCTCACTTCTGTTTACTGCTTGGCCCAGTGCAGCTCACTTCTGTTTACTGCTTGGCCCAGTGCAGCTCACTTCTGTTTACTGCTTGGCCCAGTGCAGCTCACTTCTGTTTACTGCTTGGCCCAGTGCAGCTCACTTCTGTTTACTGCTTGGCCCAGTGCAGCTCACTTCTGTTTACTGCTTGGCCCAGTGCAGCTCACTTCTGTTTACTGCTTGGCCCAGTGCAGCTCACTTCTGTTTACTGCTTGGCCCAGTGCAGCTCACTTCTGTTTACTGCTTGGCCCAGTGCAGCTCACTTCTGTTTACTGCTTGGCCCAGTGCAGCTCACTTCTGTTTACTGCTTGGCCCAGTGCAGCTCACTTCTGTTTACTGCTTGGCCCAGTGCAGCTCACTTCTGTTTACTGCTTGGCCCAGTGCAGCTCACTTCTGTTTACTGCTTGGCCCAGTGCAGCTCACTTCTGTTTACTGCAAGGGCACTGATGATTTAGGTCTGTCACCTTTCAGTTAATTCTCTATTTTTTATTGTTATTGAATAGTTTCTGAGAAATGGTTATCATTATATACAGGGGGTCACCACCCCCAGACCCACTACTTATGTTAAATATGCAGTTTTATGATATACTGTGAGGATGCTATCAATACAAAATTATGTCTGCCTTATTTTGTAGTGAGGAGCTAACAAGGCTGTGGAATCTCTGTCCGGATAATATGGAAGCCTGTAAATCAGAGACAAGGCAAGTATAAAACTTTTGTTAGTTTTCTCAATGTTCAGTAAAGTATAATGAAACCTTTTCTTAGGAATGATCAAAGCTTAAAAGTTTATTATGGTTAACTTGGGGCCTGGCAGAATATGATTTACTGTAAAACACCTAGAAATGCTGGTAAATTTTTAGAGATTACAAGAAAATAAAAGTTTCATGAAGAAATGGGATTGACTTGATATTCCAAGTGAATGAGCAGTAAAATGGTTCAGTTTGAGGTACTCACAGAGATGCAGGAGATGAACCTGAGTATGGGAGACACTGCCTGCAAAGGAAGGGGAGCAGTGGGAGATAAGAATAGGACATACCTCCCTGGCAGTAGAAACCAGAAAGCTTGTCTGTTTCTGCTAGGGGTTCATGAGAAACAAGAACATTTTTGTACTTTTTGAACATTTTGCAGCTGACATTTTTAGTACCAGCAGCAATTGGGAACCCAAGGCTAAAATTGTCAGCTAGGAAATCCTAGGCTGGTGGTAAAATCTGTCTGAAGGATGGAGCTATTAACACAGGGACAAGCCCTAAAAAAATTACCATCCAAATTTACAGTCAAGGAAACAATCTACCCTGAGTTTCATGAAGAATCAAGAGAGAGCTGGGCAGTGGTGGCGCACGCCTTTAATCCTAGCACTTGGGAGGCAGGTGGATTTCTGAGTTCGAGGCCAGCCTGGTCTACAGAGTGAGTTCCAGGACAGCCAGGGCTATACAGAGAAACCCTGTCTTGGAAAAGAAAAATAATCAAGAGAGAGATGGCTCAGTGGTTAATAATGTTGGCTGTTCTTCCAGAGGACACAAGTTCTATTCATAGCACTCATTCTCTCCAGTCCTAGGAGATCCAACATTCTCTTCTGGCTTCCATGGGCACCAAGTGGTGCACAGATGTACATGAAGACAAAATACTCATATATACTCACAAATAAGTAAATGAAGCTAGAATCAGATAAAGGCTGTAAAATAAAGAAGTAGCAGCTAAAAGCAAGAAAAACTTGGCACTGTCAAAAAGGGCCAGATAGTTAGGTGTGGTGGCTCATTACTGTAATCCCATCAGCTGGAGACTTGTTAAAAACAATACAGTACAAAGTTGAGCCAACACCCAGCAGAGAGAACACGAGTGTGAAGGAAGCAGGACTAAATAGGCGTAGTTCATAAATTCTTTGGTTCAAGATGTCTGGGCTTAAATATTAAATAGATAAATCTGTGTATGTGAAAATGAAGGATGAGTGGAGAAAACAGCCTAGAAAAGTAAAATTAAACTAATAGCAGGCTTCAGAAACAAAAATCAGAATACAGTGGAATAAAAGCCTCACAGAGTTATAATAACAGAGTATATAATTTTTTTTGTTTGGTTTGGTTTTTCGAGACAGGGTTTCTCTGTGTAGACCAGGCTGGCCTCGAACTCATAACTCCATCTGCCTCTGCCTCCCAAGTACTGGGATAAAGGTGTGTGCCACCATTGCCTGAGTATGTAATTTCTAAAGCAAATCAGTGCAAAGGTACAGGGAGAGAGAGAGAGAGAGAGAGAGAGAGAGAGAGAGAGAGAGAGAGAACATGAACCCAAAAGCACACACAAAAAAAAGATTAAATTCAAATGAACAAAAACCAGGCATCCTGGTGTTAAGACAGATTGATAGGTATTTTAAAATTTTTAGCTACATATTGATTATAAAACACAAACCATAAAAACAAAGATATGAAAGAATAAAGGTATGATAGGCAGAGCTTAAATAGATACCAGACAAAAGTCTTCAAAACAGAAAACATTACTTAAAAATGCAGTCATTGCCAAAAATAAAAGAAAAATACTCATCAGAAGTACATATTTACCTAAGCTTTATTTCTTAAGAAATAATCTCAAAAATTTTGACAGGCTTTAGAATGAGAAATTAATCAGTACATGTCTGCAGATGAATTCTGACATACCTTAAAGTCTCAGTGTGACTTATTAGTTTAGGTTCAGTTAATTCTGGTATGGATAAAAATAATACTAGTAGATACAGGCATAAATTGAAATTTTCTAACTTGCTGGTAAATCTCAATTGCTATTCAACCTTTGGCTCACCTTCATTTATGAACATATTTGTAAAAATGAATAGTACAGTCCATCATAGTGCTTGGTCTGATGAAATATAGAGTGAATAGTTTTTAGACCTATACCTTCTTTATTGTCCCATTTTAGAATTGAGCTTTCAATCTTTATCTTTTTTTTTTTTCCCCTTCGGTATTTTTGAGACAGGGTTTCTCTGTATAGCCCTGGCTGTCCTGGAACTCACTCTGTAGACCAGGCTGGCCTCGAACTCATAACTCCATCTGCCTCTGCCTCCCAAGTACTGGGATTAAAGGTGGGCACCACCACTGCCCAGCTAGTCTTTATCTTCTTAAAGAGATCTAGAGAGTCCCTGCATTTAGGTCCTAGGTGTAATTACCACATATGGATACTGTTAAAACTCATATTGCCACCATTTTAGAGTATTACACATAAACCTCACTGTTTACTTTACAATGACCAGAGAATACATGCCAACTTTGGAGGAGTTCTTTGAAGAAGCTATTGAACAAGCAGATCCTGAAAACATGGTTGAAAGTGAATATAAGTAAGTAATGGTATAATGAAATGATGCTAATTTTCAGCATGTTTTCTTAGGAATCCTCTGTATGCTACAGTTAAGTCAGCAGAGTAGTGCTTTTCGGTGAGTTTATGCATGCAATTCACATTGTTATAACATCAGTGCCTATTTCTTTTTGCTCTCAAACATGACGGAATAACCATTTGAAATTGAAGAACCCTCAGCCCTCATCCCACACTTCCTTCTGACCTTCACCTCTACTGTTTATTCTCCACAACAGTCTCTCCTGATAGCCAATTTAGTTTTTGTCCTCACCCACCTCCCAATCTTGTCAGCCCATCCACTTGAGGCTGTGTTCCCTGTCACTCCACTGCAATAGCTCCCAGAGTATTCTTTTTTTCTTTGTTTTTTTAAGCTCCCAACAGCATCTGTCAGTAGACCTGTCTCAATATTGGTGGAACCATTCAGTGACCTTGCTGCCCCTCTACCTGCCTCCACATCTCTGCCTTACTCTAAATTCCTGAAGTAACTTTTAAGATTTAGTCTTTTATCTAAAGTGTCCCATGTGACAGCATAGTTTTAGTTTTTAGGAAGGTGTTCTGAAGTTGTGATTTAAAAGCACGGGCCCTCTTGTCAGAATGCATAGATCCCCTTCCCATGTGCCACTAGAACAAGGTGTCTTATTCTAACAAATAATCCCTGTGCCCCTTTTCTCATTTGCTACATAGTAACCACTCATTTCACATTGTTATTCTGAAGATTAAATAACTGATTTTGATCCATGCATAGCATGTAGTTAGTACACAACATAACTAGCTTTGACCCTGTGATAAGTTTTTACATACTCCAACCTCTTGTGTTCTATCTTCCATGCACCAGAGTGATCTTTAAAATAAACAGCTTAGGCATAGATATATACACCTTTAATCCCAACACCTAGAAAGTAGAAGGCAGTTGATTTCTTTGCCTGGTCTATACAGTAAGAACCTGCCTAAAATAAATACACACACTTGGTAGCACAAACATAATCCCAGCACTTAGGAAGCTGAAGCAAGATTAAGTTTGAGGTTAATGTGGCTTAAATAACAAAGTAAAATATGCACAAGTTTCATGCTTAAAATTAACTGTGTATATCCTACAGTTAATAAGAGACCACTAAATAAATCAGATTGCAAGTTGTGCATTTGGGGTTTGCAAAGTGGGCAAGAGTCCTAAAAAGTCCAAAGTGGGCTCCATTGTGCTCAACTGCAGTCTTGTCATTGTTGGTGGTGGGGGTGGGGCTTAAGATTTCTCATGGGTCTTTGTCTCTCGGTTTCCCATTGTATTCTTGACGTCAGTCATTACTGTGGCTACTGGATATTTGCTCTTTTGGCATTCTGAGCCATTTTTTAATTCATTGAGGTTGATATTATGTGAATTAAAGATTAGCCATTGTATATAGAGTTGTATAGAATACAACATATATAAGTTGTATTCTATACAACTCTATATACAGGTCCCTTATTCAAAATACTTGAAGCCATAAGTTTTTTCAGATTCCACATTCTTTTTCCAGATTTGGAACATTTTAGACCTCAGCAGGTAAGACAAATTAGACTTTGAAACATTTTAGGTTTTAGATTATAGACATTAACATGATAAACAGAAATATGAAATAATGAAAACACAGATCTATAGGTACCATTACAGATAATGGATACAATTATCTTTTTTTTCCTATCTTTTTCTTTTCTTCTGTACAACTGGATGAATGGTTTCTATGCAGTGTCTAGTAGCCAGGACTAGGAACATAAGACCATTGACTTGCCATGCCATATAGACTTTTAAATTATAAGATGGTATACTTTGAGCTGTTATTTGCAATAGAGCATAAAATTTCGTGACACTCGTTACATGAAAACAACTATGGAACTGAGTAACTATAAATTACAAGGGTGACATCTCTTCTTATAGAGCTGTAAATAATTCAAATTATGGATGGAGAGCTCTTAGACTCTTAGCCCGGAGAAGCCCTCACTTCTTCCAGCCAACCAACCAGCAGTTTAAGAGTCTGCCAGAGTATCTTGAAAACATGGTGATAAAGCTAGCCAAGGAACTTCCAGTAAGTGATGTGCTTCATTTTTCCCATTACCCTAGTAGACATTATCTGCTTTAAAACTGTTATCATTATTTGAGCAGAATTCAATTTAGCTTTTCCCACAAAAATAGTAATCTGCAGATCACCATGTTTCAGAATGAGGGTGAGGATGTTGTTGAATATACATTTATGGAGAAAATGTAAAACCAAGAGATACCGGTAATTTTCTGTGCAGCTTGCAATTTACCCAGTTTTAGAAGTACTATCTTCAGTAAACTAGATCAGATTTTCGTCTTTGTCAATGTGTTTTACTGTCTTTTGTCAAAAGCAGGATCTAAGAGTGGTAATAGGTCACCTGGCAGAGTCTTTTCTACTCTGTTCTTTTCCACTGTTTTCTTAACAGTATGGTAATGATGGACGTGGTCAGTCTCTATTGTCCCTTAGACAAAACTGCCTAAAGCTTAGGTATTTGCAAACCTATCTACTCATGCTTCTCAGTCCTCCTTCTACCCAAAATCTTACAACCTTATAATTACATAGCTAAACAAAAGCATTTCCAGTTATCTTCAGAAACTGGTGTTCTTTTAAACATCATTGTTCTTCATTTACTATAGCCTCCTTCTGAAGAAATAAAAACAGGTGAGGATGAAGATGAGGAAGATAATGATGCTTTACTAAAGGAAAATGAAAGTAAGAATTGAATTTTCTTGGCTATTTTACAGAATTGGAAAAGACTGGGGGATGTTTGTTGAGTTATTTAATCTGCTCACTTCTATCATTTTATCTCACTATCTTTTGACTTAAAAGAAGAAATTAAGAACATTAGTCACTTAAAATACATTTTATAGAATGAAGTAACTAGTGGGAATTGGAAGGAGTATCTCTTCTACAGGAAAGTGTTTCTAATTAAAATAGCTTTGAGTGTTGCCTGAATTGTGGTTTGGTTTTTTTTTTTTTTTTTTTTTTGGTTTTTTTTTTTTTTTTTGTTTTGTTTTTTAAAGGAGGTATACAGCCTATGGAAAATTTCAAGTTAGGGGACTAGTAACCCAGGGGTCATTTTAGCTTTGCAGTTCTTTCAGATACTTTAATTGCACACCTCTACATTTTACACATAATTTATATCCTGTTTTCTAGGTCCAGATGTTCGGCGAGATAAACCTCTAACAGGGGAGCAGATAGAGTCATTCGCCAACAAACTTGGTGAGCAGTGGAAGATTTTGGCTCCTTATCTGGAAATTAAAGACTCTGATATTAGGCAGATTGAGTGTGACAGTGAAGACATGAAGATGAGAGCTAAGCAGCTCCTTGTTGCCTGGCAAGATCAAGAAGGAGTTCATGCAACAACTGATAACCTGATTAGTGCACTAAACAAATGTGGATTAAGTGACCTTGCAGAAAGTCTAACTAATGACACTGAAACAAACAGTTAGCTTTCTTTCTTTCTTTCCTTTTTTATTGAACAATGATAAGATTTTGTTACCAAGCAGCATTTGATAAAAGGTTCCTGGTTTTGGTAAACAATAAACACTTTTATAACAGCTATTGTACAGTTGGCTGGTGCTCCAAAAACCACATACAGAACAGGCATTGAAGTGGAGGACAGGGTGGGAAAATGGTCAAAGTAAAAGGACCTCAAGATCACAGACTAATATGAGTACTACTTATGAGTATGTTATAGTCATGTCCCAAATTAGTGTCCTGCATGCTGTTATAAAATTTATTCTGAAATCACAAGGTGACACTTCTGAAACCTTAGGACTGTTCTCTTATTCTCAAAGTGGAAAGCAGAGGATCGGCAAAGGACAGATAGTTTAAGTGGCACTCTGACATGTTTACACTACAACAGCAAGCGTTCAAACTGATAGCCAGGGGCCTGCAAAACCTAAATCATTTGCTGATTGGCCCAAACAGAAAATGTTTGCCAGCCTCTAACTTTATGTGAAGTGGACTTTAAGAGCCAACTACTCCTTTAGCTTTACAAAGATTACTTGACCTCCTCTAGTCTTTAAACACCCAGGGATTTCCTGTCAATTCACTTGAGATGTGAAAATACCCTGTATGTAGCACAGCATGTGCAGTGTGGGCTTGAAGTTACATGTTTTGTTCCCATACAGCATTTCCTGTGGGTGTTTAGGTCACTAGTGATGGGGTACTGGGCAACTGTTAAGTGCTCTTGCTTGGACTATGCTCTACTAGCTGGGGAAGCAGTGACTAAACACAACCCTAGCCTCCAGATGTCTTCTTCATAAGCAAATTAAGGCATGTTCAGGAATTGAAAAGGGAGGAGAATGGTTTTTCTTTGCCTCATCTCTTACATTCAAGGATGCATTCTAAAACACTTAACACCTTATTTAAAAAACACTGATGGAAATTCAATTTCTACTTTAAAGAATTATTTTTGGAATGCTTTTTTAGGCCAAATAAACTATCGCTAAGCTTTTTGTATAATAGTTTTTTAAATTCTTAATGCATTCTAAACGTGGCTTTGGCGTATTTGTTCTAATCCTACCTCACCTGGTTTAAGGAGGAAAACACAGGTGCCAAATTACTTCTAAAACTTCTAGCAAATGGAATCCCAGGGGTCATGACATAAACTATTACTGTACACAGTACATTACTCATTCCAAGTTTCACTCCCCATTGTGAGGAGTCTCAATTGCTAATAATGTTTAAGTTAGCAAACTATTTATAAACCTGAAATGCTGAATTACCCACAACAGTGTTACAGTTTTATTATCCTATAGGAATCTTGGGTACTTTACAGAGCATTAAAACATAAGGTCCAAGATGTCATGATATTCCCAAAACTTTATTAATAACCAACTCAAATCAGACCAATTCACTAATATGCAACACTTCATCCTTGCTAAGGTTCCTGAAACATTTAAGGACTTACTCATTGGCTAGATCAATAGATTAATGAACAGTACTCTTGGTAATGTATACCTTAATTTTAAAAATCACTAATACTAACTTTCATAGAGACTTTGGGAAAGAAAATAGAAACAACAAATGTGAGGGAATGAAACTGATCACAGAATTCAGTGTCCAAAGGAATTCATTACAACTTTGTATTTTTGAAATAACACTGGCCAAGCTAAAAAGTTTCTTGTATTTTAAATGGATGCTTGACTACTTAGGATTATTAGCCATTTGCGGAAATTGTATAGTACTGAATTCATCTGACTCTTCAGCCAAGCTCTAATACTAAAAAGAGACGATGTCAAAAGTTGTTAATCCCTCTTTTTCCTTATTTATTATTAAATATCCTCAGTCTCTAAAAATAAGCAACCAGAGCTTGTTTATACATTATGATTACTCAAAAACTAATGCAAAATTAACATATAACATATAAACCACAGTACATTAGAGACACAATAATAAGTGTATGATCAAGTGTGTTCTTATTGATCACAATTTATTGTAAAGTCATGAAAGGCCAGCAACAGTCAGTCTGGACAATACTTGATTGCACCCAGTTGATGGGATGTGGACAGCAGCACTGAGTTACACAATGAGAGCAACACTTTATTTTCCACCTTCCTAGAAAATATTGGCTAGATAAGGCAAAGGATGGGCAGCTACTGCACGTTGATATTAACCATGCAAGAACAACAAATAGGTGTGCAATAAACACCATTGCTAAATCTTGGGCTGAAAAGGGAAGGGATAAAATTGGATTTCAGCCAAGAATTTCTAAGTATTAATGCAAAAAATGAGATTTTAAAGAATGTCTTGAAGCTACCTTTATACAAGGTAGCACCCAAACGTAATTTTCCATAGATGCACAAGTGGCTTGGTTCTGTTCTTGTTCTCTTTAGAGCTCAAGATCATAGAATTGTTCAACAACAACAACAACAAGAAAAAAAAAAACATTTATTTCACACCTAGGCATAAATAGCTAAATTGAAGATTACTGTTCACTTTCTTCTTCCATTATTTCAACTCTTCGAGGCCCATAAAGCAGAACATAAGCAATGTGCCAGTCTCCACCACCAGACAGCCGCAGAATA
This sequence comes from Tokudaia tokunoshimensis, assembly GCA_036184795.1. Lineage (NCBI taxonomy): Eukaryota > Metazoa > Chordata > Mammalia > Rodentia > Muridae > Tokudaia > Tokudaia tokunoshimensis. Next base: position 351,288 of record BTHU01000017.1, read on the forward strand.
TCTTCTGGTGTTACAATGCTGACCTTATCGTCATCAAATTTGATCCATTCATCTAAATTAAGAAGATACATGCCATTATTTTCAGAGTTTAGTACAAAAGGGACTGATTTGATGTGCAACAATACTCCGCCTGATGAACAGCTCTCCAAATGTGGCCTAGGGGCCATACAGGTTCTCTGATTTCAAGAGTTCCATGACATCACAGCTATCTCAATGCTACTTCTAATGCATGATCTGCCATTCTACCCTGTTTCCAGTACACACTGCAGTTCTCCAAAGCTTCATGATGTATGCCAATGCAAGTATGAACACAGACAAATACAAAAGGAACTAGGCATTTACCTTGGTTGCCAAGTACTTGCTCAGCATGTGCAAGATATCTTTGGCTTGATCCCAATAATAAATTTATAAGAATCCAGCCATGTTAAGCTGGACAACAGGAAGGCAAAACGTAAATCTATACCACTTTGTGATATTTTCTCCTTTGGAAACTGTTTTAAGCTAACTTTCTCAGCCATAACTGCTGATATTGTAAATCTGGATATAAAAGATAAGCAAATTTTGAGGGCCTTAACACTAGGGTCTCACTTGACAGGACTAGTGAGAACCTGAGTTTTGATCGCCACACAAAAGCTGTCTGTGATAGCTCCTGTGTATATCCCTAGTTTTGAGGAGCTAGAGAAAGCAGCAGTTTCCTGGGCTCCCTGACTAGCCAGTTTAGCTCAATCTAGCTCTAGGCTCAGTGAGAAAATGCGAACGGAAGATATCCAACATGGACCTCTGGCCTATATACACATGCACCCATATACATACACATACCTGAATACATACTGGCAGTTTCTTTCATTTTTAAAAGGCATGAAGTTCACAAACAAAAACACCCACAATGCTATGAAGTTTGTAATAATAAAGTAGCAGTTATCAACTGTAATAATACTCTTTACCTTGTTTTCTTTTCACCCATGATACATAATGACCCGAAGAACTAGATCTTCCCTGGTGAGTTAACACTGCTTGTAAGTCATAGTAGCCACAATTATTGGAGCCAATATCTTAAAGAGAAGGGATTCAATTAAAACAAGCAACAAATAGACATGTGCTCTTCTCAAACAAAGTAATAATTATCAAGTTAAGATTGGAGAAACACTGCTCTACTAGACTCCATTAAATATTACTGTGCAGAGCTACAATTAAGTTTAAAGCACCACTTTATTTAAGTCATATTAAGGAAATTATTTTTCAAGAAGCCTGAATTTAGACCAGGAATGGTAGCTTATGTCTGTCACACCAATACTTGGGAAGCTAAGGTAGAGTAGAAATAATCTTGAGACCACCTGTAGCTACATGGTGAATTCCAGACCATTCTAGACTACTGAGTCAAAGGAGAGAGAGTATGAGCAAGAGAGAGAAAGCGCATATGGTATATGATTAAAAAGATAAATGGTAGAATATGCAATCTAACTTAAATGTATACAATCGAACTGAGACATCCACTTACCGTCAGCAAATGAAAAAGGCTCATACTTAATCTCTTTTGGAGGACTATTCTTGTCATTCTACAGAGAAAAATCTTAATTTTAAATTGTGATATTGGAAATGAACACATTCTTGTTGAGTAATTATATAAATATTTAGACTATACAAATCACTGAATCACAGACAAGATAACAGTCTGCCTTATGAAATAATTAAGCAATAAACTACACTTACAATATAAACTGTAAAGCCAAAGACTTCAATAATATGCAGTATTATCACAGTACAATAACATGTTGCCTGGATATATGGCTAATGTTAAGCCACTAACTAAAATTTTAACATACCAGAGGTATAGCAGTAAGGTTAATGTACTCTAGAATAGCAAAAGAAAACAACTCCATGACTTTATCCACATACTATTAGCCAAACTTGTTGGAAATAATCCATGTCTATGAACCTGCAGGAGCAAAGGCTACCTCAAAACAAAACAAAAAAATAACCAGAACAAGAAGCTAAGTAAAGTTTCAGCACTTGAAGCCATGCCAACTTCCTTTTCAGCCAAAATGAACAAAGGCCTACACTAAAAGTAGTAATTTAACTAAAATGTAGTAAGAATTCACTACCTCAATTCATCTTACTAATAGGGAAAAATTAAACAGGCCTCAAAAATAACAGAAAGCAGGAAACTCAATAGGGCCAGACCTTAAAATGATCAATAAAATTGGGAATCCTCAAGAAAAGAGACAAATTTCAGTAAAGAAATGGGCTAGATTTGCCCTACACACATGAAAACAGCTAATAAAAATCACCCAGAACAATTCCATAGACAAATGGGACCTGCTAAATGAAATTAGTCAATTACGTAAGAACAACAGATACATTGTGAAATAGATCACTTGAATAATCCTGTACCTGTCCTGTAGTTTCAGGAAACCGAATCAAACCTTTGAAAACTAAGAAGTTTCCAAACACTGATTATTTCCACAATTAAACAGAAAACAATTCTACCAAGTCTGTTTGAACAATAGGAAAAAAAAAAAGACAATAGCTCAGGATGTAACATCAACACCAACAAAGCAAGTGATGTCACTTTCAGAAGCATTAAAAAGAGCAAACCGGAGACCACAAGTCCAGTCCTTATAAGGACACTCTATTAGTTATGTATAATATTATGGCACATGCCTGAAATCCACACACTTTGGAGGTCTGGAGTCAGGAGGATCAGGAGTTCAAGCTACCCTCAACTGTCTAGCAAATTCATGGCCAGTCTGGACCCCATGAATCCCATCTTATAAAACAAAAACACTGTAGTATGGCCAGGGAACAGATATACAAAGGATTGGAATAAAATTGAAAACTTCATAAACACATTGACATCTATTGTCAATTTGATCTACTAAGATGCCAGGATAATTTAACTGGAAAATACTAGGTTTCATTTTTTGTTTGTTTATTTAATATCCTGGAGATCTTGATAATCATATCCAAAAGAATGGATCTGAACATCTTATCAAACAAATTAATCAAATACCTAAATAAACCATCAAACTCTTAAAGTTTTTTCTCTGCCATTAACGAGGATGAAGAGATAAAATCACAGACTTTGAGAAAAATACTTGCAATCTGCATAACTAAGAATTACAATCTACAACAGAATAGAAAGTTCAGCAAAGGACACACATGACAACCAAAACATGAAAAACAGTATCATTAAGGTAGTACCACACACTTATCTATCAGCTCAAATGAAAACTAGTAACAACAGCCAAGGCCGGTCAAAGTGTTGTGAGTCAGTCAGGCATTGCTGACAGGAATATAAAGCAGGTATCATTTAGCACTTTCTTGACAAACTGGGCATTTACCACTATGCAACACAGCAATTACACTTTTGGACATTCGTTTCAGAAAAATTAAACTCCTGCTTACACTAATTTCTGCAAATAAACATTTTACCAGCTTTATTCATAATAGACAACTGAAAATGTGTCATTTAATAGAGGAATGGTTTAACTAAAGAATGCCTAGACAAGGAAATACTATTCAGGGGCAAAACATTAACTACTGACATACAAAACCTGGATGACTTCTGGGAAATTATGAATTATAAATGAGTCAATTCAAAAGTTTATGTCTAAAAAAATTGGGAGTTTAATTTCATATAGTAACTTTCTTGAAATTACAAAAGCATAGAAACATGATGAAGGATAATGAGACTGTACTTCCAATTACAATGCCTCACAAGGAATATCATCACTATGAGAAATGCAGACTGCAGAGCAAAGACGATAAAGCCATGCTTGTTGTACTACATTAATGCATCTACAGCTATAAGAGGCCCACGTCAAGATATGGGTACCTCCTAACTGAAATGCAGACTGATCATTTCATAATAGTTAACTCCTGAGCACTAAATGAAGGTTTAAATGGCAGTGGTAAAAATACAGCAAAAGGAACCTACTGCATTTGGTTGCTGATTCACTTTCTTATCTTCTAGATCCTTGAATTTTGACCGAAAAGAGACCATTTTCTCTTGAAGTTCTGGTGTACAGAGTTCATACACATCCAACATAAGAGGAAATTTAACATCCTATAACAAACCAAAAAAAGAAAAAGAACAAATGAAAAAGGACAATTATTCAAAATACATATAAATTCTCTTCTTTTGTAATACAGGGTTTTTCTGTGTAGTCCTGGCTGTCCTGGAACTCAGAGATCCACCTGTCTCTGCCTCCCGAGTTCTAGGATTAGAGGCGTGTGCCACCACTGCCCGGCCATATAACACTCTCAAAATAATACTTTCATAATTCAAATAATGTTGAAAATTAATCTGAGATGTCACAGTGAGCCATGAAATTGGGAAGCAATATTGCTATAACGCTGAGGGAAAATAGGAGCAAAGAGTGAGGAATAGATCTCACCAAAACAAATTATATGCATATTCAAAATTCTCAACACTAAAACAAAATTAAAGAGTGATCTGATTCTTTTATACAGTAACTACTTTTCAAGATCTTTTCCCATTAAATAATCAAGCCCATACACATGACCACAGAAACTACACTTGTATGACAGAACAGTGATTCAAAATAGGTGAGATGCTATAAAAGTAATGTGTCCCAATGTGGTGTTTAAACTAGCCACTGCTTTTCCATGAAACAATTTTATACACAAACACTGAAAAGTTAAAGAGCATATTAATAGTTACAGTAAATAAAAACTAAAGACCAAACTTCATCCTTTACCTATAATTATCAGAAAATGTTATAAATTTCAGCTCCAGAGGCTGGATTCATACACCTCTTTGAAAGGTAAACTGTACACACAGCAAGGCTGCACAGTTCAACACAGCTCAAGGTATCAACACTTAAGCTCTGTGCTGCTTGAATGCAATTGCAATGTGCTTACTGCATCTGTCCTCATTTCCAATCTAATGTAGGGCAGGATTTTTGGTGAGTGCAACAACTAATAATTATCTGTGGATCTTTTAAAAAATATAAAAAGGTGACTCTAAGGCTTAGATGTTTGAGATTGTAGAAAGAAGCCAGGCAATTGTAAAACAAAATGGATAATACATAATTCCAATAAACTGTGAGCTAAGGATCACCTGTCTAATGTTAATCACCTCTAACCATCTCAAAGCTATCCTTAATAGGATAAATAAATCTATTACAGGTTAGGAATTGCCTTCAGAGGATTATATTTAATATACAGATTGAAATTCATTACTAACCTTAAGAACTTTGGCGTTCACAGACTCTTTCTCTTTATAAAAAAACCGAACCATTTGAATAGTTAAGTAAGCAGGTAGCCGGCTGATCTTAGACTAAGGAGAGAAATGAGAAAAATTCTTTTATATCTAAGGCCATGTAAGGGTTATTTTGTTTTTTGGGTTTTTTTGATGGGAGCACATAAAAACAAAATTAGATAAAATTAACTGGCACCCATTCTCGTTTCTGCATGTGTGTAGTGAGAATCTGCATGTGTATTTACATGCATGTTTACAAGTGTGTAGGCACTTGTATACGTGCAAGAGCACATGTGTGAATGTGCATGTGGAGTAACTGTTCCGACTAGTCCAGTCAGCCAGCTCCACCTCCAGCACCCTAGGATTAGAAACAGGAAGTCATGCCTACCCAGCTTTTTCATGAGTTCTGAGGCTCCAAACTCCAGTTCTCAGGCTTGCAGAGCAAGCAGTTTTCCTTCTGAGCCACCTCCTTCCCATTGAACCCTTTCAATGAAATGGAACTCAATCTCAAAAGGAAATATATAACTTACAGATTTGATGTACAAAGCATTTCTCTGCAATGTTGGAGACTGTTTAGTAATTTCTTCCTGAAGTCGCTAAAAAGGGCATTACAAATAACCAAACATCAGATTTAAAAACTATTCCCTGCAACACAAAATCACATATCTAATTTTTAAAAACAGCACTACTATTATTCATCAGTTAATTTATCCCAATGAATAACAATTAGAATAAATATAATATAGGAGGCTTTTTAAAAAAATAATTTGCTCAACACTTAAAAGGAATCATATATACTATTAAGAACTCCTCTGAAAGGGTCAAGGATACCACAAGACCACAGCCCACACAATTAACTAAGCAAGGCTCATAGGGACTCACAGAGACTAAAGCAACAATCAAAAAGCTTGACACGGGTCTGAGCTATGTCCCCTGCGTATGTTTTTATTGTGTAGCTTGGTGTTTTTGTAAGACGCAAAACAGTGGGAGTGAGGGTGTCTCTGACTCTTTTGCCTACTTTGGGACCCTTTTCTTCCTACTGGGTTGTCTTATCTAGCCTTAATACTAGGGTAAGTACCTAGACTTGTTGCAACTTGATATGCCATGTTTGGTTGATATTCCTGGGAGGTCTGCCGTTTTCTGAAGTGAAATGGAGGAGTGAGTAAACAGAGAATAAGGGGTAGGGGAGTGAGAGTGAAAGTGGGGAATGGGACTGGGGGAGAGGGTTGCAATTAGGATGTACTATAAAAGAGAAAAATAAATTAATTCTATAAAGGCTCTGAATACAATGTTGCTCTAAGTCAAGGTATACTGTTATTTTATTAAATAATAAAGCCTTCTGTGACCCTGTATCTATGATTTATCAGAATACTCACACTAGAAATTAAGAGAATGTAGGAAACCCTTGTTCCTCATGCATTACATATAAAAGCCTGCCAGCATCAATTAGGTTAATTAACAAACTAGGAGGAATTAACAAAGAAAACTTGTTAATCTAAGTCAGAAGTTCTTAACTTATGTGTCATAACGACCCTTTCACAGGAATTGGACTTCATATATCCTACATATAAAATATTTACATATGACTCAAAACAGTAGCAAAATTACAGTTATGAAGAAACAAAAATAATTTTATGGTTAGGGGTCAGCACAACATGAGAAATTTTATTTCAGGGTCACAGATTAGGAAAATTAAGAACCACTGATCTAAGGGATGTGAAAAAAAATCTTACTTCCTCTGGTCACATTTGTCTTCATTTTCAAAGTGATGCAAAAGTGACACAAATTAGTGCATGCTATCAAGTTGTCATCTAGGACTCCCAAGTATTCCATTGCTATAATTTTACAAAATTAAGAAAACTGCCTAAAGAATCCTTGCCACAGCATTCAATTCTAACTCAATAACATTCACATTTTATTTTGCATGCCTTCTAAATTGAATTCAGTAATGAATGAAACTATGTTAATGCTTCATGAGATAAAAGTCCAACTGAAATGTGAAGAATTATACAGGTAATTCTTGGTATACAGAACAGCTGTCTTTATTGATGACTCCAAGAGCAATGAATTAGTAAACACTGAGCCATGCTCCTAGGAGAAACTTTGAAGATTCCTGCAAACTTGTGGCTCACCTTTCCATCAACCAATCAACAGATAACCTATGGGGTGTTTCCATTTAAAGATATCTTACTTTACCTACAGGGTTGAACCTACATAATAGTACCTAACTCACACTCAGACCAAATGCATTTTCTTCTTCATAAGGCACATTATAGTATCATCATATTTAGGAATGCTGCATGATTGGGGATAAATTCTAAACACCAAAATTACCAATAAAAATAAAGGACCACCTTTGACTTTACAAATTTTAGCCAAGAGACATATCCATAAATATGGAACCCACAAATGAGGCCCAACCATGATTTTCTTACCAACTTAAGCCCTGTGAAAAGATACTTCACTTCCTGGTTAATGAAACAACTAAGTTGAAGTTGATTTTCCTTTCCTTTGGTGACCTCTTCTTCTTCAGATTCTGTACATTTCATGCTTTGTAAATTAAGGAATGGCAACAGGTATTCAATTTGTTAATTAATCTTGAAAATAATAAATTATTCTAGAGTTATTAATAGTCATTCATTTATTTATTCTAAATATTAGTCTCCCAATATTCACTGCAACATGCTTAAGAATGTTCATTTGCCTACGAACTTTATAAAAACTGAGTATGTGTTTAAGAAAAACAAGAACTAACGCTTACAAAATATAAATTGTGATTATGATTCTTATGTATCTTAATAATCCAAAGATGAACAGAGATATTCTCCAAATTTCTACCCTTAACCCAAGAAACAAGTTCCTTGATTTCATGCACATTATTAATATACCAATTTCACATAACTGAAATTTCTCTGAGATAAATTAATGTTCTTAAGAAAAAAATGAATATCCTTAAGATATATAAATATTTTTAAATAAAGTACTTGAAATGTTTATTCAATTAAATCATACCAACACCACCACAGCTCCTTCAACTGGTTATCACCATCGTAATCACAAATCATGACAGATACAGTCCCCGACCAGTCTTCCTCAGTTTTATTTCACCCCCTTACCTTGAGAAAATCACCTTTCTAAATTAGACTTTCACTTATGGACTTCTAATACCACAATACTACATACATACATACATACATACATAGGTCTCTACAGTTTCCCCCGGTAAAACAAGAGAAGTGCACCGTCTGTTCTTTGGTCGATTGTTTTTACCTCTTAACATAATGTTTTTGAGATTTATTCATGTTGATAAGTTTAGCTCTGAGTCATTAATTTTAACTGCACAGTAGTCTACTGTATATTATATCATAAACTGGAAATGTTGATGAAACATTCAAATTGCCTATAGCTCTTTTCTATTACAGTGTAAAAGTCCTTGGTGAATGTTCCAACTCAGACTTCACTATGCACACTTGCAAGTATTTCTCTAGAACAGGACAAGAGTTTAGAGTTCTGGGTAGAAATTACCCAGAATGCTTTTTTTTAATTAGATATTTGCTTTACATTTCAAATGGTATCCCCTTTCCTCGATACCCTTCCGAAAACCCCCTATCCCATCACCCCTCCCTCTGTTTACACGCCCCCCCCCCAATTTCCTGACTTGCATTCCCCTATTCTGGGGAATCGAGCCTTCACAGGACCAATGGCCTGTCCTCTCGTTGATGTCTGAAATGGCCATCTTCTGCTACCTATGTAGCTGGAGCCATGGGTCCCTCCCTCCATGTATACTCTTTGGTTGGTGGATTAGAGTATTGGTATTAGGTCTTCTTTGAAGGTCTGACAGAACTCTGCATTAAACCCATCTGGTCCTGGACTTTTTGTGGTGGGGAAACTATTAATGACTGCTTCTATTTCTTAAGGGGTTATGGAATTGTTTAGATCATTTATCTGATCTTGATTTAACTTTGGTACCTGGTATCAGTCTAGAAAATTGTCCATTTCATCTAGATTTTCCAGTTTTGTTGAGACTAGCCTTTTGTAGTAGAATCTGATGATATTTTGGATTTCCTCAGTATCTGTTATTATGTCTCCCTTTTCATTTCTGATTATGCTGATTTGGATACTGTCTCTGTGCCCTCTGGTTAATTTGGCTATGGGTTTATCTATCTTGCTGGCTTTTTTCAAAGAACCAGCTCTTGGTTTTGTTGATTCTTTGTGTAGTTATTTTTGTTTCCACTTGGTTGATTTTAGTCCTGAGTTTGATTATTTCCTGCCATCTACGCCTCTTGGGTGTTATTTGCTTCTTTTTGTTCTAGAGCCTTCAGATGTGCTGTCAAGCTGTTAGTGTATGCTCTTTCCAGTTTCTTGTTGAAGGCACTCAGAACTATGAGTTTTCCTCTTAGCACTGCTTTGTTTACCGTAAGTTTGGGTATGTTGTGCTTTCATTTTCATTAAATTCTAAAAAGTCTCTAATTTCTTTCTTCATTTCTTAAGTTATCGTTGAGTAGAATGTTGTTCAGTTTCCATGTGTATGTGGGCTTTCTGTTGTTTTTGATTACTTTAGGTTGAAAGTTGATTTTATTCGATATTAGAATAGCTACACCAGCTTGTTTCTTGGGACCATTTGCTTGGAAAATTGTTTTCCAGCCTTTTACTTTGAGGTAGTGTCTATCTTTGTGCCTGAAGTGAGTTCCCTGTATGCAGCAAAACGCTGGATCGTGCTTATGTATCTAGTCTGTTAGTCTGTCTTTTTATTGGAGAATTGAGTCCATTGATATTAAGAGATATTAAGGAGAAGTAATTGTTGCTTCCTGTTATTTTTGTTATTAGAAGTAGAGTTATGTTTGTGTGACTCTCTTCTTTTTGGTTTGTTAAAAGATTAATTTCTTGCTTTTCCTAGTGTGTAGTTTCCCTCCTTTTGTTGTTTTCCATTAGTTATGCTTTCATAGTCTCTGGCAAGAAATCTGGTGTAATTCTGATAGGTCTGCCTTTATATGTTACTTGTCCTTTTTCCCTTACTGCTTTTAATATTCTGTGTTTAGTGCATTTGGTGTTTTAATTATTATGTGATGGGAGGAATTTCTTTTCTGGTCCAATCTATTTGGAGTTCTGTAGGCTTTTTGTATGTTTATGGACATCTCTTTTAGATTAGGGAAGTATTCTTCTATAATTTTGTTGAAGACATTTATTGGCCCTTTAAGTTGGAAATCTTCACTCTCTTCTATACCTATAATTCTTAGGTTTGGTCTTCTCATTTTGTCCTGGATTTCCTGGATGTTTTGGGATAGGAGCTTTTTGCATTTTCTTTGACTGTTGTGTCAATGCTTTCTATGGTATCTTCTGCATCTGAGATTCTCTCTTCTCTTATATTGTTGTTGATGCTTGCATCTATGACTCCTGACTTCTTTTCAAGGTTTTCTAAGTCCAGAGCTGTTTTCCTTTGTGATTGCTTGTTTCTACCTCTATTTTTAGATCGTGGATGGTTTTGTTCAATTCCTTCACCTGTTTGGTTGTACTTTCCTATAATTCTTTAAGGGTTTCTACCTGTTTAACCCTGTTCCCCTGTATTTCTTGAAGGGAGTTATTTATGTCCTTCTTGAAGCCCTCTATCAGCATCATGAGCTGTGATTTAAATCCAAATCTTGCTTTTCCGGTGTGTTGGGGTATCCAGGACTTGCTGTTGTGGGAGAATTGGGTTCGGATGGTGCCATGTTGCCTTGATTTCTATTGGTAACGTTCCTATGTTTGCCTTTTGCCATCTGGTTATCTCTAGCGTTGGTTGGTCCTGCCCTCTCTGGCTGGTGCTTGTCCCTCCTGTGGCCCTGCAAGCCTGTCTCAGCATCCCTGGGTGACCGGCTCTCCCCTGGGACAGAGTGCTGTGCCTCAGCCCAGCTCCTGGGTGGAGATATAGCCTGGAAGGACCCTATCCCAGTTGCTCTACCACTCCTGTGTTACCTGCGCTCCGGGCTGCACCTGCCTGCTCAGTCACGGGAGAGTAAATGGTGGTCTCACTTCCAAAGCCGGAGGTCAAAGCACTCCCTACAGACCAGTTCTTCCCTGGCAGGATTTGGGCTGTGGCTCAGCCCAGCTCCTGGGTGCAGGTGGAGTCCAGACGGACTCTGTCCCAGCTGCTCTGCCACTCCTGTGTTTCCTGCACTCTTGGCTGTACCCGCTTGCTAAGTCACCAGAGAGAAAATGACCAAGATATATACATGTATCTAAAGCTCAAAATTCCCTGAAAGACTATTTCATTAATTTCTAATTCTCACAATTATATGTTTTTTAGGCATAGAAACCTGAGGTCTTCAGTACCAATCAGCCAACTATGCTTTTTAGTGACAATTACTTCTTAAAAATTATGAATACCATTTGGTTCAAAAAGGATACGTAGTTTCAAACTCAACACCAAAAAACTGATCAATTAAGCTTTTCTTTTTAGAAGATGCCACTGCTGATGCAGATGAAGAATCCATCTGCAAAATTAAAAAGAAAATTCCAGTTTTACTTTTTGTAGATTTCAACACAATTCAGTTTGTTAATACATATTTAATATTTTTAAATGATTTTAAATGATTTAAGATTTTGTACTTCATTCTGATTCAAAAACATTACCAAAAGATTAAACATGTACACAAACATTAATAGGTTTAGAAACAGACTAAAATGCAAGTCCACAAAATCTAAGTACAGGCTGACCATCTAAAGTATTGCAGAAGATACCTTCATTTTTTAAGGTTTATTTATTTATATGTACGAGTACTCTATATGCGTGTATGCCTACATGACAGATGAGGGCATCAGATCTCATTACTGACGGTTGTGAGTCACCATGTGATTGCTGGGAATTGAATTCATAACCTCTGGGCTAGTATTTAGTGCTCTTAACTGCTGAGCAATCTCCCCAGCCTGATATCTACCTATTAAGATTTAAAGCCTTTCAAAGGAAAAAAAAATTAAAATAAAACACAAAGCTGTTGAGGTTTGGTCTGTTGCTATGTAGTGTATTTCATATTGTAGTGTTTGGAGAATTCAACTGTGTACATGGTGATATATACTGATACTAAACTGATAAATGTTTGGAGTTCCAATTGATTTCTGCCTGGAGTTCTGAAGGGAATGATTCTGATATTGCACATTAGAAAGGACGGCTATTGGGCTGGAGAGATGGCTCAGCGTTTAAGAGCACTGACTGCTCTTCCAAAAGTCCTGAGTTCAAATCCCAGCAACCACATGGTGGCTTACAATCATCTGTAATGAAATCTGATGCCCTCTTCTGGTTGTCTGAAGACAGTTATAGTGTACTTACATATAATAAATAAATCTTTAAGGAAAAGAAAAAAGAAATGATGTCTATCTTGGAGATGCCTTTACAGATTGAAACTGATGATGCTCAGACATACATGTTCATTAAAATACAACAGTTTTATGGACATCATGGCATGAAGTCTATTGTGGAGACAGCATACAGTCCTACAAGCCAAGCCATTATAGAAAGACATACCAGGACTTTGAAAGAAATGCTCATAGAACAGAATGGGAATATGATATCTTCCAAAGATGGTTTAAAATGTGCTTTGTTAACTTCAAATATTTTAAAAGCCAATAAAACAAACAGCACAACTGCTAAGATACACTGGATTTTAGAAAGGACTGCTGAATTGGATCCACCTATAGAAGTCCTAATTCCAAAATGGAAGAAATGAAATATATTATGTTGGGGAGGAGATTCTACATTTGTCCAACAGGAAAAGAAAAGTTCTATCTTCCATCCAAATTATTACTGGGGAAGAACCCTGAAGATCTTGGCTACAGACAGAAAGAAGGATATTGGCAAGATCAACAAGACGGGTAATGCATGTGCCGATCCTGCTCTGAGACTGGCTGAGACAAAAAAAAAAAAAAGTATCTTTGCATAGCCAATAGCTCTAGTTGATTACAAAACCCACAAGACTTTTCATACCATTCTTAAAAATGTTAAATATAAAAATTGATATTACAATTATTCAAAATAACTTTTAAATAAAAGTTGTCTTTCACCTGCTCAAACCAAGACTGAGCAGGAAATCAATTTTAATTGATCTGTATACCTTACACATTCCATACAAATGTTTTATGGAACTCTATATTGCTTATAAGGCTTGTATGTTGCAAAATGAAACAGAGGGCAGCCCTGCCAAAATTCACCCTCAGGAATGCTGAAATACTGAGACCTGCTGTTTTTACTCTCTCCTTGATCCAAACAACTGAATGGAAGCTGTTTCTTCTAAAAACTGGACATTTACAAAACAGCCTTGGTCCAGCCTTTCAGACTGTTCCACCTGGACCTTTATTTAAGCCTGCACTTTCTCAACATACAAAGACTGGACAACAAAAACTACACTAGCTTTCTTAAGACTAACCATTTTTCTAGATTTCTTGGGCCCCCAAAAAAAGGAATTCTTTTTGGTAGAAATCTTTATATTTTGATGTAGAACAAGTTATATTTTGTTATACCGATACAGAATTTTGTTCACTGATACAGGTTTTTCATTGGTATAAATTTTTGTATATTGATAAAAAAATCTGAGATTAACTTTGTTACAATATGTATGTTTCAACTCTTAGATAGGCATTGTGCCTATGCACCTCATTTAAAAATACAAGGTTTAGTCCCATTCCTTTTAACCGCTGCCATTATGCAAGTTAACAGTCACTCAATTAAACTCACGGCCTTGTCAGATACTAGTCTAGATTATCACAAAAATATACGCCCTGGGTTGTACTGATTAGTACTGGGTTGTACTAATTAGCTGGAGACAGGCAATATTTGCTTGTTTAGATATGCTATGAATAGATAGATGATCTTCAAAACTCTCAGAGACTCACAAAATATGGCATTTAAAGATGTTTTTATTCATTTAAGTCTCTTATTAATTGAGACATGTCAGCTCCTGGCAGCACCACATAAGACCTAGAAGAAGATGATGAGCATAGAAAGGCCTCCATATGGAGTTGCTTCAATTGTGGCAATATAGCCACTGGGCAAGGAAATGATCTAACTTTACTACAGAAAGAATGCTGCTGTCCAGAAAAGTAAAACAGATACAGCAAAGTCAACTGCCAAACTCTGCAAAGACAGTCCTTCATAATTCCTGCTTCACAAAAGGTCTGTCAGATATTCTGGGCCAGAGGGCTGAAGATAGATGCTCCAATGTTGTAGCGAATATTGGGGATTGTCCAGGCAGTCAGCTGTCTCTGTCATTTATGATTTTTGGAAGCTATGTCCTTGTGCTTCCTGCATACTCAGGTAATATTTATTTCCTTCTCAGGCCTCTGATAGTCATAGTCTTACAATAAGCTTAAGTTGTTTAGGATTTAAGATATTCTAGGTCTAAGAATTATTTTTAGGATGGTAATGCAAGTTACGATAAAAACTGATTTAGATACAGAACCTTAAATTCACCAAGACAGGATAAATAATAGAATACTTTCTCGTGAGTTGCTAAATATGAACAGACTGGACTGGACTTGCTGAATATATCTCTTACATAATAATTTTCATAATAATTTCATAATTGTTCCTAGTATGTGTTGTTTATTATTATTATGAGAAAGAGCCTTTTTATTTAGACAAAAAAAAGGAGGGGGATTGTTGAGGTTTGGTCTGTTCCTGTGTATTTTAATGCTGAATTCTAGTCTAGGCCAATGAGCAAATTCTCATGTTTACAAGCTTTTGTTGTGCAAACCTTGTTCCTTGATTTAAAACAATTGGTTACATAAAATTGGCTACAGCCAATTACTGGAGGAATTAGAGGTAGGTGGGTTTTGAGTTACCTGGTTGGGAGTGGAAAAGAGAAGGGAGTAAGGAAAGACCAGCTGGAGAAGGAGAAAGAACAAGAGAAGAGGAAGCTGCCATGAGGGGAGATGGACCATGAGCACATGGCCAGAAGAAACAGCAAGTATCTGGGGTACACTGCTGGGGAAGCAGCCAGGCCAGCAGTTAGAAGAGTAGATTAGGGGTGACCCCCAATAATTGTAAAAACAAATAAAATAACCATAGTCTGAGTCTTATTTATTTGTAAATTAGTCGGGGATAAGCTTGAATTGGTTGTACTACACAAAGTGGCATAATGAAAATCTCTAATCACAAGTACACTGCACTTACCTCTCTACCAGAATCATCCTCTATGGCTTCTAGTTTCTGTTGCAGGACTCTCATCATTTGTATCCAGCATTCATTAGCATCCTACAATATAAAATGAGACAGGGTTTAAATCTATAAAACTCTTTCAAACTCTTGTTTCCTTAGAGAAGGAAGATAAATTCTTCTTTAAAATTTATCCAA
Organism: Tokudaia tokunoshimensis; assembly: GCA_036184795.1. Classification (NCBI taxonomy): domain Eukaryota; kingdom Metazoa; phylum Chordata; class Mammalia; order Rodentia; family Muridae; genus Tokudaia; species Tokudaia tokunoshimensis. The sequence continues at coordinate 366,833 of BTHU01000017.1, forward strand.
GCAGATCTGGGTATGATGATGCACACCTACAATCCTACACTTGGGAAGCAAAGATAGAAGACTGTCTGATCTACATATTATCCCAGGCCAGTTGGGGTTACACAGCAAGACCCTGTCTCAAAACAAACACCACTGTTACCTGGACACAGCAGTGCACATCTTACTCTCAGCACTCAGAAGGTCTAAGGCAGGAAGATGGCCATCAGTTTGAGACCAAACCAAGTTACATACATTTAAGTTGGAAGCCAGCCTGGGTTACATAGCAAGACTCTGCCTCAACAGGTAAAGTAAAACACCTGCTGCCAAACTTGATAACCTGAGTTTGAGCCTTGAAATCCACATGACAAAAAGGGAAAACTGATCCCTGACCCCAGAACACTGTCCTTTAACCTTCATATATGCACAGTGCCACACATACCCCAAGCCCACATATACACATTTCATACAAAACAAATAGAAATGTAATTCCAATTTTTCCAAAATTTTTAAATGTTTATCTGTATGTGTTTTCCTGAGTGTATGGATGCCACAAAGACCTTAGATCCCTGGAACTGGAGTTGAAAGCCAACTGATTTGAGTACTGAGAACCAAACCTGGATCCTCTGAAGAGTAGACAGCACTCTCCACCACTGGGCCATACCTTCAGTCCCTTAATTGTTATTCAGTCGTCCACAAAAACATGATTACTTTAATCAAACTGGTATAAGATTTTTCAAAAAGTAAAAAATTTCAGAAGATTTGTCTACAGATTTTGTGCTCTTAATTGCACTACACTATTGCAGATATTTTAAAATATTAGTGAATACAAAAAAGGTCCTGGTAGTGAATACACATACATAGGAATACACATTTACATGTAGGGGCTGGAGCCCGACAAAGGGTGAAAGTTGAAAATTTGAGGAAGGGAGCCACCATCACATAAATGACCATCAAGGACAATACCAAAACACTACAGAGAGGGTTTTCATAATTTAAGCAAGAAGGAGGAGACACAGGCTGAAGAAAGATAAGCAAGACAGAAAATACATGATAAAAAAAGAGACTTCAAAGAGATTTAGAATGAGGCAGGAAATCACTCACAGTGATTACCTTATTTACCTTATTGGTACCAAACAAGATCCAATTTCCAATATTCACTTTTTGCTTCATGTATGTGTGCATGTGTAAGTGTATGACACATATGTGAATGCCAGAGGAGAGCACAACAGTATGTTTTCCTGGAGCTGTAGTGCTAGGAACGGAACTTGGGTCTTACAGACGAGCAACAAATGCTCACAAATTAAAAAAAAAATAAAGGGGGGGGGGATTCGGGAAGAGAGTCATCTATCTCTCCAACCTCAAAACCTACTTATTTTTACTTTATCTATTTGGGGGAGGGGGTAGAAATCAAACCCAGTATTTCATTTATGCTAAAGAAGTACCTAAACATTTAGCTGTACCCCTCCTCTTATTTGAATGTTTAAAAAGACACTTGGGCCTGTGTGACAAAATATACAGGGAATAAAAACAACATCAAGATGACCAGCTAAGATTACAGACACACTCTCGACAAGAGAGATTAATATGAACAAGAGCATACCGATACCTGTGTCTCCAAATATACTCGAATTGCACTCACTCAGTAGTACAGAAAACCTTGTATTAGAGAGACAACTAAGTGGGGAAAATCCTTGCTGTCTAAACATAAGGACACAAGCCTAAATGCCCAGAATCCATGTCAAAGTCAAACCTGTAGTTTGAGCATTTGCAATCCCAGTGCTACCAGTAGAGAGAATCATCAAAAGTCTGTATGCCAGCTAGCCTAGAGTACACAGTGGAAAAACAAGAATGGCTGTATTAAGTTGGAAACCAAGGACCAACACCAGAGGTTGTCCTCTGACCATCACATGCATACTGTGACATGTGCGCACCCACATAAATACACAAAGATAATGTAAATTTTTATAAGATGAGAGACACCTGTCCCTTTTACCTGCTGAAGATATTGCCCTTGTTCGCCCTTCTCTGCAAACTGTGGAAAAGCCATGTGCAGAAACTGCAGCAGAATAATAGGTGGGATACTAGAAGAAGTTTTATCCATGGAATCAAACAAATCTCTAAGAGCTTAAAAAGAAAACATACATTGGTTAAGAAAAACAGTAATGCATTGAATACATGGTTGTTTTTGTAGTAAAGAAAATGTTCTAAAACTATACAACACTATGAATACTGATGGACACACTTCAAATGGGTAACTTGTATGTTACTTACATTTCAATAAAACTTCTGAGGAAAAATAGTACAGCTATAAAGCCTTATCTAATCCAATTAATTATGAGATGACTCATTTTTAGTCAGGCAAGGTGGTATGCACCCATAATCCTCCAGTTTCTTAAGAGGCTGTGGCAATAAGATCTTTTGTTCAAGACCAACTTGGACTACATGGTGACATCCTGTCTCAATAATAAAAAAAAAAGTGGGGGCTATTAATTTATTACAATATCAGGGGGCTAGAGAGATGACTCAGTGGTTAAGAGCACTGACTGCTCTTCCAGAGGTCCCAAGTTCAACCCTCAGCACCCACGTGGCAGCTCACAACTGTCCATAACTGTAGTTCCAGAGGATTTAAAACCCTCACATCAATGCATATTAAAATTAAATAAATATTGCAATGTCAGATGTTTCTCACATAGTAAAGAAGCACATGATTTCTAACCTTTAAAGAATACCAAATGGCTGAGTAGTAGGAAACATCCTTAGCTTGCATGAGCCCCTAGGTTCAATTCTTAGCACCACAAAAATAGTAATTTAGATTTATATTCATACATATTACTTCCCTATTAACACCAACTAAGTTTTGTTTTATAACAATCACTCCAATACTACTAAGTCTTATTTCTGTCGCCCCCTAAATGTCATTCCCAAAGATTTATTAGAACCTGCAAACAAAATTACAACACAAAAAAATCCAAAGGTCTAAGCTGGGGAGATGACCCAGTCAAAAAAGTGGTTACCATGAAAGCATGGAAGCCTGAATTCAACTCCCAGAACCACACAAAAGCTAGAGACAGTGGTATACACTGTTATTCCGAGACTAGGGAGGTAGTAACAGTAGTAGTAGTAGTAGTAATAATAATAATAATAATAATAATAAATAGTAATAATAATCCCTGGGTTCAAGGACCACACATTTGCCTAAGCTCCAGGCTAATGAAAGGCTTTGTCTCAAACAAAAATAGAGATGGCTCCTGAAGAGTAACACCTGAGTTCGAGTCTTGGCTCGACACACACAAATGCACAACACACAAAAATATACCTGCAACAACACACACATTAACGGACACTAAACAAAGAAAAAGCCCAAAGATTATTTTCCTTTTTTTTTCAAGACAGGGTTTCTCTTATAGCCCTGGCTGTCCTGGAACTCTCTGTGTAGACCAGGCTGACCTCGAACTCCGAGATCCATCTGCCTGTTCCTCCCAAGGCTTGGAACTTAACGTGTATACCATCACTACTTGGCTACTTTACTTCTTTCAAGGGCAAGATGTGTCTGTTGATATTCCAGGTTAGCCTTGGCCTTGTAATCTTGCCTCAGTCTCCTAAGTACTGGGATTATAAGCATGTACTACCATGCCTGGCTCCACTTCATTAGTTTATTTTTCAAGAAAAAATATATCACTGGTTTATAATCTGGATACAGTCCAAGCTACTTAATGAAAAGGTAAAGATACTCTAATATGAATAAAGTGACATACAAAAAAAAAAAGGAATTTGCTGCTATTTGTTTGACCATTTGTTTTGAGACAGGGTCTCTTTACGTAGCCCTAACTATCCTTACACAGAGATCTACCTGCCTCTGACTCCTAAACGCTGAGATTAAAGACTTGTAGCACTACCACCACCACCATCTTCACATTATTATTATTATTATTATTATTATTATTATTATTATTATTATTATTATTATTATTATTAAAATAAAAAAGGTGCTATGGCTTTACCTGAAGAGATGGTTTAAGAGGTAAAGGTGCCTGTTACCTAGTCTAAAAAATGGGAGTTCAATTCCCCCAGGACCCACACAATCCATGGAGAGAACCAACTCAGTAAAGAACCTCTGACCTCTACATGCATACACATATAAAATAACTTGTACTAAATATTATAGCCTCAGTACACATACTGACCTGCAGTAATATACTGTGCTGAAGCCATTTCCCCTGAAGCTCTCAAGGCACCTGCATACCTAGGAAAATTAAATATAACATGATTGAATTCACCCTGAAATTAAAATAAGAAAAAATTAGTTAAAAGAACTTATTAGGATACCCTTGAATTCAAATTTCTCAAAGTATTTTTTCCCTTCTGGTCTTACAATGGACCTTAAATGGCTATTTAAATTTAAAGGCCAGGAGCTGAAGAGATAGCTTTAAAAGTACAGGCTGGAAAAAACAAACACCTCTCCATCCTGCTGCTGGACGAAATCAAAAACATCAACATCGACTTGCCACTTAACTGCTCTTGATTTTCATAAAAGGGACAACTGGTTGACCGCGTTTTAAGGGAACGGGGGCGGGGGGAGGGAGGGAGGGAGGAATAAAACAAAGAAATAAATAACATTAAAAAAAAAAAGTACTGGCTGTTCTTCCAGAGTACCCAGGTTCAATTCCCAGCACCAACATAGTAGTTCACAACTGTCTACAACTCCTGTTCCTGCAGGGAAAACACCAATGTGCATAAAAGGTAAAAATAAATTATAAAATTAAAAGCCACACTTAGATTCTGCACTAACTTCCTCTATAATACTACTTAGAGCAAAAGTCATATATCTTTCAGCATTAACTTGTCTAACATAAATAAGTCATTGTCAGCTCAAGGTCCTAGTAGAGGTTCTTCTTTCACTTCCAACTTTATGATACTCAGTTAATTTACAACAGCACAGAACATGAAGCATCCAAGAGGGGGGAAACCAACCATGGTCATTTCTCACCCATGACCTCACTAAAGAATCTCAATCTCCATTCATGACAAAGTCACTATGGTAAAACATGATTTTCCTAACATATCCACTAGAGTAACTAATAAACAAGGCCAACCAGAGCCAGGCGGTGGTGGCGCATGCCTTTAATCCCAGCACTTGGGAGGCAGAGGCAGGTGGATCTCTGAGTTCGAGGCCAGCCTGGTCTACAGAGTGAGTTCAGGACAGCCAGGGCTACACAGAGAAACCCTGTCTCGAAAAACCAAAAAAAAAAAAAAAAGAGAGAGAGAGAGAGAGACCAACCAGAACTACAAGTATGATCAACCTTCATGAACAACTTCAGGTTGAGTAAAAAGCTAAACCAAGAAAGAAAGCCTACATGATTCATTTGCATTCCAGGACTGCAAAATAACATGAAAGCTTAAGTTGCTGAAGGTACCTGGAAGGAATGAAGATTATTAACTGTAGAAAAAGCATGAAATTCTGGAATATGAAATGTTCCAGTCTGACAGGAAAACAGATTACAGAGCATTCACATCTCTAAAAACCAATCAAATCCAAAAAGGAAAAAAAAAATCAAATCAAACATGATTGGCATGTATACCCGTAGACATAAAGTATGTCTCAATTTAAAAACATAAAAGCAATTTGCTTATATAAATAGGATGAAAAAGGGCACAAAAAAGATGTTAAACTGCCTCCAACTCAAGGGCTTTGCTTTCCTATCATCGCTTCTAACTTTCAAAACTATAGTGATAAAACTTTTTTTTTTAAACTAATTGGACCAAATGGAGGCAGGAGACAGGGAACATCTTTAAGAATATTGCAGATTCTTAAAGAAATCAGTGAAGGACCAACATACAAAACAGAGCAGAGCACTATTTGAAAAGGTCATAATGAATAAGTACTGAACCAGTCAGTGACAGACAGATTGTGGTACAATGAAGTCTGTCCCAAACCATAACACATTTTTTTTTGAAGTAAAATGCAGATAAAAACATAGAAGGTTTGAAAAGTTGATCTAAACATTTTGCGTTGGAGAGCTAGCTCAGCAGTTTAGAGTTCCTCTTGCAAAGGACCCAGGTTAAATTCCCAGCACCCACATGACAGCTCAAAACCATCTCTAATTCCAGTTCGAGTCCCTGGAATCCCAGGGATATGCTATGCCCTTTACTGGCCTCCTAGGAAATCATGAACACCTGTAGTGCAGACATACACACTGGCGAAACACTCAATACACATAAAACACTACTTAAAAAATTTTATCTGAAAAGTTCTAATTTAGTCAAACTAAAGTGCCTAATTGTTCACCATAGATTCAAAAAATAAACTTAGATTCTAAGAAAATTTTTTTAGAAAACTAAAGGAAAATCTAAAAACTACTAACAGAAAATACCAACTACTCTCAAACCAGAAAATCATAAGAAACCTTAGAGAACTAACTATTAACCACTGAAGAAACATAATTTTGACCTAAAATATTTGCACTAAGAAAAATGAGTAAAATAAACCCATATTTTAAAGAATTACAGAAGGCTTACTATGATTTCTATCAGGCCATGTTATTAAGCAAGAATAACAATAAAAAAGTACTAAAGAGGGCTGGAGAGCTAACTCAACTTAAGACGATTGTCTACTCTTCCAGAAGGTCTAAGTTCAATCCCCAGCAACCACATGGTGGCTCACAACCACCTATAGTGGATCTGATGCCCTCTTCTGATATGCAGGTGTACATGCAAATAGAGCATTCATACATAAATAAACCTTTTTAAAGAAAATAAAAAGTACTAAAGAGTAAAATAACTGCAGGTATCAAGAACTGGGTAATTTTAATGTATGTATTCTCCTTAAAATCTTTCAATAAAGGTTCCCAATTGCCTTTATACAAACTATAACTCATTATTATTAGTATTACAGCGTGTGCACATGTAGTGCACACATGCCACAACTAAGAACAACTATCAGGAATCAGTCCTCTCCTGTTCCACCATGGGAACCTGGTACTGAACTTAGGACATGCAGCAAGCATCTTTACCAACTGGTACATATCACTAGTCCCCTATGGCATTTTTTAAGGATTCATTAATTTTATTTGATATGCACTAAATGTTTTGTCTCCATGTATGTATGTACACCACATGCATATGTGTCTGGCGTGTACAGAAAGCAGAAGAGGGTATCAGATCCTCTGGAACTAGTTATAGAGAGACAGCTATGAATTACCATGAGGGTGCTTGGAAATAAATTCAGATCTTCTATAAGAGCAGTTATGTGCTCTTAATTATTAAGCCATCTATCTAAATCCTATTTTTTAACTTACACTCATTGAGAAGAGATTTATAGACTATTTCATAAGTTCTCAAAGCATATGACTTTTATTCACTTGTATGATGGTATATAAAAACAAATTTTCCATTCTTTAAAACTGCGACTCAACTAGCATAGTTAAATGTACGGGTTAAGAGAAGAAAATTGTTAACAAAGGTCCTAAGACAACTCAGTGAAGAACCACAACTAACTATAAACACTGGCAAACACTGCCGGAAGAACTACATTATCTATATGAAAAAAAGGTGGAGTAAGACATAGATATCCTACTATACATAAAAATTAACTAATGGGTCACATGCCTCAAGAAAAATTCCTCTTCCCTAAAAAAGGAAATGTGGCCAAGTATGGTGGATCAAATCTTTATTCCCAGTAGAGGTAGAAGGCAGATGGATTTCTATAAATTCAACACCAGCCAGGTCTACATAGAGAGTTCCAGGAAAGTCAGAGACCCTGTCTCAAACAAAAAGCATAGTCTGTGATGTTATATTACGGAGTCAATTTCTAACATGACACCAAAAATATGAGATAAAATAAGAAAATTAAACTACATTAAAATGTTTTTTAAATTTACTCCATGTGCACTTATGTGCTGCAGTGCACATGTGAGGCTTAAAGGACTTTCAGGAGTTCATTCTCTCCTTCTACTTTGTTGAGGAAGGTCTTATAGCATACTCCAGCTAGCTAGCTTATAAGCTTCCAAGTTAATGATTTGCCTGTCTTTGTGCCTCCCATTTAGCCACAGGAAGTGCTGCATGCCACTGTATCTTGCAATTTACATAGGTTCACCCACTGGACCATCTCCCCAGCTCCTACATTAAAATAACATTTAATGTGCTGTATACAAACTATTCACAAAATTAAATAACTCAGAATATAGAGAAAGTACTTGCAAACTTCTCGGTAAGTCGATTTAGAATATATTTTAAAAATCATAACTAAATTTCTTTAAAGGGACAAATAATTCAAAAACGGACCAAGGATTAAAAAGACATTTTCTAAATATGTACAAATGTCCAACAGGCAACTGAAAAGATGCTCATCATCATCAGACATGAGGAACACAAGCGAGTGTTGATCAGTCACCATGGCACACCTGCAAAGGATGGCTGTAATCAAAGTCAGACTGTAACAAGTACTGAACAAAAATGGAGAAATTAGAACCCTCTTCCACTACCAGGAAGATGTAAAACACTGCAGTCTCTTTAGAAGACATTTTATGAGTTTCTCAAAATCTTAAACAGTTATCCAATGACTAAGCAATCCACTCCTATGTACATAAACAAGAGAAATGAAATCAAACTGTCTAAACTTTTGTATGTGAATGCCTGCGGTAGTTTGACTGAGAAATGTGTTGACAGGCTCATATGTTGGACACAGTCCCCAGTTCACAGTGCTGTTTGGGGGAAGTTATGGAACTTGCTGGAGTAAATACGTCATTTGGAATGGCTTTAAGAGTTGTAGCACTTCCTGCTTTCCATCTCTGCTTCCTGTTCCTGCAGCCATGCCTCTTTGCTGCCATACCTTTCCCATGATTAAAGACATTATGAGTCTGGAACTGTAAGCCAAAATATCCCTGTCGGTACCCTGCAAGCCTCATAGCCAGCAGGTAAGCAAGGTGAAGAATGAGGTGAAGTGGGCAGCACCACTTTAGCAAGTGCTGGGCCAAAACTTCTAGAGTGTGACCTTAGGGTTTATTTTTCTTGTACATTTAAGCACAGTAAAACTTTGGAAAAAGGTTTCCACGTGCAATTATCACAACAAAGCTTTAGGCATAGTTTTATCAAAACTCCCTAGCAAAGTAGCAAAACACCTGTGACCTTTACAATAAGAATGAGTTGTACTGACTGATAAATACTACTTGGGGGAAGGACGTAATGATTTGTAATAAACATAAGGTTAGAGACGACTAATGGAGGATACAAAGTACACGGGGCTTCTATCATAGTATCTAGTCAATGAGAAACTAAGCTCAGGATAAGGGCTAAACAGTGCTCAGGATACGGGGGCAATTCAGGAAGGCTGGCTCCATAGAACAGCAAAAAGATCACAAGGTTAGATAATACCCACTCCATCCTTCCTAACCAGGCATCAGTGATTTTCTTCCTTTGAAGAAAATAGGCCCTAGTGTTCAACAAATCTGGTTCTTCCAATGCTTTCTTCTCCTACATAAACCCTTTCTTTTTTAAGCTGCTCACTTAATCATGGTATTTTATCACAGATTTAGGAAATTAACACAATGTCCATGCCAGCATTATTCATGACAAAGAGCGAACCTAATCCAAAAGCCTATCAACAGAATGATTAAGTAAAATTTTATATGTGTATACCTAGAAATAATAACAGAGTAATACATGTTCTTCATGAATAAACCTTTGAAACTATTATGGAAAAAGAATAAAACCAACTGGAAGACCACATATTTTTTATATATATATATATATATATATATATATATATATGAATGAAATGTCCGCAAATGGGCAAATGTTTAAAACAGAAAATCAATGAATTGCTGAAGGTAGATGAAAAAAAAAGTGACTACAGTGAGCACACACCCTTTCTCTCTTTTGACCTCACATGTAGATCAGAGACACTAAGGTATCACTACCATGCCTGGTCACATTTCCTTTCTTGGAAGAAAGGAGGATTTCAAAACTTAGTGTGGTACCAGTTGTACAATTCTGTGAATAAAAACTATGAGCGCATTAAGAGTGGCCTGGTATAGTAAATGAGTGTCCCAAAGAAGTTTCCATGAAAGACAGCCGTGCCACTCATCCAAAAGTTAGTGAGCCACCTTTGCCCAATTCTTTGGAGTGGGGGGGGGGGTGTAGGGGGGTTGTTTGGTTGCTGGCCTCAAACTCAGAGATTCACCTGTCTCTGCCTGGAATTGAAGGTGTGCAGCCACTACTGCCTGGCTTTAAACGAAATCTTTTCAGTCTTACCTTTTAAGGGCATCTTTGAGTTCAGGCACAGAACGAATACACTGAACTGTAGCATTCATGTAACAAGTGTTACCGAGGTTTGTCAATCCACATGGCAATTCCATCTGATAAAAGGGGATGGAGTAAGATAAACACATTTATAAAATGGCATGACAAGCTTTAATCAAGTTCACACTCTGAGTCAGGAATCATTTAGCCCTATTAACTAATACTCTAACTTCACACTAAAACACAGTTTCATTTCCTCCAACAGAAAAATTTCACTTGCATCATGCTGGCAAGAACTCTGTTGTAATTATTGTCTAGAAAATAAGAAGATAAGCCTATCAATTCACCTGGCCAAAAAAAAAAAAGGTAACAAAACAGGTAGAAAGACTTAAAAACAAGTACACAAAAACAAACATACAAATGAGCTGGGCTTGGTAGTGCATGCCTGCAATCTCAATAGTCAGAAGAAAGGAGTATCATGAATTCAAGATTGTCTGGGTAACACAGCGAGTCTCAGTCTCAAAAGATTCCCCCCTCACTTCCAAAAAAAAATGTATATAATAGTAGGTATTTGTTCACTTTAATTTGACATGTCTTGGCCATTTTATATATTGACTTCACATTTACTTTGGAATAGAGGCCAGGCCAAACTTGGTGGGAAAGCACTTGCTTTAGGAATGCCCTTATTTTGATCCTCAGTACCATTTTAAAAAAAAAAATGAAGATAAACTGTATTTAACATGGAAGGTTTTAAGAATTTAAATATCCTATCATTTAAACTTCTCTTTGATCCTTTCTTCTAAGTAGTAAATATTTCAATTGAATAATCCCAATATATGCTTATTATATATCAATTTATATCTGTAGATTTATGTGTGCATTTTATAACACCTTTATCTGTAAAATAATTTGTTTGGAGGGTTGTTTGTTTTTTAAGATTTATTTATTTTATGTATATGAGTACACTGTAGCTGTCTTCAGACACACCAGAAGAGGTCATCGGATCCCATTACAGATGGTTGTGAGCTACCATGTAGTTGCTGGAAATTAAACTCAGGACCTCTGGTAGAGGTCAACCACTGAGCCATCTCTCCATCCCGAATAATGTTTTTTAATATCTCATAGCTTTGAAGTATAAAAGCATAAGCCCTGAATTAGAAATTTCCTATGTAATGCTAAATGTAAATTAAGTCTAAGTTAAAATCACTTCTAAATTAAGGAAAGCAACAATAATCAAAGTATACAATATCCTCCTGAGTTTTATGATGACCTGACTATAGGACAAATTTATGCTAGTTTCAAAAATATTAAAATTCTACTTATTGCTAACATTGCTACATCAATGTTATAATTAGAACCTTTAGATACTACTTTCTGGAAGACATCTTAATAACTGTCCTTCAAAAAGTAGTGACCCAACATAAAATCTGGTACATCTTACAGCAGTTGCTAACTGTTCTTCTGTCATGTCTTCTACGAAGACAGTTTTAGCAGAGGGTTCTTCTGGAAGAGCATCTGCTGACCCCATCATTAGTACAGTCATTCCCTGTTACAAAAGAAATAAATTCATGAAAATACTTAAAAGCTGACAATATTATGCTCAATAAAGGAAATCTCAAAAGCACTCATACTACAGCATGACACTACTAGCTGAAAAAGGGAAAATCTACACAAAACAGATGCTTGGCAACCTAGCCCTGGTAGTAGTTGGAGGGAGTGACTGTGTTTCTTTAGAAAGGTAAATAGTATCTCTGAGCTGGGGCACCATGGCACATACCTTAATCCCAGCACCTGAGAGGTCACAACATGGAGTGCTCTGAGCTCCATAGCAAAGTTCCAGGACAGCTATGGTAATATAGTGAGATCCTGCCTCAAAACAACAACAAACCAATGACTGGTCCAACTTAAGGCCTCCTCCACACCATGAGAGAACACACGCCTGACATGCTTGGATGGCCAGGAACCAGAGGCTGGATAGCCCAGAAACCTAGGATAGAACCAAACTCAACTGGCCAAAAAAAAGAGAAAAAAAGGTCAGTGAAATGATTACTAATGATACTCTGCTATACTCACAGACTGGTGCCTAGAACCACTGTCATCAGAGAGGCTTCCTCCAGCAACTGATGCAGAGTTGAGCAGATACATACAAAGACCCACAGTCAAACATTAGGCAGAACTCAGAGAACCCCGCAGAAGAGGTGGAGTAAGGATTATGAGAGTCAGAGGAGTCAAGGACACCACAAGAATATAGACCACAGAATCAACTAAGCAGGGCTCATTGGGCTTACAGGGGCTATAGAGACTGAGACTATCAGGAAGTTTGAATGGGTCTGAGGTAAGTCTTTTGCACATATATTATGGTTGTATAGCTTGGTGTTCTTGTGGAATTCCTAATATTGGGGATGAGGGTCGTCTCTGACTCTTTTGCCTGCTCTTGGGACCCTTTTCCTCTTACTGGGTTACCTCAGCTAGCCTTAATATAAGGGTATGTGGTTAGTGTTATTGTAATTTGTTATGCTGTGTTTGGTTGATATTCCTGAGGCCTGCTCTTTTCTGAAGGGACACAGAGAAGGAGTGGATCTGGGGAATAGGGGAGGGGGGGGAGAGAGCTGAAAGGAGTAGAGGGGAAACTACGGTCAGGATTAAAACAACAAAACCACCACCACCCCCCCGTACACACACAAAGAATATCAGTGTTGAATTCAATAACTTTCAAACCTTCATTTCATTTCTCCATGGACTATTTCTAATACACTACCAAAACATGACTAAGGAAACTTCTTCCAAAACTGTCTAAGGATGCAAATATTTAAATATACCATTAATAGTATGAAAACAGAAAACAGTATTAAGCTAACCATGATGGCACATACCTATATGTTCTAATCCTAGAACTTGGGAGATAGAAGGATCTGCAAATCCATGGGCATAAGACATCTTTAAAAGTCATCCTTCAGGACTGGGAAAACATTAACTCAATAGGGAAAGTACTTGCCATGCAAGCAAGGATATGAGTTCCAATAGACACAACTCGTAAAACATGACATGCTAACATACATCCCTAATCCCAATGTTCCTAGGCAAGAAAGGAACCACATACAGGAAAATCCCCAAGAGAGCAGGGGCCAACGCTCCTGGCTTACACAGCAGCAAAGAGACCCTGTCTCAAACATAGTGGAAGACAAGGACTGATGCTCAATGTTCTCTCTCCCTCCCTTAAAACTATCCTCATTGAAAACTAATGTAAGAAAAAAACAAAGTTACAAATCTCTTAAGGAAATTAAAAATAATCACACAGAAGGAAAATCCTGATCCAAAAGAACTCACTGGCAAATTACTTCATATATATAAAGAACATCTACTCTTCAACATAAATTATTTCATATATGTAAAGAACATCTAATCTTTAACTCATGGAGAAAGAAGAAATACTTCTCCAACTCTCTTAATGAACTCAGTATAATTCTGACAATAAAATTAAATATGTAATAAAAATACAGACTAACCAGGTGTGGTGGCACAGGCCTCTAATCCCAGCACCAGGAGGCAAAGGCAAGATCAGTTCAAGGCCATTCATCTTCCACTACATACACAGTTCAAAGCCAACCAGTCACAAAGTAAGTAACTAAACCAATATAGAAATGCAAGTCTCATGATCATACATGCAAACATCCTAATTAGAATCCAAGTTGGAGAAATGGCTCCATGGTTAAGAGCACTGAATGCTCTTCCAGAAGTCCTAAGTTCAATTCCCAGCAACCACATCATGGTTCACAACCATCTGTAATGAGATCCGATACACTCTTCTGGTGTGCCTGAAAACAGCAACAGTGTACTCATATACATTAAATAATCTTTTTTTAAAATTTTTAAAAATTAAAAAAAAATTGGAACCCAGCAATATATTAAGAAGGGGAATGTTTCTTCCTCTTAAACAGTCACAGTACTCTAGATACTGACTATGAACCTCCACTAGACCCTAAGATTCTTTCAGAATCATAAATTCACAAATACTATCACAAATAAATCACACCTCTGAATATATCTGATACTCTGTATTATAATGAGAAGGCCATAAACTGTTACATTCCACTGAGTGATGCTAGTTCTCAAGGTAATCAGTCCTGAAAATGTTGAGTCAGAAATTGGGCTAGGTACTTTTCTAAATTTTTTATTTGTTTATGATTTTTAAGTGTGTGTGTGTGTGTGTGTGTGTGTGTGTGTATACAACATGTAATGTCCAGAGGACAATTTGCAGAGGTTAGTTCTCTCCTTCTACCATATAGGCTCCAGGGATTGAACTCAGGTCCCCAGGTTTAGCTGCAAGCACCCTTACCCACAGTCAATTGCCCAACTCACTTTGTAATTACTTTTACATGAATGAATACTATTTTTAAATAACTCAGTTTTAATATCTCAATATGATAAATATCAATGGATAAAGCCCACATACAAGATCCCCTTTGGGGTCAACTGCATTTTTTTTTCTTTGACATGGAGTCTTATTATGTAGCCCTGGCTGACCTGGACCTCCCAGAGATTTACCTATCTCTGCCTCCAGAGTGCTGGGATTAAAGGCATGTATACCATACCCACCAGATACACACTTTTCATTTTTTGAGGCTGAAGCAAGACTGCCTGAGCCCAGGAGTTCAGAACCAGCCTAGGCAACATACAGAAATATCAGGCGGTAGGATGGGTTGAGACCCAATGAGAGCACACTTGGCGTGCACCTCCTCAGCATTGAAGAGCTTGACTAGCATGCACTAGACCCAATGTTCCATCCCCAGTACCAAGGACAGAGGATGGGTGATAGGTAACAAAGAAACTGAAAAAAGTATAAAAAAATAAAATAAAATAAATCAGATGATCATTTTAACAAACAGAAAAAGGACTTAACAACATTTAATAGTCATTCATAATTTTAACTGTCAGTGATTCGAGATAAAATCTCCACTCTCTCTATTTTCTATTCAGTAGTAAACTAGAAATTCTACCAAGGATTCAAGGAAAAAAAACAAAACAGAAGTTATTTGTTTTAGCAATTATATCTCAATAAAAGTCACAGTAACTAAAAGGGGAAGAGCAAACTCATTATTTGAAGATACTATTCCTGTGTATGCAAAGGCAATCTCCAAAAACATTACTGAAATATCAAGTGAATTACAATCACAGAATAAAAATAAAAATAGAAAAAAAAAATCAATTATATTTTTATACCCTAGCCATAAATACTAAGAAACAATTTTTAAAAACATTGCTCCTACTGCAACAGAACACTAAATTCTGAGACTCTTCTAACAAAAGCCAGGCAAGGTCTCTATACTGAAACACAACTCTGTTGTGCCAAATTAAAGACCTAAACAAAACAGGAAGCATACCTTACTCTAAGATTTAGAAGATATGGTACTCAAAGTAGGTTCATCCTCTCCAAATTGGTCTAAACACCTATGTATTTTCAAACAAAATTAACTTGTGGAAACTGACTTCTTCTAAAATTATAATTGAATACAAAAATATTTTTGAAAAGAGAAAAAAATGTAGATAACTCATAGTATATTGTTTCATACTTAGTCTTTGTTATCAAGACTACATACTAATATAACTTTAATCAGCTAGATCAATGAGACAAGAGCTCATAGACCTGCAGTTGATTTTCAAGAAAGACTAAAATAATCAGATGAAGAAGAGGAGGATGAGGATGAGGAGAAGGTAAGGAGAAGAAAGAGGAGGAAGAGGAAGGAAGGAAGGAAGGAAGGAAGGAATAGAGGGAGGGAGGGAGGAGTGGAAGAGGAGGAGGACGAGGAGGAGGAGGAGGAGGAGGAGGAGGAGAAGGAGAATTATTATTATTATTATTATTATTATTATTATTATTATTATTATTATAAATAACTGGAAATACACATTTAAAAGGGGACCTTGAGATTTATTTTGGTAGGATAACTGGCTCACTTCATTGTAATGAGTGTTCTTAATACTTACATTTTTCATTTTGATGTTTCCCCAGTCATCATCCTATTTCAAAGACAAACAAAAATGTTTAACCACCTCTGCACAATTTTAAATTTGAAGCTACCTCAAAATAAAACTTACATACCCGCCCTAAAACTAGAAATTCAGTCCAGACCTGATTGACTTGTACATGTCATATTTTTATGCCTTTTAACTTATATCTCTTTGATGCTCTGTTCCCTTAGTTTTAAAATATAAACATACAATTCAAAAGTAATGAAAAATCATAAAAGTCTGGTATAGAAGATATATGCAGTTAATGTTAATTATTATTAGGTTTTTTTTTTTTTTGGTTAGTATTTTCTGCTATATTCCAAAGTATCCCATTAGAACACAGCCCAGCACAAACTAGTTATCCAAGTCCCTGAAGGACAAAGGTTCATAGAATTTGGGAAGTAAACAAGTTTTCATCAACATCTGTATCTATACCCAACCATCAGGGCAGGCAGTCTTTATCCTAAAAGTTAACTACTGTTCTTGAGAATGTCACACCAAGTCTAACAAAAAATTTTTCAGCTATTCTTATATGATATTATGAACAATAAAAGGAAACAAAAACAAATGCAAAAGAACCTCATCATTTTTATGATCCTCCACCAAGGAATACGAAGCTCGAACTCTTATTACAGAGTTTGTATGATCATTCCAAAGGAGAAAATGGGTTTTCTCTCCTTATAAAAAAAACATTTTTCCTTCCACCTCTAGATAGGGATGAATTAGATAGCAATTACTCTCTTTCTTTTTTATTTTTTAAAATTTTATGTGCAGTAGTGGTTTTGCCTGCATATATATGCGTATGTGAGGATCCCCTGGAGTTACAGATAGTTGTAAGCTGCCATGTGAATGTTGAAAATTGAACCCAGGTCATCTGGAAAAACAGTCAGTGTTCTTAACCACTGAGCATCTCTCCAGCCCCTGACAGCAATTACTCTTATGAGAAAAAGATTCTTCTTTAAAATATAAACTATGAGAAAAGGTAAAAATAATGTATAAAATGTGTCCCATTACTTGAGAACCAGAGCTTTGATGACGATGTTAGACTAAATTTCAACATTCAAATACATATTACAAAAGTACATTCTGTGGTGTTTAAAAAAAATATTCCTACTGATGAATTTTTATTATCCTATAGTTTATATGTGCAGGTGTTTTGCATGCCCTGGGAAACCAGAAGGGGCTTAAATGATAGACAGTCATGGGTCTCCAGGCGGGTGTTGGGACTCCAACCTGAGTCCTCTGTAAGTGGAAAAAGTGCAAACTACTGAGGCATCTCTCCAACCCCTGGTTGTATACTTATAACAGATAAAATTTTCTGTCCCTGTATATAAAATTACTAGAGATATACCAATCCATTTTATACTAGCCCAAACAAAAATAAAATTAACATCTTCATACCAAAAAAATTCAAGCATTACAGATAATTATAACATGCTATAGTCCTGACCACTGGAGGTATTTTATCTACTGAATAAAATTTTAAATGACACTTTATATTTTGAAACAGACATGATGCTCCTCACATACACAATATCACTAGAACAGTTTAAATGGGAGGCAGAAACAAGCAGATTTGAGAGTCAGCCTGATCTACCAAGAAGATTCAGACCAGTCAGGGCTACATCGTGAGGCCATCTCTCCAATAACCATAGTCTCTAACATTCATTCTGTTAAGCAGCATTTATGACATTTTACAACAGTTTTACCTTCAGGGTTCCTCCTTTCACCATAACTTTTTGTCTGGCTGGCTGGACTCCAGTCAATGCAAAAAGCTGGGCCTTGAACACCATTGGAGGTTCATCAGTATTCAATTCTACACCTTCAAATTTCTCCTTTCCCCATTTTACTGTAACTATAAACAAAAACATAATTATTTTTCACTTACATGCTTTTCAAATTTATAGACCTCAGATTTAGAAAATCATTAGGGCATACCTTTGTAAGGTGAAAATATACCAGGTCCTACCACCTGGGAGGCAGAGGTAAGCTACTTTTGTGAGTTCCAAGCCAGCCAAGACAACACAGAGAGACCCTGTCTCAATTTCCCCCCTACCCATCAAAGTCAAAGTATGTCCTTTGTTGTTTCACTGCCAATGAGTAATATACATGAAATGGATCCAAAACAAAACTTTACTACATCTAACTCAATTCCCATTATCTAAACACAAGTGTGTTGAAAGTACAGCTCAGTGGTACAGCATCTGCCTAATTCCCAGTGCTGCAGGATAAAGGAGGGGAGGGAAAGCAGGAGGACAAAAGGACAAGGAAGGGAAAAGGAAGGAAGAAGAGGGGACTTGACAAGTAACCGATCAACTAATGTCACAAACTTGGTTAATAAATACTCAAGAATTCTACATCATCCTCCAACAATCTCTGTAAACTAAGGTAAACCTCTAAACACATGGAATTATTTCCCAGGATAAAGTTCCTGGCCTTTGTGATGTGGTTAGCCTTAAAGCAATGGCTCTCAACCTTCCTAATGCTTCCTAATTCCAGCATTAGGAACTTTAACACGGTTCCTCATGTTGTGGTGACCCCCAATCATTAAATTATTTCCATTGCTTCTTCATAACTGTAATTTTGCTACTGTGTTTTTCGAAGGTCTTAGGTAGTCCCTATTAAAGGGTCAAGACCCACAGGTTAAAAACCATTGGTTTAAAGCAATATATACTGTTGGAACAAAAGAGAGTTTATGAAAAAATACATCTCGAGGGAATAAAAGAACACTGAGAACAGGGTAAGGAATTATATAATTCATGTTGGATATGTGGATACACATCTTTAATCCTAGCACTCAGGAGGCAGAGGGAGGTGAATTCCTGTGAGTTCATTGTCAGCCTTTCCAGAGTTCCAGGCCAACAAGATATACATGAGACCTTCTCTCAATTTAAAGAGAGACAGAGGCAGAGAGAGACAGAGACAGAAAGAGACAGAGAGAGACAGAGACAGACGGGGGGGGGGGGGGGGCAGGGAGAGAGGTTGTAACAATTCTTGGGCATATGAGATGGTTCAGAGGATAAAGTTTGGTCCTTGGCTCACAAGCCTGATGGCCAGAATTCAATCCCCAGATCTCATAGTGGAAAGACAGAACCAATCCCCGAAAGTTGTCTTCTGACCTCCAAATGTGTACCTGCAAATGCACACATATGTGCACCACACCATTTTTTGAAAAAGTATTACAATTCTAAACTATAAGAAGGCATGAGAGAAATGAAAAGGTTGTTTCCCAAGCAAGAGGTACTCAAGTATACAAAACTCCAAATAAACATTAACTACATAAAATATCTATGTTTTCTCCAGGTATTTGGGGGTTTCTTGAGGTTTAAAGTCAGCATATAGCTGAGACTGGATTCAATTTTGTTTTCCTTTGCCTCAGCCTTACAAGTGAACAAGCATGTAAGCATAAATGTTTACATTTATTACACTTTACTTATTACTGAGTGTACATGTGTGCATGGGAGGTACACATGCCACTGCCATTGTCGAGGTCAGAGGAGAATGTTTATGAGTTGGTTCTCTCCTTCCACCATGTAGGTAGGTGCTGCCGATGAACTCAGGTGGCGCAATAAGCACTTTCACTTTGCTGGCCCACCCAAAATATTGCTTACAACAGGAAATCACAAGAGTTGGTGAGGATATAGAGAAAGTAGAATCCTGTGCAATAGTGGTTGCTATGGGACACTGACTCAAAAAACAAAAAAAAATTAAGTAGAGAATTACCATATTAAATTTCTTCATAGAAGAATAGAAGCAAGGACTCAAAGCAGCTACCTGCACACTCCTTCAGAGCAGCATCATTCAGACAGAAGTTGAGAAAGGAGTAGGATGAGGCCAGCAGAAAAGCAGCCGCTTAGCAAGTGTGAGGAATATAAATAGAAAGGGGAGGGAAAAAGAGAAGGCAGGGAAGGGGCATGCTGGGAAAAGCCCATTCACACTCAATTTTAAGTAGAAAAATTCTTATACAGACTACAACACAGCCGAAGTGTGGTGACATGACATGAAATGAAACAAATCAATCATAAAAAGGTAAATATGTGTCTTTTTTATTGAGGCGCTCAAAGTCAAGATCTTTAAAAACTAAAGGAATGATAGCTGTCAGAAGCTAATAAGTAACAGAAATGTTTTTAATAGCAAGACTTTCAGCTTGAGAATGAATAGACTCTGGAAATAATGATGGTTGCACTAAAGTGTGAATGAATTTAGGTGACAAAAAACTTAAAAAATATCTGAGGATGTGACATGCGCCTGTAATTTCAGCTACTCAAGAAACTGAGGCAGAACACTACCTTGTACTCAGGATTTAGAGCCAAGCCACCTCAAAAGGAAAAAGAGAAACAGTCACAAAGATAAAATTTACTGCAATTAAAAAGCTTTGCTCAAGTTCACCAAATAGCTAACTTTTGAAGTATATAAATAATAAACAAGCACATACATTGAAAACTGTATCTTTTTAAAAGTGGGAACTTCAAAAAAGTTCTAACTTCTAGAATCAAAATTTTAATTTTTAACCTGGACTCCACATCTCAATGCTATCAACAGTTCACTGAGTGTGTTAAAGCCTGATTTAGTGAGTTCACATAATCCACATGGTAAAAAAAGAAACCAATTCCTCTGATCATCAAACACATTCTGGATACAATAAATAAACATTGATTTAATATCAACCAAGTTATCCATCTTTAGTGAGAATCTAATATAACCTAATAAAGAAGAGAGGACATGGTAGTTACAATGATGTTTATCGTAAAAACTAAAGGCTTAGAGAGCAACAATCTTTTATTTTTCTAAGACATGGTCTCACTATATAGCCCTACATAGTGGCCTTGAACTCACAGGAGAACTCTGCCTCCCTACTGTTGGGATTAATGGCATGCACCACCACAAACAGCCAAGCAAAGATCTTCAACAAGGAAGCATTTCTATTTGTTTGGTCTTGCTTTTTGGAACAGGGTCTCCCTCTGAAGTCTACACTGTACCAAAATTTATGATCCTTCTGTCTCAGTGTTTCAAATGTTGAGATTAGAGATATGAGCCACCATAACCCAACTAGAAAATATTTCTTAGAGAAAGTATTAACTTTTGAATTATCATTGCTAACTTTGAGTTGAATCTCAAAACAAAGGTACCAATCAGTGAATAGAAGTATTCCTAAAACAGACAAGAAAAACACTTAGCATGAGTTCTGAGATAGCAGTAATTCCCAGAGTAAATGAAACTGTAGAAAAGTAAACTGGAAGCTAGTTAATAAGGACCAAGTCAGAAAGGTAGCATATGGTCAGGCAGTGGTGCATACCTTTAATCCCAGCACTGGGAAGGCAGAGGCAGATGTATCTCTGAGTCTGAGGCCAGTCTTGTCTACAGAAAGAATTCCAGGACAGCCAAGGCTATAACAGAGAAACCCTATCTCAAAAAACAAACAAGTAGCATGATAAAACATACATATGGTCTCCTGTGGTTCGAGATAGAACGAAATTGGCACAAAGGGGGTGGTACAGCCAAACGTGTCAGCCAGGGGAGCAATGTGTAATCGCTTGTAAATTTAAATAAAGGCTGGTTGGTCTGTTAGATTATTAGACATCTCTAGCAATAGCAGGAAAAATAGATTCAAATGTGGTGCAAACTGCAATCATAAAGAAACAAAGGAAAAGGCACTGGGGATATAGTTTAGAAGGACAGTTTCTCCTTAGCATGCACAAGGTCCTGGGTAGGTGTGACCCACCTCAACATTGTAAGAGTAGCAAGATGTTTTTTGTTTGGTTAGGTTTTTGTCGTTATTTTGTTGCTGTTGCTGTTGGGGTTTTTTGGGGGGTAGGGGGGTTGGTTTTTTGAGACCAGGCTGGCCTCAAAATCAGAGATCCACCCCACTCTGCCTCCCGAGTGCTGGGATCAAAGGCATGGGTCACTACATGCGGCCTACAAGTTTTAAAGTAATGTATAATAAGTACAAGCTTGAGATAACATAGGCCTAAATGAAAACAGTATTAGAAATACGGAGAGAAGGCCAGGCACCGTGGTGCACATCTTTAATCCCAGCAATTGGGAGGCAAAGACAGGCAATCTCTTAAATTCCAGGCCAACTAAGCCTGCACAGCAGACCCTGTCTCCAAATAAATGAATAAAAGAATCCACCCTAAGACCAACGATTTTCTTTCTTGGTTCATATCATTCTTTAAAAGCACTATCTTATAAAGGAATTATGTATGCCAAAAGTGGAGAGTCAGAGAGAATCAATAAATCACAGATCTATAGCCAACCAGAGACGCAACACACACTTCGGAGGCCATTTTGACTAAGAGGAGGTACAGGGAAATCCATTAAGTAAGGACAACGTGATCCTCGGTCAATACCTTGGAAAGACATCAAGAAAAGACTCCTGCCAAATGCCAAAGTGAAAGAAATAGCATTTGCCAGTATTTGTATTCATCTGTCCTTCGAAACTATCACTATGTTTCATCTTCGAAGTCCAAAACGATGTATGCTGAAATTAAAACTAAGCATTAAAGACTGATTTTCATCGGCTTCGAGATAGAACTGAAATTGGTACAAAGGAGGCGGTAGAACCAAACGTGTGAGCGAAGAGAGCAATCCCAAGCAGAAAGTAAGCGAACCTAATTCCTGAGACCTTCTACCTCCAACTTCCCCTCCATGCTCACTCCATCCACTGCTATCATCCAGGGACTCAAAGCAATCACACTCCAGCAGCCTGGTCTCCCGAGCTCCAACACACACCCTCACCTTTCCCAGCACACTCTAGGGCAGCGACAGCAACCATTCTGCAGAGTCACGACTCCTGAGGTTTTTCCCATCTCTACTCCTGCTCCCACCCAACCCACTCGGAGACACAGCCGACAAAGCTCCTACGCGTAGCTAGGCTCCAACTCGCGCGGCCGCCACTCCATACTTCCTACCGCGGCCCACGGCGGCTGTGCCCCGCGCGCGCCTCTGCAGGCTGGGCCTACACGGAGGCCTAGCGTCCGCTGTGAGGGCGCGGCACGAGGGAGGAGGGAGCTCACCAGAGTAGAGTGGCATGGCGAGGCAGGAAGGAAGAAACAGCGCGGGAGGCTGGGTCTGACAAGGGCGGCCGAGGAAAAAGAAGCAGCTTGTAGAGCTGGCTGGGGAGGAAGAGCAGTGGTGGCGACAGCTCCGGTGCGACAAGCCTCATTCAAACCGGCCACTGGCGATGACGCAGCAGCACGCTGTTCGCCCAGGAAGCCACCGCGCGGGGGGGGGGGGGGGGCTGCAGCACGGGGCAGAGGCGGGGCCTGAGGGAGGCGGGGCGTAGGCGTGATGGGGAGGTTTGAAGTTGTGGGGCGGGGCCGGGGGGGGGGGAGAAGAAGCGTGGCCTGGGGGGCGGAGCGGGTGGGGGCAGATGATGGGAGGGCAGGACAAGCTGAGAGAGAGAGAAAAACGGAGACAGAGACAGAGACCAGCCACAGGTGGTGGAATTACCACTTATGGCTACATCAACCTCACTACTGTGCTTTCATGAACCCATCTGTTGTCTTTTACTAACTCGTCGCATTTTTGTTTTCTGAACGTGTGCTCAGGCATTGATATTGCAACAACCGGATGTGAACAGATTCCCATCTCATACTAAGGATGTTACTAAGATTCCCATCCTGTAGATGTCCAGTGAGTTAACTGAATCAAGTTTGTTTACAGTACACACTTTGGTACCACACTAACATCTACCAGCATCTCTAGAGACTTGCTCGTATATATTTAAAACAAATGGCACCCTTTGGAAACATGCTAGCAATGGAAAAGGAGCTTTAAAAAAAATATTTGCAAGGCTATCCTTGCTCAATGAAAAAGGGAGTCCAGGACAATAGCAACCTCATTATACTTTGCTAAATGAATAGACTTTTATGTTCAAGGTGCTCTTCCTTACATAATAAAATGCATTGATAAGGTTTTGGTTTTTTTGTTTTTTGGGGTTTTTTGTTGTTGTTGTTGTTGTTGTTGTTGTTGTTGTTGTTTTGAGACAGTGTTTCTCTGAGTAAACCCAGGTGCCCTGGGACTTACTCTGTAGACCAATCTGTCCTCCAACTCAGAGATCTGCCTTTCTTTGCCTCCCCAATGATGGGATTAAAGGCTTGTGTCACCACCACCCAGCAGGTATTGATAAGATCTTAACCTACATGTTTACTAATTAATACATTCTGAGAAATATGGCCAAATATCAGAGCTTTTGTTTATACTCCTTGTTAATGTACCCAGGACAAGAGAGCAAGGCTCCTAATCACATTTGTTAATGGAACTTTATAAAATAATGCTGTTTAGTATGGTTCTTCTGGCCAACATGAATTCTATCCATCTTTAAAGCCCCCTCTCTGTTTATAAATAAAGCCTACTCCTACAATTACTCCTTTCCTATCAAGTAGTATTACATTCATAGCTATTCTCTTCCCCCCCCAAGAGTATATGTGAATCTGAAACACACATTATAGGATAAAAAAGTGAATCAAATCTAGATCCTGTCTTAATAGGACCTAGAATAACTCAAAGTATTAATATATGCAGGCATGAGCTTCATTTCTAAATGGAGTCTTTTGCTGGAAGCAACAGAAGCCAGAGATAACCAGGGATGAAGAAAAAACCGTCTGGTTCTGTCTCCCCTCCATATGCATTGAGGCAGAGGACATGGACTTCCCCAAATGAAAAAGCCCCTTAGTAGTTTCCCATAGTTCCTGAAACTCAGCCACAAACTTGGTAATTGCAAACCACATAGATGAATTACTCTACCAGTGCTATAGCCAAAAGCCAGGGAAGCCTTAGCCTTAAGGTGTTAGCAGGCAGGATTGTGTCCTTTCTGGAGGTACCAATGGAGAAATCTTGTCCTTGTCCAAGTGTTACAAGCTGCCCATGTTCATTTGGCTACTAATTCTGTCTCTGCCGTGGTTATCATGCTATCTTCAACAGCTTCTTCTGACTTTGAATGCTGCCTCCCTCTTTATAAGCTCCCATTGATTACACTGGCCTTGCCAATATAATTCAGCCAATTTTTTCATCTTAAAATCCTTAACTTAAAGACACCAGTAAGTCACTATTTGAAGGTAGTATTCATAAACTCAGGGGATTCAGATGCAGACATCTTTTCAGGAGCATTCTTTTATCTGATAGATACTTCCAAAAACATTGTAAAATAAAAATAACATCTACTGTCCTCTCTTATAACATCCATTATTTCTGTTCCGATGTTTTCCTCTCTGCTGCTTAATTCCTGGAGAAAAAGGCCTAACCTTAAATAATTTAGGAAATATAGAAGGTCTAAGACAGTGCTTTACCTTAAAAGATTTTCATTAAATATTTCCTAAGCGGATGCAAAACATAGTTGGAAATCAATAAAGATTCAGACTATACCAAGTAAATGCATGATTCTATAACAAAAAAAAAGACCATAAATTTCCAGCTGATTGAAGAAAATAGGTGGTTGTGGAAGAGTCAGGGAAGAAAAGGGGAAAGACCAAGATGTCGTTGGAAATTTTTAGTCCCAATCCGGGTTTTCTACCCTGCCTTTGACCATTTAGTTCCCAGATAAAAGACACATACAACCTTTATATTTATGATAAGCCTTAACCAGGACTATATCTACCTTCTTTGCTGTTAGAATCTACTTTCCTATCCATAACCCCCAAGTTATTACTCACTATATGTTTCATCTGGGCTCCTCTTAACTCCAATTGGCCAGCCCACATGGCTGTGATTTCTTGACTCCTAATTCATGATGTCTTTCTCCTCTCTCCACCTTCTTCTCTCCTTCATGATCTCCTCTGACCCCCAAGGCCAGGAAAACCCAAGCCCTGCCGCCTATCTCAATTTTACCCAGTTATAGGCTATAGGCATTTTTATTCACCAATGAGAAATAACTTAGGGGCAAGGTCACATAGCATCGCTTGAGTCTAGTGTGGACTCTCTTATCTCTGGGGCAACCAGGACTTGGGAAGCATTATAATACATATAAAGTGACCAAATCTCAACAATTCTGCTTTTTATCCAGAAAAGACTGCTTTTCTCTCAGATATAAATCGAATACGATTATAACATTTATGAAAATTATAAGGTATGATATGCATTTATAATGTCCAGTCCATTATATTTGGCAACTTAGATAAAGTATTTTATCATCTATCCTATCTTGGTGAGTTAGAATTTTGTATTTAAGTTATTTTATTTTATCTTAACTTGTATTTACCATCCTAAAAACATCTTTTTAGACCCAGAACTTCTTCTTTGTTTTGTTTTGTTTTGTTTTGAGATAGGGTTTCTCTGTGTAGCCCTGGCAGTCCTGGAACTCACTCTGTAGACCAGGCTGGCCTCAAACTCAGAAATCCACTTGTCTCTGCCTCCCAGGTGCTGAGATTAAAGGAATTCACCTGGTACCACTGCCCGGCTTTAAATCTTAAGCAACTTCAGTTTAATTGTGACATTATAACTATCTTGTCTTCAACCACATCAGAGATCTGAGAAGCAATAAATATTATTTGAGTATGCAGAAAGCACAAGGACCTAGCTTCCAAAAATCATAGAAATGACAGAGATAGTTTACCACCTGGACAGTCCCCAATATTCATTATAATATTAGAGCATAAATCTTCAGCCTTCTAGTGCAGAATATCTAACAGACCTTTTGTGAAGCAAAAAATATGAAGAACTAGCTTACACTGTCTTGGCAGAGTTTAGTTAGCACTTTTCCTTTCTGGACAGCAGCATTCTGTCTGTAGATAAAGTTAGAGCATTTTCTTGCCCAGTGGCTAGCTTGCCACAATTGAAGCAACTCCAGATGGAGGCCTTTCAATGCTCATCATCTTCTTCCAACTGCCAGGAGTTGACATGTATCAATTCTAAAAAGCCTTAAATTAATAAAAAAAAATCTTTAAATGCCATATTTTGCGAGTTTCTGAGACTTTTAAAGACCATGTATCTATTCATAGCATATCTAAACAAGCAAATATTGCCTGTTTCCAGCTACCTATTATCAATACAACCCAGAGTGTATATTTTTGTGATAATCTAGACTATTATCTGACAAGGTCATGAGTTTAATTGAGTGACTGTTGCATCACTTAATTATCATAAACAGTTTGTAATGGCAGCTATTAAAAGGAATGGGACTAAACCTTGTATTTTTAAATGATGTGCATAGACACAATGCCTATCTAAGAGTTGAAACATACAATATATTATATTGTAACAAAGTTAATCTTAATTTTTTTATCAACATACAAAAATTTATACCAGTGAAAAATCCTGTATCAGTAAACAAAATTCTGTAACAATGAAACAAAATATAACTTTAATTCTACATCAAAATGTAAAGATTTCTACCAATTATGGCTATAAAATGCTTTTAAGAATAGATTCAATAATCTATCCCTCTTTATCTATTTTCTTATAATATTAATATATTCCCCCTTTTTCTTTTCAACCCTTTACCTAAAAAAGAAAGAAGGATAGAGAAAAGGAAAGAAAAGATAGAAATCAGGTTGGAGAAATGGCTCAGTGGTTAAGAGCACCGACTGCTCTTCCAGATGTCCCCAAGTTCAATTCCCAACAACTGCATGGCTTACAACCATCTGTAATGGGATCTGATGACCTCTTCTGGTACATCTGAAGATAGCTACAGTATACTCCTCATATACATAAAATAAATAAATAAATCTTTAAAAGAAAAAAAGATAGAAATCCCTGAGTCTAAGATCTCTATTTAGCTTACTCCCTGTCCAAGACTATAATTATTTGTAAATCATCCCTTAAAGTGACAACATATCTATAATTTATAAAATGACCAAAATCTACCCCAGTTTAAGGGAATGGATGGCAGACTCCTTATAATTGCTTCCTGCTGAACTGGGGCAAAGAATTCCTGCTTAGAGGTCCAAAAGGCAATGAAAAATGGTTAAGTCAAAAGAAAGCTAGCTGACATTATTTGTTGTCTGATCTCTATGTGCTTAGAAAGTTTGGGAGTTAATTGAAGTCCTGACTGTAGCAGTCTGAAAGGCTGGATGAACCAAGGTCATCAGGATCAGCAGTCTTTCATGAGGCTGTTTTGGAAGCAAGTCTCTGGAAACAGCATCAGTCTGAGACAAGAACTATCAGGGAGATGGAACAACAGGTCTCATCAGCTCAGCATCCCTGAGGGTGAATCTTGTCATGGGTGTCCATTGGGTCTTTCTGTGAATATAAAACATTTAGAGGTAATATATGTTTCTATATTAACATAATGTATGGAATGTACAATGTGCACAAATCAATTAAAGATGAATATTTGCTCCTTGTTTGAGCAGGTGAAAGACAAATGTCTTTTTTTATGAGTTAGTTTGATCATGTAATCAAACTGCAATATAAATGTATAACTATAGATTGTAATATAAATCTCCATCCATGCCATATGAAAGGATGGCATGATAAATTTTGAGGACTCTGTAGCCAATAAGATCTATTAGCTGTGTATAAATGTGTATAGTTCTGGCTAGAGACTTTTTTTTTATGTCTCAGACAGTTTCAGGGCTGTTCCCATGTAGAGGGATCAGCAAATCATGTTACCTGTCCTGTTTGGTTTTCTTGATTTCTTTCTTCCTGTCTACAGCCAAGATCTTCAGAGGTTCTTCCTCTACCGAATCTGATCCTTATTACTTTGGAAGAAGTCCAAATCCTTTTCTTCTTTTCTGTTAACACAAATATAGAGCCTCTCTCCCAAAGTAGCTTTTCCTTGATCCAGCAACTTGAAGTCATCAAAAGTATAGATTGATTTAATTTAGCAATCTCTTTTGTATTTAGGTCTGCTCTATTTTGACCTCTCTCAAAGAGGATTTATAATGCCACCGTAGAACTCATAACCATCTTCGTTTTGATAAGGTAAAATAATTTGAAATAATTAAAACAATTATTATTATTTCTCTGTGTACTCAGGGCTAACTTGTGTTTGCTCTCTAGATTAGGCTGACCTCAGATTCACAAGAAACCTACCCGTCCTTGCATTTGTCTCCCAAGTATTGAGATCAAAGGCCTGGATTTGTTTATCTATGTATCCTTGAAAACATTTATATCAATTCTCATTTCTTTTTTCCCTCTTTGGAGATTAATACATCTGTAGATAAATATATTTATATCCCCTTTCTATTTATATAAATTGAGTCAATGTCCTTTCTATATTTAGCTTCATTTACATTTCATTCTATTTATTGTATAAGCATATTCCCAAGTCACCGTGTATTTGCTGAGTTTTTATGGCTTAGGCCATGTGTCATGTGCCAATCTAAGCAATTGCCAATTCTCTCATGGAAACCCACGTATATAGAGACTGGTTGCTCATCTCAGTGTGACACCCGTTTTTAAGTTAGCTCTCATGAGCTGCTATAGTTCTCCCGTGGGAACCCACATTTTGAGGAGACATTTCAGAGTAGCATGAAATTCTACCCCATGTTAACTCTCATGAGGTTTTCTTTTTCTGTTGGTTAAAAGCGAAATGATTCTGCCCCAACCCCAATTCTGAGTCCTCACATTGACCGGTAGAATATATCTTTCCTAGGGCAACAGAAAAACATTCTTCAATTTGAAATTACAACAAAATTATAAACATGCCTTATGGGAGGTTGGCAAGATGGCTCAGCGGTTAAGAGCACCAACTGCTCTTCCAAAGGTCCTGAGTTCAAATTCCAGCAACCACACGATGGTTCACAACCATCTATAATGAGATCAGATGATGCCCTCTACAGCTACAGTGTACCTATATATAATAAATAAATCTTTAAAATAAAAAAATAAACATGCCTTATACATACACTCATATTCTCCTTTCTCTTACATAAATGTAAGATTGATGTGTACCAGAATTTAGAGATCCGTCTTTTATTTTGTCAGCGCAGATGCTGTGTTGCACCTGTGCAAAACTAAACTGGTGTCTGTCCTCAGCTCAGAGCTGTGCTTTGCAACAGTGCGGAGTGACGCCCACGAAGAGCTTAGGCTAGCTGCTATTTAAGCCTGCATTGTAGTTCAAGGGCTTTGTTCAGTTTAGGGGCGCAGCTGTATTTTAGCTCATGCTTTAACCCCTGAAACCACCCTCTGGGATCACGTGCTCCAAACCAGCCTGCATTTCAATCCTTGCAGGCACCTGAGCAGCTTGGGGAAAAAGCAACTCACTAAGGAACCATTTCCCCTGCCTTCCTAGTTTTAAAAAGATAGTGCGCGCACGTTTTTGTTTTTGTTTTTAAACCCGGGAATGTAAAATCAATTTTGATAAGAGTGAGTTTTTGCCAGATGGTGGGTGCCAATATGTTGCTGAAAATTTTTAATCCCAATCCGGGATTTCTACCCCTCCTCTGACCATTTAGTTCCCAGGTAAAAGATGCAAACAACCTTTATATTTATAAGCTTTAATCAGCACTAGATTTGTTTCATCTGGGCTGCTCTTAACTCCAACTGGCCAGTCCTCATAGCCATGCTTTCTTGACCCCTAACTCATGTGTCTTTCTCCTCTCTCCACAGTCTTCTCTCCCTTGTGGTTCTCCTCTGACCGAACCCCAAGCCTCACCTATCTCAATTGTACCCAGCTATAGGTTGTAGGTATCTTTATTCACTAATCAGAAATAACTTGGGGACATGGTCACACAGCATCATTTGGGTCTAGTGTGAACTCTCTTGTCTCTGGAGCAACCAGGCCTTGGGGGTCCACACCTAGCATTACAATACATAGCAACAGACCAAACATGAACACCAAGTATCTGTAAAATACATCTGTCACCTAAAACAGAAGTACTTGCATCTCTAACTGAAAGTAAATGGGGCCTATCAGATGGCTCAGTGGGCAAATGCACCTACTGCTGAGATTGAGGCTCTGAGTTTGATCTCTGGAACCCACTGGAAAGAGAACTGACTCCTATAAGTTGTCCTCTGACTTCTAAGCAGGTACAAGAACCAAAATGTGTATACACATACACACACACACACACACACACACACACACACACACACACCTCAAACCAACAAATTAAATGGGAACTTGAATTACTTGTCTTTTTCAAATGTAAATTTAGATTCCTCCATAGATCTTAGATAAGTCTAAACCAGTAACAAGCTCTCAGAAAATACTGAGACAGTCTAAAAATCACTCACTGAGGAGGAAGGTGTTAAAAAGCTTTTCTTTCTGCTTTTTCCCTTTGATTTTAATAGGTTGCATGTATATGCAGACTTTGACCCAAAGAAAGAAGCAAGAAAAGAAAGTACTAGACAGCAATTTTTTTTAAAGATTTATTTTCATGTGTATGAATGCCTTTGCCTGAAGGTATATAAATAAATACAATGTGTGTGTGTGTGTGTGTGTGTGTGTGTATTTACAGTGTGTATGGGAATTTACAGCAACTGCTCCCACTCACATTTCATTAGAAACTAACTACACGGTCATACCTGCCAACACGGAATCCTGAGGAATGAGTCATAGCAGAGCCCAGGTGTACTCACTCAAACCCGTCAGTGTGCAGGAAGGACAATGGGTTTTAACAGAAAACCGACAGTATCTCTTCTGTTCATATTGCTCTTCTTGTAAATTATCTCCAAGCTTATGTTTATGGGTGACATAGCTCCTGGCAGTTCAGTTTTGTCAGTTGTGCACTGATAATGATTATACTGATACCAGACCTCCTTAGAGTTGTAGAGTTAAGATGGCTAATGAATGCTTATGTGTCAAAATAATTATCAAACAAAGCTAGTCTATGACAGAACACATAGTAGACGTATTTGAATGGTAAACATCTACTTTTCAGAATAAGTTCAATTACCAAATTATTGTAGCCCAAATGGAAGTATATAATTTTTAATCTTTACTCTCAAAACAGTTTCACAGATGAGTCAAGGAAAGTAGTGCATGCCTGTAATCCTAGTGTTTGGGAAGTGGAAGTGGGGAAATCAGGTGTTAAAGGCAAGCTTTAGCTACCTAGCAAGTTTGCAGCCAGGTTGGGCTCCATGAAAACAGTGTCTTAAGAAACAAAACAACAACAAAAAAAATCAGTTTTTTTTTTCACAACTGAAAACTAAACAAAACACTATAACAACCATTTTTATTACACTAGGTATTATAAGTAACGGAGATGATTCCATGTATATAACAGTATGAATAGGTTATAAGCAAATATATATTGTTGTATGAGAGACATGAACTTTGAAAGTGTGGGTATCTGCAGGGATTCCGAGAACCTACTGGACACTGAAGAATACCTTTTCATGCCTTCCAGCGTTTACTCTGTTTGTCTTTATTGTTGTTGTTGCTGTTGTTGTTGGCAGTGATGGTGTGTGTGTGTGTGTGTGTGAGTGTGTGTGAGTGTGTGTGTGTGTGTGTGAGTGTGTGTGTGTGTGAGTGTGTGTGTGAGTGTGTGTGTGATTGTGTGTGTGTGTGTGAGTGTGTGTGTGAGTGTGTGTGAGTGTGTGTGTGTGTGAGTGTGTGTGAGTGTGTGTGTGATTGTGTGTGTGTGTGAGTGTGTGTGTGTGAGTGTGTGTGAGTGTGTGTGTGTGAGTGTGTGTGTGAGTGTGTGAGTGTGTGTGTCAGTGTGTGTGTATGTGTGTGTGAGTGTGTGTGTGTGTGTGAGTGTGTGTGTGAGAGTGTGTGTGTGAGTGTGTGTGTGTGTGAGTGTGTGTGTGTGTGTGAGTGTGTGTGTGAGTGTGTGTGTGTGAGTGTGTGTGTGTGAGTGTGTGTGTGTGTGTGTGTGTGTGAGTGTGTGTGTGTGTGTGTGTGTGAGTGTGCCACACTACGCATGTGGGAGTCAAAGGACAACACTATAGGCCAGTTCTCTCCTTCTACCCTTATGTGCTTT
Source organism: Tokudaia tokunoshimensis (assembly GCA_036184795.1). Classification (NCBI taxonomy): domain Eukaryota; kingdom Metazoa; phylum Chordata; class Mammalia; order Rodentia; family Muridae; genus Tokudaia; species Tokudaia tokunoshimensis. The sequence goes on from BTHU01000017.1 coordinate 399,862, forward strand.
TACAGGGTTAGAACTCAAGTTTTGAGGCTTTTCCCTGGTGACCTATCTTCCAGTTTTTGCTCTTCACTCCTACCTTGAAATGTCCCCAGACCCCAATTTCTCTCGACTTACTCCAATGATAGATGTTTAAACCTTACAAGCTGGAAGTTTTTCTTTGGGGGGATTATAATTACATTACATTATATTATATGTTAATGTGCTCCTCCTTTCTTTCTTTCAAAATCACGGTTTCTTTTTTTCACCAATTGTGGTTACATGCATGTATGTATTTCTAAACATAACATGCTTAGTCTGTATAAAGCTACTTATACATGTTTTATGGATTACTATTTGGTCTTGGATAACCAATTGGTGTGCTCTTCCCTGGTGAAGACTAATTCTCCCCCTCTCAGCATTCCTTAGTTGCCTGTAGATCTTTGTGGCTTCTCCCCCACTCACTTTGGCGTGTCTTTTGGTGTTGTCCTTATTTGGCTCATGTTCAGATAGCCATGTTTGTAAGACTTTATAAATGTAATGTCTGACATTCCTAGGATATACAATCTCACAGCAAACTCCCTGATCCCTGGGGATTTCACCTCCCTTTCAAAAATGTTTCCTGAGCCTAAGGTGCTGGAGTGTCTGGTAGATGTATCCACTAGTACTGAACTCCATAGAGCTAATTTTTGGTTGGTAATGCTTTTCTGTAATGGTCTCTGACGCCTTTTTATTTTTTCAAAATTGTATTGTGTGTATGTGTGTTTTGCCTTCATGTCTGTCTGTGTACCACGTGTGTAACTAGTGCCCACAGAGGCCAGAAGAGGGTACTGGATTCCTTGGAACCAAAGTTGAACACACATTCTATGGAAAAGCAACCAATGGTCAGAACCAGCTCTCCTGCCCTTTCTCTCCCTTTGTAAACAACTGATCTTTGCATCTATTGACCTTTTCAGTGCTTCAATTGCTCTTTTATTATTTGCTATTTATTAGTAGTTAATGACATGTAGTATCCTATTTATGTGGATATATAGCAGTTATATTTTGTATTTCCCCTTAGACTATGAATAGTTCATTCTACCCTCTTCACCTGTGTTATGTCCTGAGTACAGTAATATTTACATCTGTAGGGCCAGCTAGGTGACTGAGTGGGCAGAAGTAACTGCATGCAGGCCTGAGAACCTGTGTTACATTCCCATATCTCAGCAGGTGGCAGGAGAGAACTGAGTCCTAAGAGCTTTCCTGTGAGTACCATGCCTGGCATGCACACATCTGCACTTACACTCATACATGAACACACAAATAAATAAATAATATATTATGATCTGTATTATCTACTTCATGTTTGTACAATGATTGCATCTTGTTTGTTCATCTGTGTGTTCTATAGGCCTAGCTCAGACCACTGGAAACTAGGTAATATATATATATTGCTACTGAATATTGATAATGGAATTCAAAGAAGAAAAAAATTAAAGGATATTGAAGACATTATTTGGGAGCATCAGAGCTCTAGATAATTATAGAAAAAAGCAAAACCTTGAAACAATCAAATCCATTAATTTGCTAATTATTTGTTAATTATATACTCATGATTCCTACGTTCCAAGAACTAACAGACCATCAGAAAATAAGGAAACAATACCAGGCACAAGCCTTTACACCAAGCACAGGAGGCAGGTGGATTTCTGTGAATGTGAGGCCAGCCTGATCTATATAGTGAGTTCTAGGGCTACATAGTGAGACTTGGTCTCAAAATAAAATAAACTATATTAAAATATATGGCCAGGAATAGTAGCTTACACCCGTAATCTTAGCATTCAAGAAACAAAAACGAGGATTATGAGTTGTAAGCTAACCTGGGCTATATAGTAAGAACCTGTCTTAGAAAACTAAAACTATTACAATATGTAAGTATATATGGAGATTAGGAGGGAAGATAGCTCCCAGCAGAGGGTGCATGTGCTGTGGAAATAGATAAGGCAGGATGGGCAATATGGGATATGATGATTATAGAGAGCCTAGGTACCTGGAGGAAATGTTCAGTCTCAATTTAACAGAGCTCCCTTCTTAAAGTCACTATTTATCACAAAAGAAAAGTAATATTGACATTTCTACATGCTGGGCTGTTCCAGCCTATGGAAATGATGATTTAAAGGACTTAATATTTACAGAACAGCCTTTTAAAGGAATATAAAACTCTTCTATCTATCTCCCCATCTCTCGGTTTTACATCTTACAGGCAGCTGCATTTTGACCCTTTCATTTCAGATCTCCTGTAATTCTATAACTCTAAAAAACATAACCTTGGACTGGAGAGATGGCTCAGCAGTTAAGAGCACTAACTGCTCTTCCGAAGGTCCTGAGTTCAAATCCCGGCAACCACATAGTGGCTCACAACCATCCATAATGAGATCTGACATCCTCTTCTGGTGTGTCTGAAGACTGCTACAGTGTACTTACATATAATAAATAAATAAATCTTAAAAAAAACTTTATAAAAATAACAAAAAATAAAAAACAAAACCTTATTATTTAATTTATCAAGTTTAATGGAATATTTACTGAATTTATACTGTAAACTATGAGAAAGTACCTATTATGTTACATACAATATACCTCTCTCCCATCTATTTTTTTTGAAAACGCATTTTATCATACAATATAAATATATTCTGATCAGTTTCCTCTTCCCAAAGTCCTCCCTGATACCCTCATTTCTCACCCACCCCACTTCACACTTTCTCTCTCTTTGAAGAACAGTCAGAAAAAAAAATGTAAACAAACCAGAAGTTTAAAACAAAAGGAAAATATGCCAGATATGGTATGGCATGCCTTTAATCTCAGCACTCTGGAGGTAGAGGTATGCTGATCTCTGAGTTTGAGGCCACCCTGGTCTACATAGAGAGTTTCAGTATAGCCAGGGCTACACAGAGAACCCTTGTCATAAAAAAAAAAAAAAGAAGAAGAAGAAGAAGAAAAGGAAAGAAAAGAAAGAAAAAATAACAGAGAAAGCACAAGAAATACAGAAACAATAGAAGCACACACCATAAACTGCAAAAATGGAAATCAAAATATACAACACGAAAGATATCCAAGCAAAGCAACATGAAACAAAATGACTATGGAAATACTAGAGTTCTTTTTCTGTTGGTTATTTACTGCTGGGCATGAGGCCTACCCTTAAGTGTGGTTATATACCCAGTGAAATGCCATTGGAGAAAACTGTTCCTTTGCTACTGGATCTCGTTGGAGATAACTTATTTTTGGTTATGGATGGGAGAACATGTCCACTACCCCCTCTCAGTGCTGGGACCCCCTGCTGGCTTGGACCTGTGCATGCTGCCACACTCTCTCTGTGAGTTCATAGGTGCATCAGTCCTGTTTGTATCTGGAAGACACTGTTTCCTTGGAGTCATCCATCTACTGTAGCTTTCAAAATCTTCTTCCTCCTCTACCTACAGTTCCCTGAGGCCTGAGAGGAGGGATTGATGAAGACATTCCACTTAGGACTGAGTGCTCCAAAATCTCTCACTCTCTGAACATGGTCCAGTTGTGAGTCTGTGTTAGTTCCCATCTGTAAAGGACCAGCTTTGACATCACAGGGTAAACCAAGGCAGGCATCAACGGGGTATGGCTTCAGCAATCCAGACCAAAAGTTGATGACTTCCGGCAATTTAACTCTCTTTCTATTCAGGGGCCAAAAGCTGGTGACTCCTGGCAATTTAACTCCTGCTGTTAGAAGCAAGGGGAAAAGTTACTTGGGTTGTTTTCTCCTTGACTCAGGGACCTTATATTCTTTTGGGGACTCAGGAAGCTTGTATTCTTATGCTAATTTAAGTCCCCAAAATTGTTTTCACAGGAGTCCACACTTAAGACACTGAGGGACCCTTCCCCCAGTTGGTTCTGCTTAGTAAATAAAGACACTAACAGCTCATGACTGGGCAGGGCAGAGAGAGGTGAAACCTTAGGATTTTCCCAGGCTGGGGTCTGAGAGAAGATCTGCCATGCCAGGAGAAGGAGAGGAAAGATGCCACACCTGAGAAGGTGCAGGACAGAGAGCATAGCCACCATGTAGGAGCCAGGGAAGAGTGGCCCAAAAGGCTGCCCAACTGGGTCGAGGGCGGCCAAGATGGAATATAAGATTTAGTAAGTAATAACTTGGAAATATCGGAGGGAGGTAGATTAGCCATGTGGAGGTTAGGAAGTGCTCCAGCCATTGACCTATTTTAGGCATATCAAAATATAAAGGCTGTGTGTGTGTGTCTGTCTGTCTGTCTGTCTGTCTGTCTTTCATTTGGGAACCCAGAACATTGGGGCAGGTACTGAGGAATGTGCCACCACTGGGATCTACTTAAGTACTGCTACAGAGACCACCTCACTGGTCAGATGAGAGCTTGGAGTTCCTTAACTCTTCATGAACCAGAGAGAAAAGAAAAGAAAGAAATACATGTACACAGACAACATGCACACTGGTTGAAGCTGAAAAGGGGCTCCACTCCACTTTATTGTTGTTCTTAGTTTTTTTTTGTTCTTAGTTGTTTTTTTTTTTCCAGAAACAATAGGAACTCAATCTCTGGGTGCAACAACTAGAATCCTTATCTTGTAAGCTATATTAAATCTAATTTCTCTGGTGGCGAATCGGATTCGCCGTAAGCCAGTAGACACTAGTAACTACATCTTGTCCTCATGTTATCCTTTTCTTAGTTTTTATACCTTTTCAGGATATTTTATCACATGGTTCCAAATGCATTTTTACATTTTATAAGTTTATAGTACATTTAAGGTAGTAGTTTATGTCACAGGTTGCTAAGACTTAAGGAGTTACAGTAGAACTGTTTACATGTCTTTCTGTTAAGATTAGTACCTGCCTAAACATTCATTATCTGTTACTAGCTGTGTAAGTTCATTATAAGTTTAAAGCAATAATTCTTATATCAGAAGTTAGCATGGTTTTGTCAAGAGACAAATCATCTAGAAATGGCCTACCTGAGTCTTCCCAGGTCCAGTGCTGCCACAGGGAGTCCCAGGTGAATGACAAAAAGGGAAATAAAAGGACCTGACTGCTCCTAGATGTGATGGGGAGAAGGTTGATGGTAGATAAAAAGAGTGAGCATAGCCAGAGACAGAGAGACAAGTGAGAAGAAGGGGGAGGGGAGACACAGGAGACCAAGAGGCCAGAAGATTGAAGGGTAAAAGGGATAAGGTACAGGGAGAAAGGCAGCCCAGCCCCTGAGCTAGAGAGTTCAGGGTAGGGGGCAGGGTATACCAGCCATACCTCAGAACAGGTTGGGACTGAGGAATGCTGGGAGCACCTGTAGAAGGGTCCATGATTCACCGAAGAATGATACCCTGGACTTAAATAGTATGTAAACGCAAAGGGTGTTTATTCTGCACAAGTCCAGGATGTTGAGGTCTCCCTATTACCAAGATACCTCTAACTTACTCCATCTCTAAGGGCAGGGTTGAGGGTTGGAAATTGTTACTGAGGAAGTCCAGGGTAGGTGGTCTTTATCTTACTCCATCTCTAGGGACATTCCATTACTGGGGCGTGAAGGCTGGAACCTGTTACTAAGGAGGTCTGGAAACTTGCTGACCCATTGTCCTTGCTTCAGGCTAGGTGGCTGAACACTTTCTAGTTTCTGACTAGATGCCTGAAGCCTGGGTTTCTAAACAGACTTGTCTGGATTTGCCCAGTTTTTTAGGCCTAGTCTCCTAGATTGTCAATTTGAAACCTGTCATGGAGTCAGCCTACTCTTCTCACTTGGTGGCCAGGTCTGCTTGGATATGTTAAACAGGCATATCAGTTAGTTATTTGTCTTAGGTTTGAGCCCTACACCAGGTAGAAAGTGGTTTTAGGAATTGGCCACTATTCCTTAGGTCTCACCAACCCAAGCAGCCTTCTGGGATCTCTGTATTGGCTGAAAAGAATCCTTTCTAGTTTTTACTCCTCAAATTAACATTGTAAACATACTGTCCTAGCTAGAGTTTCTTCTGCTGTGATAAAACACTATGATTGAAGTCCATTTAGAAGGATTGGGTTTAATTGACTTATGTTTCCAAATCACTATTCATAATCAAAGGGAGTCAGGACAGGACCTTATTCACACAAGGCAAGAACCTGGAGACAGGAACTGATGCAGAGGCCATAGAGAGGAGCTGCTTACTGCCTTGCTCCACTTGGCTTGCTCAGTCTGCTTTCTTATAGAATCCAAGACCACTAGCCCAGGAATGGCACCATGCACGATGGGCTGCCGGACCCCCCCCCACTCCCTGTCAATCTTTAATTAAGAAGATGCCCTCTAGGCTTGCTTACAGCCCCATCTTATATACACATTTTCTTTTTTCTTTTTATTCTTCTCTCAAAAACTACATCCCAATCATATTCCCTCCTCTTGATACTCCTCCCAGTGTAACTTACTCTGTAGAAGAGGTTGGCATCAAACTCATGAGATCTACTTGCCTCTGCTGGGATTAAAGGCATGCACCAATGCTATCACCACAACCTGACATATACATATTCTTAATTGAAGTTCAGATGGCACAGATGACTTTAGCTTGTGTCAAGTGGACATAACTATACATACATATTTAAACATATTTAAACCTCAATTTCTTTTTCTATTATCTCACGAGGTTTCTTATTCCATTACCCTTTATTCCTGCTTAGATAAGAACATTAGAATGTCCACCTTGTCCATCTTCTTACTCCTTCCAACTTCTTTAAGCCATACTGTCTGTAGGGTCTGTAGTCATTTTGGATAACCACCTGATTGTCCCTGAGCAAACCTGTTTTCCCACCAAGACAGGTCTATTCACAGCTCCTAAACTGTACTCTATGAAGACCTGGACATACCTGCCTTTTCCCCAGGCTCATAAAAACTTGCATATAATTCTATATGCTAAAACCAGGTTTTCCCAAAACACCCTTACTTGTATATGGTCAAATATTTCCAACAACAGAAACTGAACATATTATAGAATCAGTAAGACATGGAACAAGATCATGGAAGTTCAAAGGGCTAGGGAGCAAGAATGATCTAACTCCTGGAGGCTGGAAAGAAGATTGGGCTGGAGAGATGGCTCAGTGGTTAAGTGCATTGACTGCTCTTCTGAAGGCCCTGAGTTCACATCCCAGCAACTACATGGTGGCTCACAACCATCTGTAATGAGATCTGACGCCCTCTTCTGGAGTGTCTGAAGACAGCTACAGTGTATTTACATATAATAAATAAATAAATCTTTTTTTTTTAAAGGAATGCTTCCTGCCCTTCTAGAGGACTCAAACTCAGCTTCCTGTACCCACTTCCTGCATTTCACTCACAACAAATGCCTATAACTCCAGTTCCAGAAGATCTGACATCCTCTTCTGACCTCTGAGGAAACCAGAATGTACATGTGCACATACATTTACAAAAGCACATACACATAAATAATAAAACAAAATTAGACAAAAGAATGATCTACTGGTAGTGAGTATGCCTTAAGTTTTCTCAGATGGACAGATTGTCATATTGTTAGCATTCTGTCTAAACTCCCCCCCCCCCCCACACACACAGTTACCTAGCAACAGCCAGGTAGGCCTGGACTGCTTGCCCCCTCCCCCTCTCTTGCTGTCTTACTCCTGTTTCCTGCTTGCTTCTCTCTTGCCCTCTTGGGCTCTTTTCTCTCCCCTTTCCCTTCCCCCTTCTCTCTACATGGCCTCTACTTCTCTAATCTCTCCTCTCTGCCTCTACTACCCTTAAGAGGTAGAAAGGCCTCCCCCTCCCCTGAATAAACGCTATTCTATACTATACTGTCCTGTGTCTGGTCCCTCAGGGGGAAGGGATGCCTCAGCATGGGCCCACTGAGGCACCCCCTTCCCCCACACCTCATAGAACGTATATTAATACCCCTTTATTTTTTTCATAATCACAACAATATTAGCTACACTGATAGTGCTTTTGGCATGAGTATTGATGGAGGTCATGAACTCTCCTACATAGGAATGACTTTTTTTTTTTTTGAGACAGGTTCTCCCATTGTAGCCCTGGTTGACTTGGAATTCATTATGTTGACAAGCGTAACCTTGAACTGCTACTGCCTGGGATCAAAGATGCCCCCCTAACCTCCACCCACCCAGGCTAACAACCATATGACTTTACTAGCATTTCCATTAAGGTTCTGAGAATGGTGAACCTTTAACTGTTTGAAGATGTTTTTTATTTTGCTTAGTTTTGCAGTGCTGGGTATCAAAATGAGGGCCTCATATGCACTAGGCAAGCACTCTACCACTGAGCTACACCCCCAGCCCACTATCTTTATTCATTTGTTTTTTGAGAAAGGGTTTCTCTTCATAGTCCTGGCTGTACTGGCACACCCAATGCCACCACTGCCTAGTTCCTTTATTCTTAGCCTTCAAGGTCATTTTGTTGCATTGAGATGAGTAGGTTCAGAGTAATTTTCCTTCAGCACTTTGTAGATATTTGATTCTATTTTATTGCTGATAAGAAATTGTTGGTTTAGTGTAATTTCAATTTACAGGAAAATTCTTTTCTTGCTGGTAAACTTTCCTGTTACTAAAATGTAAACTTTTCTGTTCTTTGTAGTAATTCGGTTTCATTGCAACAGGTCGAGGAGTTCATTTATCAGCCTTCTCAAAACTAGTCAGAAAATTTTGGAATCCAGGGCAGTTGGTAGTACAAACCTTTAACTGGGAGGTAGAGGCAGGCAGATTTCTGAGTTTGAGGCCTACAGAGCAGGTTCCAGGAAAGCCAGGGCTAAATAGATAAACCCTATCTCAAAAAAAACCAAACCATTTCAAATCAAACCAACCAAACAAAAAACCCTTTTTGAATATTGCTTATTTTGTCATTTGAAATCATACTTACATTTAGCTTCTCTTTTTGGTCCTCTTATTTTGTTATCTTAATGGTAAATTATGTTTGAAATTTTTGTGTTTTGTTGAGGCAGGGTTTCTCTGTGTAGTACAGGCTGTCTCTGCCTCCCAAGTGCTGGGATTAAAGGTGTGAGCCACCACCACCTGGTTATGTTTGAATTCTTCTTGTTTTTTAAATGTCTGAATTCTTTTTTTTTAAATTTTATTATTTTATGTATGTGAATACAATGTTGCTCTCTTCAGACACACCAGAAGAGGGCATCAGATTTCATTACAGATGATTGTAAGCCACCACGTGGTTGCTGGGATTTGAACTCAGGACCTCTGGAAGAGCAGTCAGTGCTCTTAACCACTGAGCCATCTCTCCAGCCCCCAAATGTCTGAATTCTTAACACCATCTTCCAAATCAATAATTCTCTGTGTCTAGTCAATGCATTCAGTCATCTACTGCTTTATATTATTAAGGATTATATTTTACATTTCTAAGTTTGCTCTTTGTTTCTTTTTTGATAATTTTCTGTCTTGCTTTGTATAATGTTTGCTTGTTGTTTTGTTTTTTTTAAAGATTTATTTATTTATTTATTTATTTTATGTATTCACCATTGATCTCTTCAGACACACCAGAAGAGGGCATCAGACCCCATTGCAGATGGTTTGTGAGCCACCATGTGGTTGCTGGGAATTGAACATATATGTATTTATACTTTGCTACTTTCCTAGTGTTTTTAAATTCCTACCACGTACTTGTTACTACTGATCATTGAAATTCATCTGGCCAGAACAGCTAAAGCTTGAGACCAGCATTATACATTAATGCTACATTTCCTATGGTGGCGCTGTTACATATTCTACAAGGAAACTTTGTGACTAGCACAGAATAAATATTTGTGCCTAGTGCTTCAAGAGATGTTCTAACCCATAGACAGGTGAACAAATCCCCAAAACACATTCAAATTATTATTATTATTATTTGGTTGAGACAAGGTTTGTCTGTATAGCCCTGGCTGTCCTGGAACTCACTCTGTAGACCAGGCTGGTTTTGAACTCAGAAATTCGCCTGTCTCTGTCTCCTAAGTGCTGGGATTAAAGGCACGTGCTACCACTGTCCAGCCCCAAATTATTTTCAAAACTCCAGGAAGTTCATTTTCAGCTCTCTTTTGTTTGATGTTTTCCTTAAACTGGAACTACGCTGGTCAAAGATTCTAGTGTTCCAAAAATATGTGAATAAAGAAGTTAAGATTTGTGCACCACGAAGTGCATTATTTGTGGGTTTTTTTTTTATTGGATATTTTCTTTATTTACATTTCAAATGTTTTCCCCTTTCCAGGTCTCCCCTTTGGAAAAATCCCTATCCCATTCCCCCTCCCCCTGTCTCTATGAGGGCGCTCCCCACCCGCCCACACATTCCCATCTTCCCTCCCTGGCATTGCCCTACAATGGGGCATTGAACACCTTCAGGCCCAAGGGTGTTCGATGTGCAACAAGGTCATCCTCCCACTGATGTGCAACAAGGCCATCCTCTGTCACGTATGTGCCAGAGCCATGGGTGACCCCATGTGTATTCTTTGGTTCATGGCCCAGTCCCCGGGAGCTTCAGGGGGTCTGGCCAGTTGACACTGTTGCTCCCTCCATGGGGCTGCAAACCCCTCAGCTCATTCATTTCCTTCTCCAAAACCTAGACAGGGGACCCTGAGCTCAGTCAAATGGTTGGCTGTGAGCATCCCCCTCTGTATTTGTCAGGCTCGGGCAGAACCTCTTTAGAGACAGCCATATTAGGCTTCCATCAACAAGTACTTCCGGGCATCTACAATAGCATCTGGGTTTGGTGTCTGTATATGGGATGGATCCCCAAGTGGGGTAGTTTCTGGATGGCCTTTCCTTCAGTCTCTGCTCCACACTTTGTAATGTCACACTGCATGGTCACACTGTGTTACCTCCATATTTCCTCCGATATTTAGTTCCCCCTTCTAAGAAGCATTGAAGCATCCACATTTTGGTCTTCCCCCTTCTTGGGCTTCATTTATATGGTCTGTGAATTGAATCTTGGATATTCCAAACTTTTGGGCTAATATCCACTTATCAGTGAGTACATACCATGCGTGTTCTTTTGTGATTGGGTTACCTCACTCAGGATGATATTTTCTAGTTCCATCAACTTGCCTAAGAATTTCATGAGGTCATTGGTTTTAATAGCTGACTAGTATTCCATTGTGTAAATGTACCATATTTTCTGTATCCATTCATCTGTTGAGGGGCATCTGGGCTGTTTCCAGCTTCTGGCTATTACAAATAAGGCTACTATGAACATAGTCAAGCATGTGTCCTTATTACATGTTGGATCATCCTTTGGGCATATACCCAGGAGTGGTACAACTGGGCCCTCATGTAGTACTATGTCCAATTTTCTGAGGAACCACCAGACAGATTTCCAGAGTGGTAATACCAGCTTGCAATCCCACCAGCAATGGAGGAGTGTTCCTCTTTCTCCACATCCATGCCAGCATCTGCTGTCACCTGAGTTTTTGATCTTAGCCACTCTGACTGGTGTGAGGTGGAATCTCAGAGTTGTTTTGATTTGCATTTCCCTGATGATTAAGGATGTTGAACAATTCTTTAGGTGCTTCTCAGCCATTCGAGTTTCCTCAGTTGAGAATTCTGTTTAGCTCTGTACCCCATTTTTTAATAAGATTATTTGGTTCTCTGGAGCCTAACTTCTTGAGTTCTTTGTATATATTGAGGATATTAGCCCTCTATCGGATGTAGTATTGGTAAAGATCTTTTCCTAATCTGTTGTCGTTTTCTCCTATTGACAGTGTGCTTTGCCTTACAGAAGCTTTGCATTTTTATGAGATCCCATTTGTCATTTCTTTTTTTTTTTTTTTTTTTTTTTTTTTTTGGTTTTTCGAGACAGGGTTTCTCTGTGTAGCCTTGGCTGTCCTGGAACTCACTTTGTAGACCAGGCTGGCCTCGAACTCAGAAATTCTCCTGCCTCTGCCTCCCAAGTGCTGGGATTAAAGGCATGCGCCACCATCGCCCGGCCCATTTGTCATTTCTTGATCTTAGAGCATAAGCTATTAGTGTTCTGCTCAGGAAATTTTCCCCTGTGCCCATGTGCTCCAGGTTCTTCCCCACTTTTTCTTCTATTAGATTCAGTGTATCTGGTTTTATGTGGAGGTCCTTGATCCACTTGGACTTGAGCTTTGTACAGGGAGATAAAAATGGATCAATTTGCATCCTTCTACATGTTGATTGACAGTTGACCCAGCACCATTTGTTGAAAATGCTGTCTTTTTTCCACTGGATGGTTTTAGCTCCTTTGTCAAAGATCAAGTGACCCAATATGTGGGTTCATTTCTTGGGCTTCAATTCTATTCCATTGATCTACTTACCTGTCACTGTACCAATACCATGTAGTTTTTATCACTAAAGCTCTGTAGTACAGCTTGAGGTCAGAGATGGTGATTCTGCCAGAAGTACTTTAAGTGTTGAGAATAGTTTTTGCTATCCTGGGTTTTTTATTATTCCAAATGAATTTGAGAATTGCACTTTCTAACTCTATGAAGAATTGAGTTGGGATGTTGATGGGGATTGCATTGAATCTGTAGATTGCTTTTGGCAAGTTGGCCATTTTTACTATATTGTGTCAATTCATGAGCATGGGAGATCTTTCCATCTTCTGAGGTCTTCTTTGATTTCTTTCTTTAGAGACTTGAAGTTCTTGACATACAGATCTTTCACTTGTTTGGTTAGAATCATACCAAGATGTTCTATATTGTTTATGACTATTGTGAAGGGTGTCGTTTCCCTAATTTCTTTCTCAAACCATTTATCCTTTGAGTATAGGAAAGCTACTGATTTGTTTGAGTTAATTTTATATCTGGCCACTTTGCTGATGTTGTTTATCAGCTCTAGGAGTTCTCTGGTGGAATTTTTGGGGTCACCTAAGTATAGTATCATATCATCTGCAAATAGTGATAGTTTGACTTTTTCCTTTAAAATTTGTATCCCTTTGACATCCTTTTGTTGTCTACTTGCTCTTGCTAGAACTTCAAGTACTATATTGAATAGATAGGGAGAGAGAGGGCAGCCTTGCCTAGTCCCTGATTTTAGTGGAATTGCTTCAAGTTTCTCTCCATTTAATTTTATGTTGGCTACTGGTTTGCTCTATATTGCTTTTTACTATGTTTAGGTATGGGCCTTGAATTCCTGATCTTTCCAAGACTTTTAACATGAAGGGATGTTGAATTTTGTCAAATACTTTTTCAGCATCTAATGAAATGGTCATGTGATTTTTTTCTGAGTTTGTTTATGTAGATTACATTGATGGATTTCCGTACATTGAATCATCCCTGCATCTCTGGGATGAAGTCTACTTGATTGTGGTGAATGATCGATTTAATGTGTTCTTGGATTCAGTTTGCAAAAATTTTATTGAGTAATTTTTCATCGATATTCATAGGGGAAATTGTTCTGAAGTTCTGTTTGTTGGGTCTTTGTGTGGTTTTTGTATTAGCTTAACTGTGGCTTCATAGAATGAATTAGGTAGTGTTCACTCTGTTTCTATTTTGTGGAATAGTTTGAAGGTCTAATAGAATTCTGCACTAAACCCATCTGGTCCTGGGCTTTTTTTGGTTGGGAGAATATTAATGACTGCTTCTATTTCTTTAGGGGTTACAGGATTGTTTAGATCATTTATCTGATCCTGATTTAACTTTGGTATTTGATATCTGTCTAGAAAATTGTCCATTTCATCCAGATTTTCCAGTTTTGTTGACTATAGGCTTTTGTAGTAGGATCTGATGATTTTTTTTGAATTTCCTCAGTTTCTGTTGTTATATCTCCCTTTTCATTTCTGCTTTTGTTAATTTGGATAGTGTCTCTGTGCCCTCTGGTTAGTCTGGCTAAGGGTTTATCTATCTTGTTTATTTTCTCAAATAACCAGCTCCTGGTTTTGTTGAGTCTTAGTATAGTTCTTTTTGTTTCTACTTGGTTGATTTCAGCCCTGAGTTTAATGATTTCCTGCTGTCTACTATTCTTGGGTGCATTTGCTTGTTTTTGTTCTAGAGCTTTCAGGTGTGCTATCAAGTTGCTAGCGTATGCTCTCTCCAGTTTTTTTTGGAGGCACCCAGAGCTCTGAGTTTTCCTCTTAGCATTGCTTTCATTGTGTCCCATAAGTTTGGCTGTGTTGTGCCTTTTTCATTACATCCTAAAAAGTCTTTAATTTCTTTCTTCCTTAACCAAGTTATCATTGAGTATTGTTCAGCTTCCAGGTGTATGTGGGCTTTCTGTTGTTTTCGTTATTGAAGACCAGCCTTAGTCCATGGTGATCTGTTAGGATGCATGGGATTACTTCTTATATCTGTTAAGGTCTGTTTTGTGACCGATTATATGGTCAGTTTTGGAGAAGGTACCATGAGGTGCTGAGAAGAAGGTATATTGTTTTATGATGAAATTTTCTATAGATATCTGTTAAATCCATTTGGTCCATAACTTCTGTTAGTTTCACTGTGTTACAGTTTAGTTTGTGTTTCCATGATCTGTCCATTGATGAGAGTGGGGTGTTGAAGTCTCCCACTATTATTGTGTGAGGTGCAATGTGTGCTTTGAGCTTTAGTAAAGTTTCTTTTATGAATGTGGGTGCCCTTGCATTTGTAGCAAGAATTCAGAATTGAGAGTTCTTGGTAGAGTTTTCCTTTGATGAGTATGAAGTGTCCTTCCTTATCTTTTTTGATAACTTTTGGTTGAAAGTTGATTATATTTGATATTAGAATGGCCACTTCAGCTTGTTTCTTGGGACCGTTTAATTGGAAAACTGTTTTCCAGCCCTTTACTCTGAGTGTCTGTCACTCAGGTACATTTCCTGTATGCTGGGTGATGTTTAGGTATCCAGTCTGTTAGTTTATGTCTTTTTATTGGGAAATTGAGTCAGTTGATTTTATTTTGGTTTTTTACTTGTCCACTTTCCGCTATTTAAAACTATGAACTGTCTCTTTTCATGGGGATCCTCAGTGAGGAACAATGGAACAGGCCTTTACCTAAAGAGCTGGCCATCTAATCTCCCGAATAAGGCCTCTCTCATGGATCCCAGCCACAGCCTCCACCAAGGATTGTTTGTTTTTTGTTGTTGTTGTTTATCTCTCTTGAGGTAAGATCTTGCTTGGTAGTCAGGTTATCCTGGAACTCACAATTCAGGTCTGAACATAGAATTCTCCTGCCTCTGCCTCCAAAGTGCTGAGATTATGGGCATGTGTCATCACACCTGGCTTCTGTTATGCTTTTGTTTCCCAGCCTGGTACTGGGAGATTTCCGTTCAATGCTGATGCTTGTCGAGTACAGATACAGTCACTAAGCAATGGCTCATTCACTTCAGTTAATTTAACGGTCACATTGTTCTGTTACTCTCTGAAATGGCCATTTTTGGTTGTCAACTTGACCACATCTAGAATTAACAAAAGCCCAAGCAGTTGAGTATACTCGTGAAGGGTTTTCTGTGAAGCAGGAAGCTTTTGCTTTTTGCCTGCTTGCCCTCACTCTTACTGCAACTTCAGTCTTTAACTGGTATTAGAGTATAGAATTCTGGCATATACTAGGGACCAGCTGAGACATCCAGCCTTGTGAACTGAACAATTCTTGGATTCTTGGACTTCTATTAGGTACAACCATTGTTGGGGCTAGCCAGACTACAGTCTGTAAGCTACTCCAAGAAATCCCATCTTTATACATAGGAATCCATCCTATCAGTTCTATTTCTCTAGAGAACCTTGACTAATACACTCTTCTACCTTTTTAGACCTATAGTCCCTTTCTTCCAGGGAGGCAAAGGCTTTCAGGTATTGTTTCTTAGATTTTGTTTATTTGTGTCTTAGGTATCTATTGCTGTGAAGAGACATCATAACCATTTCAACTCTTATAAAGGAAAACATTTAATTGGGGCTGGCCTATAGTTTTAGAAGTTTAGTCCATTATCATCATGGTGGGAAGCATGGAGGCACATAGGCAGACATGGTGCTGGAGGAGCCAAGAGGTCTACATACAGATAGCCAAGCAGCAGGAAGAGAGTGACACTGGGCCTGGCTTGAGCATTTGAAAACTCAAAACCCACCCCAAGTGACACACTTCCTCTAACAAGGCTATGCCTACTCCAATAAGGCCACATTTCTCAAGAGCACCACTCCTGAGGGACCCATGGCTCTGGCTGCATAAGTGGCAGAGGATGTCCTTGTTGGATATCAGTGTGAGGAGAGAGCCTTGGGACTAAGGGTGTTTGATGCCCCATTGTAGGGGAATGCCAGGGTGGGTGAGCACCCTCGTAGAGGCAGAGGGTGGGGGGGATGGGATAGAGGGTTTCTGTATAAAAAACAAACAAACAAACAAACAAACAAAAAAGCACTACTTCCTGTGAGCCTGATTTTCATTCAAACTACTACATTCCACTCCCTGGCCCCCATAGGCTGGTAGCCATTTCATAATGCAGAAATACATTCAGTACAACTTCAAAAGTCCCCATAGTTTATCAGTCTCAACCTTGCCCTGAGGTAACTACTCCATTTACTCAACTTAGGATCAAGCTTTTCTTTAGATTTTTTCCAGGTACTCCTTTTCTCCTCAAGCTGTACATTTTAAATTTTTCCTTGCTTGGCTTGCTCCTTTTCATTATAGACCTGCATTAAGTGTGGCTGCTAATGACCAAGCGACAGTCAATAATAGGCTGTCTGGAAACCTCCTCTCCCAAGTCTGTTGATCCATAACTCAATTTGTTCTCAGGCAGATTTTTGTGGACAAGGGCAGAAAGCAGCCACATTAGTCACCAAATTATCGCAAGTCATCTCTAGGCCACATATTAATCTTCTCCTCTGAAACCTCTTGAGCTAGACGCCCACATTTCAAATTCCCCTTAGCACCATTGTCTTCCACAGCCCATTAAGCCTCACTTAAAGCATTCAACCACTTTTCTAGTCTAAATTCCACATTCCTCCAAATAAAAGCACAGCCAGGCCTATCACAGCAATAACTCAGTCCCTGCTACCAACTTCTTAAAGAGACACTATTGCCATGGCAATTCTTAAAAAGGTAAACATTTAATTGGGGGCTTGTTCACAGAGTTTAGTCCATCATAGGCATGTCAAGGAAGCATGTCTGTATGCAGGAAGACATGGTATTAGAGAGGTAGATTAGAATGCTACATCCCTATCTCCAAGCAGCAGGAAGAGTGACACTGGGCCAGGTTTGAGCACAATTAGAAAAACACTCAGCACCAACCTCTGTCAGCTACAAGTGCCCCCATAGCCCCTTCTCTCTCAGGTAGACTATTAAATCTCCATTCCATTAGTGTGTCTTCCAGTAAGAGTGGAAAGAAATCTAGAAGTTGTAATTCATTTTTTAGACAACCTTGAGCTAGGGTTCTGGGTAAGATAATGTTTAGCCAAAATGGTTTTCTGAGGCAGGATGGACAGTGATTCACATGTGTGGATATGAAATTCCTAAGTGGTAAAAAGTACAAAGTGTCAGATTGGTCTGTAGATGTAGCAGACACTTGCAGCACTGTCAGGCACTAACTTCTTGGTCCAGCATGCTCTGGTCATTACAGAACTGCAGTATGCTGGGAATGTAGAGAAGCAGTTCTTCTGCAAGCCAGCCTTAGGAATCCTTCCACAGGACACTCAGTTCTCAGCACTGTGATGCTCAGACTAGTATCTCATTAAAAAAAAAAACAAAACACTCTTATATTTAGTATTAACTGTATTGCTATAAAATTAAATGTAATATTTCATTTTTTAAAAAATCCTTATATTTAGTATTAACTGTGCTGGCTGCTACTCAACCTTGACATACTACTTAATGGGGATGGCTCTAAGAATGCAGTAAGTAAACTGTCAGGTGATAAAGGATCTGCACCCTGCATCCCATCTGCAATTCACAAGTTAAGTTTATCACAGTTGATAGTTCTTAGGAGAGAGACAACATGAAACGCGCATGACAGAAATGAACACTATTTTACTCACAGCGAGCAACATGAGCTTCCTGTCCCACCAGCTCAGGTGGGTCCTGAACTCAGGATGGTCTTGTATAACAGATGAGGGAACTATAAGCATAAGGAGTCAGTCTTTTTTGGTTTTAATTATGTGTATGTATGTACTGTATGTGTATTCGACCTTTGTGTTGGTGTCAAAGAGACCAGAAGAGGGCCTCAGATCCCTTGGAGTCAGAAGTTGTAAGACATTGGGTGCTAAGAACTGAACTGGGTCCTGTTGGAAGAAAGGCAAATGTGGTCTGAACCAATGAGTCATCTCTTCAGCACTGCAATCTAAATTTTTTAATAATAAGCTTAAGCAAACTGCCTGACTTTAACCATGCAAAGACACAGTGGCAGTAAAGGGACCTCTGAAGGGTAACATTCTATCTTCTAAGGTGGTTGTTTGTATGGTATTTGTAATAGTCCAAACATAAGTTATCACAGCCTCTGCTCACAAGATGTACAGAACTGCAACAGACCCACAGGGAATTGTTTTCCAACAAACATTAGACATCTTTTTACTTGAATGATTGCACTTCTTGTTTTAGAGCCCAAGCCAAGTTTTATCTTTAAAAAATAATTTTAATCTATTCAAAAAATTTAGCAAACATTTGTATACAATCACTGAATAATTTTTAGTATGCTATCTATTCATTCCAGCCATGAGAAAATACCATAGTAGTCAATATTAAAAGTATCTATCCATAAATTATTTTATTTCTCATTAAATGAGCACAGAGTCATTAGCATATTAATAACAGATATGTTTATTACTACATATCCATCAGTGCGGCTTTCAATACCACTTGAAACATGCATATCACCCTAGAGAAGATCGGTTTTCCAGTGCTTATTTGATACACATTACTGCAAAGCCATTATAAATTACTGAGGAGGTATTTGGTTAAAAAAAAAAAAAAAAACAATAAATCACACTGCCCATACACATCAACTCTTGTTACCAGAGGAGAGTTGAACAGTATTTATATGGTAATTCCTATGTTAACTGAAAAACATAATGGATATATTTCATTATTCTTTACTATTGGTGCAACTGTATATGTTTTTGCAGATAGTTTCATTATTGTAGCAGGTAGTTTGGTACAAAGGTTGTACTCAATTTATAAAAGTCCAAACAACCTCTATATTTTAAATTAAACCAATTACCAATGAAAAAAAACACATAATTTTTTGTAAAATCTGTTTTCTGAAAAGTCTGTACTTATGGCAGTAAAAAAATTCTCTCAAATTAAGGCACTAATAGGGTAATGCAACTCCCACTGAAAGTGTTCTAAGAATAATTTACATTTCAAACAGTGCATACATTTTTGTTTGTTAACTTAATGTCTTTTCACTTAAAACCACAAAGAAATACATTATATAATTACAGAAATGATGTACCCCACAAAATGCTTTTAAACTTGGTTTTCTTGTATAGTTAGTCATGTCTCTAGTAGTAAAATAACTCCATATGGCTTGGCAAAAATGCATAGATTAAATGTAATTCTTTCATCTTCTCCCAGTCCCCAATCTACAAACTTGCTGAAACATATACAATATTTTGTAAAGCATAATGTAAGATATTTAATTTTTCCATAGAGCCCACTGTGGGCAATTGACAGTAAGGCTTTTAATTCTACAGTAAGGACACTGAGCTTCAAGTGACATCACTGTGTTCTTAAAATAGTTCTGAATAGTCTTGCAAGAGCACAAAAAACTTAGTTATTATAAAACAAAACAGAAAAACTTGTCTCATTTTGAGATATTTTCTTTACTCCTTCCACGATCTGATCTTGATAGTGATGGCCATTCCACTGAAAGTGAAAGTTCCTTCCTCATGTTCATGCGAGGAAAACTGTTCTATCATGACTGACAGGCATTTTCTTATAAATTCAAAAAGGCAGCACCTTAAAAAAAATATCTAGCAAAGCTTTCCCCAATTGTTCTTGCATTACATAGTAATAATTAATCTAATCTACCTGTAGGCAAACCCGCAAGAAAAAAACAAAAACAATCCTCAGTGTGCTTTTTGTGCCAAAACAAGGACAGAATAACAGCAATCTTAACCCTGAAAAGCCTGTGGTACTTGTGTCAAAACAAAGAGCCTGTCTGCTCCACATGGTTAAACAGCCTGGTTCATCAGGTAGCATCCCACATGATTCCAACACAGCAGTAGGTCACATGGTTAACTGTTGAAGGAAAAAAAAATCTTGTAATTTAAGAAAGATGCTTGGTTCAAAAATATAAGATACAACAATAGTTGGAAGGAGGGGTGAGGGTATGGCTCAGTGGTAGACTATATGGCTGGCAAGCATGAGGCCCTGGGTTCAAATCCCATCAGCACCACCCCTACTACTCCTAAAAACTTAGGGAAAGGCAAATATGTGCACTCACACAAAAGAGTAAGAAAAGAAAGTTAGAGAAAGCATAGGAAAGGAAAAAGCACTATAATATGATTTCCTTTTGTATTTCTTTAACATTTTCTTTACTCATTTATTTTAAATTGTTTTAATCCTAGTTTATACCCTACAGCTAGGTGGCTGAAATAGCATTCTACAGGGTCCTTGTAAATGCTGTGATATGCTGTAATAGTATAGAGGCTTGAAAATACAGAAGAAAAGGGTCTGCATCATTTCATTACAGACAGAAGAGAGTGAACAAAGTAAGTGAATTAAAGATAGCTTCGAGCCAAGCATGCTGGCCCAGCCTTTCCTTTCATCCCAGCACTCTGAGGCAGAGGCAGGCAGGTCTACAGAGTGAGTTCCAGAACAGCCAGGACTACACAGAGAAACCCTCTGTCTCAAAAAAACCAACGAGGCACTGTTTGTTTAATCAGGTTCTGTAACTGTTGTAGCATATAAAATATTTCTGGAAAAAAGTCCCACCCACCAAAGTCTTAAAAAGAGGGATTTAACTGAGTTTATTTGTAATACACTATTCATCAGTACTAACAAATGACGTTGATTTTCAAAAGAACCCAATTCCAAAACAGTGTAAAAGATGGAACATTTTATGACTCATTTGCACTTAAACTGGGTATGAAAGTGTCCTACATAGTAATTCCTAATAGCAATCAGTTAAGCTTACATATAAAACCCTGCAAGGACCTATCTATAAATGATGTTTTCTGTAGTGAAAATAGTTGTTTCTGATTTTAGTATGTGTGCTGCTGAAGTCTTTTAATTATAGAAATAGTAGTATTTGTTGAGACAGAGTCTCCCTATTTAGCTCTGACTTTCCTAGAACTTGCTCTGTAGACCAGGCTGAACTCAAACTCACATAGACATGTCTGCCTCTCTCTGAGTGCTGGGCCTAAATGTGTGGCCATCATGACTGACTACGTTTCTAATTTTAACAGACAGGTTCCAACAACTTTTATATGACTAAACACTTTAATATTTTAGTTTTTACCTAGTTTTTCCAGATGTATTTTTGACTACTTTCCGGAAAGACTGATTTGCAGTGGATCTTGTCGACAGCGTTCGAGGAGAGGCGCGGACAAAGCCAGATGGTGGGTTCTTAGGAATCTTCTTTACTAGATGAGTTACCCACTTTTTTTGTTCATCCTGAGAACAGGCTAACAACAGCATATCTCTTGCTGATGTTACATCATAACTTACTAAATTAAAAAAAGAAACAAGAAAAACCCATAAAAGTTTTACAATTACAACCATAATACGATATTAAAAAAAGAATTACATTCATAATTTTCAAGTTTCTTTTTTTTTAAAAAATTGGCTTTTCTGAGACAGGGTTTCTCTGTGTAGTCCTGGCTGTCCTGGAACTTGTTCTGTAGACCAGGTTAGCCTCAAAACTCACAGAGATCTGCCTGCCTCTGCCTTCTAAGTGCTGGGATCAAAGGCATGTGCCATCAACACCTAGCAAGTTAATTTTAAAGATACTATACTTAATTATACTTGGAAAGTATCTATATCAATTTGACTAAGACTGATTTATTTTTCTAAAAACCAAAAGTCATAAACATAGGAAAAATAGTATAAAATTAGAAATATAAAAAATACTACAGTAAAACAAATGTATCTATAGAACCTATGTCTCTGTCTCTGTCTCTCTCTCTTTTCAACTTTTAATTTAAGGCAGTTTATTGTGCAACTAAAGCTAACTGAGGCTCTAGTTTTATGGCCTGGAACAAACTGCTTAATGTCACTGAATCTTAGTTTTTCCAGAGTCACTCCTTGCTGTGTCATCGTGGGAACTAGAAGAAAACCCTAGTGCAGACTGTGGAGTCTCCAGACTGCAGACTTTGTTTCCTGTCTTACATTATGCATGTAAATATTTCCTATCTACTTAACTCTTCACAGAGAAAAATTTGTTAGCCTTGAATGTTTATAGTGCCCACAGTGAGCTTAAGAATGCAAGTCCATAATCAGATGTCCAGATGCATAGACACTGCCAAGTTAAGAAGCCATTGGATGCTGTAGGTTCTGCCTTCCTACCCTGACATCCTCAGTAGGACATATCATTATACAAAAGGCCAGGTCTGAACTCCAAAACCTATGTCTCTTACTTAAAGCAGACAGTGTATGTCCATTTCCTCTGGCTTACTGTCTGTGAAAACTCAAAGAGGAGCAATAGGAGTCACCCCAAGTTCTTCTCTCAAATGACAAGGTTTTCAGCGGTCTACCTTTTGAAAAGGGGATGATTTGCTTTCACAACAAAAGCTGAATCACTAGCTCTGAGAAAAGACCACTGCATGGTTCTTCAGGAATACATTAAAACCCACCTGCAGAAACCGCACCACTGAGTCATCTCACACCCCGAACCTTACCTTTGCACGGGGAAATCAAGTCCTCTTTCTTGTCTAGATGGTCCCTGTGGCACTTAACATGGCATCTTCGACACTCTAGGGCAGGTGGTGGCTTAAAGACATGCCACAAAGGTTTGGCACAGGCCTCACAATTGGCAGGAAAGTGGTAGAGGGTAGGAATGAATTCATGGCCTTTGTGATTCTGGAAATTAGTTTTTTCACCTTGTTGAACCGGTTCCACTTCTATATCTTTTCTACATTCACCTTCATTTGCATATAGTATCTAAATTCAGGAGTGGTGAAGAAGATTGAAAAAAAAAGCAATCTGTAAATAAAAATTCTACATGCATGAAAACACTGATACCTATTTCACAAAACATGTATTACTCAGGTAAAAGAGCTTTTAGAATTATAAATATAACATTTATACCTGGAATATTTTAGGAATTTCTTCAGTTTCAGCTCTGTACACATCTCCTTGGGTTACAGGTCGGACATGAAACAATTTACTAAGATAGAAATAAATGATATAAATCCATTATAAGAATCTCATTGGTAACAAAAGGCATACATTTCACTGAAGAGAATACATAAGTGGTAGAGAAACAAATAAAAAGATGTCCAGCAGCAATAATCGTGTGTGTGTGTGTGTGTGTGTTTGTATAAACATGTTATGGTATACCTTTTAGAATTTTAAGAGAAACAAGCTGGAGTGATGGCTCAGTGGTTAAGAATGTATACTGCTCTTCCAGAGGACCACAGTTTGGCTGTCAGCACCCACATCTGGGGGCTCACAGTTGCCACTAACTCCATCTCAAGAGGTTTAAAAGGTCACTACACTCATGTGTACATACCCTCACATACACATATAATTAAAAATAAAAATAAAATTCTAAAAGTAAAACAAATGTTGACAAAAATGTATAGAAGCTAGATCACTGACATATTGTTGACAGAAATGCAAGATTGCAAATCCACTTGTAAAACAACTTGGCTACTTGTTTTATAAAACTAGACTCACTCTTATTTTTACTATTCTATTCAAGCTTATCATTCGTAACTAATAATTAAAGCAGTATGAAATATTATCTGAGCTTGTTCAATTTTGTTTACATTCTAACCAGTATTAGCTCCAAAAACATTTATTTAACACGAAAACGTTACATTTTATGTATGGGCGCACATGCCATGGTTTATGTGTGGAAGCTAGAGAACAACTTTCTAAAGTTAATTCTCTTCTTCCATCTTGTGGATTCCAGGGATCAAACTTATGTTATTAGGCATGGCAACAAGCAACATTACCCACTAAGCCATCTTGATGGTCCTTTATTAAACTTTATATAACTCTTGAATAGCACTTACCAAATCTCATTTTGAATTTATATTGTACTTAAAAATTTTTTATTAGTTGTCTCTAAGGTTCTTAAATATAGAACCTAGTTTCTTTACAATACACTATATATCACCTCTGTGATAATATAGACAAATGGAATGTGAATGAACACATAGAAAAACCTACTATATATTATTAAAAAAGAACAGCTATTTGTTTACATTAACATAAACCACTGATGGTGTCACTATGATGTATTGATGTCACACTTAAAAAAAGGGGGGGAGGGGCTAGAGAGATGGCTCAGTAGTTAAAAGGAGGACTGGCTGCTCTTCTAGAAGACCTAGGTTCAATTCTCAGCACCCACATGGCAGCTCACACCTGCTCCTGTAACTCCAGTTCCAGGGAGGATTCGACATCCTCCCTCACATATAAGCAGGCAAAACAACACTAAATATAAAGTAAAGTTAAAATAAAAAAGGATTTCCTGTGATAAGTGTTTTGCTTGCAGGTATATATATGTGAACCATGTGTGTGCCCAGCACTTATGGAGGCCAGGAAAGACTGTTCAAGTCCCTAGAACTGCAGCTATGGCTGTGGGCTGTCATATGGATGCTGAGAAAGAAACCTGGGCTCTCTGCAAGAGCATCAAGTACTTAACCTCTGAGACATCACTATAGCCCCCAATTTTACTTTGAGATGCTCAGGGAACTTAAAACAATTATTAGAAATTTGCTTTTCAGCCAGGCAGCACTTGGGAGGCAGAGGCAGGCGGATTTCTGAGTTCGAGGCCAGCCTGGTCTACAGAGTGAGTTCCAGGACAGCCAGGGCTATTCAGAGAAACCCTGTCTCAAAAAAAAAAAAAAAAAAAACCAAAAAAAAAAGAGAAATTTGCTTTTCAAAGTACATCTGAAAAGTATACATAAATCTTGTATACATAATTTTCTTTCTCACATTTTGCTAAGGCTAAACTTTATTTAAATTGTACATGTGTGCTTATGTGTGTAATGTGGATGCAAACATGCCATGGTACATCTATGAAAGTCAGAGGAAAACTTTTGAGTGTTGGTTCTCATTTTTTCACCTTATTGGAGACAGGTTGCCTTTGTCACTATGCAAGCCAAGCTAGCTAGCCTTCAAGCTTCTGGAGATTCTCCTATTTGCCTCCCAACATCTTGTAGTGGTATGCTGGGATTAGATGCTCACCTTCTTGCATCCACCTTTTACATGCAAATTTTATCCAGTGGGCCATATTGTTTAGAATAGGTAACGATGTTTAAATAACACAAAACGATAAACAGTTCTGAAAATAACTCATAAGCAAGAAGTCAAACAATGAAAGAAATAGAATCGAAGGTAACTTACTCTATGTCCAACACCATAGATGGACTGGATTGTTCCTTATCTTGTTCATCATTATAGAATAATATTTTTTTGCTGCTTACCACAACATACTGACATGATAAAGAGAGAAGAATGAAAAGAGCAACATTAACTTGATTTAAATTGACTAGCATATTTTCCATTATACTGTATTAATTTAAAGTCAATTTTAGTAGAACAGTTAAGGTTTACACTTTATAGTAAAACATGTAACAAAATTATCAAGGAGAAAAAATTAGATATATGATACCTGTTTCTTCCATCCATATCTTTTGATATTTCCTCTATTTGGTACAGAAAGCCAACCTTCAATTCTTGACTCTAGGGGGAAAAATTAGGTATAGTAGTCAATCTTAAATTTTAAAGCCAATGGAAAGCCTACAATTGGTCTGACAGCAGCAACAAGCAACAGAAAACAGACAAATACATGCTGTGATTTGCTGTTTCATGCTTCAATCACACACATTAGCTTTAATGACCAAATAAAGATGACAGAAAAAAATCCAAAGCCACTTTCCCCATAAAATTAACATTTAGTACTCAATTGAAAACATATGAAATAATAGTATCTTTAAGAGCCAGGCAAGACTGGAATGAATGACAGCTTAAATGGGATAGGATATATAATACTTTAAATATTATATGACATTCATATAAAAATACTCAGCAAAAAAAAAAAAGAAAGAAAAAGAAAAAAAATGCAGCATGTTGAACAATTCAGAGCCATGACTTATTTACATAAGAGCAGGCAAAAGTACTGAGGTGTCCTATTACTCACAGAAGAGTAGAAGATAAATAAATAAGGAATGCAGGCAGAATCAACTAGATACAAAGAATAAGAGACAAGCATTTTATTTGTTTTCTCAGTAAAATATCCTAATAAATAATTTAGTAAAACATGCAGCAACTTCAGTAAAATTGTTCAAATTTGGTTGGGAGGCACTTAATTCTACATATAATTCCAAACCTTCTCAAACTAATGAAGTATGCTATCTTTTATGCTTGTTTAACTCAATAAGCAGAAAAAAAAAACCCAGAAATAAGTAGGCTAACTGCTAGTATTTATACCACAAGTTGCTGACTATTTATAATGAAAGCTTTTTGTAGCAACTGTTGCTACTATTACATAAAGTTTATTCATTTTCTGGTGCTATGCATCAAACTCAGAGCACTGGGCATTCTCGGCCAGCGCTCTACTAGACTTATATCACCAGCTTCTAACTTCTTGAGACAGCCTCACTATGTGGCTTACTTAAATTTACTATGTAGCCCAAGCTAGCCTAGGTGTTGAGATCACAGGTGTATAATACCAAATCTGGTTAAATATATCTAAAGTTAATTAGAGGTGTTTGAGAAATAAAGATGTTTCTTTTAGATGGTTATATCAGGTTGAAGGTAAAAACAACTCAAGCTCTTTCTATATTAATCTTGGCCGGGCAATGGTGGCACACACCTTTAATCCTAGCACTTGGGAGGCAGAGGCAGGTGGATTTTTGAGTTTGAGGCCAGCCTGGTCTACAGAGTGAGAGAGTGAGTTCCAGGACAGACTGGGCTACACAGAGAAACCCTGTCTTGAAAAACCAAAAAAACCAAAAACCAAAAAAAAAAAAAAAAAGAAAAAGAAAGGTAGGGCTGGAGGGATGGCTCAGCAGTTAGGAGCACAGACCATATGTAATATGTTAGGCTCACAACCATATGTAATGGGATCCAATGCCCTCTTCTGGTGTGTCTAAAGAGAGTGACGGTGTAGTCACAAACAAAAAATTCCCTCTTCACATAAAGCTGAAAGCCCAGTCTTACAGGAATAACAAGGTGTCATTACTAATTTTGATTGTCAAAATGATTTGCAAGTGATATACTTAAGATTTGTACAGTCTTGGATTATAGGATGTAATATTTTTAAAAAATTACTTATTTCACAGACACCAGATAACAATCAACAATTCCAAAAGAAGGCAAGAGAAAGACTGAGAAAGAAGCCTATTTTTCAATGATTAACTTATTCTTATTATATGTGCATCAGTGTTTTGCCTTCACGTATGACTGTATAAGGGTGTTGGATCCCCTGGAATTGGAGTTACAGGTAATTGTGAGCTGCCATTTGGATGCTGGGAACTGAACCCACGCTCTTTGGAAGGGCAACCATTGCTCTTAACCGCTGAGCCTTCAGCCTGAAAAGAGGCCATTATTACACAGAAGTTATTTTGTCATTTGGGCATAAGACAAACTGTAACTCTTGGTAATCTCCATATTCACAGTCTGCCAGATGACAACCTGGCAGAACTAGGGAGAGGACAAAACCATAATAGAACAAGTAAAGAAAGAATTTCTTTTAGAACTTCAGTGATGAGAGAAGTAACATGATTTTCTAGGATTTTTAGAATTGGGAAACTTAGGAGAAACTTGACTTAACTGATGACAAAATACACATAAAAAGCATTATAAAGGCTGAAAACTAGACATGTTAGAATTTCTATATTAAATGATATTTCAGAGAAATAATATCACATCATTTATACAATCATTTAGAATGCCAAATCATTCAACTAAAAATAGCCTGTACTTAGAAAACTGTCATTATTTTAACTTTTGAATCACTATCCATTCAAAGTTTTCCTTTTGTAATATGCAAATTCATTTACTGATCTTTTTAAAAATATGTATGTATGTATGTATGTATGTGTGTTTGTCTGTAGGTATATCCATCCACACACCAAAAGAGGCCATCTGATTCCATAAGATTCAGTTATAGACAATTGTGAGCCACCATGTGGTTGCTGGGAATGGGACTCAAGACCTCAGGAAAACTACCAGTGCTTTTAACTCATGAGCCATCTCTCCAGCCCCAACTACTAACTTGGCATAAAAATAAAATCTTGTCATCTTTAGGAACTATTATAGACAAGTGAATGATATACCATCTATATTAAGGATAAGTATTAAAATACTTTTAGAGAATTTCTCCTGGAAATTACTATAAAACCTTACTTTTTTATTTGTCAAAAAACTATTTTTAAGAATATAGTACACGAAATATTTAACATGAATGTTCAATAGAGGAGCAAGGAGGGTAAAGTAGTTTACAATTAAAATGCTGGGAAACAGATCCAAGTCCTCTGCACAAGCAGCAAGTGCTCTTATCTACTGAGCTAGGAAAAAAAGTGATTTTGCTGAAGATTCCTATTGGATGTAATTTCTACATCCAATAGGAAAGGCAGGATTTAGCTTGTTTTATTTTTTTCTGAAGTTCCAATAATGACATTACAGTGATGATGAATACCCAAAAGTACTTTGACATTTGATATTCAGAAACAAAATCTTCAAAAACAAACAAACAAAAAAATGTAAAACAGGGCCAGTAAAAACATTTAAATTCTTTTGTCAAATAGCTCCCACATTTATCTACTAGATCAGGATTCTGAAATTAAAGTGGATTTCTAACCTGAAGCCTGCCAATCATAGCACCTCATGTGTTTGGTCAGTTTGAATCTCACCAATTTATCTTTTGATTCAAGTCTTCTAATTATAGTCACTAATAATGTATAAGTCTCTGAAAATTTAGACAAAACCAGTAAGATATTATAAAGATAACAGAAATGCATAGGATAAAGAAAAGGACCTACTCAAGATTTTTGATTGACAGTAAACAGACCCATTTACTCCACAAGTATCCTGTGGTTAATAAAAAATGAGTTTACAATTTCATTTCAAAAACTAATCATCATAATTTTCCTGGCTGTCCTCCACTCTGTTAACTGAATATAAGCTAGAGTTATCTGTTAAGAGGAACCCCAGATGAAAAAAAATGCTTTGATTAGATTGCCTATAGTCAAGTCTGAAATGCAGTTTTCTTAATTAGTAACTTATGTGCCTAGCTCAGTGTGGATGACACCACCTCTGGGCAGGCAGTCCTACGCTGTGTAAGAAAGCATGCTGAAGCAAACCAGTAAACAGTGTTCCTCCACGGCTTCTGCTTTAGTTCCTGCTTTCAGGTTCCTGCTTTCGGTCCTTCCCTGACTTCTCTCAGAGATATGAGTGTGACCTGAGTACTACCAAAAATATTTTTTTTTATTTATTTATGTAAGGTCTATGAATGTTTTGCCTGCATGTTATCTGTACACCTGGTAAGTGCCTAGTGCCCATGGAGTCTGGGAGACTGCGGGCTTGCTTGGGAGTGGAGTTAAAATGTTTGTGAGGCACCATGTGTATGTTCTGATCCTCTAGAAGAGTCGGCCACTATTGCTTGAAATCACTGACACCTCTCCAGTGCCAAGTTGCTTTTGGTCATGATTTTATCACAGCAATAAAATTTATTTATGAAAATAGTCATTAATTTATGAAAATAGAAACTATAGTATATTCTGGTGAAATGTATTATTTGTCTAACTTAATAAAATATCTTTTTACTCATGTATTACTTAGAAAATTTTCCATTACTTTTTAAAAAAAAATTATAAAACAAACACTTCAGAAACACTGAACTAGAATGTTGGCATAGCAAATATGCATAGTATTTGTAAATGAATATTTCAAATTCTTTTAGAAAAATCTTATTTGTGTGTATATGGTGGGTTATTTTTGTTTTTTTTTTTTTGTTTGTTTGCCTGCATATATGATTGTGTACCCCATGCAGGCCTGGCGGCTGTGCAGAGTCAGAGGAGGGTGCTGGATCCCTTAGAATTGAAATTACAGATGGTTGTGAACAATCATGTAGGAATGCTCTTAGCCACTGAGACATCTCTTTAGCTACATATTTTAGTATTTGTATCCTATTCACTTCATTTGAAGCCAAGAATGTGTATTTATTCATTTATTATTTTTATTTACTTTAATTAGGGAAAGGAAAAAAATGAAACATAAGGCATTATTTCTACTCAATTTTTGTTGTCCCCTTGACAAAGTTTACAGAAGGGTTCTCACTAATATATTGGATAGGCTTCTACTTATAGCTGCTATAGTTCTGCACTCCCCCCCTCCTTGTCTGTCTGTCTCTGTCTCTCTCCCAAAATACGTAAGCATTAAGCACTGAGTACTCATAAAAACACATTAAAGCAGGCAAAGTGGTGAACATCTTTAAGCTCAGGATGGGGGCAGAGGCAGAGGCAGAGAGTTCTATGAGGCCAGCCTGGTCTACAGAGTGAGTTCCAGGACAGCCAGAGCTACACAGAGAAATCCCATGTTGACAAATGAAACAAAACAATGTATTTTCTTTAAACATCTTCAGGGGTTTCCTTAGGCACAGCCTCTTAATATATTTGAATAACCTGTTTATTTGAGCAAACCTGAGTAACAGAACACAATTCTTACCTGGAAGGTTTCCATCAGTTTCATCAGCACTAGGAAAACTAGCAACACTAGTTGAATCCGAAAGGTCCAAAAGTTTTGCACGCAACTGCTCAATATCACTCTCTTTGCTAGCCAACTGCATTTGAAGTTCATTTCTATGTGTGCATTCTTCTACCAGTTGCTATTTTTGAAAAAAAAAAAGATAATAAAAATAACCAGACTCAAATAATTTCAACAATAATTGAAATGTAAATGAATAATTAAAAATTGTAAGTGTGAAACACGTTGTGCACTATGGATGTTCAATACTATGGTTGGGTTTTCTTTTGGAAATGTGGTTGGCTGGGCTAGTCCAGAACTTCTTACCTCAAGCAGTTTTTCTGCCTGTTCCAAGAGATGATGATGTTCTGTAGAAACTAGATTCTTTCTAAGTTCAGTGCTAAAGGTAAATAAATTCCTTTTCCCCTACTTGTTTTTTTTTAAGATTTATTTTATTTTATGTGTATGAATGTTTTGCCTGCATGCATGTATGTGTACCATGTGTCTGCCTGTTGGATCCCCTGGAACTGGGGTTACAGATGATTGTGATACAGGTGCTAGGAATGAAACCCAGGTCTTCTGCAAATATTCTGGAACAAATATTTATTTAGCCCATAACCTTACTTTGTTAAGAAAATTTTCTTTCTTTCTTTTTAAATTATGAGGTATGAAAGAGTACTTAAAATATCAGTAAACTATTTTCTGGCTCCAAATGAATTAATCCTAAAAGCACAAAAAACTGAAGATAAAAACTTGGATATAAATGAGTCAAGACAATTTAAGTTATTGTCATATGTTATATTAAATGCCAAGTATAATTTATTGGCTTTTTGACTTTAGAAAAGTAGATATTGAATACTGATATCAAAACCTCTAAAGTAAGCATAATCAATATAACAACCATATTCCAAATTCAGTTGCAACTGGAAAACAAAAATCCTTGAATATCTTTTTCAAACCAGGGCCTCTAATCAAACTAGTAAAAATAATTCAAGTCATGACAACTGAGAGGGAAAAGAGCACCTTTAAAGAGAAATGTTAGTATCAGAGCATACGATTAGAATGTAAACACTATAGATGACAATATATCCTTTAACCAAGTCTACTTTAAGCATGGCAGGTGCCTAGCAGAAACTGAAAAAATGGAGGTGGTCTCCCCATGCTGTGCACAGGCACAGACCTTACCGCCTGCATGTCGTTCAGTTCCTTCTGGTGTTTCACCACCATCTGGTTAAATTTTTCTCTTTCTTGGTTAAGTTCCAGTTGTAGCTTTCTATTTTCCTTTTCTTTTTTTCTCAAATCTTGCGTATTAGCTTTCTTCCTATCAATTTTAAAATCTTTGCGATTCATTATTTCTGCCAACTTGTTAACAGCCTGTTCAAACATTAAAATAGTATTTGTAAGAATCAATATACTGTAGTTATTCAATTTTAATGTCTATTAAAATGCATTGGTTTTCAAAGTTATGTAGGATTTTTTTCCTTTGTCTCTGTGTGTAAACTTATGTTTCTACAAAACAAACTAATCAAGGCTAGGATATGAATAGTGGTTCGGATAACTAAAACTGATGTTTCATTTAGTTCAATGTAAGAATCAGGCTTGTAAAAGTCCATTGTTCAATAATTCTGCAGTATATAACGGCACACAAGATATAAAGAAATATAACTATGTTCTGAATACTCTAGTTAGTAAAGGAGGCAGACACACAAGCTATACAGAACATGAGATACATACAATGGCGCTATGGAGTCCCCTATGAAGACCCCTAGAGAAGTTAAGAAAAGCCACAGGTTTCCTTTCTTTTCTCTCTCCTTCCCCCACCCTACCTCCATCACTTGAGTATGTAGGTAGTTGGAGTGGAACTTATTACACAGATCATACTGGTCTCAAACTCAGAGAGATCCACTTGCCTCTGTCTCATGAACACTGTGATTAAAGGAGTATGCAACTGCACGCAGTCCCAAATGTTTCTTAAGAGGATTAGGAGATGGATAACCAAGAAAAGCATATGAAAGCAGGGATAGCATTGCAAGCACAGGTTAAAAAAAAAGGCCAGAGAGATCACTTTCCATTGGGCAAGTAGAAAAGCAAGGGGACCAATTATCTGACTAGGTCATATAGACAATCCTTTTTTTTTTTTGCCATATTTCTGTGAACTTGTGTGTATGTTCATGTGTATATACACATGTATAGAGGCCAAAGGTTGATATTCGGTGTCTTTCTCAATCGCTGTCTACATTATTATTATTATTTTAAAAGACATGTTTATCATATGTATACGAGCATGTTTACTTGAATGTTATGTGTGTCTACCATATATATGCATAGTATTCATGGAGGCCAGAATTCATGGTTTTTTCTATAGAAACATAAAAAATGAAAATGATAGATCCCATACCATTAAGAGAGGAAAAAGTCCTAATTAAGACCTCATCTATATATCTATTAGGTTCCCTTTAGGATGAGGTACCCCTGAATAATTTTTAATGCATATTTAGAGTTTGCAATAATAAACCTAATACATACTTTAAGAATAAATTCAGAAACATATTATGAAGAATGAAAAAGTTAGTGTAGCACTACATTCCTCAAGGACAAGCTTTACTAAAGCCTTTTGCATTTCTTTCAATTTTCTGGCTGCATATCTAAGCTTCTTAGTTTACCATGTAGAAAAATAGAAAAAATAGGATTGACCAACCTAAATATTATGTCTAATTTAAACCTCTGAATATAATGGCCGTTAAAAAGATGCCCCATTACTATTTTGATTAGAAAAGCAGTCTTAGCCTGGCAGTGGTGGCACATGCCTTTAATCCCAACACTTGGGAGGCAGAGGCAGGTGGATTTCTGAGTTCAAGGCCAGCCTGGTCTACAGAGTGAGTTCTGGACAGCCAGGGCTACACAGAGAAACCCTGTCTCAAAAAACCGGAAAAAAAGAAAAAAGAAAAAGAAAAGCAGTCTTATCTTGCACGTGCATGTGTGTCTATGAGTATGAATGTGGGTGCACGCAGAGACCACAGGTGTCAGGTCCCCTCAGCTGAAGTTACAGGTAAGTTGCTCAGTGTAAGTGCTGTGAACTGAATCCAGGTCCTCTACAAGAGCAGGACATGCTTTTAAGTGCTAAGCTGTCTCTTTAGGTCTTGTTTAATTTGTTTCCTGGTTTATTATTAAGGTTAAGTATTTTTCAAATGTTTGGTAGACAATATTTTTCTTATTGTACTGGTGTTTTGATTTATAGACATTAATGCTGGCAAGTATTCTCTTCAGTTTGTCTCATTTAAACTTTTGTTGATAGGTCCTCCACAGACACATGAACTTTTATATAAAAAAATGCATCTTTTCTTTCATAAAATGCATCTTTTCTTTCATAGTCTCTGTTTTAAAAAATTAGTCAAGCACATTTATAAAAGATTATTTTTTGCTGCAATATAAAGGATCAATAAGAAAGAAAGGTTAATAGTAAAGTTCACCTGAAGATGAGACACCCACCTCTCAGTAATTTTAATACATATTTAGATTACTGAATAATAAACCTGATATGTACACTTACTTAAAAATAAAATTACTGACTTCCCTCCATTATTTAATTAAATTATATTAAAAGCAGAGAAAAGTAATTATTGTTTAAAAAAACAAACAACAGAAGCACTCAGTTTCTGACCAACTGGGTAACTTAGTATAATGGTAAGACACAGTTTTTTGACTACCCCATCCCCACCTTTTTTGAGATAGGGTTTCAATGTCAAGACATTAAGTTTTAATGACAAAGTCAAAGAAACAAAAACTAAGCTAGATGCATATTCAAATGCAAAGCAAAATGGTAAACCACCACCCTACAGTTTGTTTCTTATTCCCAAACTATCTCTCTGGCTTTTGATCTAAAATATCCTCTCTTCATGTTTCCTATTTTAAACAATAGGTTTTCGATCCACATCATATTCTTAGAGTGCTGGGGATGGAACTCACATCTTCACGCATACTACGTAAATGCCCTAGTACTGAGCTGTGTCATTATACACTTGCCATAAACTCGTGATCAAAGTCTGATATATACTGTGATCAATTATACGTCTCATGCAAGTCTTCTATATCTAACAGGGATACACTTTATTTGTTCTAATGAAAAGCTAAACCCCATGACTTTCATTTAGTAAAAACATACATAAAGAACAATTATTAGTTTTCTGATTATATGATACTCAAATGCAAACCAATGGGAAGATGACACATATACCTGTGTTTTAAGGGTCCGTTCGGTACTGATATTCTTTTCAAAGGCAGCCTTAAGATTATTTATTTCTTCCTCCTTCTTTAATTTATATTCTGCCAATAAATTGTGTAAACTGTTATTGTGCAGCATTAAATACTTTTATTTGCATTCCAAACT
This sequence comes from Tokudaia tokunoshimensis, assembly GCA_036184795.1. NCBI lineage: Eukaryota > Metazoa > Chordata > Mammalia > Rodentia > Muridae > Tokudaia > Tokudaia tokunoshimensis. The sequence goes on from BTHU01000017.1 coordinate 434,922, forward strand.
AACAATGTCCTCAATTACTGAAATTACTATACACTACACAGTAGTACCTAGTACCTTTCAGTAATTTTACTACGGTAACTGGTTGATTTTTTTTTTCTTTTTAAATATGTGTAGCCCAGGTTGCCCTTGAACTCGCAATTCTACTGTCTTTACCTCTCAAGTGCTGGGACTACATGAATTTACTAATTGTCTAGCTCATTAATATAATCCTTAAGAGTACCTAAGTTAGTTAATATATGAAAACAAGCATTTAAAAGCACAAAGTAAGGGGTTGGAGAGATGGCTCAGCAGCTAAGAGCTCTGATTGCTCTTCCAGAGGTCCTAAATTCAATTCCCAGCAATCACAAGGTGGCTCACAACCATCTGCAATGATGTCCTCTTCTGGTGTGTCTGAAGACAGTTACAGTGTACTCATATACATAAAATAAACACTTCTTTAAAAACAAAAACAAAGTAAAACATAACTACAGATTAATCTCAGAATTAACTTTTACACTTTCTTTATTCTTTTGGCAGGGTATCACACAGGCTAACCTGGAGCTCTGCATGATCATCAATAGCTACATAGATCATGGCCCATTCTAGCATGGAACATTTGGAGACAATCAGAGAGGCCAGAAGAGGGGGCATCAGATTTCCTGGAGGTGGAGTTACAGGGGGTTTTAAGCTATTCGATGTGGGTGCTAGGAACCAAACTTGGGTCTTCTAGAAGAGCAACAAGTTCTATTAACGGATGAGCCCTCATACCATCAATTAAAAAAAAAATTAAAGTTAATTATCATAAACTTCTTTAAAATTATTTTCATTTTATGTGTATGAATGTTTTGTCTGCAGACATGTAACATGCATATGCCTGGTTCCTTCAGAAATCATAAGGAAGCTGTTGGATTGGAGCTGGACCTAGAGATGAGATACAATTCCCAGAAGGGAGCTACCATGTGGGTATTGGGAACTGAACCTGGTCTTTCAGAGCAGCGACTACTCATCATTTCTGAGCTTTCTATCCAGCCCCACACCGTCATTTGCTAAGGAAACTATATACCTTCTTCTGCTGTCCTCATTCTTTCATTTAGCTCTTCATTTTCTTTTCTTAGTATTTCAATATCTTTGGTTAGCACATTGTTTGTTTCTTCAAGCTAAATAAAGCACACAAAGGTTATTTCATACTTACAGTCAAACATCTTTAAAATCTTCTGTAACATCTTCTAGAAGTGAAACAGGTCAAACATTGCTTAAGTATAGAAAATGCCTAGTTTCCAGTTTAAAATACACGAGTCATCCATGGAGACATACACCTTTAATTCATAGCATACAGGAGGCAGAGGCTATTGGATTTTTGAGTTTAAGGTCAGCCTGGTCTACAGAGTGAGTTCCAGAAGAGTCAGGGCTATACAGAGAAAACCCTGTTTTGAAAACCAAAACTAACCCCCCAATAAGAAACTGAATATATAATAAAGTTCTAAATGTTTTAGAAACAATTGCCCTCTAAAAATTGCATGTGTGTGTGTGTATGTATATACATATATATATTTTAAATTAAATAAAGTAAAAAAAATAAAGATTAGTAGACAGAAGACTAGGAAACTGCACTTATTTCCAACTCTACCAGTGACCCTGGACAAGTCATCTTCCTGTGACTCAAGTTTCCTCACTGACGACGATGAAAATATTATGACCAGCATCTATTACTCTAAGTATATTGTTTTTCTTAATGATAGTAACAACTTATTGAAGGAATATTATTTTCCCCCTCTTTGGTTGGGTAAGGGAGGAAGTGGGGAGAGAACCAGTTAAGATAGAATCTAGTAATATATATAGTCCAGGTTGGCCTGAAGCTATGTAACTGAGGCTGGTCTTAGACCTAATGATCAGTCACTAAGTCTGGGAATATAAGCCATACACTACCATGCTTGGTTTTGTGTGTGTGTGTGTGTGTGTGTGTGTGTGTTGGAGCACATACATATAAAATCCAGAGCAGGACATAAGATATCTTCTTCTATAGCTCCTTAAAGTATAGAGGCTGGGTCTCTTATTGAATAGGAAACTCATTATTTTGGCTAGTCTGGCTTGCAAGGAAGCCCTCAGGACCTGCTTGTATCCATTCCCAATGCTGGGATTATACACATGGACAGTGATGTCCATGTTTTTATATGGGTGTTAAAAGATACAAACTCAGATCTTTTGCCCCTGAGAAGTTATGTGATCTTGGTAGATTGCATTAATCCTCTTAGCCCACGATTTACCAAAATCACCTAACTTCTCAGAGCCAAAGCCAGGATTTGAACCTGGCACACTTACATCAGAATACTTGTTAACTTACAAAGAAAAGCTTCTATAACTCCATTTATTCTACATTACTATGAACCAAAAGAATAGGGAATTTGGTTTTTCCCACAATGGATTAGTTGACTATTAACCATGAGTTTCTTATTCCAGAGTAGTTTCTCTGAACTTTAAAGAAATCTAGTCCATACCACCACTTTCAACATAATAAGAAAATACAAAATGAGTTTAAGATAAGTGGGCTGGAGAGATAGCTCAGCAGTTAAGAGCACTGACTGCTCTGCTCTTCCAGAGTCCTCAGTTCAATTCCCAGCAACCACATGGTGGCTCACAACCATCTGCAATAGCATCCAATGTCCTCTTCTGGTGTCTCTGAAGACAGCTACAGTTTACTCATATACATAAAATAAATAAATCTTTTTTTAAAAAAAGGCATTTCTTCACATAAAATATAAAATAGATCTACAGTAGGGAAAAAAGCCCAGTGTATTGAATAAGATTTTCTATCATTACCAACTGTTTTAGATAAAATAAACACAAGTACAGAAAGTTCACGCTATATGTGAAAAGCATAAGTATATATTCGTGTACATACACACACCCTAATACTTTAAGTTATGAACTACTTTGATTTAAATCAATCTCAGTCAGATATTCACTCATCACTTACCCGACTAACAGTATGATCTTTATCTGTAATCTCTTGTCTATTTCTTGAAGCGGCTTTCTTGCTTTCCTGAGTCAACTCAAAATACTGTTCTTCCAGAATTCCTCGAGCTAACTGCTCAGACTCAGCTTTTGTTTCTGCTAAATCCAACTGAGTAGAAAGAGTTTCTCTGAAACAATTTTAAGTGAAATGAATAAAAACAAATTCAGTTTATTCTCCTTACTTGATCACATACATGAAAACAATGATCTTGCTAAACATGGCAGTCTACATCTGTAATTCTGACAACTGCGGTCTTAAGGCACAGGGATTGAGAATTCACAGCCAGCCTGACTACACAGTGAGAATCTCTCTGAAAACAACAACAAACCAAAAAGTGCCCCTCCCCCTCAAAAAAAAATCCATACAACAGAACCAAGGATTTTACTTTTTAAATCTACTAAGTTTTTTTATACAGGTAATGACTTTAATTTTTTAAGTCATTTAATTTCAGAAAGAAGACTGTTGTGGGTTTAGAATATAAGACAGTGAGGAAAGATTGAAAAGCCACTGGTAGACTAGGAGGTAATTCAAGACACTTTCTTTCTTTTTTTTTTTTGGTTTTTTCGAGACAGGGTTTCTCTGTGTAGCCCTGGCTGTCCTGGAACTCACTTTGTAGACCAGGCTGGCCTTGAACTCAGAAATCCTCCTGCCTCTGCCTCCCAAGTGCTGGGATTAAAGGCGTGCGCCACCGCTGCCCGGCTCAAGACACTTTCAACACCATTTATACTGGGCAAGTTCCTTATACCTCCTGGAGCTTAATTTGACCAAGTCTGTAAACTAAGAGATTAAACTAAAAGATCTGATATCTGAGATTATGAAAACATACAGATTCAAACCATTGTAAGCTATTTGGAAATATTATTAGAAAATACACTTTGAAGCTTTTCAGAATTGCTAGAGTATAGTGGTCATGCCTAAAATTCTATCTACTTGGGAAGTAGAGGGGGCAGGACTTTGATCAAGGCCAGCCTTGGGTACAAAAGTGTTTTGGGTCTCAAAACACTAACTTTTCAGAACTGGCATTTACACTGAGACTAGATTGCTTTCATTTGCCTTTTTGTTCCTAAGACTGTCTCTTAGACAAGCCATTTTGGTTATCTGTGTACTTCCTTCATTTTTTGTAGGTTCTCAGAAAATTAGGGTAGTGAATTATTCCTAACCATAACCACAACTACCTCCACTGTTTCTTTTGTTTTTTTAAAACGTTATTTTTATTTTATGTGTATGAGTATTTTACTTGCATGTATGTAAGTGTACTATTTGTTGCATGGAGCCCACAGTGGTAGGAAATTCTCTGAAACTGGAATCTTAAGGTAGACTAGCCTGATTTGGTATCAGTCCAATAAATTAGCCCTATCAGAATGATGGCACCCTTACTCCCTATTTTTCAATTTAAATCTATGAATGCCTTTCCTGTTTTGTTTTGTTTTTTTTTTTGGTTTTTCGAGACAGGGTTTCTCTGTGTAGCCCTGGCTGTCTTAGAACTCACTCTGTAGACCAAGCTGGCCTTGAACTCAGAAATCCACTGGCCTCTGCCTCCTAAGTGCTGGGATTGAAGGCGTGTACCGCCACTTTCCAGCCTGCCTTTCTTGATCTATTTCAAAAGAAAACAGACATACTTTTCACTTTGCAGCTCCTGTATTTTCCTTAAATTTTCTCTGTTTTTTTCTTCAATTTCTTCTTTAAGTTCCTTTACCTGGGTTTTATAAAGTGTCTGTAAAAACAGTGAGAGGAATTAAGTATTTGTGGTGAGTTATAAACTGTTCAGCATTTTCTTTATCTTACAAGTTTAAAAAGCTTTATTATCTTAAAAGTTAAAACAAGCTAAACCAGGAGTAGAGAGATGGTTCAGCAGTTTAAGAGCACTGGCCACTCTTCCAGAGAACCAGGTTCAATCCCCAGCATCCACGAGGCAGCTCACAGCTGTCTGTAAATCCAGACCCAGGAAGTTCAACCTCCTCACACAGACATACATGCAGGCAAGCACCAATGTACATACAATAAATCATTAAAAACAAACAAGCTGGGTGGTGGCGGCGACTTTAACCCCAACATTTGGGAGCGAGGCAAGTGGATCTCTGAGTTAGAGGCCAGCCTGACCTACAGAGCAATTTCAAGGACACCAAGGGATACACAGAAAAACCCTCTCTCGAAAAACAAAACACACCCAAAACTCCTAAAAAAGAAAAACCCACAAACAAAAAACCAAGTTAAATCCATGTATTTAATTAGAAGGAATAAGGCTTGCAGGATAGATGGTACTAGAGGTCACTGATAAATATTATGTCCACTCCAGACCAGAAAACTCAAGGAACCCCATCTTAATCCTACCTTAACCTCCAAGTGCTGGTTATTTCCATGCAACAAAATCTTTAAGACAAGGTCTTACTCTGTAGCCCTGGCTGCCCTGGATCCACCTGCCTGTGTTTCCAGAGTGTTGAGATTAAAGGCCTGCAATATCATGCCCAGCTACCAAACTATTATTTACAGCTGTAATTTGATGGGAAGTAATTGCTGAAAATTGCACAAAGAAAGTCTTTTTTTTTCTCTTTCACAATTTAGACCACAAACATCAAAAAGAAATATAATTTGCAGAAAAAACTCTTAAAAGGTTCTTGATTAAGTCAGTTTTTAAAGTCTCTATACTAAAATAATTTTCACTTACAGAGAAATACTGCTCAGCTTCAAGTTGATCTTGTAACTCCCGCATTTGCCCTTCATTTCCCCTGTATTGCCTTTAAATAAAAGAAAATCAGTAATTAAATTTTCTTATTTATAACAGATTTCACTGAAGTTGCTAAAACACAAAAGGCTCAGTAAAATAACTTCTGTAAGAAAAATATTTTAGCATTATGTTATTTTCTAGCTCATCTGGTTAGGCCGTAGTGCCTGGCTTCATCTTGCACCTATAAAGTGATAATGAATCCACATTAACTGTGTTATCTCTCCAAACCATCAAAATGAAATCAATGGTGCTGTAAATCCTGTAAATATTTGCAGAAAAAGGCAGAAATACAGTTTACAGGCAGAAACATCACAGAAATATATTTTAAATATCTTGTGTAATAAACAAAAGCAGAGGTCATAAATTATTCAAGTAACAAATAAACTCTAACATATTTTGGCAATTGAACACATAAAGGAGTATAAAATAATTACAGGGAATATAAAAGGAAAGGAAGAGTAATAAAATGATAAGGAGAAAGACAAAATATGTAGACATCACAAACATACACCTCACTTAAAAAAGGACACACTCAGGAGAGGAAAAGACGGGCAGTGGTGGCGCACGCCTTTAATCCCAGCACTTGGGAGGCAGAGGCAGGTGGATTTCTGAGTTCGAGGCCAGCCTGGTCTACAGAGTGAGTTCCAGGACAGCCAGGGCTACACAGAGAAACCCTGTCTCGAAAAACCAAAAAAAAAGGAGAAGGAGAGGAAAAGACTCCAACACCAAGAAGACAATCGACCTCGAAGACCCAATTTTATTCTAGGCTGTAGGGTTTAATATTATATAGTACTTGCTTTGTAGTTTAGTAACAAGCCATATAGAAAGTACATGCTAAATGTCTACTGAGTGTTGAGTGAGAGTTGTTTGTGGGGAAAAAGCATTATGTAATTAACTGGCAAAAATGGGGCTAGTAGTTTCCAATATAAATTCAACTTAATAAAAACTGATAAATTATCCCAATGAAACAGGTCTAAATGACAGGTGGTGGTGGCAACACACCTTTAATCCTAACATTCAGGAGGTAGAGACAGGTGACTCTCTAATGTATGATTAACATATATCTGGAGGAGATAAAAATCACAACTTGGTATAGAGTACGCATCTTTCTTACTATATTTTTAAAGCAGGCCCATGTATGTTCTAAAAGCAATGACACCCTGGCTTTGTCTTGATCTCAAGTAAGCAGGCACATAACATCTTAGCAGTAACAGGAAAATAAAAAAGGCTGTACAACTCTGAGAGGAACCAAAGAAAGAAAACAAACTCCCACTCCCAAGATTATGTTTAATTTCTAAATCTTTAAAATAAAGCGACTTAGAACATTTCCTCTCAGGTAGGGTAGCCTTCTTACTGTAATGCTAGTTTTGAGAGATGTGACGTTATTTATACATATGAAAAGTATGAGAAACTGTTATTTCCAACATTAATAGACTATAAAGCTAGCAGTCTTATTAATCTATATTTCTTCCTTTTTTAAAAATTATTTATTTATTTATTTATTTATTTATTTATTTATTTATTTTGGTTTTTCGAGACAGGTTTCTCTGTGTAGCCCTGGCTGTCCTGGAACTCACTTTGTAGACCAGGCTGGCCTCGAACTCAGAAATCCACCTGCCTCTGCCTCCCAAGTGCTGTGATTAAAGGCGTGCGCCACCACCACCCAGCTATTTCGTCCTTTAAATACCTGTAATTTTAACTTAGTAAAAGCTTGTCTTTCCAAAGCCTGAACTTCCTTGAAAATCTTTGCAAGTAAATTCTTTTATCACAATTTTTGTCTTTTTCATAAATTTTGAGATCACCTGAATGATATAAAGTATCAAGCATTATAGACAGCCAATGAAAACACAAAAAGATATTTTCAAAACTTACTTTGTAAGCTGAGCTAACTCAAATTCTAACAATCTCTTTGCTTCCAATAAAGTATTTATTTCCTGTTTCATCTGTTTTTCTAAGCCTTTTAAATTGTCCGCTTCAAATGCTTGAGTCTTCAATTCATTCTGTAACAAGAGCCGTTTATTTGATTCCTGTTCCAGCTGCAGGGTGAGATTCTTAACCTATGAATGAGAAAAACAATTGGTATCTTATTCATTTTAGTAATTTATTAGATACCTAAAAGAATACTAATCAATGTCAAGATTATTATCCCTTGCACCATTCTAATTCCTCTTTGTGTCTATTACTGCCTATTTATTACTGAGTGAAAATAGTATGTAAATTTTAGGTATGATATCTGTGGGGAAAAGAAAAACCTTAGTTTCAACTGGTCCAAAAATTTGGGAAAATAATAATAAAAGTCTGAGAAGACATTCCAAATTTTATCTGTTAACCTACAAATGTTTATATATTCTATTCTATATAATCATAAAACTCAGAAAATAGGTAATATTTATTAAGTACTTATTAGCCAATCAAAACTCTTGCAGCAGTTTACAACATGTTCTTTACCTGCTATCTGCAAAATGATTATAGAAATCATCAAAAGGCACAAAGTCCTCCATCCCTGTCTTGGATGGTTGGACACTGCAGAATGTTCCAAGACTTAATGAATAATCTTAAACTCAGTCTACTCTTCAGCTTCCAAATGACACATCCGTAGAAAGGCTTTCCTTAACTTTCATAGAATCCCACATCCATTGGGAGTTCTTGTATGTAGTCTTTCTAAGCTGTCTGTTCCCCAACAAGTATATACATCATATGTATCTTACTCTCCTTAATAACAAAAAAATAAGAGAAGAGGCCTTTTAAATAATTATTTTTTAATTAAAAAGTTATTTTACTTTATGTGTATGGTGTCTATCCTACAGGTTATGTCTGGGTATTAAGTATGTTCCTGGTGCCTGAAGAGGGTGCTGGATCCCCTGGAACTGGAGTTATAGATAACTGTGAGCTGCCATGTGGGTCCTGGGTTCTTCTGAAGAGCAGTTGAGGTCCTTAATATCTGAGTCATCTCCAGCTCCATCTTCCAAAGTTTCAATATATAGTTATCCTGCTTGCTAGTTTATTTCTAATCTCTTTTTGGTCAATTCTATATACAAATACATTACTTTTCCTAAGACTGTTTTCACCTATACATTTCTGTACATTTTAAAAGAACACTAGTTAGTTTAGAGCCCAAGTGTTAGCTACATATGACAGCTCCAAGTAATTTTTTCTTCTCTGATTTCACTTCCTCTTACGCATGACTTACCTACCTCCTTACCAAGTATACAATCTGTACTGACGATCCACCAACACAAGTCTTGGAAACTACTTACAAATAATTTCTAAAACTCAGATAGCAACCACCAACAAACGTCTTTTTATCTTTTTATCAAAAGTATTATAAATACATGTTTTCTATTAATGTAAGCCATTCCAAACAGCAGTTACAGTATTCTTTGATAGCTTTTTATTTTTTTTTAAAGCAAACAGTTTCTTCTAGGAGGAACTAAGACATTTTGATACAGTTGCATGAACTGCTATAATACACAATGGAACAGATCCTAGAGAGTGAATGTTTAATAGCTACTTGAAATGAAAATTCTAAGTGCTGGGATAATAGTATAAGCAATGAACACATACTTCATTCAGATCTTCTTCTGTGTTTCAAATATACACAAGAGTTCTCCAGTTACAACCTAGAATAGTTTCTCTTAAAAGATGGAAAAAATTGGCACTGTGTCTTACTTCATCCTCCATCCTTTCTTTATTTTCAGTCAAATGTTCTAGCTTCTGCTGAGACTGTTTCAGGTCAACATCTAGCATAGAACATTGTTTCTCAGTCTCAACAACTCTATTTTCAGCCTTCTCTCGAGCTTCTCTCTCTTCCTTCAGCTTTTTTTCCATTTCTGCAACAAAAAAAAGTTACAAGCATACATTTAAAGAGCACCTCAATATTTTTCACTTTAAATGGTCTGAAAATTGATCTTTAAAAATCTCTGATTTATTCTGCAACTGTAATAGATATTAATTATAAAAATTCTAAAGACATTTGAGTAATTTGTGTAAGAATATCTGAAGAAATAGCTATAAGATATAAAAATAATTTTTAAAATGTCTCAATCTAGTCCTTGTTCAAAAAAGATGAAAAATTCAATACCATTTAGACTAGAAGATTAAGGGTGTAGTTGGAAAGAGTAGAGTAATTAAGAAATGAAATGAAGTTAAAGAATGAAAAAATATGACTGCAGTTATTAATCTATCTTGCATTGGTCTGGAAAAATCTTCAAAGAGGCTCTTAGAATAGGAATTCTGAGCAACTCAATGACAGGATCAACCCCTCTTTCAAATATTATAAGATTCTAGCCTTTACCAGGGTGCCTGATTCTAGAATATTGTAAGTTAAGAATTTTAGCATTTCCACAGTCACGCCAGTAGAGAGCTACATAGCTAAATAAATCTTTTTGCTATTCTTGGAGCCAGCTCTTGAAGTGACAAAGTTTTGAAAGTTCACTTTTTCCCTAACCTTATAAATTCAGCTATACTAACAAAATCATTACCTCCTAACTCCTCTCTAATCTAACAGAAATTCATTTCAGTTATTTTTGATTCTAGATACCTATCCTTGAATTTCAGACTTACACACCAATTGAGTAATATATCCATCTAGATAGCTATCTATTAAAATTATAAAAGTTGTTGTTTTGGGGGATATGCTGAGGTTTCAACTCAGAACCTCAAGCAGGCTAAGCATGTGTTCTGCCATTGACAACCTCTGTAAGATATAATCACTGATTCATTTGTTCCAACTAAACACCTGAGCCTTTCTTGCTTTCCACCTTTCCTCACATTTTGTCCTCTGTGCTGCTTTGCATTCTGCTACCACCAGATCAGCCTTCTTCTACTGTTCCTTTTTATAAAGCATTCTGCAGATAACAAGAGTAGTATTTGAAGAACATACACTAGAATTGTTGTTGGAGATAATATAATGGACTAACACTGATCTTAAGGACATTCGAAATAGTAATAAAATGAGGCAATTGTAGACAAAGTTGATAAAGAAAAGAAACTATAAAAACTATAAAAAACTATAAAAGGTAAATCTGTGATAAAAGAGAAGATATAATAAAAGGTATTTTCTCTGATAACAATGTTTATTTATACTTTCTATCACAGAAGATCAAAATCAAATTTCTCTATTATTTAAACTTAATAAAAATATGCACATTAAGTGACACTTACCACACATGGCAACAGACTTTGCCTCTTCGATAGACTGGTGCTTGTCAGTTAGGCGTGCTTTGGTTACTTTGTGTTCATTTACTTCTTGTTCTAACCTCTGCTGCATAGACTTGAGCTTGTAGTTCAAATCTATCTCCAAATTATTCTTTTCCTAAGAAAATTGGAATGAGAGCCATGGAATATAATAAATATAATAAACTGTCGAAGAGGCACACATTCCTCAGTATTCTACTGGAGATGAACACTGTCCTAATTACCCTTTCCTGAAGCATACTCTACAGCTGATGCAGAGCTCCCTGTGCTCCTGGGCATATTCAGGATAGTTTACACTATAGGAACAAATGAATGCAACAGTCTTTTCCTTTGCTATTCCATTTTTTGTCTTAAAAAAAACTCTTACAATGTAAGAATCTATGTTTTTATCTAAATTTACATTTGCTTCCCTTTAAAAGATGAAGCATCTTGGACAAGGTGTGAAATGTTTAGGTGAGAACAGTAAGAATGGATCCCAGTCCTTTGAAAGTTTATTCTTCTTTCTTTCACCCTTTTTTTACATTTATATCAGCTTGGCTAACAAAAATTATTTTGGGATAGAACATGCCAAAGCAGTTGCTTTTAAAATCATTTTCCTGAGGGAGACACTGAAATTGAGACCTAGATCTGTAAAGTAATTGATACTTTCTTCAGCAAGGAAGGAACTTAGCAGTGAATTTTTGATAAAATTCTAAATAAATGCAGAGCCCAGAAGGAAGACCCCACTGGGTAAAGATACCTGCCACTAAGCCTGATGGTCCTAGCTACATCCCTGGGATCCATGTGGTAAAAGGAGAGAACTGAAATTCACTTCCCGACACTAAGTTGTCCTGACTCCAAATATGTGCCATGATGCATGAGGGAGGGAGGGGGACAGAGGGATGGAGGGAGAGGATACAAAAGTCAACTACTTTGGTCTTTTTATATTTTACTTTTTACTAACAACATAGAATAAGCATGCATGTATTAGGTGTATTAGGGTCCAGTCCTTTATCTCTCTTTGTATGATTTAACATACAAGGGTTAATACCTTCTTCTTACCTATGTACAAAGGAACTAAGAACAATTTTCTTATTAAAAGGTTATTTCCAAACCAAAGTAATATAATTACCTATTAAAAATCCATATTACAAACAAATATAAATAAAAAAATAAAACATGATAAAGAACAAGCATTACAAATGAATGCTATAAAACTACCTTTGATAACCATAATATTCTAACATTAGGACAGTAAGTCATTTACCTTTTCTGAATGATTAAGCATGTCTTGAGCCTCTTTTCTTTCTCCTTCCACTCTTTCAAGATTATGTTTGAGATGCTTCACCTCTTCTTGTAAAGATGTAATTCGTGCTATGAAGTTAGAAAAAAACATTAAAGCAAAACTAATTTATGGTATTATAAATCAGAACTGTAATTATTTGGGAGTGAGGAGGTGGATGATGGAGGACTTTGATGGGACTTGTAGGTATTTGTTACTGTTCAGTTTTGAATTTTTATTTTATGTATACGAGTGTTTTGCCTGCATGTATGTTATGCCCCACTTATGTGCCGCGCCGATGGAGGCCAGAAGAGGGCAACAGGTCCACCAAGACTGGAATTACAGATAGTTGTGAACTGCTAGATGGGTACTGGTAACTTAACCCAGGCCCTTTTGCAAGAACAGCAAACTGTTAACTCACTAGCCCAGTGGTTCTCTTTAACCTTCTTCTCCTCCCCTCCACTCTCCCAGACAGGGTTTCTCTGTGTAGCTAGTCCTGGCTGTCCTGAAACTCACTCTGTAGACCAGGCTGCCCTCAAACTCAGGGATCCACCTGTCTCTACCCTCTCAACCTTCTTAATACTGTGATCCTTAAATACAGTTCCTCCTGTGGTAACTGGCAACCATAAAATTATCACTGTTGCTACTTCATAACTCTAATTTTGCCATTATGAATCATAATGTAAATATCTATGGTTTCCAATGGTCTTAGGCAACCCTCATAAAATAGTCATTCAACTCCAAAGGAGGCCATGAACCACAGGTTGAGAACCACTGGCCTAGAAAGACAGCCAAGGAAGAACAGGGATCAGTCACTGAAAACACTATTAAAGCAGGTGCAAAGGAGGATGTTATAATTTCACCTAAGTTGAGGCAAGAGTGTTTGGGCTCAGCAGTTTAAGGCTACTTTGGGCACCATAACCAGACCTTGTCTCAAAACCAAATGAAACACAAAACATAAAACCTCAAAAAAAAAAAAAGATAAATAAATGAAAACAGCCTGTGTTCATAGATTGGGAGAACTATATGACAATAACTACCTAAAATAGTGAGTAAATTCATTGTAGCACTATTAAAATTCCAAAAGTATGTTTTACAGAAATAAAAAAATTAAAGAACAGGTGAAATAATATTATGGAAGAACAATAATGTTGAACAAATGCATTCCCCCAATTTCAGCACCTGCTCCAAAACTACTATGGTCAGAATGTGGTGCTGACCTATGGCAAAAATATGTATCAACGAAAGAGTCTTGAAAAAACAGAAATAAAGCCATATACTGGGAGTGTGTGTGTGTCTATGTGTGTGCATGCATGTCAGGTACACATCTGTGCGCAGGTGAGGGTAAAGGATATAAGCTGATACCAGGTTTCTTCCTGAATTACTTCTCTACCTTGTTTTTTTGTTTTTTTTTTTTTAAGACAGGTCTCTTACTGACCTTGAAGTTCATCTATTTTACTTCAGCCAGACTGGCTGGCCAGTGAGCCCCTGGAGATCTGCTTGTCTCTCTTACCCCAGCACTAAGGTTACAGAAGTATACTTTCCCCCATGTGGTTTTTACATGGGTGCTAGGGATCTGATCTCAGATCCTCATACTTGCGATTTACCCACTATACCACCTTCTCAGCCAAATCCTTTCATTTATTAAAGACAATTTTTTCCTTTCTTTTTCATTCATTCAAAAAAAAATTTTTTTTCTAATCTCGGGAATTAGACTTAGGCTCTTAATGATGAATGCTAGTTTAAGAACTCAACTACATCTTAGCCATGGACAATCAATATTAAACAAAAAATATCAAAACCATTTAAAGAGAAAAGAATAGGGCCTAAGAAATACATTGACCTCTGGCCTCCACAAGAGAGTATGTATACAGACTCTCTCTTGTGTTAGCGTGTGTGCTCACACACACGGACACAGGGAGAAACGGCCTCTTAAATGATGTTGAAACAAGTTGGCATCAGATGCTCAACATCATTAACTCATTAGGAAATAAATTAAAACCATAGTAATATGTGAGCTCATTCCTATTCAGGCAGTTACCTAATTTTAACACCATGGAGAAATCAGATTCCTAATTCTTGGTGAGGAAAAAGAAATAGTTCAGCAACTGTAAAAAAAAGTTTAGCAGTTGCAGAAAAGTTAAGCACAGGATTACTACATGACCCAGCAATTTCACACCTAAGTTTACATTCAAAAGAATACAGATGGCATCCCAGCACTCAGGGAACCAGATACTTCCTGATTTCAAAGAGATAAAAGAAAATTTGGTGGCTTCCCATGGCTAGATAGTAGGGGAACAGAGAAAGACAATTTAATGTGTGAAAGGTGTTTAGAAGTTAGTGAAAAAATTTTAGAACTAGGTAGAGGAGACAGTTGTACAACCTTCTGAATATAATAAATGCTAGAACTACAAAAATAGATGGGTGCCATTTTGCAAATGCCCAGGGAAAAAAACGCCTGGGCATCTATCAAAAGCTAACAATAAAAACAACCATATGTCATATGCTTCCTTACATCTAACTATCACTAAGTTTTCTTGTTCAAGCCCTAAATGAGACACATGGAGTCACTAGACAGGTCAAGCTTTTAGATTTAAATCCCAATTTAAACTGCTATGAGTTTGGGATAGCATATTAAATTATATAGTTGGGTGCAAGCAGCAAATGGGGTACCTCAATCTTCCAGAGACAGAAGCAAGTGGATCTCTGAGTTCTCGGACCAGTCAGGGACACATACTGAGATGGTTCCAAACAAAACAAAAACCTCAAAATAGGACTTTAAGTAAAAAAACAAAACAAAATAAGCAATGAAAAAAAAGGATAAATCTAATAAATCATACTATAAAGTTTTCTTAGCTTTCACCAACTCTTAAAAGATTCTGTTGAAATAAAAAACAATTAATAAACATGATTACTGAGGTTTAGTTTTTTGCTATATCTTGTAATGCTAAATACTGGCCCCCAAGGTCTGGTTGTCCCCAGGAATGAGGAAATCTTCACATACACCAAGTGATACTATGTAACCCAGTTCCTTAAAACTATTTGTTGAAAAAGGATGCCTACAATCTGGAGCTGGGCAAAAGAGAGGTAGGCAGAATTTAGGTTCCCAGGGATTGGGAGCTGAGGGAGTGCCTCAGAGGGAAGAGAGAAAGTGGAGAGAGGACACCATGGGGTAAACAACTGAGGGCTGGCCAATCGGAATAAGAACAGCCCAGAAGAGAAACCTGGCAAGTTATATTTCAGGGTTATTAGCAGGGAATTAGACATTACAGCATAGAGGGTAGTTATCTACACAGCTCTAATGCTTAAATATAAAAGGTTTGCATATTTTATCTGGGAACTGAATGATCTAAGGAATGTTAGAAACCCCTGATTGAGATTAAACATACACTATAACACATGATGATGGAATAAAACTTGGAACCAAAGCTTAGTCATAAGTAAATGATAACAAACATCAACAATTTTAAGAACTGGAAGGATTTATGGAATTAATCCTTAAGCAATGGGATTTTCACATGGCTAATTTGCTGTATAAAAGCAGTGAGAAAAACTAAGACCTAAACAAGTGTAAGGCTTTCCCAGTAATTACAAAGAGGCTCCTTTCTTGGCTATATATATCTAGACCTATTTTAAGCCTGGTGCCTGAGAGATAAGACTGCACAACTCTCTTCAGCTATGAGCCAATGGGAACTCCTAATTTCTGTTTCCATAGTCACAAAAACTGACCTGACCCCTGTCCACAGAATTACAGCTAATCATCAAGTCTCATGAGACCCAAAATATGTTCCCTTCCATGACTAAGGTTAAACACATTCCCCCTTCTCATCTTCCAGTCTTTCTTGAGAGGTCTGGCAATTCTCATGTGTGTCTTTTGTATAGATAGTGTGGATGCTGCTACTGAACAGCAACAAAACCCAGGAAAATATCTGGGAAGTGAAGGCAGTTATCTTTGGAAAACTAACCGAATGGTATTAACCTTTTTAAACTGTTCCTTTTATTCACTGTCACTTGTATTTAATCTGCTTTTTAGTTAAACAAAGAATGCTAATAACTAATCCCAACCTTTCCTATTAGCTTTTTTTTTTTTTTTTGGGTAAGAGGCACACAAAGTAGGATGATGGTTAGAGACCACTGCAGGAAGGAGGGAATCAGAATTATTGTATAACAGGTACCATTTAGTTTGAAGTGACTATAACGGCTGGGAGATTTGTGGAAAGATGCACAGTAATGCTGAATGTATTTAATGACACTGAAATACACACTTAAAAATGTTTAAAATGGAGTTGGCAGGATGGCTTTGATGATAAAGGGCTAACCATGCAAGCCTACCAACCTGAGCTCAATCCCTAGAAACCAGGTGAAGATAGAGAGAATGAATTAGTTCTACCAAGTTTTCCTCTGACCAACGATATGTGCCACATAGCAACACACCACATATCTCACAATAATAATATATACAATAAAATAAAAACTTAAAATGGCAAATTTTGTGATATATACTTCACATAAGAAAAAGTATTACCTTGAAGGTCTCCAATCATCTCAGAATCATGCCCTCTGTCTCTTCGCTCAGCTTCCAATACAGCTTGCAGCTGGTAGTAATCCTTGTCTGCTTGTGACTTGGAATTCTCTAAAATTCTGTTTCTCTCCTGTAATTCTCTGTTCAAGGATTCTAGCTGACTAATTGACTTGCTCATCTCTGTGTGACTCTTCCTTAATCTTACAGCTGTGTCTGATTCTGTCCTAAGTAAGTCATTCGCTTCTTCTAACTATTAAAAAAGAAAAAAAGAAGTTTGACCAAACACAATCATGTTTCTTTTAATTAACTATAATTTTAAAAGAATCCTGATGAAGAACTGACCTGCTTCTGTAACTGTGTCAGCTTCTCATTAGCAAGCTGTGAGCTCTGACTTGCTTTCCGTAAATCTTCCAACTGGTCCTTTAGTGTAGAAACTAGGAAGTCAAAGATTATGTAGAACTTACATATTTTGTTAGAAAAAAAATATCTTTTTAATAATAAAATTTATTCTTAAGACCACAACAATCAGTGAAATTAGGTCAATTCCCATTCACAAAACAAATTCTATCTTACAAGTTCTTATATTCTAAATCTATCAAACAGTAGAGCATGGTTTTACAATATAAAGTAAAATAGCTTTGTTTCCAATATTATAGTATTCCAAATTAGTTTATTGCCTTCATGGGACCAATCTATTTTTTTTTTTTAAAAAACACTTGGTTTTTAGTTTTGTTTTGTTTTTTTCGAGACAGGGTTTCTCTGTGTAGCCTTGGCTGTCCTGGAACTCACTCGGTAGACCAGGCTGGCCTCGAACTCAGAAATCCGCCTGCCTCTGCCTCCCAAGTGCTGGGATTAAAGGCGTGCGCCACCACTGCCCGGCAGGACCAATCTATTTTGGTGTAATAGTACAAAACCACTTTTGCTGAGTCTCCCAATCCCCTAAGGTGTGATGTGATATTCCCTGCAGGTTCTAATCAAATACAAGAGCTCAAGTTATCCTCCTGCCTTAACTCCTGAGTTCTGGGATATGGGAATGTACCACCAAACTTAGTTATAAAGCTAGTTCTTTGATTTTGAACATTAAAATTACTTGAATAATTCAGTATTTTTAAAATGGTACGATAGTAAATGGTAGAATAATGAAGATTCTTCTTTAGTTTTTTCTCCCTTAACTGACTCTTCTCCTACAACTACTGTTCTTCCTTCTTAGGAGAATCTATGAATCAATATCCTAAGATGAAACCAAACATATCATACATATGTTTTCACATGCATAGCTACAGAAATATATACATATTTAGTAATATAAAGAGATGCCTTTTTTCTTTTGTTAAGCTGTATATTTTTATGAAAGATATCCTGATATCTATTATATCACTGAATACATTGTTTATACTTTATCAGTTCTATATAAAGAGCCTTGTATACACATAAGATTACATACATATAAGTACATTCATAAAATAAACTAGAAATAAAATCACTGTTATCAAATGGCATAAAAAATTTTAAATGTAATATAATTGTAATACTGGCATGAAAATATAAAATTCTAGCCAAAGGAGGTGGCACATGGAAGATAGAGAGGCACATGGAAGATAGAGAGGCACTTGGAAGATAGAGGTAGATGGGTCTTTGTGAATTCCAGGCTAGCCTGAGCTACTACTGGGGGTGGGAGTGTGGCAACTCTAACTTAACAGAAATCAAATGAGCTGCTTGTTAGAAATGTCTGAGTTTACAGAAATACTGTTGCCAGGCCATGTATCTATACCATAATTTAAACATAAATCTCTGGAGTTTGGGTATGAATGTTCTGTTTTTAGGTATCTTGTGTATGGTAGTTCTGCCTGTTCACTGTGTGTGTGCAGTGTGTGCAGAGGACAGAAGAGGGCACTGGATGCCCTGAAACTGGAATTACAAGTGTTTGTGTTTTACTTTATGGGTACTGAGAATAGAACGTGGGTCCTCTCAAAAAACAGCCAGTGCTCTTCACTACAGAATCATCTCCTCAGCCCTGATATTTATGATCTCCAATGATTCTCAGGTGATTCTGGTATGAACATAATTTTAACAATCATCTTAGCTAAATAACACTTATAGGCTTTAGTAAGTTATAAATGTAACTGAAGATTTGGGTTATTTAATTCACCTGTATATTATTGTAGTTAAGACAACCTCATGATAAAGGCAGTTCAATATTAGACAAAATTTTGGGGGCTGCAGTTATAGCTCAGTGGTAGTGTCTACCTAGATAGTCCAACATTTTCAAAAGAACAATTTACCTTCATTTTCTACATTTCTTCTCTTCTCATTTTCCTGTTCTACTTTTCTTTGGTACTCATTAATTCTATGTTGTAGCAACATCTTTTCTTTCTCAATTTGAGACACCGCAGATTCTAGATTTCTTCTTTGATTCCCCTAAAATTATAATGACAACAGTTACAATTGACACACAGTTCAGGGACTACTTTGCTCTTTAAAAATATTTCAGATGAAATCTTAAGATTCATTTTTGCTTAAAATCAGGTAGTATATTTTTGTTAGTTGTGCTTATGTCTACACAGTATATGCATTTGTGCACATGTGTGTAAAGGCCGGCAGCCACTGTCAGGTGCCTTCCTCTATTGTTTCTCTTCTATATCAATGGAGATATGGTCTCTCACTGAACCTGTGGCACACCAACTGGCAAGACTGGTTGGCAGTGAGCTTTAGGGCCTACCTGTCTCTGCACTGCTTTCCCCTGACAGGGTTACAGTCATGCTCAGCCATGTCCTGAGACCCAGGTAGTATATTCTAATGACAGCTTTGCAGTGACAGACAAAACATGTCTTACAAAGTAAGACAATCCTACTTGAATTAGGCAGATCCACCTCCTGTGTCTGAGCCACCATCACCAGTATTGCCACATTTTTGTTGCTTCGTTTTTGTATTTAAAATGTGACATGCAGAAATCCTGTTTTACTATGTGATTTTTCTACATCTTCCTATCTATAAGTAAATAGAATCTTTTATGTAGATATTATCAGAGAGATTTGTAGAGGTGATATAGATCTCCACAGTAGTTCAACTTCTTTAAGATTTTGTTATTTTAACTTTAAAATTCAGTGTGCATGTGTAGGTCTGAGTACAACTCTTGGGAATCCATTCCATTTCCTCCTGCCACTTATAGGATGTAGGGGTGGTACTTGGGTTATCAGGCCTACATACAAGAGCCTCTTCCTACTGAGTCACTTCTTTTAACTTTAAATCTAACTTGAAACTGGGCACTGTGGCATTCATGTGTAATCTCAGCACTTGGAAGGTTGTGGTAGGATTATAAACATGAGTCACCAACTCAAAGCTTTTAAAAGCTTTATACTTTTATATTTGTTTAAATCTACTAAGTTAATGATCACAAGGTATGACACATTAAGATTCAGATCTTGGCCTACAATTGCTCCAGTACTATTTGCTGAAGAATTACCTTTCCGCCACCAAAATGCTTTTGCAACTTTGTCACAGGTTAGCTGACCATAATTGTGTGGGTTTCTTTCTTTCTTTTTTTTTTTTTTAAAAAGATATATTTATGATGTACACAGCATTCTGCCTGCATGTATGCCTACAGGCCAGAAGAGGGCACAAGATCTCATTATAGATGGTTATGAGCCACCAGGTGGTTGCTGGGAATTGAACTCAGGACCATCTCTCCAGTCCCATGTAGGCTTATTTCTGTGCTTCCTTCTATTTTCTAATCTACAGTCTTAAGTCAATATCATGCAGTTTTGATCACTATAGTTATGATTTTTCTAAACACATCATTGTCTCTCTTACATAAAACACAAACAGGTTTACCTCTTCCTCTCTGATCCTTTTTTGGTTAGATGTCCTGACTACAAGTTCTAGTACTAGCTGAATAATGATGAGATAAGAGATGTTGTGCTTTTGTTAGTAACAGACCTCAGGGGAAGTACTTACTCTTTTACAATTAGATATGATGTGAAATATAGGTTTTGTATATGTTATTTATCAACTTGAGTTTCCTGAAAATTTTTCTGTGATTTTTGTCTAATGCCTTTTCTGTATCAACTGACAGGATCATTTTGTTTATCTTTAGACTTAATATAATGAATTAAGTGACTGATTTTAAAATATTAAATGAATCCTGCATCTCTGTAATAAACTACAGTTAGGTTATCTTTTATGTGCTGCTAAGATATACGTTAGTATTTTGCTAAAGACTTTGTAGTTGTGAGTGATAGTGATCTCTAGTTTTCTCTATAGTCTAAGTAAGCTTATTAGTTCAACAAATTGAATTAGGAAATCTTTTTATTTTGATGTGTTGTAAATTATTTGCTGTTTTCTTTAAACTTGGCAGAATTCTGGTCATTGAGATTCACATTTTTTGTGCAGGTGGGGAAGAGTTTTAAAATCATGGATTCACTTTCCTTAGAGTTATATATAGCTATTGAAATGATCTTTTCCACACTGAGTTGTGGCATGTTGGATTTTTCAAGCAATTCTTTTACTTCACTTAAATGACGTGTTTAGAGCTGTTCACATCATTCCTTCACAACTCTCTTTTATTCCTGACTCTGATTCTATCTTTTTTCCTTTGTCAGCCTTGCCAGAGATTTGCCAATTCTGTGGATCTTTTCAAACAAGTTCTTTTGTTCCGTCTATTTTTTTCCTTGTCATTTCCAATTGCAGTGGTCTCTATCTACTCTTTTCACTGTTTTTGTTAAGATTCACCATTACCAACTTTTCTTCTTCTAATATGAACATTCCTTTAGTTACTGTGTTAACTGCATCTCATAAATTTTGATTTTGTATTTTTTCTTCATTTTTCTTACATTTGATTATGTATTTTCAGTGATGAAAAGCTTTACATTTTTTGAAACATAAAAGCTTGAAGATATAATCATCATTGTAATGAATTTTTATCCCTTTGAGAGTGTCTCTTTTTCTCATTTGACTTACACAAGTTCAGTTTTCCTGCTATCTACCTGTTACTCATTCTGGCCTGATTATATTTTGGTCAGGACACACTATCATTATGATTCCTTTAAGTATATTTCACAGCACAGGACAGGACCTATCTTGGTATGTGGTTCTGAAGTACTTGAAAAAAATGGACATTCTGCCATAGTTGAACAGATGCTGTTAATGATGTAGTTGTGTTCTATAAAGTCTGCCCTTGCTATACTGAGGCCAGGGAAGAAGGGACCCATATTATTCCTACTATTTATTATATGTTCTGAGACAGGGTCTGATGTGTTCCAGGCCAGCCCTGAACTTGCTACATACTTGAAGATGACCTTGAACTTTTGTTCTTCCAGTCTCAATTTCCCAGGTATTAGGATTATAGGTATGTGCCAACATTTCTATTTATGAGGTCGTGAGAACTCAGGCTACTCAAGCACTCTATTAACTGAGAAACCTGTGGTGTTTCTTAGAAATCAAGTACCACAGAGCTGGTCTGCTTTCCTCACACTTTTCAGGATCTCCTCACATTTGTATTATATTTAACATATAGGAATTTTAGCTGTACTTAAGAGATAAAAGAGGAAACAGTACTTTCACTTTGCCTCTCTTTAAGTAGGACTGTATTAACTTAATAATTAAGACCTTCCTCTCGATCTTGAACTCAGAATGATGAATAACAAACATATAGCTTATCTGAATTTAGGAGAGATTCCTTTAACAATATGAATGAAATTTTGAGTACTAATAACTAAGTTCATTCTGAAGCTAACAGAAAAAAGTTGTCACAATCTTTAGATGACTAAATTTATATCCTAAAACCACAAATTAAAGGGAAAAACATCACTAACAGATATAATTATCCTAGGGAAGAAAAATAGGACAACATAAAATTTATGAAAGATTAAATCTAAAAAGACAAAGGATATTTTACATTAGAAGAAGACTATAGAGATTGTCTATGTCTGCCTAAGGAAGTCATTGCATACAATAGAAAGTTAACTAAGAGTAAAAATGTATTATATATTTGTGCGCATACATTTATCAGGAAATACCATTTCTCTGCTAATTAAACCAGGCTGGTAGGAAATCATAGAAAATATGAATATTTCTAAACTCAATTTTAAGCCCTACTAATCAAGTTCTATCATGTCTATATCAATCATTTGAAATATTTTTCTTCCCAGTTTGCCTTTCTGACATAGTTCTATTTTTGATCTCTTGCTGCTTTTTTGTTTTTCAACTATCAAGAATCACAAAGTTGAAATTTATGTACTAAAATTTCTACACGGTCTTAGAATAAATTTATAAAAGGAAACTAAAGTATAATCTGTAAACTTGAAGCTGGAGTCTAAGGTAAAATTTTCATCTTAATCTCCCATGATGTTTTGTGATTTCAAATGAAATTGCCTCTAGACACATACCAAAGTCAAAAGGGGAAAATAATACAAAGAAAAATTATGTGTACTTAATAAATTAAAAAGATTAAAAAGTACCTCTTCATCCAATTCTTTCATTATCTTGTCTAGTTTTAAGTTTGAAGTTCTGTAAAAACAAACAAAAAATACAAATTATAAATCCACTTATTTCCATTACCCAGTGTTAATACCAACAGTCTTTTCAACTTGATTTTCTTAAAAACTGGTGTGTGTGGGTGTGTGTGTGTGTGTGTGAGAGAGAGAGAGAGAGAGAGAGAGAGAGAGAGAGAGAGAGGTCTTGGCTGGTCTAATGAAGACGTGCTTCTGTAGAGCAATAAATATATTTTTGAAGGCACACAAATTATATAAGATTAGGAGGTGCCAATTATACTGAAATACAGATAAAAAATTGAAAAACACGTATAGTTCAGTGTTTCCTTTGTAATATACTAATTGGCATGGTATGGTAGCAAGAATTTCAAAGTAGTGATGAATATAATTGAGATGCTGACATAATGCAACAATAGTAATACTGGAAAATATCTTGACTCCTATTGGCAAAAACTCATAGCTACAGTCTATTATTTGTAGATTGTTGCTTAGGGAAAAGAAAAAAAAAACAAAACTCTGGGGCTAGCAGAATTGTTTAGCAATAACAGTGCCTGCTGCATGCATCATGATCTCAGTTGGGACCCAGTCTAACACTCTCCACACACACACACACACACACACACACACACACACACACACACACACACACACACGCGCCACAAATGCATGCCTTTGCACTCAAACACAGAACGAGAGCCAAAAAAAGTTTTAAAGGTAATTTTTTTCTCCTCCAAGTTTCTCAACTGCCAGGTGGTAATGTGCCTTTGATCCCAGCCTAATCTACAGACTAAGTTCCAGGACAGTCAAGGATATACAGAAAAATCCTGCCTTGAACCACCATCCCTCGAAAAGTATTTCTCAACTTCCTAATACAGAATGCGATCAAGTAAAAGCTCCTCAATCTATCATAAAAGGTTAAGTGAATGATGGGAAAAGTGGCATACGTCAAATGAGTAAATGCACTGGGCAATGTAGGCAAAAATTCTGAGATCTACCCAAACCGCATTATCTCCACCACAATTTCTTTTCTTTGTCTCTAAGCTAATTCTGACCTTCTAACACAGTGGTTCTCAACCTGCGGGTCATGTCCCCTTGGCGGTTGCATATCAAGATATTTACATTATGATTCATAACAGTACCAAATTACATCAATGATATAGCAACAAAATAATTTATAGTCCTATACAGCTCCCTTCAATATTAATTTCCTTTTCTTCTAGAATGTACAGGGAATTATCCTTGACTAATCTTCCTTTTTGTTTTTTTAAAAACAACTTAGGTGAAAAATGAAAAAGTCAAGTGCCCATTACCCAGGGAGTTATTTTATCTGTAGGCGTGTACATGTGTGCTGGTACATAGTATGAGTAGAGGGAGGCTCCTAAAATCGACTTTAGGTGTCTTCCTTGGTGCTCCTCTACTTTCTATTACATCAGTTTTAGAACTCAGACAAGCCCTCTCTATACTGCCTATACAGCACTGGCACTATAGTCAGGTGCCATGCCTACCTGGCCTATAAGCTAGTGAGTGGTTGGAAAACCATTCTTTAATTCTTTAATGACCTTTAGTATATTCCACCATTCTTAAGGTAAATTTCAAATCCTTTAGTTTGTCAAAAACAAGTCCTTTAATATGTTGACTCTCCCTATTTTGCCAGGCTCATCTCTGTCTTTTCTTCTTATCTAACAGCTAATCAAGTTCCCTTACAAAGCTTCCACGTGTGTAGAATTCCTGGACTTTAACTCTTTCTTCTACTCTTCCTACTTCAATCTTCTCACCCAACTTTTTTGGCTCTGGGTTTTTAAAACATCCAATAATGTGGTATAGGAATCTGATGATATAACCATCATTTTTTTCCCTTTCCTTTCCTTACTTTCTTATTTTTGAGGGAGCAGGCATAGTCTTATACATGTAGCCCAGGCTAGCCTTGAACTTGTGATTTTCCTGTTCCACCTCTTCAGTGCTGGGATTACAGATGTGAGCCATCAACCATGGTGTTCTTCTAATATATTACTATATCGTTTTATTCTTCCTAAATTACCATGTACCATATTAATTTATAATTACATTATCTTCCCTAATATTTACAAGCTCCACATAAATAGGGGCTATATCTTCTTTGATTTAACACAATATTGTTGATATGCACATTATTTGGTACAAACTAAAATCTTTTTTTTTTTTTTAAGATTTATTTATTTTATTTATGTGAGTACACTGTAGCTGTCTTCAGACACACCAGAAGAGGACATCGGATCCCATTACAGCTGGCTGTGAATCACCATGTGGTTGCTAGGAATGGATCTCAGGACCTCTGAAAGAGCAGTCAGTCCTCTTAACCACTGAACCATCTCTCCAGCCCCAAAAATCTTTGTAATGAATGTAATTAAAATTATTTGAATGCCCGGGCTAAAAACTCTTAATCCTCTTGCCTCAGGTTCCTAAAGAGTTGGGATTAAGTCTGTCATTTCCATTTCTTGATGTTAAAAACTTTCCTATGATCACCTGCTTTGGCCTTTCTGACTTCTTCCTCAAACCCATTATCACCAACACCAACAAAATTTTAATTTTGCTTAAAATTTTTAAGATTTATTTTAAAATATGTATACATGTACGTCTGTGTGCAAGTTATGTAAACACTTGAGAGCAAATGTTCACAGAGTCCAGGAGAAGGTGTGGGATGCCCTGGAGATGGAGTTACAGATGGTTGTGAGCCACACACAGCTGTAACAGCAGTAAGCACTCTTTTAATATTTGAGTCATCTTTACAGTCCCTAAGTTTTTAAAGTAGAAACGTCTCAGTATTTATGTTTTTATCTACTCTTTTCCTCCCTTATTTCTATACTTTACTCTTAGAAATTCTTTCCAAATCCCGGCTTCAGTTGTTTATTGCATGGGTTTTTTTCTTTTTAATTTTAAATTATACAGTTAGCTATATAATATACCAGGAAAGGAAGGCAGGAAAAAAAAACAACTTATTTCCTATGCCTCTAGTATTCTCAAGTTTTCCTAATACCATTTACTGAATACTAAATCTGTTACAATTATATTTCACTTAATAATAGTCATAAAATATAACTATAAAATTATTTGTAGCTAACAAGTTCGAACATTATTTTGGGTTATTTTAAAATACCTTGATCATCTTCTACTTCAGTGATTTTCAACCTCCTAATGCTGAGACCCTTTAATACAGTTCCTCATGTTATAGAGACCTCCAACTATAAAATTATTTTCGCTACTACTTAATTGTAATTTTGCTGCTGTTATGAATTGTAATATAAATATTCAATATGCAAGATAGTCTTATGTGACTCCTGTGAAAGGGTCATTTGACCCATAAAGGGGTTGCAATCTACAGGATTAGAACCATTCTATTCTAGAAATACATGTTATCAAAAGAATTTGATTCAACCAAAAACCAAAACCAAAACAAAACAAAAAAATAACAAAATGAATTATACTCTAGAAAATCTCAGTAGAAATATGAAAATTAGTCATTTTAGCTCAGATTATTTTGCATTTCAGAAATCCCTTTCAATTAGCTACTAAAAACACAATGGAGGGAAACACAGTGAATGTGGTAACTAATTTTTAAAAGCCTGAAGAAAACATCTGTACCTAATGCCATCACAAATGTTCCTTACTCTTCTTTTTGCAGTGTTGTGGATCAAACTCAGGGCCAAGGCCATGTGTATGCTACGTACCCACTCTACTGTAAATCTACATGACAAGCCATTATTATTCTTTTCAATTCTGGCCAAGACACTTTTTATAGGTGTGCATAAGTAGCAACTTTGATATTCCCATCTTCCATATACCTCTAGGTATTGACAGAGTATACATTCTAAAATATATACCTAACTTCTAATGAGAGTATCACTGAAGGACAGTCTTACCTGCATTTCTGCTCCATTTCATCTTTTAATTGCATTTCATTATGCAGTTGTTCTTCAAGCTTGTAGATTGTTTTCTGTAAACTTTCCTGCTTTAATTAAAAAAAAAAAACCTTCATTCTGCTAATGTTCAGAGAAATTAAAAGTAACACCTTTTATTAACATTTTATGACTGTTTAGAATATGATTATTTAGTTTAATCCTTTATCTTTCTGAATAATGTTAATTTGTATTTTCTCAATAGAGTCGTGCATAATTCGTATGTTTCAAAACATTATATATTAGCCCAATATGTACACTTTCATGTTTTACACATCACTTAAAAACATACAATACTCCAAAGACATAGGCACAAAATATTACAATGTGGTGTTAATAAGACTGCTTATAGAATGTTCTAAAGAAAAGGAGTCACTTCTAATTTTACCAAAAATATAAATGCTTTAAGGGTGCATCTGACTGATGAAAAATTAGCCTAAAGGAGAAGAAAGTAGAAGGAAAGCATTTTAGCAAAACAAAAAGGAGAGAAGAAAATATGATATTTGATAATGGGAAAAAATCAAATACAGCACAAAATAAAATATCACTGAGGAATTAACTCATATCAAATTTTAAGAATCATGATCCTTATATGTTCAATAAAACTTGAGTACTTAACGTTCTAATTTGTTACATAATGTTGACATCCTAAAATAATTAGTATCCCAGGACTAGGAATTAGTTTATCAGTAGTGCCTGCCATGCAAGCACCCATGTAAGAAGAGGGTATGGTGGCACACGATTATAATCCTAGTGCTGGACAGGAAGGAGATAGGATGCCTGGGCTGTGTTGGTCAGCCAGCTTAGCTAATCAATGAGCTCCAAGATTAGGAAGAGATCCCAAATCAAAGAAAAAGGTGGAGAGCAATAGAAAAAATACTGAATCTGACCTCTGCATATACACATGTACACAGAAACAAATAAAAAAATTACTTTTAAAAATGACCAGAGCACAGAGTACTAGCATAGTTCCTTCTCAATCTCTCTTTTATTGCATGTTCTCTAACATTTAAGAGGAAATATATCATAAGGAAAAGAATTATATCTGCTTCATAAAAATGGCTGCTGGCACTGTAGAAGTGAGACCAGAAGATCAAGGTCACCATAGTTAGTAAGAGGTAATCCTAAATTATCTGAGACTATCTCAAGAAACCAAGTAAAAAAATAAAAATAAATAAATAAATAGCATTGGGGAAATGGCTCAGTTCAGACTGCTTACCTAGGATGCATGAAGCCCTAGCTTCTATTCCCCAGTACCATATAAACTGGATAGAAATGACCCATACCAGTAATGGCAACACATGGCATTGAGAGGCACAAAGATCAAGTTCATGTTCATCTTTGACCAGACACTGAGTTTGAGGCCAGTAAGAGCTACACAGAATACTGCGAATGGGCTCAGTGGTTATGAGCACTTACTACTCTTAGAGAAGATAAGAGTTCAGTTCCCAGCACCCATATCAGGCAGCTCACAACCACTTGTAGCTCCAGTTCCAGGTGACCTGATGGTCTCTTCTATCTTCCACAGGTACTTGCACTCACCAATATACACCCAGGTATATACACATATGCATTGCAAATTTTTAATCTTGAAAAAATATCCGGGCGGTGGTGGCGCATGCCTTTAATCCCAGCACTTGGGAAGCAGAGGCAGGCGGATTTCTGAGTTCGAGGCCAGCCTGGTCTACAGAGTGAGTTCCAGGACAGCCAGGGCTATACAGAGAAACCCTGTCTCGAAAAACCAAAAAAAAAAGAAAAAAGAAAAAATATGTAAGAAACAATTAAAAAACATAATTGTTACTCCTTTGCTTCTTGTTTAAAAGCATATAATCAAGATGATGAGGATATAGCTTAGTAGTCGAGTTTATATCAGACACTGGCTTTGATCTCCAATACCACAGAACACATAAACCACAAAACAAATGTAAATAAAATGCATCTGTGAGACAGGCAGTGGTGGTGCATGCCTTTAATCCTAGCACTCAGGAGGCAGAGGCATGTGGATCCCTGTAAGTTTGAGGCTATCTTGTTCTAGGACAGCAAAGACTACACAGAGAAACCCTATCTAGAAATATTTTTTTTACAAAAAAGATTCTTGTGTACACAAGGTATTGTAAGGATATTATTCTTAGAAGGAGGGAAAGAAGTCAGGTAGGCTTGTTTTTCAGTCACATGAACAACAGAAAGAATCCCTAACTAGAACATACCAAGTTCTTAGTAATATGCTTATTTATCATATACAACAAATCCCAAAGAATGAAGAAATTAAGTTATGCTGGCAATACTAGTTATGCTCTATTTTCCCAACTCCTTTTCAGTCTTAAAAATCTACCTTCTACTTTTGTCATAAAAACTACAGACTACTCTGCCTGGATCTGCTGTGCTATTGGTCTCAGATAATAAGGGAAAATAATAAAGATATAAAGTAAAAAAACAAAAACAAAAAAAAAACTACAAGAAAGGTGGAGATATGAAGTTACTCTCTCTTGTTCTACATTCTGTGTTCCTCTTTTATCATGCCAAACTTTCTCCTTGCTTTCAGCAGTATAAGAGGCTTTCCACACTGTTAGTATCAAAGTGCTTTCTCACTCTTTATTGTTCTGTCTGATTGATGTTTGTAGCATAAACTCTATTTAACTCTTTTCATTTAATGCATGTATACACATAATGTGGTAAACATGTCCACTAAGATATTATCCAGTCTTTAAAAAGAAGTAAGTTTAATATATACTGCAACATGGATGAATTTAAGTAAATGAAATAAGCCTGTCACATAAAGATAAATAGATCTAATTCCATTTATAGGAAGACAGTAGAAGAAATTGAAAAAAAAAAGTAGAGCAGGTTATTAGGGCCAGAGGACAGGGGATGAAATGAGTAGTTATCATTTAATACAATTTCCAGCTTATATATTATTTGATGCTCGGATAAGAAATACTGAAGAATAAACAATATTTTAAGTGTCATAAATATCTAAACTAACTGCACATTCACAAGCAATTCATATGCTTAATATCATACACACAAATACATTATCTGTGAATTTAGAAATAAAAACCAAACAGAGAGTAAGAAATACCTACCAAGCTTTTATCCACATTGGTGCTAGATCTGTTCTCACTGGGATTTGCTGAAGGTAAGTATCTATCAGGTGAGGGTAAGGAATTTAAAAAGAAATTTAAAAAGAATTTAAAAAGAAAATAGTTTTTTAATATATACTAACAAACAATAAGTACTGTGTGCCTGTCTTCAGTTTTATACTAGCGAATTTTTAAAAAATTAAGTATGTTTAATTTTTATTTGAGACAATATATAAATTAGGTTGTTCTTAAGTAACACTACAATTATAATTCAACATTTCTGTAGAAAAATATATCAATATTTATACTGTTCAGAAAATTAAAAACAAAAACTAGTCAAATTTTAAAATACTTAAATGAAATCATTAATGATGCATCAGCATCAAGAAACAAAGTAGTATTTATTACAAAGTAGTGCAATAGTGCTGACATTCAAAGACATCACAACCTCAGTGCTCTTCTTCTATTTTACTTTTAACTCAAAGTTTAGCTTTGTTTTTTTAATTCTTCACTCTTAATATCATGAGGAAGAGAGGGATTCCATATACAACATTAACAACACACTCTAGGCTCTCTCACTAACTTCTATGTTTTAGGTTTACTACAAAATAGCACAAAAAACAAAAGTGCTGAAGACCAGGAAGCTCCATAGTAGCAAAAAGTCCTGGGACCCTGAACTAGACAGAGCAAGAGTTTTGCAGATTTAATATGCTATATAACTTGCATTCTACAAAGCTAGTAGTAAAAGGCTCTCTGAATGAAGAAGGGGATACCATTTATCCACATCTTCTCTACCTTTGTCTTCTTGTGTTCAAGAGCTCTTTGTGTTGTGTATAGTGTTTCTTTTACATAAAATGTGGACAATTACTTTAATAAGGCACTACATTTCTGCATACATGGTCTAGGTAGACAAACACCCAGGCCTACATGCACATATATAAAATAATAAAAGGAAATATTTATATTAGACAATAAGACGTTAAGAACACAATATATCCTATTTTTAAGAAATATAAACATTACTTAGAAACATGAAGCATGAGTATAAAGGAAAAATCAGAAAATACAATGAAGTGCATGATAATGCAGTACAAACTGTTTAAAGATTAACTTTGTATAGAGAAACATAAAGTAATTAATTGCTAGACTCCATACAGAGAATCCAAAATTACTAGGGATTGTTTGTCAACATATTGTTTTCATAAAAACATAAAAGCACCATTATATCCTAGATAATTTAACACATAAAATTAGACTTTAGGAAAACCTATCTAGAAGCTCTCCTGTTTACACATGTCAATATAAAGTAGATACAGTATTATGTAAGTGTCAGGAGGAAGTGATTAGACAGTAGGCTTTTTCATGGTCAAAGCTCAAGTGTGACCTAGCTGGTAGTGATGCTGCTCCTGTGCCCAGTGTAGCTCTAAGTAAATCTTGGGAAAGTGAAGTTGGGAGGCAGGACTACAGTGCCTTTTTGATTTCTACTGTAGACCCAAATCTATTGTTATGAAAGTTCTGATTTAAATGATAAGACTTGTTAACATGAAATTAGTTATAATATTGAAATTTAATAATCACTCTAAGTCAAATATTTAAAACCATTCCATAAAAATAAATTGATGTTTAAAACAATGAAAAATAACAGGTGTGCAGATTTAAACCAGAAGTGCTCTGTTGCATGGTACTGGTCTGCACTTTGTTTCTGTTAAGTAGAACTTACATTATAAGTTCATTCATTTCCTCACTGGACATGTACTGTATCATATCATATCATATTCTGTACCACAGTGTGACCATCCATGTGACAAAGAACAAATTATCAAATATATCCGTTGAATGGATAAATGCCCAACAGAATGAAATATGCTAAAGGTTAAGCTAATACCTTATGTACATGTAAAGATAGAAGCTAACAATAGATGTTATCAGTTAGGAACAGCTGACACTGAGTGCTTACTTCATGCAAAGCACAATTGTGTTTTATTATGTTTTTATTCACATAACCCTTAAGACAACTCAGAGTTGTCCCTATCCTCAGGGGATGGAAAATTAAAGGCTACAGTTATTTGTCAAACATAACACTATAGGTACTATTGTATGTTATAATAGTTCATGGAAATGCTCATTAAATGTTTTGGGTTTTTTTTTTTTTTTTTGAGGGGAAAGGAGAAACTAATTTTTAAAAACTAAAAATTATGGGCTTTCAGTAGTATTAATACAGTGATAAAATTCTAGGTAAATGTATTATGTTGTTCAGAAACTTTTGAGCAGTTAACTCTTTAAATAAAAATAGTAATTTAAATGTCAGTTATTAACATAATTATTTCATGTTATTTTCACTTGAAGATATGCTACATAATGCAACATAAAACTATATTCTTAACATGAATGAAACTAAGAAAAAAACCTCAAATACCAAATACTATAAATATTATAAATATTGGTGGGGGCTGGAAAGATGGCTCAGTGGTTAGGAACACTGACTGTTCTTCCAGAGGTCCTGAGTTCAATTCCCAGCAACTACATGGTGGCTTACAACCATCTGTAAAGTGATCAGATGCCTTTTTCTGGTGTGTCTGAATACAGCTATAATGTACTTACATACATAAAACAATTATTTTAAAAAATTGGTATACTAAAAAGATCTAACTTTAGATACTGTCAAACCTACTTAAAAACACTATTTAGATATCGTTAAGAAAATATGGTGAATATATAAGAATTATCACTTACCCCCAAATTACTGCTTGATGTACTTACCTACGATTGCTATAATATGTAAATCCTACAAAAGGTAGCTGATTGCCAACAAAAGCTTTAGGAATAGGAAATGTTTCTTCATCTCCTTTATCTTCTTCTAAGTCATCAAAATTACTAGTATCAATGTCACTACTTAAATCAGGCACAACTGGTGCTACAGCTAAAAACAAAAAGAAAGTAGTTGTTCTTTTCAAACTTAGTATATAAATAAAGTGGCACAAAGATATAGCAGTCCAGCACTGCAGCATGTACCTATAACACTAGCTACTCAAGCAGCTGGTCAACAAGATAGACTTCATCTAAACCAAGCACACAGGATCCATACTAAATACTGATGATTTTTTGCTTCTAAGTAAGCTTGTGGATCATAACATTAAATGCATTAAATTCTACAATATTAAGATTTACTAGATTTCAAAATTAAATGAAAATTATATATTTGCAGTTACTTATGTTTCAAGCTTACATTGCATGCTACAAGCAAAATTTAGATTTGCTACAAAACACAACATAGTTTAAAATACTCAAAAGCATTTGGGAATGCATACATTAATTTTCAGAACATACAGCTTAACAGAGTGTATTTTTTTAAAAAAGGTCCATTTTAAGTATTGGATTGTTAAGTTGTTAATCTGCTATAGAGAAAACTGAAAATTAAGATTATTTCTTAGTTGTCCTAGAAATAAAGAGGAAGGGAATCATACATGATGGGGGGGGTGGTTAAAGGACTTCTATCTAATAAGGGAAAACACCACGTGAAATTAATGTTTCTAATATCTTCTGGAGGTTGAATATGATATAAAAGGGCATATCTAAGTATAAAGCTAGGCAGTGGTGGTGTATGTTTTTAATCCCAGACTCAAGCAGAGGCAAGCAGATCTAAGTTCAAGGCCAGCCTGGTCTACAGAGTGAGTTCCAGAACAGCCAGGGCTGGAGAGACCCTGCTTCGAAAAACAAACATCCATCCGACGGAGTGACAAACCAACCAACCAAAGTATAAAGTATAAAGCCTTTGGTATAAAAAACAAGACAACCAAGACACTACCTTAGATATGATTATCTCACTTTCCTTTAGAGAAAAAAATGAATATGAGCAAAACCAACTGAACTTGATTCATTGATTTACTAAGGTGCTATTTTTCTTTTTAATCTCTTAGATCCAGACCAAAAAATATCTACCAAGTTCAATCTTAGGCACATGAAACTATTTGGCCAACTTAGAAACAAAGCAACAAAGCTAGCCCAACAAAGCTGTAGCTTTAATCAACAGTAGCAACAGAGGGAAAGGGGGCTGTTCTACCATTCACTTTCATGGTCAAAAGAACTGCCTGACTAGATAATGCCATCCCCCACTCACAGCAACTGCCTGATTTGCAAAATGAGAAGTACATAAAAGATGACCACTCCCTGACAAGTAAATTATGGTCTTGGCAAAATCAATCTTTCTTACCTTCCCTTCCTCCTTTGGGAATTCCTCTCACTGTTTTGTTTCGGAGGCAATCTTGGCTGGTCTCAAACTCACTGAGACCTGCTTGCCTTTGCCTCCTGAGTGCTTAGCTCAGCTAAAGCTGTGCATCACCACGTCTGGTAAACGTACTTCTTAAGTCAGTGCCTTTCGACCTGAATTTTTTGTCCACTGAAATAACATCTAACAAAATCTGTATATACTTGCAGCTATCATGAATAGGGTGAGAAATGCTACTGATATCTGTTAAATAGCTTATAATGCTAAGGACAATAGTTCCTGTTATCCCAAAACAGATTTATCCAGTCAATTTGCTGAAGTTTCAAAACCTCTTTTTAAAACTATCACATAATATTTTCAAGAAGTCAACCAGTGTGGTATTTTTTCTTGCTACTATCAATGGACTCAGTTTTCTTTTCTTTCTCTCTTTTTTTTTTTTTTGGCTTTTTAAGACAGGGTTTCTCTGTGTAGCCCTGTTCTGTAGACTACGCTGAGACTCAGTTTTCTTATGAGGTGTTATTTTAATTTTTAGAAAATATATTATCATGCTTTACTTATGTGTGCATACATGTCCGTGGCATGACATATAGAGGTCAGAGGACAACTTGTAGGTACTTATGTGGATCCTGGGAAAAATTCTGGTATAAGCCTTTGCTGGCAAGCACCTTTACCTAATGAGCCATCTTACCCACCCACTGGAGTAGGTTTAAAACCTGTAAAGGTTTTTCTTTTCTTTTTTTTTCTTCCTTCCTTTCTTTATAAACTGTTGAGATGTAAGTGGAAGACATCCTGATAGAGCTCTGAAATCTCTGCTTCTGAGTTGCCATGTTTAAGACTGTACATAATGTGACCTAACCACGTGAGAACTAGCTAGTGAGGTGAGGACTGACTACTTTACTAATATCAATAGTGTAATGAGATACAGGCTTTGTTAATAAATAACCAATAACCTGATGAGTATCAAGAAAACAAAGAGGGAATCCTAAAAACACCTTTCTCTATTGAAGTAAACATTGTGTTGGCAAAAACTGTCAGAAGCAACTTTCTTGAGAACTGTATAATCTAATAATACCTTAAAATAAACAGGGGTTGTTTAATAAAGAGGGTGACACACAGGACCTGGAGAGATGGATCAGAGCTAAGAGCATTTGCTGCTCTTGCAGAAGACCCAAGTTCTATTTCCAGCACCTTCATCAAGTGGCTCACAACCACCTCTAACTTCAGTTACAGGGGATCAGATGACCTCTTCTGGCTTTTGTGTACACACACACACACACACACACACACACACACACACACACAGAGAGAGAGAGAGAGAGTTTAAAAGTTAAAAAACAACAACAATTGAAACAAACAAAAAAAAGAAACCAAACAAGGAACTCATATGTTGGTATCTGGGAAATTTCTGTCATTGGCTAATAGAACAGAGATCATAGTAACCACACAAGGCAAGGGACGTGAACTTTTTAAAACCAGTTTGGACAATCAATGCTAATCACAGCTCACAATAAACAACAACCTTTAGAGGACAAAAAACAAAAAACAAACAAAAAACCATGCCACTGGGGAACTCCAGACATTTGAACTACTAAATACAATTTTATAATAAATCTTCTTTGTATGTATAAACATTAAAGAATACCATGGACAATGAACTATAAGGAAGCAGGAGAATGATGTCTTAACTATCAGGTGATAGAAAAAACAATGAAACAGAAATCCTGGCACTGAATAAAAAGTAGGCAGCCTAAAGGAATTGTGACACACAGTCAACTGACCAACATGTGTATCTAAGACATTTGGCACAAGAGGAGAAAAAGAGGCAGAAAGAGTATTTAAAGAAATACTGTCCAGAGCTCCCCAAATCTGATAAAACATAACAATATACACATCTAGGAAACTGAATACAAAATAAAGGAAACCTACAAAAGAACCACTTGAAGATGCATACAGTCAACAGTGTAATCTCAGCCATTAGAAAAAAAAATAAGAAAATGTAACTACATAGATGACTATAAAAGCCAAGATTATTGATAACTGTTCTTTTCCTTATGTGATTTTAAAAACTCCATAGAGAAATAATTAAATAAAAAAAAATAAACCAATTAAAAATGAGGAAAAAAATTTAAAATTATACAAATGGTCAATAAACAAACATGGAAACGTTTAACTTCCATGTCATATAAGTGGTCAATAGGAAATTGCAAACCAAAATCACTATGAGACAGCATCAGGGTGGGTAATGACTGATTGTTCAAAAAACCTAAAAATAAAAATGCAGAATGATTCTTCAATTACATTTTGTTGATAGTTAAGTAGATATGTCTGCAAGTATTCATATATACTATAGCTATAAAATAGCTATAATGTAACATAACAAATATACTTCAAAATAAACATTGGTAGGTGACTCGCTAACAAGAGCTAGGGAGTAGAGAAATCTAAATGTTTAATGACTGATAATGGATTTAACAAAATGTGTCACATACATATAAACAATGGTTAACTATGATTAATGCTACAACAAAGATGAGACAGACAGATGTCTGCTAAGTCAAGCAAGCCAGTCATAGAAAGGATGCTAGTGACTAAAAGTTAAATGACTCAAGTACAGGGTTTTGTCATGCCTGCTTTACTCACCAAAAAAGGAAAAAAAATTATTTAAAAATGAATTCATTACAATGTCAACAAAGCCTAAATTTTTAAAGAGCTCTGACTTGCAAGCTAGGCCCTAATTTTTTTATTAATGAAGACCACATTATTAATATTTGCCAGAAAATGTAAAATTCTGAGAGACTTTACTAGTTTTAAGTCTGTAAGACTCAGTACATGTTTGCTTTTTGCTAAACATATAGGGCATAAGCAGACAGATAGACTGTCATGGATAGTATTTAATATACTGCTCAACAGCTACAAATAGAAGATTAAGCAAAGGCAGCATTTTATTTCCAATCAGATGGTGAATAAGAAAATGTTTTGCAGGTTACCATGTTGTTGTTAATATAAGATTATTATATGTAATAAATACTGGATTACATACTTTCATACAAAATTTAACTGCCAAAATGTTGCTTCCTTACATTTCTTTTAAATAGGAAAAAAGTCATTAGATGGTGCATAATATTACAATGACCAAGGGCTAGAACCTCATACAGATTTAGATATGAATGAATTCCTGTGCTATTTCTGGCTCATAGTGTGCTGGTAGTGTGGTAAGGGTTTTTTTCAAAGGAAAGGGTGTTTCCATTTCTTTAGTCTTCTATCTTAATCTCACAACCCCGTAATTTCTTAAATTCTATCTCAAGTAAACGTAAAAGTAATTTTATAATCTTAATATTTTATGACTTTAAATAAAAGGTGAATAGATTCAAGAGACTTGGAGAAAGTTACTGCACAACCAAGAAAAACAGATTGACTAGACTAATTGTCACGACTTTAAAACATTTAACTGGTAAAATCTAGATTAGTTTTACTAAATTAGGAAAAAAGAGCAATTTATCCTAAAGAGAATGAAAATTCAAATACATTAAAAGTATTAAAAACTGAAACAGTGAAGATATTCAGTCATTAAAAGTAATGGCTGTCCTTTGGGAGCCTGTCTGGTCTCTAGAAGCCATGACATGGCAGTGCACAACTTTCTATAGCTTCAGAGACATTCTTGTCTCTGTAGACACTATGCACACACATGTTGCACATGTAAGAAAACATCAAAATAATAGAAATAAAGGAAATCTTTAAAAGGAATTATGATCATTATAAAGTAGGTTAGTTCAGTTCAGTTCAGAAGAAATCAAAGCATTCTTGGTATTTTAGGAGTGGGCTGTGAAGAAAGACAGAGCAGAAATGTGATGATAAGTTCTACAGCTTTTAGTTTTCCAATAATCACAAGGCAGAACTGATTACATTTAGGAAAAACTATAAAAATGCTCCTAAGTCTGTTACATCTAAGACCATAACAAAACCATAAGGGCAAGCATATGGCTCAGTGGTAGCGTGCTTGCTTGGAATGCATAAAATCCTGGGCTTGACTCTCAGTATTACCAAAAAAACTCTCTACGAAACAGACAGCAATGAACTCTTTAAAATATAAAGAGATGACAAAACTAATAAAAACCAAAAAAGACAGTAATAATCTTTAAGTATAAAGTTCACTTGATTTAAAACCAGTTCATGTTTTTCATAAGTAAAGGCAGTTTTATTAAGGATATGTAGGGTTATAATAAAATGACATGAATTTGGATTCCAATTTCCATACAACTATGAGCTTCACAAGGAAAAACTTGGTTTGACACTGTTATTCTTCTAACACATAGAATAAAATCATGCTTGGCTTGCAAAAAGGGTTTGAATATCTCCCTTCATATACTTAATATCATTTTTTCAAGCATATATAAAAAAGTATTATATATGTAATAAATATAATCATATACTTATATATAATGCTTATATATAAAACCATCCTACATTAATTGTGGCTTATTATGCGGTTTATTGTTATCTGTTGTACATTTCTTGACTGGATGTAACTGTTAATGAGATTTTCCAAGGTCATGCTGCTGCTATAGCTTCTCTAATAAGCCTGTAAGTACAGTCAATGACACTCCTTGCTATAGTACAATCTATTGATCTCTGGAATAATTAGCTTTTCCTTCTTCTTGAGTAATTTTATACAATATATGCTATATTGTAAGCAATGTGCCTGTTTCTTTTAGTAATCTTTGACAACTACATCACTAAAACTAGCAAATGTACATCATGGATTTCAAAATTAATTTAAAATTTT
Source organism: Tokudaia tokunoshimensis (assembly GCA_036184795.1). Taxonomy (NCBI): domain Eukaryota; kingdom Metazoa; phylum Chordata; class Mammalia; order Rodentia; family Muridae; genus Tokudaia; species Tokudaia tokunoshimensis. The sequence goes on from BTHU01000017.1 coordinate 474,126, forward strand.
CTCTTCAAGTAAGAACTGCCACTCACTGTCTCAATGAACTCCACAGACCTAATGTTCCTAACACTATCCAGGAAAGCTCATTTCCATTCATAGGTGATGGACTAAGCAGCAGCAGTACCCTTCTTTTGATAAGTAAAAAGGAAAAAAACAAAAACAAAAACAAAAACAAAACAAGACAAAACAACTTCTGAAACTTCAGTACGGAAAAAAATTCTTATTCTTCTAAGTCTGGGTCATCTTTAGTGCTATTATGTACTTTGATGGTAATGTACAGTATAATAATCTTATAATCATATAATTATGATGCATAATAAAATATACATTTAGTATATTTTACATATTTATATAGTTATAAGTGATTACATAATATACAATATAATTATTTATATTACACATAATATATTATATAGCATATTATACATAATTATAATAAAAATATTACATGATTCTAATATAACTGTGTTATGTAAAGTTTTCTTCAGATCACCTTATAATTTAACTTTGTTTTATAAAAAATAAGAAAATGTTCTATAATGCCTGACAATTAAATTCTAGCATACTATATTTCACAACTGCATTCTGCAAAGCCCTAGTCAAGTATACTCCAAGTTCCAATGTAAACATAAATAAAACTGAGTTATATTCTTGACTTATCAGTAATTCAGACACCTTACAGCTGAAGTTTTAATTGAAACAGGAGAAAAACTCATTCTTTTATTCCTACTCTTTATTTTCTTATAGAAATAACTAAGCCTAAATGAAGAGCAGCAACTCAAAAATGCTCAAGTATCAACTGTGACTGGTGAGCCCAACTCCTAATCCATCAGGATGGTATGTTGTGCAAGGGATATGCGGGGCATAGCTCTACAAAGTTCTCCAGGATTATTAAATGCTCTTTTTAACTAGGTTTAGGGAATTTATGAATTTATTTTCATCAATTGTACACAAGTCTTTTGTAAGGCACTTTCAACTTACTATAACTACTTTCAAATACTCTTTGAATGTCCAGGGAAAAAAGAACTTACTGTCTCGGAGCGTTTCCCAAGCCCACTGATCATTTTTGAAGAAGAGATGACGTTTGATTTCCTCTACACCATTTCTGCCCAATCTTACTTCTCTATTAAATAGAGGAGAAAAGTAATCATTTAAGGTCTTATTATAACTTGTATAGATTTCTCCATGACAGAACACCAAACCTGAGCAGTTATGTCACCTATAAAATCTATTATCAGCAAAATTTTCAGAAAATAAAGCACAGACTGACTTTGAAGAATTTTTTTTAAGAGGGAAAAATACATAAAAGCACAGACTTGTTCCTATTTTCTATTGCTAATAAAATCCAGATGAAACAGGCTTATATGAGTCAAAAACAATAACTTTTAATTGCTTTTAAAGCTTACAATAAGCTTTTTGTGTAAACAACTTTAATTCATATCAAATTCTACCAAAAATTCCAGAAACACATTTAAAATTTTAATTTCTACTTTATTTTTAAAAATTATTCAGCATTTTTTTATCAATTAAAAGCTGATAATGGCAAAGCTGGGCATGGGGAAAATTACTATATGCTGACGGTACGTGTAGAGAGGCAGAAGGATTGAAAGCTCAATACCAGATCGAGCTACGACGAGAGACTGCAGTCCAGTGACAAAGCATTTAGAGTCCTGGGTTCAGCCTGCAGCCAAACAGTCACTCGCATCTATCTTAAAATGAACAGAAACAAAACCCAAAACCATCACTAGCCCTTTTTTGGAAAGCATCATGAACTAAAACTTGCCTTCAACAGAAGTGAAGACGGGGACTTGGTGCCACATGTTATCTATCAGAGCTTAATTGGAATACCATCAAATCCAAATTTTTCATAAGTTAAAAACATTGCTTTGTATGTCTAACACTTTGTTAGGAGCTTTCACTGGCTCTTTTTCAGGCCAGCTTCTCTGGCACACAGGGCTTGCACTTCACTGTAATTACTACTACATAATGTCTATTTTCTCACAAGACAACTATGAGGTTACTTGAAGCAGATGCCATGTAACCTGCTAATTCCTATTTGGCTAGCACCAAATAGACAGCACAAGATAGTTCCTTACATTAAAATGTAAAAATCTAAAAACTGTGCCTTTCAAGCTCTAAACAACATACTGACGATAAATTAATTTTAATTAAAGTAATCCTCAAATTGAAATATACTGAAAAGTACTAGTCTTCTGCTACTACTTAAATTAACAATATATGCTCAACATTAAACGTAATCTTAAAAGTCATTTGATTATTTTTGTTTTTTAATTAATGCATAAATTAAAAAGAATTAAATCCAAGTTCTTACATAAGTAAGCGACTGAACTTAAGTCTCACTTCCCTGTCCTGTATCTTAAGACCTGGATTCAATTTCCAGCACTGCAACATAAATATTACAGTCAACTACAGAAGTGTACGCAATGTTTCACTTTTTACATTCATAAGTACTTGTTGCAGCTAGAAGACACAACAGTTACGTCTACAAGAAAGGCATTCATTTAAAGAGTATAAATGACCAAATCAAAGCTGTCATAAGTTGAAGGAGCGTCATCACTTTACTTAAGGGAAACATGCTTTCCATTAGTGTAAATCAGTGATAAAGATGCATCCAAATTCCAGGTTTTAATACATCAAGAATAAAAAGGAAAAACAAAAAAACTAGCTGGATGTGGTGTCAGGTAATGTTAACCCCAGCACTTGGGAAGCAGAAGCAGGTGTCTCTGTGAATTCAAGGCCAGTCTGATTTATAAAGTGAGTTCCCACATAGCAAAGAAAAAAACAACCTAGGAGTCAATCTGATAATTAATCAAGTTAAAACAAAACAAAACAAAATATTATGTATCTGGCCATCAGCTGACTGCTTATGTGCACTAAGCTGACAGGCAGAAAAGATACTAGAATACCCTAACCTTGTATCAGGCTTTATTATCATAAACTTTCAAGATATTAGCTTTTATATTCTAATAGGTCACAGGCCAGGAGAGATCAAGTGTATGAACCTTAAAAACTGAGCAGCAAAATGAGAATGCCTTAGAACTTAAAGATGTGTATAAGCTGACAAGATGGCTGAGCGGGGAGAAGTGCATGCTGTGGGAGCCTGACAACATAGATTTGAGAGCAAAGAAGGGCTAACTTGTATGTTGGGGCATGAACACACACACACACACTGTAATAATAACAAAAGCAAACTTGGTGTCAAAATTATTTACCTGTCCGTAAGGAAGGCACAAATGAGATTTTTTGCCTCTTTTGATATGTCATTATCATCAGGGAAAGTAAGTGAATTTTTATGGTTCATAATTTTACTGTAAGTCCCAACCAAAGAATCTGCATAAAAAGGTGTATCACCTGAAAAAAATTGACAGAAAAAAGAAAACCAAAGAAATACATTTACAAAAATACATATTTTAAAGGAAGAATCAGTTACCTGGTTTAAAAAAAACAATAAATAACTTGTTAAACTAAAAGTATACACTTAAAAATAGAAAAATGAACACATCAAAAAATTAGCCTATAAATAGCTTTTAAAACAGACAAAACAGGTTAGGGATCTTGTTTATTTCCTACAAATTTAACATAGTAAGTATTAAATGAGAGAAAGCCAAGTGGGGGTTTGGGTGAAAATATTAGATACTTAAAACAAAAAGAGAAGTTAGAGAGGTGCCTTAAGAACACTCGCTCCTACACAGGACCCAGGCTCTGTTCCCCACCTTCATCTGGACTGTGCAGACACTAGGCATGTATATGGCACACAGACAAACATCAGATAAAATACCCATACACATAAAATAATATTAAAGTGTGCATGTGCATACATACACATACCCCCACACCCCCCCAAGAAATTAAAACAAAACCCTCCTTTACTCACCTACAAGCATTTCATATAAAAATACCCCAACTGACCACCAGTCACACTCTCGTCCATAATAGCCATCACCACCTTGGGATTTTAATACTTCGGGAGAAATATAATCAGGTGTTCCAACTGCTGTATCACATCGTACCATACCTTCCTAAAAGGAGCAGCAAGCCTGGATTAGGATTTAATAATTTTCAAAGTTTTTCTTCTTAATATAACCCAAAGAAGAACTGTGTTATAAATGCCTTACCAAAATTTATCACATTATTCATAATTGCTAAGAAACAGAGACAGTCTAGAAATCCATCATTAGATGAGTAGAAACAATGCAGTAATAAACACTGGAATTTATCCAGCTATATAAAAAGATGAAATCATGGCATCTTAAGGAAAATGAATGACCTAGAAATCATGTGAAGCAAAGTCAGTCAAACTTACAAAGACAAATGCATTCCTTCTTTGCTCACATGTTCAATCTAGGTTTAAGCTCATGTGTGCATATACACACACACATAAGCATGTATGTACACACACACACACACACACACACACACACACACACCCACACCACTCTTGTGTGCAATATCACAAGGCAGTAAAGAGACCATGAGAAGAAAGAAGGCAAGGGAAGCAAAGAATGACAACAATGAAGTACAAGTGACATGAAATCCAAGAAGAGAAAAATCTGGGATTAGGGGAGCAATGCAGTGACAACAGGATCAACTAACGCCAGAGATAATCAGATGGCAAAAGGCAAAGGTAGGAACGTTACTAACAGAAATCAAGGCAATATGGCACCATCTGAACCCAACTCTCTGACAGCAGCAAGTCCTGGATACCCCAACACACCAGAAAGGCAAGATTTGGATTTAAAATCACATCTCATGATGCTATTAAGGATTTCAAGAAGGACATAAATAAAGAAGTACAGGAGAACATGAATCAATAGGTAGAAGACCTTACAAAGGAAACAAAAAAATCATTAAAGAAATTCAGGAGGATATGGGTCAACAGATAGAAGCCCATAAAGAGGAAACACAAAAATTGCTTCAAGAAATACAGAAGAACTTGGGTCAACAGGCAGAAGTCCTGAAAGAGGAAACACAAAAATATATTAAAGAATTACAGGAAAACACAGACAAACAAGTGATGGAACTGAGCAAAACCATCTAGGATCTAAAAAAGGAAGTAGAAACAACTAAGAAATCACAAAGGGAGACAACTTTGGAGATAGAAAACCTTGGGAAGAAATCAAGGGTCATAGATTTAAACATCAACAATAGAATACAAAGAGATAGAAGAAAGAATCTCAGATGCCAAAGATACCACAGAAAGCATTGACTCAACAGTCAAAGAAAATGGAAAACGGAAAAAGCTTGTAACCCAAAACATCCAGGAAATCCAGGACAGAATGAGAAGACCAAACCTAAGGATTATAGGTATAGATGAGAGCGATGATTTCCAACTTAAAGGGCCAGTAAATATCTTCGACAAAATTAACGAAGAAAACTTCCCTAACCTAAAGAAAGAGATGCCCATGAACATACAAGAAGCCTACAGAACTCCAAACAGACTGGACCAGAACAGAAATACCTCCCGTCACATAATAATCAAAACACCAAATGTACCAAACAAAGTAAGAATATTAAAAGCAGTAAGAGAAAAAGGCCAAGTACCATATAAAGGAAGACCTATGAGAATTACACCAGACTTCTCACCTGAGACAACGAAAACTAGAAGATACAGGGCAGATGTCATATAGACTCTAAGAGAACACAAATACCAGCCCAGATTACTATACCCAGCAAAACTCTCAATTATAATAGACGGAGAAACTAAGATATTCTATGATAAAAGCAAATTTATACAATATCTTTCTACAAACCCAGCCCTGCAAAGGATAACAGGTGGAAATCGCCAAAACAAGGGAAACTACACCCTGGAAAAAGCAAGACAGTAACCTTTTTTCATCAAACCCAAAAGAAGATAACCACTCAAACATAAAAATAACATCAAAAATAACAGGAAGCAGTAATCACTATTCCTTAATATCTCTTAACCTCAATGGACTCAATTCCCCAATAAAAAGACATAGACTAACAGACTGGATACGTAAACAGGACCCAGCATTTTGCTGCATACAGGAAACTCACCTCAGTGTCAAAGACAAAGGCTGGAAAACAATTTTACATGCAAATGGTCCAAGGAAACAAGCTGGAGTAGCCATCCTAGTATCGGATAAAATTCACTTTCAACCTAAAGTTATCAAAAAAGACACGGAAGGACACTACATACTGGTCAAAGGAAAAATCCACCAAGAAGAACTCTCAATTCTGAACATCTTATGCTCCAAATGCAAGGGCACCCTCATTCGTAAAAGAAACTTTACTACGCTCAAAGCATATATTGCACCTCACACAATAATTGTGGGTGACTTCAACATTCCACTCTCTGCAATGGACCAATCAGGAAAACAGAAACTAAATATGGACACAGTGAAACTAATTGAAGCTTTGGAACAAATGGATTTAACAGATATATATAGAACATTTCATCCTAAAGCAAAAGAATATACCTTTTTCTCAGCACCTCATGGTACCTTCTCCAAAATCGATCATATAATTGGTCACAAAACAGACCTCAACAGATATAAGAAGATCAAAATAATCCCATGCCTCCTATCAGATCACTATGGAGTAAGGGTGGTCTTCAATAACAACAAAAACAACAGAAAGCCCACATACACATGGAAACTGAACAACATTCTATGCAATGATACCTTGGTCAAGGAAGAAATAAAGAAAGAAATCAAAGACTTTTTAAAATTTAATGAAAATGAAGGCACAACATACCCTAACTTATGGGACACAGTGAAAGCGGTGCTAAGAGGAAAACTCACAGCCCTGAGTGCCTCCAAAAAGAAATTGGAGAAAGCATATACTAGCAGCTTAACAGCACACCTGAAAGCTCTAGAACAAAAAGAAGCAAATACACCTAAGAGGAGTAGACAGCAGGAAATAATCAAACTCAGGGCTGAAATCAACCAAGTAGAAACAAAGAGAACTATACAAAGAATAAACAAAACCAGGAGCTGGTTCTTAGAGAAAATTAATAAAATAGATAAACCCTTAGCCAGACTAACCAGAGGGCACAGAGACACTATTTAAATTAACAAAATCAGAAATGAAAAAGGGAGACATAACAACAGAAACTGAGAAAAATCAAAAAAATCATCAGATCCTACTACAAAAACCTATATTCAAAACAACTGGAAAATCTGGAGAAAATGGACAATTTCCTAGACATATACCAAATACCAAAATTAAATCAAGATCAAATAGACCATCTAAACAGTCCCATAACCCCTAAAGAAATAGAAGTGGTCATTGAAAGTCTTCCAACCAAAAAAAGCACAGGGACAGATGGTTTTAGTGCAGAATTTTATCAGACCTTCAAAGAAGACCTAACACCAACACTCTTCAAACTATTCCACAAAATAGAAACAGAAGGAACACTACCCAACTTGTTCTATGAAGCCACAATTACACTGATACCAAAACCACACAAAGATCCAACAAAGAAAGAGAACTTCAGACCACTTTCTCTTATGAATATCAATGCAAAAAATACTCAATAAAATTCTTGCCAACCGAATCCACGAACACATCAAAGCAATCATTCACCACGATCAAGTAGGTTTCATCCCAGGGATGCAGGGATGGTTCAATAAGGAAATCCATCAATGTAATCCACTACATAAACAATCTCAAATAAAAAAAACACATGATCATTTCATTAGAAGCTGAAAAAGCATTTGAAAAAATTCAGCATCCTTTCATGCTAAAAGTCTTGGAAAGATCAGGAATTCAAGGCCCATATCTAAACATAGTAAAAGCAATTTACAGCAAACCGGTAGCCAACATCAAACTGAATGGAAACTTGAAGCTATCCCACTAAAATCAGGGACGAGACAAGGTTACCCTCTCTCTCCATATCTTTTCAATATAGTACTTGAAGTTATAGCTAGAACAATAAAACAACATAAGGAGGTCAAAGGCATACAAATTGGAAAAGAAGAAGTCAAAATATCACTATTTGCAGATGATATGATAATATACTTAAGTGACCCAAAAAACTCCACCAGAGAACTCTTACAGCTGATAAACAACCTCAGCAAAGTGGCTGGATATAAAATCAACTCAAGCAAATCAGTAGCCTTCCTATACTCAAAGGCTAAGTAGGCTGAGAAAGAAATTGGGGAAATGACACCCTTCACAATAGCCACAAACAATATAAAATATCTTGGTGTGACACTAACCAAACAAGTGAAAGATCTGTATGACAAGAACTTCAAGTCTCTGAAGAAGAAAATCGTAGAAGACCTCAGAAGATGGAAAAATCTTCCATGCTCATGGATTAGCAGGATTAATATAGTAAAAATGGCCATCTTGCCAAAAACAATCTACAAATTCAATGCAGTCCCCATCAAAATTCCAACTCAATTCTTCATAGAGTTAGAAAGAGCAATTCTCAAATTCATCTGGAATAACAAAAAACCCAGGATAGCTAAAAACTATTCTCAACAGTAAAAGAACTTCTGGGGGAATCAGTATCCCAGACCTCAAGCAGTACTACAGAGCAATAGTGTTAAAAACTGCATTGTATTGGTACAGTGACAGGCATATAGATCAATGGAATAGAATTGAAGACCCAGAAATGAACCCATACTCCTATGGTCACTTGATCTTTGACAAAAGAGCTAAAACCATCCAGTGGAAAAAAGCCTTTTCAAAGAATTGTGCTAGTTCAACTGGAGGTCAGCATGCAGAAGAATGCAAATTGATCCATTCTTTTCTCCTTGTACTAAGCTCAACTCCAAGTGGATCAAGGACCTCCACATAAAACCAGATACATTGAAACTAATAGAAAAGAAACTGGGGAAAAGCCTTGAGCACATGGGCACAGGGGATAATTTCCTGAACAGATCACCAATAGCTTATGCTCTAAGATCAAGAATTGTTAAATGGGACCTCATAAAATTACAAAGCTTCTGTAAGGCAAAGGACAATGTCAATCAGCCAACAAATTGGGAAAAGCTCTTTACCAACCCTACATTTGACAGAGGGCTAATATCCAATATATACAAAGAACTCAAGAAGTTAGACTCCAGAGAGTGAAATAACCTTATTAAAAAATTGGGTACAGAGCTAAACAAAGAGTTCTCACCTGAAGAATATCTAATGGCTGAGAAGCACCTAAAGAAATGTTCAACATCCTTATTTATTAGGGAAATGCAAATCAACACAACCCTGAGATTTCACCTCACACCAGTCAGAATGGCTAAGATCAAAAACTCAGGAGACAGCAGGTGTTGGCGAGGATGTGGAGAAAGAGGAACACCCCTCCACTGCTGGTGGGATTGCAAACTGGTACAACCACTCTGGAAAGCAGTCTGGCAGTTCCTCAGAAAACTGGCATGATACTCCTGGAGGACCCTGTTATACCACTCCTGGGCATATGCCCAGAGGCCTCCCTGGCATGCAATAAGGACACATGCTCCACTATGTTCATAGCAGCCTTATTTATAATAGCCAGAAGCTGGAAAGAACCCAGATGTCCCTCAATGGAGGAATGAATACAGAAAATGTGGTATATTTACACAATGGAATACTACTCAGAGTTAAAAACAATGAATTCATGAAATTCTTAGGCAAATGGTCAGAACTGGAAAATATCATCCTAAGTGAGGTAACCTAGTCTCAAAAGAACACACATGGTATGCAGTCACTGATAAGGGGACATTAACCCAGAAGCTCAGAATATCCAAGACACAATTCACATATCAATTGATTTCCAAGAAGAAGGAAGGAGAGACCCCTGGTCCTGGAAAGAGTGGATGTAGGGGAATACCAGGACAGAGAAGCGGGGGGAGGAGGGGGGGGGCAGGGGTGTTGAATGGGGAACAGGGGGAAGGAAGAGGGCTTATGGGACTTTTGGAGAGGGGGGAATGGGGAAAGGGAAAATCATTTGGAATGTAAATAATATAGAAAACAAACAAAAAAAAAAAGAAAGAAAACCGAGGAGAACACTAGTCACAGGAGAGGGACCTATAAGAAAGCACAGAGTGTTGCAGATGAATACATAGGATAACACATGGAAACAGCAGAGTAAAACTCACTTCTGTGGCTCACAAAAATATTTTTAAAGTGCAAACTTGAAAAAGAACCTAAATGTAAATCATATATATACTGCATATACAACCTAATTATATAAATATCAGTCAATACATGAATTCATGTTTTGGTTTTATAGTACTCATTAGATTTCTTACTCTAACTGCTAATATGATGACTGCATAGTAATTCCAGAGACAAAAATCAAGGCAAACAGATTAAGATTACATAATAAATCATTTTAATGCATATAAATATGATTTCATTATTTTTTAACCAAAATATCTGATTTAGCTATACTAGAAATTGTGATAAAAATAAACAAAAGCTAACTGTACAGATATGAAATGGAGCAGTACATAAGGCAAAGGACTTGATGGTGTTAACCGAAGTAACTATCAGATCCACATTTTAATGTCCTCTTCCCAAATTATTTATTTTACCTACTTTATTAATACAATTGAATTAAAAATAAATGTTTACACACTAGTTTGCATGTAATATTTCTTTTAATATATCTTTTAATATGATAACTACACATCTCTAGCTATTCTGTTGTGAAAAATAATACATATGCCTTTACAAAGATAATAGGTAGCATTTTCCTTTCAGGTGTATATATAAATTATACAGTGAATATAAGTTTCTCTTACAACTCACTTTCAAACTGAGTGACAAAATTTTATATATGTTAAGAGAAGACAACTAAAGTCTTCGTAAAATATTTCTAAGACATCTAAATCTAACTTTTATGACAGTCTTAATTTTAACACTTAGTGACATTTACACTAATTCTATTTCTAGTTACCAGCAATGTATATAACAGAGTTGTTATGAAAGTGTTAGTCAATCTGGCAATCTACATTTACCCTAAATAGAGAGGATAAACTACTGAGTAGTTACAAATATAACACTGAAACTATGGTGTTAAGAACAACAAATATGGTCACATTGATTCTGAACAAATCCAGATATGGTTAGTGAATTCTTTTGTTTTGTTTTTTGAGACAGGGAACTGTGTAGCCCTGGCTGTCCTGGAACTCTGTAGATCAGGCTGGCCACGAGCTCAGAGATCTACCTGCCTCTGCCACCCAAGGGCTGGGTTAAAGGCAAGCACCACCACCACCCAGCTGGTTAGTAAATTTTTTTAAGATTCATTTTTATGTCTATGAGTACATGTGAGTGCTCCATCTGCATATATACCTGCTAGATGGTTGTGAGCATGTGGTTGCTGGGGATTGAACTTAGGACCTCTGCTGAGGTATCTTTCTAGCCCCCATGGTTAGTGAATTCTCAATAGCACTTTCTAGAGAAATACTATCTTGAATTAGAAAACAAAATTAGAATTTTAAAGTTAACCTTATTCATCTTCATACAAGTACCAAAATCTGCTAACTTCAAATGTCCAGACTTATCCAGCAGCATGTTATCAGGCTTTACATCTCTGAAGGAGAGAAAAACAAACAACAAAATATTGCTAAAACAGATCAGACATTGATAAAAGCTATAAAGCAGTTACTTCAAATCAAGTCCTCTTAACCTATCTACATGTGCTCCTTATCCATACACCTAGAGACTCAAGTACATCAAAACATTCCTTTACATATTGCTTTTATTTTTTTTTTAAGGCAGTTTGGTTTAGTTGTTCGTTTTTCAAGACAAGGTTTCTCTGTATAGCCCAGGCTATCCTGGAACTATAGACCAGACTGGTCTCTAACTCAGAGATCTGCCTGCCTCTGCCTCTCAAGTGTTGGGTTAAAGGCCTGAGCTACAGTTTGATGGTAAAAAAATGAGTAATTTGAGAGATTAAGCACAAAAATACATATTATTTAGACATACATGTCAGACAAAACATTATAATAAGAGATTATATGAATGACCCCAGGACAGAATCTAATTCACTTACATTTGGGATCCCTGATATGCAGCACTGTAGCTGCATATAAGACTCAAGGGGTGTTTTCAGAATAAATTAAATTACAATGAATGTATTTTTGATTATTCATTACCTTAATAAATTATATTTAAAACAAATCCCAGCCTCAGCCCTCTCAGGAGTTATTGGTAGTTAATGTTTGCCTGGGGAATGAAAGACTTTCTTCAGTGGTGTTGACACTGTAAGTGCTTATGTTCCTGAAAATAACCCCTCAACCACACTCATATAAGCGACCTCAGTTAAAGTGGTGTTAGCTTATATTTTATACATGAGAGTAGTTCATGATTTAAATCTCCAAAATATGAAATCATATTTTCATGCAACTTAGGGACATCCTAGAATGGTTTTATGACCTTGTACTTGAGAGTAAATTTAGACACAATTCTGTAGAGAATCTACTAAGATAAATAATTTTTTTAAAGATGCAAAATTTTCTAAGTGTAATATAAAATGTAATTAGTTATTTGTCTTTAATTTTTTTTCATTTTTAAGGAACTCCATATAGGGAGACCATGACAAACCATAGTATGGATACCGGAAAAGTCATAGGGGTGTAAAAAGATATTAAAGTATGAGAGAGATTGATTGAGTACAGGAAGACAAGTAGGAAGGGAGAAGAAAGGGTACATTGTATATAGGTGTAAAACAAAACAAACCTATTATGTATAATATGGCAACAAAATGTTCATCACACAACTTTTAGAAATCACTTTCCATTTTTTTTAAAGATTTATTTATTTAATGTATGTGTGCACACTGTAGCTGTCTTCAGACACACCAGAAGAGGGCATCAGATCCCATTATAGATGGTTGTGAGCCACCATGTGGTTGCTAGGAATTGAAGTCAGGATGTCTGGAAGAGCAGTCAGTGCTCTTAACCCCTGAGGCATCTCTCCGGCCCACAATTTTATTTTTTAATATACATTATAGAAGCTATAAAATTAGACTTGGATTATTAAAGAATATTATTTATAACAAGATTAAATGCACTACAATTCTAAAATGTCATTTGTGTTACAGGGGAGGAAATTAGGTAGTTTGGAAGTAGGAAAAGTAGTAAGTGATATTTACATTTTCTTTCAACTACTCCTTTCAAAAAATAATAAACTGAAAGAATTGCTAAATTTACCTATGAATAAAACCCATGGAATGGATTGCATCCAATGCAAGCACTACTTCTGCAGTATAGAATCTTGCCCATTTTTCAGGCACGTCATAGTTGCTCATCAGGTTTACAAGGTCTCCACCAGGCATGTACTCCATCACCATGTAGAGATACCGGTCATCTTGGAATGCATAAAAAAGCTACAAATTAAAAAAAAATTAGAATGATTTTTGCAACATTTTGTTTTCACATAAAACCTGCCAAAGATACTAACAAAGGATGGAAGGAAATGGTTTAATTGTAGAATAGCCAAGTGCAGGCTAATTCTCAAGGCAAGCATAAATGCCACAAGGACCCTATACACACCAAAGAGTTATAAACTGAATATCCAAGAGGCAACTGCAGTCATTTCCTCTTCACAGCTCTCTATACTATATCTAATTTCTTTTTATACTGAGGTTTTTATTTCTAATAGTTTCAATAAGGAACAAATTTTTTAAGCAAAAAATACTGTACTTCTGGTTCTTAAGATGCACTTGAGAGACTGTCTGCTCTTTGATGCTGCCAAGGAAGCATTGCTGAAGGCTCTCATAACCCTGCCATCACGTCTAAGTCAGAGTCTCCCAAGGAGCCAGGACAGCTGCGGAAGCTCTTCATCAGAGGGCTGAGCTTCGAAACAACCAACGAGAGTCTGAGGAGCCATTTTGAGCAATGGGGAACACTAACCGTGTGGTAATGAGAGATTCAAACACCAAGAGATCCAGGGGCTTTGGGTTTGTCACATACGCCACTGTGGAGGAAGTAGATGCTGCTGTAAATGCAAGACCACACGAGGTGGATGGAAGAGTTGTGGAACCCAAGAGAGCTGTGTCAAGAGAAGATTCTCAGAGACCAGGTGCCCACTCAACTGTGAAAAAGATCTTTCTTGGTGGTATCAAAGAAGACACTGAAGAATATCACCTATGAGATTATTTTGAGCAGTATGGGAAGACTGAAGTGATAGAAATTACGACTGCCAGAGGCTGTGGAAAAAAGAAGGGTTTTGCTTTTGACACGTTTGATGACCACGACTCTGAGGATAAGCTTGTTATTCAAGAATACCATACTGTGAATGGCCACAACTGTGAAGTAAGAAAGGCCAGGTCGAAGCAAGAGATGGCTAGTACTTCATCCAGCCAGAGAGGTCGCAGTGGTTTGGTTGAGGATGGAACTTCAGTGATCATGGTAGCTTTGGTGGCAGCTGTGGTGGTGGTAGTGGATATGGTGACAGTGGGGATGGCTATAATGGATTTAGCAATGACAGAAACAGTTTTGGAGGTGGTAGAAGCTACAATGATTTTGGCAATTACAACAATCAGTCTTCAAATTTTGGACCAAGGAAGGGAGGAAACTTTGGAAGCAGGAGCTCTGGCCCTTATGGTGGTGGAGGCCAGTACTTTACTAAACCACAAAGTCAAGGTGGTGATGGAGATTCGAGCAGCAGCAGTAGCTATGCAGTGGCAGGAGGTTCTAATTACATACAGACAGGAAACAAAGCTTAGCAGGAGAGGAGAGCCAGAGGAGTGACAGGGAAGCTACAGGTTACAACAGATTTGTGAACTCAGCCATGCACAGTGGTGGCAGGGCCTACCTGCTACAAAGAAGACATGTTTTAGACAATACTCATGTGTGTGGGCAAAAACTCCAGGACTGTATTTGTGACTAATTATAACAGGTTATTTTAGTTTCTGTTCTGTGGAAAGTATAAAGCATTCCAACAAAAGGTTTTACTGTAGACCTTTTTCACCTATGCTGTTGATTGCTAAATGTAATAGTCTGATCATGATGCTGAATAAATGTGTCTTTAAAAAAAAAGATGCACATGGGAAGTTTAGTGTTAACTTTACAATGAATATCAGAACTCTTGAGATCTGATAAACTGGGCTTTGGCTCCACTGTAGTGCATTAGCTGTCTAGTTCTGGAAATCTGCTTAGCCTCTCCTCCATATTTCTGACCGACTGTAATCTCTTCTACAAGGGTATAAGAAACTAAACTGTGTTTTTACTTACAAATCTACTACTCAACTGGCATCTGGATGCCTGGTAGCTGGCACAAGTTTACCAAATTTCTAGTAAACAAAATAATCAATCATTAACCTTTAACTTAGAGTGCTTAACAACAATTGTCTTTCTGGACTGTTATAAGAAAGACCAAATCATTAGCAAGAAACTGTAGAGAATATCAAGCATTAACCTATTATGTGTTCAGGGCTGAAGTTTAAAAAAATAAAATCAAACAAATTTTAAGTAAACACAAGTTTAGAACAAAACTAAAAGCAAACCCCAGGGAAAAACAACACGAGATGTACATAGACTTCTTAAAGCCTTCATGTTTCATTTTCTCAACAGTGTTTAATCATTTTAGTTACATGTTTATTTTAAATTATTTCACTTATTTTGTATGTTTGTTTATGTGCTATGTGTGTGTTGGTAGATTCACATTAAGTATGCTGATGCTGAAGTCAGAGCATGACACTAGGTATCTTCCTCTATCACTCTGCTTTATAGTACTGAGATAAGGTTTTCCCCTGAACTGGAAGCTTGCTGTTTCATTGGCTAACAAGTTCTTAGCATCTGCCTGTTTTTGTCCCCTGGTGCTGGGATTACAGGCACATGCAGTTTTATTCAAGCTTTTTTCCCTCTTAATTTTTATTTTATGCATATGGATTTTGTCTGAAACTAGCCTATGCACAAAGTGCATGCCTATTGTGTATGGAGGCCAGAAAAGGACAACAGATCCCTTGGAACTAGAATCACAGATGGTTGTGAGCTGCCATGTGGATGCTTGGAACTAAACCTGGGTCCTGTGGAAGAGCCGCAAGTAGTGCTCTTAACTGCTGACATGGGTGCTGGGGATTTGAACTTAGGTCTTCATGCTCACAAGAACAAACGCTTTTCCCCACTGAGCAGTCTCGGCAGTCCCACTTACTCTAATTTAAAAAACTACCCAGGGACAAGATAGCTCAGCTGGTAAACCACTTGCCTTTACAAATACAAGAACCTGAATTTGATCCCTAGAACCCATGTGAAAATGTAGAGTGTGCTGGCATTCACTTGTAATCTCAGCGCTGGAGAGATGGAGACAGGATACTTGGGACCTGCTGGCCAGTCAGTATCAGTTAATTGGTGCACTTAACACCAGTGAGAGAACCTGTTGCAAGAGGCAGACAAATGGCACTTACAGTTCTCATTCTGCTTCAACAAATACACATGCACCTGTATATGCAGGCACACACATACCCACATATATCATTAAATTAAGAAAACTAAACTAAACTAAATTTAGGAGTAAGGATAAGAAATAGAAGTATTTCATGACTGTCCCAGACTAAATGTATAATTTACCCTATTTATGTACAGTGTAGTAAGTAAAACAAAATTCTAAGATATCAAAATTGCAAACTGAACAATTATGATATAAATATTTTAATCTTTGGCAGATGTAATACTAAACATACAATTTTCAGAAGTTATCAACCAAAGGCAATACTCCGTGCTCTCTTGTCCCCTACCATCCAAGGGATATTCAAAAACATTTAAATGCAGTTTTAGTTGTCACAATTAATATGAGGAATGGGGAAGAGTTGCTACTGGTATATTCTAGATAGAAAATAAGGATGTTCTCAAGTATCATAAACACACTAGTAATAGGAATAATACATAGGATAATTGTTGTGGTTTGAATGAAAATGTCCCCCATAGTTCATGTATTCTGAACAGTTTGGTCCTCAGTTAATGGCCATTTGGAATAGCTAAGGATATGTGGCCTTGTTAGAAGAAATATGTCACTGGAAGGCTTTGAAACTTTAATGGCCCCTATCATTCTAGTTTGTTCAACTCTGCTTTGTGCTTGCAGTTCGTGATACGAGCTCTCACCTTTTCTTGGAGCCACCATTCCCACCTGCTGCCATGCCTTCCCACCATGATGTGATGGACTCACCCCTCTGGAACCATAAATCCAGATAAACCTTCCTATTATGAGTCACTTAGTCATGGTGTTTTACCACAGAAACAGAAAAGTAAGTAGTACAATAGTTCTTCACAATAAAGAATTATCTAAGGTCAAATATAGTGGCACATGCCTTTAATGACCCAGTTTGAGGGTGGCCTGACCTATACAGAGAGAAACCTTACCAAAAAGAGAGAGAGAGAGGGAGGGAGGATAAAAAGCATTATCTGGTATACAGTTACTAAAGCTGAGGAACCCTGATATACACGGGTAATAAAAAAATGGAGATTTCAAGTTTAAAATGTGGGAAGCTAAAGAGATGGTTCAGCGGTTATAAGTACTTGCTGCTCCTTGCAGAGCAACTAAACTTGAGTTTAAGTTTCCAACATACACATGGTAGCTCACAACCAGCTGTTACTCCAGGTCTAGGAGAGCCCATGTTGTCTTCTTGTCTCTATGGGTTCCTGCAAGCATGTGGTACACATATATACACTCTGGCACACATATGCACAAAAAAACTTTTTAAATGTCATTATATATAAATAGACATTTTCCAAGTCCATTTATTCCAATGCTTATTTAGTCCTCAATATATACTGTAAATAAGCAATAAAATATATGTTAGGAATTTGGAAATGGTCTAGCTTAGTTTAAAAAGACTTCAAAATTAAAGATAAAAAGAAATGGAGGTGCCTTAGTTAAAGCATAGATGGAAAACTCAGAATAATTTAGTGGGGCCTTTATTTCACAATTAAAATAACCAACTAGCCAGAAGTGGCACGTACCTATTATCTCATCACTCAGGAATTAGAGGTAGGAGGATCAGAGTTCAAAGCTACCCTTAGCTACACAGAGCAAGTGGCCTAGCATGAGATTCTGTCTGAAACTTAAAAACAAACAAAAAATCTTAAAGACTGTTTTATATTTATAAGCAATGAAATTATAGCCCATGAATTTTAAATAATTTGGTCAATAGCAGTCAATACTACTTCGACTTATGTCATTTCCTTTGGAAATAAGGTCTTGCCTGGAATTCCAGACCCTCATGCCTCTGCCTCCACTTTAATGTGGCATGGCTGTGCTATACCATGTTGACTTTAGGGTATATGTTTCTTGGTACTAAAAACTTAAGGCCAACACAGGATATTTGTTGACTTAGTGAAACCCAATCTTCTGATTTCTCCATTGTTTTATTTCAGTAAGAGACACATTTGCATAACTAGACAGTTAAAAGAAGAGAACCACATGTTTACACACACACACAAAAAAAATCATTATTAAAGTTAATGTAGAATACTTCCCGTAAAGCACATTAAATTCTACAAAAAAGAAATTATTTTGTTCTGACTTTTCTAAACATAATTCAACAATAAATTTTATGACTTTAAAAATAGTGACAATTTTATAACCACTAATAAGTTATTACTGTTCTAAAAAATAAATTTCTCAGACACATTTTTCAAACTAGTACAGCATTGTGAAAACAGAATGAAAACCTTACCTGAACAACCCAAGGACTATTGGCAAATGCCATGATGTCCCTTTCTTCCCAGAAAAAAGCAGAATCAGATCTCTTAATCATTTCAAATTTGCTGAGAAGCTTCATAGCATAAACCTTCCTGGTGGATTTATGCCTTACCTTTAAAATTGAAAACTACCATTAGTTAACATGTAAAGCTCAATGCTTCATTGAACAACTTACTACATGACTTTAATATTTAATAATTTAGCTATTTCTGTTTCTTCTCTTCTGCTTATCACAATTAGGTAGTGTGAAGACTTTAATTACCAGAACACAATTAAAAAAATAAAATCAACAAACTTTCTGGTTCCTGTATTTCCCAGTCTGTCCCATCATGTAGCTCCATTCATAAAACTTTATTCCATAGCATTCTACATAGAATTAGGAGCAAAGATTTTTTTGTGAGACATGAGAAGTTTATTGAAATGCTTGGGAAAACACTTTTCTACTACTTTGAGATCTAATCCAAGGCTTTTGCCTTAGGCAAAAATGCCAGAGCCATTTAAAGAAACAGTTCCATGAAAACAATTATTTTCCCAAATATTATGCTAAATGGGGTAGTGTTTAAAAAAAATCTGAGTAAGGTAACCTACCAATTGAACTTCTCCAAATGCACCTCTGCCGATTACCTTTACTACTTCATAATCTTCAGCTTTCATCCGTAAATCTCTAATTTTATTTATTGTGTCTTTATCTGTATGAAAAATATAATTAAGTCACTAAGGCATTATTATAATGAACACTATTTATTTTACAATCAAATTACTCAAAACACAATTTTAAAAAGTCCACTTCATTACAAATTAGGGCTGGGATGTAGGTCAGTGGTGAAATACTTCCTCTTTCAGTCCCCAGTTTAAGCCCCAGCACTCTATTACTTGAAATAATTGATATATGTAACATTTGAAGTTATAATTTTAAGTATATAAATACTTAATATGCTAAGAACTGTCTCAAATTCTGTAATGATTCTACTTTTACACCAAAAATTTTTATAAAAATCTAATGACATAAAGTTTTAAACATAAAAACTGCTGTACTTTCATTTTTAATTTTTTTAAGCTTTCTTATGCATCCTACATTTACGTGATATTGGAGATCAAACCTAGGGCTCTCTTTATGCTAGGCAAGTATATTTTACCAAGTGAACTACATCCCCAAGCAAAATATAAATGCTGTGATAATAATAATAATAATAATTTACTTCTGGCATTTTAGGTATATATCACCTTTTATTAAGAAAACATAGGTAGATGTTTATATCAACAAAATAAAAGTTTCTGTTTATGTTGTTTATGTGAATCATTTATGATGATCCTTTAAAAATATATATATAAATTCTGACTGGGCATGGTGACACACACCTTTAATCCCAGTACTTGGGAGGCAGAAGCAGATCTCTGAGGCCAGCCGGGACTAGAGTAAGTTCCAGGACAGCCAGGGCCACATGCACACAAAAAAACCCTATCCTGACATGTACTAAGGAATAAAAATTAAATCTCTAACCTGCAATCTTTAAACTTATAGCATTAATCTAAAGCTAGACTTTAAAACATGCAGTGGGGAATCACTGAAATTATATTAACCTTTCATGCTACAGAAGACAATAATTTACAAATCTCCCTCTGGATAGTTATCTCCTAATTTGGTCCTAGGTTAAAATAGGGCTATTTTTTTTTAATCCCCATGGGTCAACACTGGAATGAGATTGCATGGAAAAGCTTCCCATATCAATGTTGTCTACACACATAAGGTTATTAAAGTTCTAGTTCCTAATAAAAGTAGTTATAATATTCTTGCCTTTCTGTTAAAATATTCAAATTAAAATATTTTTGTAGGTTATGACCAACAGATGTATGCAATGTTAATAAATCTCTATACAAGGATAAGTATATTTAGTAGCTTAGCAGGTCACAGTACTGCAAGACCAACTACAAAGTTACAGTCAATATTCAACTTATTTATTACATAAATATTTTTGCCTACTCTACATCAGGTCCTAAAGTAATCACTAGAAATATAAAAAGGTACTGGTAATGATGTTACTATTGTGAATTCCAGAACATCCAGAGCTACACAGTGAAATCTTTTCTGGGGAGTTGGGCGGGGAGTCCAACTCAAAACAATTTAAAATAAAACAGATAAGCACGGTTTGTGAAGTGCTAAGAAGATACCAATTAAAGTCTGCCATGGACAGAAAACTTTTAGGGAAATACCTGAAACATGTTTGAAATGAAAAGTAGTTGTTAGCCACGTGAGATCATGAAGACAGAACATTTAAGTTATAGAACAGCAGAACTGTGTACACAAGGACTCTGCCGCTAGATTAGTATGCTTGTGGTTAAGTGGCAGAAGAGGATGGGGAGCCCCAATCTGGTTAAGGAGCCTGAACTTTGTCTTTAAGTCACTTGTTAGAAAATTATCATTTGATACGATCAGTGGAGCTGCTGGGACAGGAGTCTTCCCTTCCGGCCGCCATTTGCAGCAGGGAACCAAGCAGCTCCACAGCCTTCTGTGCAGACCCTGCCAGAAGAGAGTTGGTCTCCCAGGAGTACAGACACAGGCTTACAGGCCCATAGGAGAGACAAGCTCCAGTCAGAGACAGCAAGACCAACTAACACGAGAGATAACCAGATGGCGAAAGGCAAGCACAAGAACCCTACCAACAGAAACCAAGGCTACTTGGCAACATCAGAGCCCAGTTCTCCCACCACAGCAAGTCCAGGATACCCCAACACACCGGAAAAGCAAGAGTTGGATTTAAAGTCTCATCTCATGATACTGATAGAGGACTTCAAGAAGGACATAAATAACTCCCTTAAAGAAATATAGGAGAACATGGGTCAAAAGGTAGAAGTCCTTAAGAGGAAACACAAATATCCCTTAAAGAAATACAGGAGAACATGGGTCAACAGGTAGAGGCCCCTTAAAGAGGAAACACAAAAATGCCTTAATAGGAAATACACAAACAAAAAAGTGAAGAAATTGAACAAAGCCATCCAGGATCTAAAAATGGAAGTAGAAACAATAAAGAAATCACAAAGTGAGACATCTCTGGAGATAGAAAATCTTGGAAAGAATTCAGGAGTCATAGATGTAAACATCAACAACAGAATACAAGAGATAGAAGAAAGAATCTCAGGGGCTGAAGATACCATAGAAAACATTGACTCAATAGTTAAAGAAAATGCAAAATGCAAAAAGCTCCTGAGTCAAAACATCCAGGAAATCCAGGACACAATAAGAAGACCAAACCTAAGGATTATAGGTATAGAAGAGAGCGATGATTTCCAACTTAAAGGGCCAGTAAATATCTTCGACAAAATTATAGAAGAAAACTTCCCTAACCTAAAGAAAGAGATGCCCATGAGCATACAAGAAGTCTACAGAACTCCAAACAGACTGGACCAGAACAGAAAGTCCTCCCGGCACATAATAATCAAAATACCAAATGCACTAAACAAAGAAAGAATATTAAAAGCAGTAAGGGAAAAAGGGCAAGTAACTTATAAAGGCAGGCCTATCAGAATTACACCAGACTTCTCACCTGAGACAATCCTAGGCAGATCTCATACAGACCCTAAGAGAACACAAATGCCAGCCCAAACTACTATACCCAGCAAAACTCTCGATTATCATAGATGGAGAAACCAATGTATTCCATGATAAAACCAAATTTACACAATATCTTTCCACAAATCCAGTCCTACAAAGGATAAAAGATGGAAAACGCCAACACGAAGACGGAAACCACACCCTAGAAAAAGCAAGTTTCTTCCACCAAACCCAAAAGAAAGTAACCACACAAAACATAAAAATAACATAAAAAAATAACAGGAAGCAACAATCACTATTCCTTAATATCTTTTAACATCA
This sequence comes from Tokudaia tokunoshimensis, assembly GCA_036184795.1. Classification (NCBI taxonomy): domain Eukaryota; kingdom Metazoa; phylum Chordata; class Mammalia; order Rodentia; family Muridae; genus Tokudaia; species Tokudaia tokunoshimensis. Next base: position 496,606 of record BTHU01000017.1, read on the forward strand.
ATGGACTCAATTCCCTAACAAAAAACATAGTCTAAAAGAAATATTTTTCATGTAAATCTTCAATTTTATCAGAAAATGTTTATAATTCCATTTTCAATCAACTTAGGAATATTTTTATGCCTACCATTTTATCTATATAATTTTCCATAAAATGGTCCATTTTAATGTGTTTTTCTATATATTTCTTGAATTTTATCAGAAATATTTTCCTTGTAGAGCTTCAATTTTATCAGAAAATGTTTATAATTCCACTTTCAATCAACTTAGAAATAATTTTATGCCTACCATCTTATCTGTAATTTTCCATGATAATCTTTAATTTTAACAAGTTATTTTATATTTTTCTACAATTTTATCAGAAATATTTTCTATGTAAATCTTCAATTCTATCATAAAATGTTTCTACTTCTTTTTTCAATTAATTTAGCAATGGTTTTTATGTCTACCATTTTACTCTTTAATTTTCCATGAAAGTATTCAATCTTAATGTGTTTTTTTATATATTTCTTCAATTTTGTCAGAAACATTTTCCATGTAAATCTTTGATTTTACCATAAAATGTTTTTACTTCTTTTTTCAATAAAAACAAAGAAAATTATCATTTGACGCATGCCTTTAATAACACTCCAAAGGCAAAAGCAGGCAGATCCTTATGAGTTCAAAGCCACTTGATCTACACAGTGAGCTCTGGACCAGCACCCCCCACCCAAAAAAAAAAAGGAAGGAAGGAGGGAGGGAGAGAGAGGAGAGAGAGAGGGGGGGAGAGAGAGAGAGAGAGAGAGAGAGAGAGAGAGAGAGGAGAGAGAGGGGAGAGAGAGAGAGAAATAAGCAAGCGAGAAAGTAAGAAAGAAAAAAAAAACTATGACAATAATAGGAAGACTTTTTCCCCCCAGATTACAGGTTTAGGCAGCTCTCAATATATAAAAATTAAGGTACAATATAAAAATCACTAGCATGATTGAAAGCTGTAAAAAGAAACTAAAGTAAATAAGCATAATCAAACCTATACTTCAGCTACTCAGAAGAATGTTAAAGATAAATTCAGTAAGAACAAAACTGGAGTGAGAATTTGAAGAGTATTTTAATATTCTACATAAGAAATAACAAAATCCTGAGGTAGTGTGTTAGAATGGCCAGTGACACTGAAAAAGTATTCAAAGTCTTGAGGAAGCTGGCAGACAAAACATTAGAAATCAAATAGATTCTTCTGGTTCCTTGATGTTGGTCAATAGCTTTGTGACTAAATGCATATAAGAGACTGTCAAACTACACAGACCAATGGAATAGAGGACACAAAAATAACTCAACCACAGCGACCTAAATCTGACACATACCTGTAGAGGGATTTTAATCCAGCAATATTGCTACTCTGGCTGGAATACAGATAGACCCTTAGTAAACACCTTTAATCCTAAACAATGAAGGTAAAGTTATTTGTAAAAGGAAGCGCCCATGTTTCAAAGTGATGTCTAATTGAGTGTTAGACAAGTGACCAGAAAGATTTGACAGAATTGTATATGCCCAATTCACATGAGAATGAAGAAGAAAGGGAAGCTACTTGAGGAAGCACTGTAGAGAGAAAGGAGGCAGTTTTACCAGGATAGTTACAGAGAGACAGGTTGCAGAGAGAATGAGAAGGAGCCAGAAGATTAGAACATAATGCCCAAGTTAGTATGAGGCCAAGCAGAGCAATTCAGAGGGCTAAAGAAGCCAGATTGAATCAGTCATCTTAGAGAGGAATTTGAGCCAGAATAGCTGAGTTGAACCAGCCAGTCAGAGTTCAGAAAGAGCAAAAAAGGTGAGTTTATTCATCAGTAAGTCTTAAAGACTGAAACATTCTAGGCTTAAATAAGACTGTACAAAGGCTAGAAGCTTGTAGGACTAGGATTGCGTTTGCAGACTGAGGCATTAAGCCTTGGATATGACAATCACATTACGCGAATAGAAGTTACTTTTCTACATGCCAAAATATACACTAGAAAAGAGACTACCCTTCAACAAATAAAATTAGGAAACTGGATACACACATACCAAAGAACTAAATCTAAGTTATATGTTTCCTTTATTGAGATAAGTTTCTTTCACATTTATGAATATAAATTTTATTTCATTGTTTTTCTACATCTAATAATATATAATTTCCTTTGTTAATAAATAAATTAAGTTGGACTTTTGTGGCTAACACATAGACTGCTAGCTTTCAAGAGAGGCAGGGCACTGTTGTGAGTTCAAGGTCATCTTGGGCTGTGGTTTGAGACAAAGGAAACCAAATAGAAAAGAATAGTAGATTTAAGAAGGTTATTTTCCCAATATCTGTCATACTATATCAAAACTGTACTCTACCCTCTACCTCTAGACTAATGATCACTCCCTGCCCTTTGTCTACCACCAAATAAACAGTAGTTCATCTTTGGTTATTTCACTATGTTATCTAGTACAAGGATAAACAAACATAAACTAATAGAACTGTCCAATTCTTTCAGTAGGTTACAAGACCTTAGCAAGAATTTTATACTTAAAATTTCCCAATTCAAAGAGATGGGGATGTAGCTCAATGGTAGACTATTTGCATATGCAAAGCACTGGGTTAAATTTTCATCACTGAGGAAAAAATGATTCCCAAATCAGAATTTGGTACCAAACTCCAAGACAAAACTAAAACTGATTTTGAAGAAAAATCTGACAAAAGTACAAAATAGGTAATTCAAACTCTACTGTGTAGAAATAACAAAAAGAAATTACAACAACAACAAAAACATACAACTATTTTATGTGACTAGATTAAGGCTTTGGAACAGAAATAAACAGGCTGGGAAAATTTTATAATCAACTTCTTACTGCTAATTTTTTAAATCCCAAACTATTTTAATTTAAATTATATTTTTAAATAATTTCAAAATATAAAACAAACTTTTAGAAGTGAATATCTATAATAAGCATATATAAAACAGCTGCCATGGAAAAAACCTTTTTATTTTATGATGGGTTGTCATATGTAATCAATTTTTACCTGTAGGTTTCCAAATGTAATAACTAATTTTTTAAAAACAAAAAGATCAAATATAGTATTAAAACTTGAATATGCATATATAAAATACATATTTCTATTTCAGCTATATACTTTTCACGCCCTTTTCCCCTAATTACTTTGTGTACATTCTTGATAGGCATCTAGACGAGTTTCTAAAATTTCACTCACAAGGTGCCTTGTTAGTACACCAGCTAGTGCCAGTTTTTGCACTAATATTATATAGAATTCACTGACAGAATAGTAAGAATGCAACAGAAGGGGAAAGAGGCTTGAATATCTGATAGTTACATGTACAGCAACATTAAACTCTACAGAAAGTACTTACATCTGCTTAGAAAGTTGTCAATATTTTTGTTTTTTCTTAAGGCAGGAAAATCCAAATCATAAACCAAGGCATCCAATCCATCCTAAAGAAACAGACAGCTAGTGTTAGCATGTTAGAATATTTTCTGGTTTGAATATTTAATGTCTTCTTTTCAATTTATCTTGTGCTCATTTAATACCCTTTACAAGGTTACATAAATAATAGGGAAGAGCAAAGTTTACGTTTTTTTATTTCATATACGCATTTTTTTAAACTTTCTAAATCTTCCTGTGGAAGATTACCAGGCTGACTTCATGTGATTATGATTCATATACTCACTTTACAAGGATAAAAAATTTTACATTCTACTTACCCTTCTAAATTTATCTTCATTTCACATGTGTTCAGCAAAAACCTACATTTGTGACAAGTGTTTTATAGGATAATAGCTAAATAATATTTAATGAAGCATAACATTTAAACTAAATCATACATAATCACATATGCAAGTTGTATACATATGCAATTACAAAAACATACTAGTTGTTCACAGGCAGGACTCACTTTCTTAATGCACTTTCTAGGACAACAAACAGCAAAAGACAAATAGAAGCTTTTTGGTTTTCAAAACGAGACATTTAAATATGTAACCAAGTGCTGGGCAATGTGATGGCAATCCATACAACCAAGGGAAAGCTTGTGCTAAGACTGTATCTTGCTATATGATACAGTAGAAGGCAGAGTCAGGTAATCCTAAAATGTCTTCATTACAAAGAATTGCTCTTTCTGTTTATGTAGTTTATGTAATGATTAGTACTAATCTGTAGAGAACAAAGACTACAGACCATATTAATAAAGTGATGAATTCCAGATAGGTCACAATTTTTCAAGCTTAAAAAAAAAATCAAACAATTACATTCCAAAGAAAAAAAACTTGTACTTATATGCTATTAAGACAAATAACATAACCTTTTTGAACCTGTGTTCTCTTGACTGTAAAAGAATTAGTAGTTATCTCCCCCTCCCTCCCTCTTCCTCCCCCTCTCTCTCTGTATATATATACATATGTATATATGTATATATATGTATATAATAATTAATATATATATATATTTAGATTTGAGACTAGGTTAAGTATGTGAAGTACTGAATATTCTCACTTTTATTTTGACTATAGTTTGTCTCCCTAACTGCTAGGAATAACAACTTAAGCATTTTAATCTTGTAGTTATAAAATCTTAAGAGTAAACTCAGGTCATATTGCTAAAAGCTGCAATTCCACCTGTCTTTCGCTAGACCGCTGAGCTTGGTAATGTATTTATTAATGAAAATCTGGCCAACTCTACTAGCTGCATCTATCTACTAGATGTTTGGACCTACCATCAAATATTTTAACTCTATAATAAGATAGGATGATCTATGTTTTTCAGTACCATCCATAGGCATAACCCAAGGTGTTTTAAGTAAAGAAATAAAATTAATGGAAAGATTTAATCAAAGTGTAATCAAAGCATACACCAACTAAGGCTAAGGAAATTTAAGACACTAGAGTAAACAAGAGGGGTTCAGGCTTCCACTTTGATACAGTAGAAAAGCTGTACAATACAAGCAATGTGAATATTCAGCCATAAATTAGGGCAAGAAAGCCTCCAAAGTTCTACAAAATGAATATGGGGGCTACAGAGATGGCTCAGTGGTTAAGATAATTTGCTGCTCTTCCGGAAGACCTGAGTTTGATTCTCAGCATCCACACATCAGGCTTGTTACTCCAGTTTCAGGGGTCCTGATACCCTCCTTCTGAGCTCTGAAGGTATCTGCCCACATGTGGTACACATATACATAAAATTTTAAAAATTAAAAAAGTAATGATGAATTCTGCATTTCTTAAAGGTGATATCATTTATATAAACTAGTCTTTTCTTCTGTAGAGAACTGGAGAAGAAAATAACAAAAAAACTTCTTTCTCAAAGTTTAGAAGTAAAGCAGACAAACAAATATAAAGTACCTACCAACTCTTTTAAGTAGGGCCTACATAAACAGAAAAGACTAATTTTGAGGGCTTTATAAAACCTAGTGTGAATATGATGAAGACAAGGTAAAGCAAAGAAGAAAAACAAGGACTTAGAGGAAAGCAAGAGTGCCCCTGACTAGAAATAATAAGAAGAATATGTCAGAGGTAAAACTGTGAAAAACAGGTTAGGAACATTAAATTATGACATAGCAGGGTAGGAATTTGAGTGTTTTATCTTTCAATACCCATTTGGAAACAAGAGGAAAAAGGAGAGTGGCATATGACATCTTTAATTTAGTAAAGTCTGGCAATAAAATAAGATGATGCATTAGAACTAGAAGACACGGGTGGAAAGGAGCAATTAGGAGGATGTTGTAAAATACAGCAGGCACAACCAGATAAAAGACTGAATTAAACATTAAAACCGAGAGCAGACAAGAAGCAAAAGGACTCTATGAATAACAGGGGCAGGATGAGATGAGAACGATTATGTCTGTTTAAGAATGTTTATACTATATCTAGTCTATATGGTGGCTTCACTAACAAATACACAAAAACTAGAAAAATGTTTTGAACATACTAAATTAAAGGTCTCCAAGGAGCTTAAGTATAGATTAAAAAAATGGCAGCTAACAATTTAAGTTTTATTTCAAACTTTTTTTTTCCACTTTTGAGTCAGTTTGGAAGTCTTAAGGGTATATGTAGCCTCTGAAAACGGATGCAGTTATCCAACAAAAGTAGATGAAGAAATAAAGTGAAGAATAAAATCCTGAGAAATGACGGCATTTGAGAGCTAAACAAGGCAAAAATATACAATGGGAAATACAGAGGAATAAAGACAGAAGAACCTCAAGAAAACTGAAGAAAACACCTAGAAGGAACTTAAGAGCAAGTGAAATGCAACAAAAAAGACCAAGTAGATCTAAAAATGAAATGAAGCCAAGTCATTTGGAATTAAATGGCAGACAGTTGTACGTGTTTGAATGACTTAGTGCTGGGGAACTATATACAATTCAGAAATAATCAAAATACTAAGTTTTATATTTATATATTGTATTTCACTGTTTTGTTGTTCAAGTTTGCTTTTTTTGAGATAGGGTCTTACTACATAGACCAAACTGATCTTTAACTTATGAGCCTCCTGCCTAATCTTCACAAGTACTAGGATTATAGGCACTTCATCATACTCTAGTTTCAACATAAGTTGTGTTTTGTATAGTTGGCAATCAGGGGAGCTCTAACCTCCCTTCTCCCTATAAATATTATTAATAAGCCATTAAACAAATAAACACACACAAACTGGATAATGAAGTAATTTTGTAGGATTTATATAACACTAATGCTACAGACAAGTAAGAAGTCATCTTAAAACCTGCAGGAAGGAGCCTCTTTATATTACTTGCTTTTTGGACCTACCTCTGGGCAAGGACAGCCTGGAGGCTTGGGCAACTAGCAAGATGAATCTCATTCCCACAAACCTTGAACCCAAGGTAAAGGTAAACTGTTTATGTCTGTTCCTATCTATGTGAGAGATAAGGGACCAAGGGCCTCATCTTTTTCACATAACGGAGAATGCAGACAGGTAGGCAGCAGGTGCTATTCATAAAATTTTGCTATGTGGAAGGCTATGACAAACTCCACTGAGAACCAAGACAAATTTGGGAGCTGATGAGAGATTTCTGATATAACACCAAGGTCCAGTGAGACTATTTGGAGTATTTATATTCTCAAAAGCAGCCATGTATATGACAGTATTTAGAAAAATCACTCCACCTGCACACCAATTGGAAAAAAAAGCATGTTTAAAAACAAACAAAAAATCTATGAAGCATTAAATTTTCGCCACAAGGCAAGCCTAGATAGCTGGGGGATTAAAAAATATGCCAGCATAGAATAAGTTCAAAGACTAAGAGAGGGTTTCTTTTTTGTGAGACTCTTTTGTGGTTTTAGTGTTTGTACAACTAATGATGGAAAAAGAAATTTCCATCCAAACAGCTGAAGACAGACATCAGATGAATAATCACTAACAAAGAGGTACTGCGATCATAACCAAGTCAGGATGAGGGATGTAGCGCAGTTGGTAGAGTGATTTTGTGGTATGCAGGAAGCTCTATGTTTAAGTCCCAGCACTGAAAAACTGGCACAATGAGATCATTTTCATCTACAAAGCAGGTTCAAAAGTCAGCCTGGAATACATGCAAGAGAAGTGACCTTGTCTCAAAAAAACAGAACAAAGATAACAAAATACACTGGGAAATGGAGAAAATCTAACTTGATCCCAAAGTTAACATAGTGTAACAAATAGCTAATTTTTTTATTTTAAAACTCACAAATAAACAAAGGCACAGAAAAACATGCCTTAATTTAGAAGAATAAAATAAATGTACAGAAAGCATCCTCCAGGAAGACTAAACATTGGATTTACTAAGCAAAGAAAAAAGAAATTCACTTCAAATGTAATACACATTAAGCTGAAAGATAAAAAGATAAAAAGATGAGAGATTTACTCAGCACACAGACTCATCAAAAGAGAGAAAAGTCATATCAGCACCTCTTAAAAGATGTCCTCAAAACAAAGTGCAAAAATGACACTGTTAGGAATCAATCCACCAGAAAGGCAAAGCTATCTTCAGTGTGAATGCACATAACTATGGAACTAGAAACGAAAAAGCAAAAAACTGATGGAAATAAAAATACACAATTTTAATTGGCAACCTAAACACTTCACTTTCCACAACTGATAGACCTAGGCAAAAAACAAAAAAACAAAAAAACAAAAAAAACAACGAGAAAAATTCAACATGAAACAACAGGATCTGACATGAAACATTCCACCCTAAAACAGCTTGTATACATTATTTTTTTAAAATTATGTATTTACTTTATATGTGTAAGTGCTTTCCCTGCAAGTATGTCTGTGTACCACAGACACGCCATGTACTAAGAGGTGGTTGGGTCCTAAAGAACTGAATTACAGATGGTTATAAGCCACCATGTACATGCTAGACACTGAACTCAGGTCCTCTGAAAGAACAGAAAGTGTTCTTAACCACTGAACCATCTTTCCAGCTCAGAATTCACATTGTTTATAAGTGCTCACAGGTGCTTACCAGGACACTCTATCTCCTTGACATAACAAATCTCAACCATTTAAAAGAATTAAAAACATAGAAGATGTTTTCTGATAAAACTGTAATCAAGCCACAATAAACAAACATCCAAATACATGGAAAAATAACAGATTTCTAGGTAATTCAACAAAGAAGTCTCAAGGGGGAAAAAAATCAATATATATAGAACTGACAAAAAAATGGAAATACAACATACCAAAAACTATGTGAAATGCTGCTAAAGCAATGCTGAAAGGAAAGGGTATACTACTAAACGCTTTTATCAGAGAAAGAGCTTGGCTGCAGAAAAACCCAGGTGCATAAAAAAAAAAAACCCCAGCTTGCATAAAAAAAAAGAGAAAGATTTTCAATCGAGAACCCGAATTTCTTTCTTAAAAAAAAAAAAAAAACCCAAAACAAAACAAAACAAAAATCCTAGACAAAGAGAGCTTACTAAACTTAAAGCAAACTAGAGAAAAGCCATAGAAAACAAATATTATTAAAATTATACAGAGGAAACTCAGTGAAACAGAGAGCTTGCTCTCTGACAATAATGACCAAACTAATAACCTAGTAAGTTCATCAGAAGAAAACTGACAACACAAAGTATTATTATCAGAAATCAAATAGATGTGAAAACACAGGAAATGTGGCACAGAAATAATAAAAACAGACACAAATATGGCAATTTTGATAAAGTCAACAATTCCTTATAAAGGAAAAGTAAGTCAATATAAATATATTATTTGTATAACTCCTACCAAAAGGAAAAGAGATCTCTGGGGCCTGATGATTTCTCCAGAGAATTCTATAAAACCTATTAAGAATTAACACCAATTTTACACAATCTCTTCTAGAAAACAAGAGGAAGTGTACTTTTAACTCACTTTGTGTAGCCAATAATAACCTGATATCAAAGTCAGATGAAGCAGAAAACTACAAACCAGTATATTTGTGTAGACCAACAACATAAAAAGAATGATATATAAAAACAATTAGAGATTATTCCACAGATACAAGACTTAAAAAGTATTTAAAGAGGAAACAGGGCCTGGCCAGATAGCTCAGTGCATAAAGGAACTTAATACCAATATTGATATCGGAGTTCAACCTGATTGACACAAATGATGGAAGGAGAAAAATGATTACCAGAAGTTGTCCTATGACCTCCACACATATGCTGAGACATGGCACACACCCACAATATTAAAAACAAATATAAAAAAATGTAATTTTAAAAAGATTTTCTAAAAAATGTAAACCACTATAATTCAATACTATGAGCAGCCTAATCCTGGCATTTGGGAGAGGGAACAGTAAGATCAGGACGAGCCTTTGCTCCCTTCAAGGGAATTCAAGATCAGGGTCTAGAGAGAAGCCCAATCATTAAGAGCAATTACTGTCCCCACAGAGGTGGTGGATTTAGTTCCTAGAAGTAATATGGTGGCTCACAACCACTTGTAACCAGTTCCAAAGTATATGATACCATCTTCTGACGCTCTGTAGGCTCGTAGACATATGTACTGTATACACACACACACGTACATACTCAGGCACACACACACATACACATACATTTCATTTATATTTATATATATAAATGTATATATGTAAATATATAAATGTATATTTGTATACACACACACACACATTAAATTGTCTTTGGTTTTGTTTTGGTTTTTCCTCTGTGTAGCACTGGCTGTCCTGAACGTGCTCTGTAGACCAGGATGACCTCAAACTCAAGAGAGATCACGACCTTTACCTCCCAAGGGCTGGGATTAAAGGCGTATGCCACTACCATCTGGCTTACTTGGTTTTTAATGACTATTTTATTTTTATTTTATGTGCACTGGTGTTTCACCTGCATGTATGTCTCTGTAAGAGTGTTAAATCCTATGATCTGGAGATACAGGTGTAAGGATTTTTTTGGTTGTTTGTTTTAATTCAAATCGGTCGATTCAAATCTCCCAAAACCTCCTTTTCTCTTTTCTATTTTGTTTTTATTTTACCGCTTCCTCAGAAAGTTTTTAGAGAGAAAAATCACATGGTTATGTTAACAGATACAGATAATGCATTTGAAAATGTCCAATACTCACTCAAGAGAAATTCAGAAAACTATAGCTGACTTTCTCAACTTGATAAAGCAGTCTTTAAAGCAAACCTCCACTCATACAAATGCATTCCTTCAAATATCGAGAGTGAGACATTTCAACTGTCAGTTTTGAAACTTGTGGCCAGTTCAATAACAAAGGGAATTAAAAACACATAGACTGAAGTGATTTTGACTCTTGGGTTTGGAGGTGAGGCCACCAACTTCTCTCCGATGACTGAACAGGAGGGTACAGCCAGGAGCACAGGGACCCAGGAGCTGGTCAGCACCACAACCGACTGTGCACCAATCCAGACCGGGAAGAACTGCTCTGCAGGGAGTGATTTGACGCCCGGGTTTGGAGGTGAGGCTGCCATTTCCACTGAGCAGTCGGGTACAGGCAGGAGCGCAGGGAACACAGGAGTGGCAGAGCAGCTGGGACAGGGTCTGTCTTGCCTCCACCTGCACCCAGGAGCTGGGCTGCACCACAGCACTCTGTGCCAGGGGAGAGCCATCACCCAGGAGTGCTGAGACAGGCGTGCACATCCAAAAGACGGACAAGAGCCAGCCAGAGAGAGCAGGACCAATTAACATCAGAGATAACCAGATGGCTAAAGGCAAGCTTAGGAACATTACCAATACAAATCAAGGCAACATGGCACCATCCGAACCCAATTCTTCCACAACAGCAAGTCCTGGATACCCCAACACACTGGAAAAGCAAGATTTGGATTTAAATCACAGCTCATGATACTGATAGAGGGCTTCAAGAAGGACATAAATAACTCCCTTCAAGAACTACAAAAGAACACAGGTAAATAAGTAGAAGCCCTTAAAGAATTACAGGAAAGCACAACCAAACGGTTGGAGGAATTGAACAAAACCATACACGATCTAAAAATAAAGGTAGAAACAATAAAGAAATCACAAAGGGAAATAACTCTGGAAATAGAAAACTGAAGAAAGAAGTCAGGAGTCATAGATTCAAGCATCAACAGAACACAAGAGATAGAAGAGAGAATCTCAGATGGAGAAGATACCATAGACAGCATTGACACAACAGTCAAAGAAAATGCAAAAAGCTCCTAACCCCAAACATCCAGGAAATCCAGGACAAAATGAGAAGACCAAACCTAAAGATTATAGGTATAGAAGAGAAAAAAGATTTCCAACTTAAAAGGCCAGTAAATATCTTTGACAAAATTATAGAAGAAAACTTCCCTAACCTAAAGAAAGAGATTCCCATGAACATACAAGAAACCTACAGAACCCCATATAGATTGGACCAGAAAAGGAATTCCTCCCGTCACATAATAATCAAAATACCAAATGCACTAAACAAAGAAAGAATATTAAAACCAGTAAGGGAAAAAGGACAAGTAACATATAAAGGCAGACCTATCAGAATTACACCAGACTTCTCGCCAGAAACTATGAAAGCCAGAAGATACTGGGCAGATGTCATACAGACCCTAAGGGAACAAAAATGCCAACCCAGGCTACTATACCCAGCAAAACTATCAATTACCATAGATGGAGAAACCAAGGTATTCCATGACAAAAACAAATTTACACAATATCTTTCCTCAAATCCTGCCCTTCAAAGGATAATGAATGGAAAACACCAACAAAAGGAGGGAAACTACACACTAGAAAAAGCAAGAAATTAATCTTCTTTTAATAAACCAAAATGAAGAGAGTCACATAAACATAACTCCACCTCTAATAACAGAAATAACAGGAAGTAACAATCACTTCTCCTTAATATCTCTAAATATCAATGGACTCAATTCTACAATAAAAAAACATAGACTATCAGACTGGATACATAAGCAGGACCCAACATTTTGCTTCATACAGGAAACTCACCTCAGGCACCAAGACAAACACTACCTCAGAGTAAAAGGCTGGAAAACAATCTTCCAAGCAAATGATCCAAGAAACAAGCTGGTGTAGCCATTCTAATATCAAATAAAATGGACTTTTGACCTAAATAATCAAAAAAGCTAAGGAGGACACTTCATACTCAACAAAGGAAAATTCTACCAAGATGAACTCTCAATTCTGAACATATATGCTCCAAATACAAGGGCACCCCCATTCATAAAAGAAATTTTACTAAAGCTCAAAGCACACATTACATCCCTACAATAATAGTGGGAGACTTCAACACCCCACTCTCACCAATGGACAGATCAGGGAAACAAACTAAACAGAGAATCAGTGAAACTAACAGAAGTGATAAACCAAATGGATTTAATGGATATCTATAAAACATTTTATCCTAAAACAAAAGAATGTACCTTCTTCTCAGCACCTCACAGTATCTTCTCCAAAACTGACCATATTCTCAGTCACAAAACAGACCTCAGCAAATATAAGAAGACTGAAATAATTCCATTCACCCTATCAGATCACCATGGACTAGGGATGGTCTTCAATAACAACAAAAACAACAGAAAGCCCACATACACATGGAAACTGAACAACATTCTACTCAATGATAATTTGGTCAGGGAACAGATAAAGAAAAAAAATTAAAGACTTTTTAGAATTTAATGAAAACAAAGGTATAACATACCGAGACTTATGGGACACAATGAAAGCAGGGCTACGAGGAAAACTCATAGCTCTGAGTACCTCCAAAAAGAAACTGGAAACAGCACACACTAACACTTTGACAACATATCTGAAGGCTCTAGAACAAAAAGAAGAAAATACACCCAAGAGGAATAGATGACAGGAAATAATCAAACTCAGGGCTGAAATCAACCAAGTAGAAAAAAAAAGAACTATACAAAGGATCAACCAAACCAGAAGCTAGTTCTTTGAAAAAAAATCAACAAGATAGATAAACCTTTAGCCAAACTAATCAGAGGGCACAGAGACAGTATCCAAATTAATAAAATCAGAAACGAAAAGGGAGAGATAACAACAGAAACTGAGGAAATTCAAAAAATCATCAGATCCTACTACAAAAACCTATTCAACACAACTAGAAAATCTCGAGGAAATGGACAATTTCCTTGACAGATACCAAATACCAAAATTAAATCAGGATCAAATAGACCATCTAAACCGTCCTATAACCCCTGAAGAAATAGAAGTTGTCATTGGAAGTCTTCCAACCAAAAAAAGCACAGGTCCAGATGGTTTTAGTGCAGAATTCTATCAGACCTTCAAAGAAGACCTAATACCAATACTCTCCAAACTATGCCACAAAATAGAAACTGATGGAACACGACCCAATTCGTTTTATGAAGCCACAATTACCCTAATACCTAAACCACACAAAGACCCCCCCCAAAAAAGAGAACTTTAGACCAATTTCCCTTATGAATATCAATGCAAAAATACTCAATAAAATTCTTGCCAACCGAATCCAAGAACACATCAAAACAATCATCCACCATGATCAAGTAAGCTTCATGCCAGGGATCAGGGATGGTTCAATATAAGGAAATCCAATGTAATCTACTATATAAACAATCTCAAAGGGAAAAAAACCCACATGATCATTTAATTAGATGCTGAGAAATCATTTGACAAAATTCAGCATCCTTTCATGCTAAAAGTCTTGGAAAGATCAGGAATTCAAGGCCCATACCTAAACATAGTAAAAGCAATATACAGCAAACCAGTAGTTAACGTCAAACTAAATAGAGAGATACTTGAAGCAATCCCACTGACATCAGGGACTAGACAAGGCTGTCCACTCTCTCCCTATCTATTCAATATAGTACTTAAAGTTCTAGCTAGAGCAATTAGACAACAAAAGGAGGTCAAAGGGATACAAATTGGAAAGCACGAAGTTAAACTATCACTATTTGCAAATGATATGATAGTATACTTAAGTGGCCCCCAAAATTCCACCAGAGAACTCCTAAATCTGATAAACAACTGCAGCAAAGTGGCCAGATATAAAATTAACTCAAACAAATCAGTAGCCTTCCTATACTCAAAGGATAAAGAGGCTGAGAAAGAAATTAGGAAAACAACACGCTTCACAATAGTCAAAAATAATATTACATACCTTGGTGTGACTCTAACCAAGCCAAGTGAAAGACCTGTATGACAAGAACTTCAAGCCTCTGAAGAACAAAATTGAAGATCTCAGAAGATGGAAAGATCTCCCATGCTCATAGATTGGCAGGATTAATATAGTGAAAATGGCTATCTTGACTAAAGCAATCTACAGATTCAATGGAATCCCCATCAAAATTTCAACTCAATTCCTCATAGAGTTAGAAAGAGCAATTCCCAAATTTATCTGGAATAACAAAAAACACAGGATAGTGAAAACTATTCTCAACAATAAAAGAACTTCTGGCGGAATCTCTATCCCTGATCTCAAGGCTATACAACAGATCAATAGTGATAAAAGCTGCACGCTACTGGTACGGTGACAGGCAGGTAGATCAATGGAATAGAATTGAAGACCCAGAAACCAGCCCTCCCACCTATGGTCACTTGATCGTTGACAAAGGAGCTAAAACCATCCAGTGGAAAAAAGATAGCATTTTCAACAAATGGTGCTGGGTCAACTGGCAGTCAACCATGTAGAAGGATGCAAATTGATCCATTCTTATCTCCCTGTACAAAGCTTCAGTCCAAGTGGATTAAGGACCTCCACATAAAACCAGATACACTGAATCTAATAAAAGAGAAAGTGAGGAAGAACCTGGAGCACATGGGCACAGGGGGAAAGTTCCTGAATAGAACACCAATAGCTTATGCTCTAAGATCAAGAATTGACAAATGGGACCCCATACAATTGCAAAGCTTCTGTAAAGCAAAGGACACTGTTAATAGGACACAGATTGGGAAAATCTCTTTACCAATCCCACATCCGATAGAGGGCTAATATCCAATATATACAAAGAACTCAAGAAGTTAGACTCCAGAAAACCAAATAACCCTAGTAAAAAATGGGGTACAGAGCTAAACAAAGAATTCTCAACTGAGGAATGCTAGATGACTGAGAAACAACTAAAGAAATGTTCAACATCCTTAATCATCATGGAAATGCAAATCAAAATAACCCTGAGATTCTACCTCACACCAGTCAGAATGGCCAAGATCAAAAACTCAGGGGACAGCAAATGCTGGAGAGGATGTGGAGAAAGAGAAACACTCCTCCATTGTTGGTGGGATTGCAAGCTGGGAAAACCACTCTGGAAATCTGTCTGGCAGTTCCTCAGAAAATTGAACATAGTCTGAGGACCCAACTATACCACTCCTGGGCATCTACCCAGAAAATGCTCCAACAGGTAATAAGGACGCATGCTCCACTATGTTCATAGCAGCCTTATTTATAATAGCCAGAAGCTGGAAAGAACCCAGATGTCTCTCAACAGAGGAATGGATACAGAAAATGTGCTACATGTACACAATGGAGCACTATTCAGCTATTAAAAACAATGAATTCATGAAATTCTTAGGCAAATGGATGGAGCTAGAAAATATCATCCTGAGTAAGGTAACCCAATCACAAAACAACACACATGGTATGCACTCACTGATAGGTGGATATTAGCCCCAAAATATGGAATATCCAAGATACAACTCACAGACCACATTAAGCTCAAGAAGAAGGAAGACCAAAGTGTGGATAATTTTGATCCTTATTGGAAGGTGGATCAAAACACCCATGGCTCACAGCCAACCAACAGACTGAGCATAGGGTCCCCAATGGAGCAGCTAGAGAAAGGACCCAAGGAGCTGAACAGGTTTACAGCCCCGCAGGAGGAACAATAATATGTACCAACCAGTACCCCCAGAGCTCCCAGGGACTAAACCACCAACCAGAGTACAAATGGAGGGACACATGGCTACAGCTACATATGTAGCAGAAGATGACCATTTCAGACATCAATGAGAGAAGAGGTCATTGGTCCTGTGATGGCTCGATTACCCAGAATATGGGCATGCAAGTCAGGAAATTGGGGAGGGAGAATAGGGGGAGGGGGAATGGGTTAGGGGATTTTTGGAGGGGTAACTCAGAAAGGGGTACCATTTGAAATGTAAATAAAGCAAATATCTTAAAAAAAAAAAAACCAGACTGAAAAAGAATTAAGCTATTCACATTTATAGGTGACCCTAAACAACACAGAACTGGTGGTCACAAAAGATTAACATGCAAAACCTAACTGGATTTCTGAATATTAACAACGAACACTTGAAAATGTAATACCATTTATTGTACATCTCACACAAGAAGGGATTACTTTAGTATTAAAAAAATATAACAGGCAAGAATCTAAGAGGACTAAGGTTCAACTCTACTCTGAGAAGATCCTGTGCATCCTTCTGGCCTCAGAGGGCATTACATGACAAATGTACATACAGGCAAAATAATCACATACATTTTTTAAATGTTAAATTTTTTTAAATTTTTTAAAAAACTAACAAAACATATACAGGGTTTATTCTAAAAATCACAAAACAGTGACAGAATAAATGTTTAGATAAATGAGAATAATAAATATGGTGCTCATAAATCAAAAAAGAAATAGCCCTCAATGCTCCCCAATAGTAGGGGAGCAAATAGTAATCACTATAAATATAATATAATTTCTACAATATCCTGACATGCATTTTCACAGCGATGGTCTCATTTTAAAAGTAATAAAGAAAGGCAAAGAACCATATAGTAGCAATAAAAATTTGAAACCACTTAAGCCAAGTTTAAGACTAACTGCATAGCCATAATAATTAAGACCCTATTCTATTCATAGAGGGACAAAGCTGTAAAATAGACTGGGGTTAGGGTAACACCAGATAAAGACTAATAAAGCATAACCAAATAATTTTGCCGAAAAGCACTTCAATGTATGACTTTGATATATCCACAGGAAAAATGAACTTCAACTTAAACTTCATGATTTATATTTATATTAACTCACTGATGTAAATGTTAAATTAAATCTTTAGAGAAAACTAAGGTAAAATCTTTGAGTTAATGGAGACATCTCAGACATCACAAAAAAGTATGACCCACAAAATGAAAAAACAAAACCAATACCAGTCTTAATCAAAATTAACACCGCCCTTCCAAACACCCAGGTTCAGGGATTTTAAAGAAGCGATTTGAAGTCGGGGCAGAGGTGTGTACCTTTAACCCCAGCACTTGGAAGGCAGAGGCAGGCAGATCTCTGGGAGTTTGAGGCTAACCTGGTCTACAGAGTGAGTTTGAGGGCAGTCAAAGCTACACAGAGAAACCCTATCTCCGGGAGAAAAAAAAAAAAAGGAGGAAATGGGAAAGGAGGGGTTTTATTTACGGAGAGGGGAGATAAATATAGAAAAAAAAAGAGGAAGGGGTAAAATAAAAACAAAATAGAAAAGAGAAAAGGAGGATAAATTAAAACACATTTTACTGTTATAAAGATGTCTGAAAAGGAAGTCTTAGGAATCATCTATATACCTAAAATTACATATAATACGTGTAAGTCTGTATCTACATAGTTTAAATAAAAATTTTCCATCTGGAATGAAAATGCTACCCACAAGATCCATTAGCAAAACCCCAGTGGCAGGCTATAACACCCCCTTTTGTTCATCAGGATTGTCAAAGAAACTCCCAAAACATAAGCTACTGCTGTTGCCTTTGGTTGCCTTCCAGGGGTTAAAGGTTAGTCCCTACTGCTGAAAACACCAGGTACTTCCAACCCCAAACCCAATGGATCCTGGCTTGTTCTGATCCAAAAGCCTCAATCCTGAGGAATAACTTGTTATCAGAAGGCACCACAGAAGATTCCAAAGGAGAGAAGCAACAAATAGTCCCACCTAGCTGTGTTGGCTATAACCCAGCATGGCACAATAACCTGAAGGATGCAACAGTGGCATGCATACCTTGGTGGTAACCATTATTCTCTATTTGAACTTAAGTTATGCTCAACAGGGAGAAAACAATGCCTGGTACTGGAAACCTAGCCAAACCAAGGGCTAAGTCATGGATCTGTGGAGAAGAACCTATAACCTCTACTTTACTAAATCATCATAATTCCTAGCTATATTTTAAATATTTATCCTTACATCCACAGATAAGTATAGGTCTCACTGTCCCCATTTCTCCTCCTCTAATCTGTAGGCAAGTCTGTAAGGCATCTTCTTAATGATTGATGTGAGAAGGCCCAATCCACTGTGGGCAGTGCCACCCCTAGACTGGTAGTCCTGGGAAATATAAGCAATGTATCTAAAAATGAGTTTTGAAAGCAAGCCAGTAAGCAGATGTCTTCCATGGCCTCTGCCTTAAGTTTCTGTTCTATTCTGACATCCCTCAAATAAAATAAGCCCTCTAAGCTGAGATAAACCCTTTCTTTCATTTTGAAGTTGCTTTTAGTCATAGTGTTTTATCACAGCAATAGAAAGCAAACTAAGGTACTCCCTATCTTATTTTGCCTAAACTTGGTAATATGTTACTATTCTTTAATATTGAGTGATATGCATGATGTCATTAATCATCACCCCATAACTATTCATCATTATTCTTCAGAACACCATGCTGCATACCTCATAGATTATTTATATTGTCTAGCATACACTACAAATTCATGTTTTAATAAAAGTTTGCAAGTGTGTGTGGGGGTTGGGGGGTCCATATACACATATGGGTGTTTAAAGGTCTATTTGCTTGCCCAGGATAAACTGGAGGACTGACCGTGCTGGTACTCATCACCAGGCATTTTACTAGGAAACCATGATCATCCTGGATTTGAATCTGCAGGATAAATAATGTATACAATACCTCTTACTAGGAAACCATGATCATCCTGGATCAATAACAGCTAGTATCAGAAAAACAAATGATGTCAACAAACCACAGCAAGGAAAATGATCACTCAATATAACAGAAAATTCATCCACAGAGTGGTCAAAGGCTAGTGATGGCAGATTTCCCAAGCCTACATACACTATGGAAGACAAGTTCTGCAGAGAGTAAAATTACTCCATACGGATTATTAGATAGTCTGCAAACATCCACATTCCAATCTTTGCTAGTTTCTACATCAAATTCACAGTAGTGGCAGCCTGATGTCAACTATTTGAAAACCAAGAACACAGATTGAGTAGTGGAGCCTCAGCACATTCCTCCAATTCTGTTTGCTAATACCCATAACAGACATTCTTCAAGTTACCCAAATGTCAAGATGGTTATTGGCTGTGCTCACACCCAACATTGTATCTCCTTGAAACTTTTCTATCTGTAAAATAGCTTTATTGGAGCTCTAATTCCTTGATGTTCTCCTCAAAAAACACAAAATAATAAAATGGGCTGCTTTTCACTAAGTCAATGCACTGGAGACAAAACACATATCCATATACCAGGTACATGGGGTTTTCAAGTAATTATACAGACAAGACAGCTATTTGTTTCTCTAAAATGTTCAAGAATGGTCACTGCCTCTCTTCCACTAGATTCTCTCCTGCTGCTTCCACAGGCAGCTCAGTTCTCAGTAGACAATTATCTTATTCCCTAGAATCCACATGGTAGGAGACAATGACTCCTGCCAAATCGTCTTCTGAACCCTGGCCCCACAACACACACCCATATACATAATAACATTCATGAGTGCACGCGCACACACACACACACACACAACTTAAAAATCAAATCTATCTACTTTCTTTGGATCCTGTTATCAAATTTCTCAGAACAAAACACAGATCTACCAAACAAAATGAAAAACAAACGAGTCTTTTCTGCCAACAAAATATGCTAATCCTCTCCAACACAGCCTACTGATTAATTTTCTCTTGAGAGAGAGAGAGAGAATGAGAATGAGAATGAGACAGGAAGCTAGAGCTCTGTGACCCCTGAGTTAACCTGGTCTCTATAGATCACAGAAAAGTAAATATTAGACACCAGTTCATTTCATCTGCATAATTAAAACCTAGGAAGTATTATGATCCTCAAGTTTACAAACTATTTACCTTCAGGCTCAAATAAGTTACGTAATTTGCCCAATACCACAACTAGGGTAGATAATAATTCACTTGATCAACCAAAATTATTTTCGATAAGGACAAAAACTAAAGATATATAACAACAAGGATGATGACAATGATAGCTAATAATGACTCAGTATCAGGAACTACATAAGCACATTCTAGGCAATACCCTTTCTAACATTCCTAGGAATTCTAAAAAAAATATGCTTACTCTTACTTGAAGATGATATGCTTGAATCTTAAAACTAAGATTTAAGAAATTTGCCCAAATTATCAGGCTAATAAGTGGCTGACTTCATTGGTTTCAGAACCAGTCCTATCCAACTCATGCCCTTATCCACTGTACAACTAAGAGTCTATTACAACCAAGTAATGGAAACAGGAGTAGGATGAGAGATGAGTAATGCCTTTTACTCTTTTCACTATGTCTTTTACTATAGAAAGGGGATGAAGATTATTAGTATATAAAGAATCCTTAAAATGTAGGGGGGAAAGTTGTAAAGCTAGACAAAAATAAGTAGAAATTTCAAAGTTCATAATAATATGAAAAGATGGGCCTGGAGAGATGATGGCTTAGCACTTGCTGAGGACCTTGGTTCAGTTCCCAGCATCCACATGGTCACTCACAACTGACATGGTCACTCCAGTTTGAGAGAACTAACCTCTAACCTTGGAGGACACCAGACATGCAAGTGGTACATATGTATACATGTAGGCAAACATACATAAGTAAATTAAAAATATACATATATATTTAACTTTACCTGTAAGAGAAAAGGAAATTAAAATTACACTAAGATACTACCTCTTAACCTACAAAAGTTGGAAAGTGTTACTACTATTAGAAAGGACAATAGATAATCTCCCTTATTACTATGGGAATAGTTTAAAATTCCTAGAAGACAGACTCATAAAATAATGAGCAAAATTATGTATCTATATACTTTTGACAGTGCAATCGCACCTCTAGAAATCAACTTAAAAACAATCTGGATTATGAGACTAAACCATTCCTCATGCTATAACATGCAGAAGAAATCTTCTGAGGAAGTAGAAGATGGATGTTCATCCATCACACAAAGGAAAGAGCATTATTCCAGCAGCATCCCTTCTTGTTTAAGCCTTCCATTGTTAATAGCTTTGAGGTAAATTTATAGATACCAATACTGAATTTATAGCACAAACAGGACAAAACATGATCATATGATTCTATATTTTATGCACATAAATAAAAGAATGGTCCGTTCTTGTCCACAGAGGATTTGAAGTTGGAAGGCAAACACTCTCTATTCTAAATAAGGGCTTCTAATATTCTCTAACTCTCACTTAAAGTGTTGGGCAACTTGGAACTATTAGTCTATCCTGACTATTTAATACAGCATTGAATAAATGATCTAAATTGTCAATCGACAAGTGATCAACTAATACTTCTGTCAGTAATGGATTTTAGTTTAGTAAAGTTGCACAAGCCCAAATGTGTGTGTGTGTGTGTGTGTATATAAAACAATGGTAAAAATATGAATTCATAGACAATATTACTAACAGCAAAAACTTAACATAGTATTCACTGATATGAAACTGATAAAACAATATTAACATCCACAAAGTAGGGCACTACTCAACTACAAAAAAGAATGAAGATTTCCATTCCACAGTTCAATATTTTTAAGAAATATGAATATAAACTTATACATACATGTAGTCCATGTGTATTTGTCTTTATTTATAAAAAGAAATGCTAGAATGATTTTTTTAAAGCACAAAAGTAGAAGGCTAAAGAGATAGTTTGGCAGTTAAAAGTACTGGTTGCTCTTCCAGGGGACCCAGGCTGATTCCTAGCACTCACACAGTGGCTCACAACTATGTATAACTCTACTTCCAGAGAACCCAACACTCTCTGGTCTCCATGAACACCATGTATGCATATGGTACACAGATATACATGCAAGCAAAACATATATAATAAAAATAAATCTAAAAACTATTAGGACCAAACAAATATGAGAACTAATATCAAGAGACTACTATTAGTCAAAAATAGGTCAAACTATCCAGTCAGGGAAAGATGCTCACCACTAAGCCTAGCAACCTGAGTTTCATCCGTGCAACCCAGATGATAGAAGGAAAAAGCTAGTCCTGGTAGCTTTTCAGGTAACAAAAGACCACAGGAGACTTTAGGGCTGAGTATAAGGCCAGGAGACATCCCCTGGACTCCTTTTATTACCAATTGCTATATCAAAATGCTTGTTTCAACTTGGAACATGTGAGCCCTCTCCATGAAGTTTCTTTCCCCAGTCTCTCTCTTTTTTTTATCCCTTCAGACCCTATGACAGTGACAGGTAGTCCCAAGGGTACTGCATCATCACCTCACTGAAAGGTTTCCTTGAGTATTATCTTACTTTCATAACAGTTTGTCTGTGTCAAGTCTCTCACAGCAAGGCTGGAAAAATACCTTCCTCTGCAAAGTAGCAATTAAAAGTTGAAGCATTCATCCTTTGTATCATGAACTGTATTCAAGGTAAACAGCCACAGGT
Source organism: Tokudaia tokunoshimensis (assembly GCA_036184795.1). Lineage (NCBI taxonomy): Eukaryota > Metazoa > Chordata > Mammalia > Rodentia > Muridae > Tokudaia > Tokudaia tokunoshimensis. The sequence continues at coordinate 519,636 of BTHU01000017.1, forward strand.
AATGACAAGTTCTTCTCTCAACAGAATTAGTTAATAAATGTGAAAGGAATACTAAAATTATACATGCTTCTTGCTGTGATACAAAAGAAAACAGACATACCTATGGAAATATTTACTAAAATGTCCAACATAGTTAAACCAAGGTTTCTGATTTATCAATTTATCTAAGAAATATGGTAGGTATAGGAATAGAACAATCTAGATAGTAAAACAGATATATAGTATCCCTGCCCTGGTCTCTTCAAAAAGACATCAGATGACAGGTGAGAAGTTGAGATAAGGAGAGTCTACATTTAAAGACTTTTAAAAGACCAAAACCACAAAAACAGTAACACCCCCAAGGGACAATGGGAAAAGAGACACCTGTTGGTGATGGTGTTCTTATATCAGTTGGGCAGATGGCAGTCCTTTGTTTATGCGTGGCTTGGTGGCCAAAGCTGTCTTATGCCTACAACCCATAAAAAAAAAAAAATCAAATCAAATCCAAACCCATAAAAAAAATCAAAATCAAATCAACAGCACTGGAAGAGGAAGACAGAGACCTGCAGACTACCATGCCACCCATAGACCTGCCCTCCAACACATGGCACGTGCAGCAAGTGGTGAGTGGAGAATGTCACCCAGCTGTGTGGCCAGCTTGTGCCAAGCAGGAGCCATCACAACATGTGAGTATGTGGTAGTCAGATGGGAAAGAGCAGCTTAAGTGTTAATGAAGAAGGATGGAACTGGAGATTCAAAGGTAGAGAAGAATAGCCTCTTGTGAGTGGTCAGTCCCACCATCTGAAGCCATGATGAGATCCCAGCCTGAGCTGCCACTGGGGGCCATGTTTGAGTCCATGGGTATGCAGTAGTAGGGGTCGGTGTCAGTGTCCATGGCTCATATTACCAACTAGGGAACATGGGGCTGTCTCTGGTCAGGACAGCCACTGAGGACCATGTGGATGTCCATGGGCCATGCATAACTGGCCCCATTTCTCACTGGATGTGACACTTGGGAGAGCTGGTCCCATCTCTCACTTGAGGCCAGCACCTCACCCAGGCAGCACAGTGGAGCTGACAATGGTGGTGGGGGTAAGCTAACCCCAAGGACTTGAGTCTGGGAGAGCTGGCCCCACCCCTTGTCTGCTACGGGATGGCACAGGTGCAGAGGTACAGAGGTGATATCCCTTCCTACTGCCATCCCTTGACATATCTGGCAGTCAGGAAAGCTGTCCATGGGGTCATGAACTTGGGAGAGCTAGTCCTGCCCCTCATCAACTGCAGCACTTGCTAAAGTGGACCTGCACCTTGCGTGGGCAGCACAGTAGTGAGGGCCCTGGTTGAAGAGAACAGGGAGCCAGGCCTGAGGACAAAGTGAGGGAGAGCTGGCCCTGCCACCACTCTGCCATGAGGTAGCCTGGGACAAGAGAGATGCCCTCTGCTCTGTTGCCCCTTGCAACCTGAGGTAGTCAGGAGAGGAGACCCTGCTCCTCGCTGGCTGCAGCACTTAGAAGAACAGGCCTGCATCTTGCCTGGGCAGCACAGTAGGGATAGCCCTGGTGGAAGGGACACAGGTGAGCCATCCCTGAGGAAGAGAGGACAGGAAGCTGGTCCCATCACTCATCTGCTGTGAGGTGGCGGTAATGCCCTGCTCCTCACCCCTCATCACCTGCAGTAACTGAAAGAGTTGGCCCTGGGGTCATGAAAGCAAGAGAGCTAGCCCCACACCAAGAGAGCTAGCCTGGTACCTCAGTTGGGCAAGACAGTGGAGCTGGCCCTGAGGGAAAAGGCATGGGTGAGCCAGCCCAGAGGGTGTGAGAACAGCAAAGCTGGCCCAGTCCCTCACAAGTTGCAAAATTTGGGAGACTGGGCAGCACAGTGGAACTGTGGAGGCATGGGAGTAGGCAAGTCAGCCCAAGAGCAAGAGAGCTATGCTGCAGAGCCTGCTCTGGTAGTGCAGATATGAGAGAACTGGTGGACTGATCAGTTAGTTCAGCTACCACCCAGGCCCAGGAGGGCTCTGCTGTTCCAAAGCTGCAAGATGTCCCTGATTCAGGGCAACAACAGGATAACCATGAGGAATCCCAATAAGAGTCCAATATTGATGGTGTCACAAAAACTAAAGATCTCGAACAAGACTGATAACTCACTGCAAGGAACATCTACAAGTGAAGATGTGTGGACAAAGGGATATACTGTGGGACACACTGTGACACACTACAGCTTCCATGATGAGATGTTTTCTATGCTTTGTTTTTGTTGTTGTTGTGTGTGTGTTTTATTTTAGGGGAGGTTGCAAGGGCAAAGGATGAATGAGGAGGACATGGGGAGATAAGCAGGGCTGGGGTGCATGATATGAAACTCACAAAGAATTAATAAAAAATAAAATAAAAAATAAAATCTATTTTAGATATTCAGAAATGTAAACATAAATTGGAAATTAATGATAAAATTGAATGTTTGTGTTAAATATGATAATTCACAGTGGTTATAAAAATATGTCCTTTGTTTTTTAAAAGATACTATAGCATCTTAAGGATGAAATAATAAAGCATCACAAAATAAAATAATGAAGTATCATAAAAGTCTGAGAAATACAAACTCTGGGCAATAGGGGTACACTATCTTACTTCTGTATGTTTGAAACTTTTCATTATAAATTACCAAAGTAGCACTCGGGAGGCAGAGGCAGGCAGATTTCTGAGTTTGAGGCCAGCCTGGTCTACAGAATCAGTTCCAGGACAGACAGGGCTATACAGAGAAACCCTGACTCGAAAAACCAAAATAAATAAATAAATAAATAAATAAATAAATAAATAAATAAATTACCAAAGTTTCTCCAATGAATCTGATTCAGAAAATCCAGACTCATATGAAAATTATATACTCAGACATCTTTATCACAAGTCTTTTTATATATCCCAAACCTTGAAATAAAAGCACGAGTCACATATACCCTATCTCCCCTTCAAGCCTTACCAACACTATCTTAGTGTGGTAGATATTAATCCTTTTTCTACAATTATGAATTCCATGAAAGCAGGACCCATTTTTTTAACTCACCATGGTGCCCCCACTGTCTTTTAGAGTTCCAAGTCCCCATTGTCTTTTTAAGTTCCAATATTTGTTTGATATATACAAACAAATTTGTATATATATCAAACAAATATCGTTAAGTAAATGAATGATAGGAGAGTTAATATGATCTACTGTTTCTAAGTTAGTATAAGACAATTGGAGAAAGATTCCTTCTTAAGATTGATTGATTGATTGATTGATTTATATGTAAGTACACTGTAGCTGTCTTCAGACAATCCAGAAGAGGGTGTCAGATCTCGTTATGGATGGTTGTGAGCTACCATGTGGTTGCTAGGATTTGAACTCAGGACCTTCGGAAGAGCAGTCAGTACTCTTAACCGCTGAGCTATCTCTCCAGCCCTGAGAAAGATTTCAATCTCTTGCCAAAAGTTAGTATAGGAAGTATTACTGCAGGTTGGTCAATCTTTTAAATTATGACAAGAATAGAGATAACCTCTTGCCTCTCTACAATATCAGATTTTGAGTACCTAGCCTCCTACTAATCATTTTGCAATTATTAAGAAAATACGCTTTGCATTTTATAATCCCAAACAGAAAAGGTTCATGAATTAGAAAAATAAAATATATATACATATTTTATTCTTCTGCTCAATGTATGTGCATGTTTTATTCTGTTTGTTTTTAGACAGGATCTCTTGTAGCCCAGGCTAAACTTAAACTCACATTGTAGCTGAGAATGACTTTGAACTCCTGATTCTCCTGCCTGTACCTTCTAAGTATTGAGATTACAAGTTTGTACCACTACTCAGTGCTCACACATATATTATAGTGGATATAAAAGCAAGTATCTTGATTATCATTTTTGTTCAAAATGCACAAACTACTAGAGCAGTGGTTCTCAACCTGTGTCCCAACCCCTCTGGGGAAAGTCAAACAACCCTTTCACAGGGGTCTCCTAAGACCACTGGAAAGCACTGATATTTACAATATGATTCATAACAGTAGCAAAATTAGTTATAAGGTAGCAATGAAAATAATTTTATGGGTGGGGCTTGGGGGAGTCACCACAACATGAGGAACTGTATAAAACAATCACAGCATTAGTAACATTGAGAACCACTGCCCTAGAGTTATAAAAATAAGCTACAAAATACAAAATCAAGTGCCAAATAGAACAATTAAAATCAGTTTAGGAACTACTTCCAAAAACAGCATGACCCAAAAGTAGTTCCTATACTTGTATTCCTATCAACATCATTTAAATCTGTAAATTTTATTTCTTAAATGATAAACCAATGGTAAATTTTCAACTTTTTTTAAAGATTTGATGTGTATGACTGTTTTGTCTACATGCATAATGTATATGTACCACATCGTGCCTAGTGACCTTGGAGGTCAGAAGAGGGTATAAGGTCATTCATATCTTGCCTGTCACTGGGAGCAACTGTTCTATACACCTGCAGTTTTCTTGTAGTGCAAAAAGGCCCCTCCTTTACAGAAAACATACTGAAAGTACAGAAGACACAAATAAAAAGAGAACAAGATAACTAAATCTTAACTCATTAGCTCCCAACTGCCTTTCATACTAACCTAAAACCTTAGTAAAATCAGGTATTGTCTTAGTCACAATTCTGTTGCTGTGAAGAGACACCATGACCACAGCAATTCTTATAAAAAAGAAAACATTTAATTGGGGCTTCCTTACAGTTTCAGAGGGTTTAGTCCATTATCTTCAAAGCAGGGAGCATGGTGGCAGGAAGGCAGAAATGGTAGCTGAGAGCTTTGCAGAAGAAAGTCCCTAAGTTTGGAGTGGCAAAAGGGCTGGAGATTTAACTCAAAGGTAAACATTTGTCATGAAAGTACAAGGTCCTAGGCTTAATGCCCATAACTACAAAATAAAACATGACTAATTGAATCCATCTAATGTCTACACTTTCAGTTACGGATGTTTCAACAATACATATCTGGATTATAGCCTTAAGTGTCCAGTAAATTACTCTGCACTTATAGAAGACAATGTACCAGTAATAATATGACAATACTGGTTACCAATTATTAGGTTACTAACCACCCTATACTATGATAACTTAAATTATTTCATTCACATAACAAACTAGTACAATAATCTCTTTTTCTTGAAGCTAAAATGAGCTTTCAGGGGTTAAAATAACTTAACCTAAAATCCTCCAACTCACACATGACAAGGCCTAGATTTGAATTCACATTTAGATCTACAGAAACATTTACTAAATGTGTAAATGAAAAAGGACTGTTTTATAAATGTCCTAGCAATAAACTAACAATCAGAACATCAGAACAGTCTAATCTAAACTATGTATGCTTGCAAGGATGAAGCAAAAATTGCATTGCTGGAGGCAACGAGTTCTTGGGACCACCTTGAGCATCAAAGTGAGAACCTATGGTTAAGAGTAAGAATGCTCCCCATCGGTGCATAGAAGGATTAGGAAGTGTGGCCTTACTGGAGGAGGTGTGTCACTGGGAGTGAACTTTGAGTTTTCAAAGCCCAAGCCAGGCCGTGTGTGTGTGTGTGTGTGTGTGTGTGTGTGTGTGTGTGTGTGTCTGTCTGTCTGTCTGTCTCTGTCTCTCTGCTTGGAGATCAGGATGTGTCTCTCAGCTACATCTTGAATATCATGCCTGCTAGCCTCCATGATGATTGTGAACCATCACATGATGATATGAACTAAACCTTTGAAACTGTAAGCAAGTCCCCAATTAAATGCTTTCTTCTATAAAAAGTGCCTTGGTCATGGTATCTCTTCACAATAATAGAACAGTGACTAAGACAGAGTCCCATCTCTTGAAAACAAAATAAAACAAACAAAAAAGGCTAAGGAAAAAGGTTTGGTCCTACTAACGCTAGTAAAACCCATAACCTTGAAATCATGAGTACTAATGGGCACACAGCTATGGACAACAGTAGTCATAAACTTAACAAAATGTCCAGTTTAGAGAGAGATAGTAGTGATACTAACAACACAAATAATTTATTTTAGAGTATAAGAAATTTGGGTTATCATATGATAGTCAAGTAGAGATACCTAAAAGACAGCTGTATGTTCATGATTTAAAATAAATAGAACAAAGGGCAAATGAGATGGCTCAGTCAATGAAGATACTTGCAGCACATGCATGGCAACCTGAGTTACTTCCCCAGCAACCACATAAAGGTAGACAAAAGAACCAACTCCACAAAAATGTGTCTTCTGACATCCAAATGGCAAGCACAGATACAATTAAAATATGTAAATAAAATGATTTATAGATAATGGAACAAGTGATAAGTAACTGATGCTTCAAGTTTGGAATTAATCGTCCATTACATTCAAGGCAAAAAAAAAAAATCTGCAATAAAAATATGGGGAAGACACTAGTTAAAAATACAGAAAAAGAGAATTTCATGGGAAAAAAAAAAAAAAGAAAACCAGCATCCAAATCTTTACATTTGTCTTTCACATTCTGTTTAAGTAATATGGTTTCCTTCCCCATCATCTACCCACACATCTTATACTTCCCCAGATAAAGTCATGCTCTTGAAGAAATGGTTGGACAGCTACTTACTAGTGTTTCTTTCAAATAAACTGATAACATTATTACTGCCCCAGAAAAAAATTTTCTGAGTAAAATTAGATTTAAAGACATTTGCCAGCAAAGTTTGAAACCTTTCATTACTGAAGAGTGGATCTAGAAGCAAGCGATCTCACAACATGTTAATAATGCGATTTTAAAAGACTAGAATCACAAGAACTCCATGTGGCAAATATTATGAACATAGTATCAGCTAAATCAGTCAGCGAGGGTTAAAAAAAAAAAATAGAGGCTGAAGAGCTGCTAAGAGCTCAGAGGACATGAATTCAGTTCTCAGTACTCAAGTGGATGACTTATAGCCACTGAGGGATCTGACACCCTTCTTCTGGCCTCTGATTGCACCTATATGCACATGGCACACATAAATACAAAGCTAGAGAGACAACCAAGGTGAAAGGAGTATTAAACCTCCAATCTAAAACAGGTCCAACTCCACACAAAATGCAAGTGTAGGGATCTGATAAGTCACTGTGAATAGTAGAGTAAGGGAATGAGTGAATGAATGAATGAATGAATGTTCAGTGAAAAACATAAAATATCATACAAAAAAAATTTATGCTAAATATTGTAAAACTGGAAAGTGGATTTGTTTCCAAAGAAAATTCCAATCTTTAAGTTCAGAGTGACTTGACAGTAAAATTTCAGTGGTCACCTTCGATAATAGAATTTTAAAAGATCAAAATTATAAGATTAAAATGGAGAAAAGTAATCATATTCATTCTCTGAATGTTCCTTTAAAGTCTTGCGCTCCTAATACCTAGCAACCTTAACACTGGCGACTAGAGTGGTTGCTTCTTTGACTCTTCCTTCCTTCATCTATCACTCTTAGATCTCTCTATGATATTCCTTTTCATTATAGCAGTTACAATCTGTACTCTATAGAAATGATTTCGAAGTCATTATTTGTTATTGTAAATTAATTCCACATCTACAATAGTCTACAGGCCATTTCTCCACACTCATCCCACTATCGTGTCAAATACAGCAAATTTAAAATACATCAGTAGGTCTATTCTCAAGCCATCCCCAAACTTCATTATTTTCACCATTCTTACTATATATAACCCAGGCTCAACACTTTTGGAGTTATTTGCCTCTCTGAATCTCCTCAACTCAATCACGTTCCATCAATTCTTCCTTCTTCATTTTCATGTCCTAGCTCAGGGTTCCAATTGAGTGAGGACGATTATGGTAATCTGAAAATTCTCCAATCTCACTTTATTCCCAGTCTTTTTCCATACAAACCGATCTTACATAGAACTACTGGATTAATCTTCATTCATTCTGTGACAGCCCAATTACACTCAAATCCTCCAAATCTAACCCCATCCTTGCCACTTTACCTTGTTTCTCTAAACATGTCACAGCCAGTCATGGATGCCCATCCACCCTCTATTTGTTATCCTCAGTTCAGCCGTCAATTCATCATAAAGCACACTCTGGCACTCTCAACTCACAGCAATTTTTTTCCCTTCAGTTTCCATTATATAGACAAATGATTGATTGAAAAATACAGAATAATCATTTAGAATTAATCAGTTATTTTCTCAATCTGTAAACTGTTTACTTTGTTTCTGTATATGTATGTTTTCCTAAGTGGATTCAACTCTCTAAAAAGTCCATGTAATGTACGTTTATTTCCTTTGTACTCTCTACAGCTCTATCAGGTTCCTACTGAATGATACTGTAACAAAAGAGAAAACTAGCAATTAAAACAAACAAAAAAACCAAGCTCCAAAACCCTCCTTATACATCTACTTCATAATAGGAGGAGCAAAAAGTAAAACAGGTTCAGTAGATTGATGGTGAAGAGCTTGCCTAGCATGTGCTGGGTTCAACTGTCAGCACCACTAACAATGACAAACTTAAGAACAACTTATGGAACTACTGAAAGACATATCAGACATGGAACACATTAGAAGTGTATAGTTAAGTATGTTTAGTGCAATTCTGAAAGCTTTGGTGAGAAACCTTACATATTGAAAGTATTGAATAACTGAATATACTTTAGAAAACTGAAATACACACTAATAAAATTTCCTGATTCAGTATGAGATTTTAAAATGTTATCTCTCCAAATGGCATTATTCTTAAATCTCCAAACTATTGAGTATACAAAGTTAATACTCTGAAATCCCCATGTCCAGATAGACACTGAAGTATGACTTTAGAGATCTTGTGATTTTGTTTAAAAACTAAAAATATATATATAATTAGTTGGTAGTAAACAGAAAAATTCTGTTGATAACTGTATTGGCAGTACTCAAATGCCTATTATTTACAAATAAGTGTATTTGTTATCAACAACTGGGTAATTTCTATGGTAAGATTTTGGCTTTTTGTGACCTAAAAACTTTAGAATGTTTTAAAGTGGCAATAATTAGTTCACTATCACCAAAAAACGGTTCTTAATATATGTGAAATATATTTACTAACAGTGTTTTAAAGGCCACCAAACTTTTGTTGGCCTAAGATTAGCTGTCGTAGGTGTTTGCATTTAACGTACAACAGTTTCTTTAGCCTCAAGACACCTAAAATTTTATCTTAAAAATCATTTCCTCCATTATCATTTCCAAGTCTAAGCTCCCTAATTCTATAAATAGAAAGTAGAGTTTTCAATCCTACTGTCAAACTAATGGGGGAGGTTAATAATACTAAGATTGTCTTTCAACAAGCTATACAATATAAACTTTGACGTGTTGACGTTCTGATACGATGGCTGCAATCGTAGTTTCTAAGTATGCTCGGTGGACTGAGGAGCTGAATCAAAACCAGAAGTTCAGAGTAGCAAGCATAGAACCACTGAAATTACTTTAAAAAGGGGGGGGGGCTTGAACTATGAGATTCACTGGTGCTCCAAAATTCTTGCAAAAGAGAAATCTGGCATCGTCCCAAGACTATGCACACCTGAGACTCTTTTGCAGTTAACTAGGACCGCAAACAGCAACCCAAGGCAACCCAGAGAAAACAGCAGCACTCACCAGCAAACAATCTGAATTCACTTCCGATTTGGGATCCCGCAGCAGGTTGTCGATTTTTTCAAACCGAGTCTCAAAACTGTCCCCAGTCGACATGATGCTGCTACTTGTGACGTTACCTTCGTACCCGCAGCGGAAAGCAAGTTCAACCAACTTCCTCCCCGGTGGGTTTGTAGCCGCAGGGCAGAGGAGCCGGAACCTCGGGGTCACCAGGTGCGCCCGGTCCCCCCTCCTCCCCCTCACTGAGGGGACCTCTGCTCTCCAGATCCCAGGCTGGGTGTGACAGCGACCCGCAGCCGCTCGGACACCCAAAGTCGCATCCCACCCGGCAGCCCCTCGTGACAGCCGACAGCGCCGTCGCCAGCAGCCCGGTCGCTCTGGCGAGGCACCTCTGCCTAGCGGGCCCCGGCTGCCTTCGCCATGGCGGGGCCCAGTCCAGAGAAGGGCAGCGGCGGGAAGAGGGAGCGCAGCAGGGTGGAGACTCCCTCGGGGCAGCCAGGGAGGGCGAAGAGGAAAGGCGAAAGCGAAGGGCGGGTGAGGAGCTGCGCCAGCTGCCGCCGCCGCCTTCGCCTGGGCCGCGGGCCGGCCCTGCTCCGCTCTGAGGCGCTAGAGGCAGTCTAGCCCTGCATCCCCGGTTCCACTCGGCCACGCACTGATTAGCCTCGGCCAAGAGCTGGTCCCCAAAGAACAGGCTCACTCTCCCATTTCATCCGGTCGCTGCTGGGGTTGCTAACGCGGTGTCCGGCGGCGCAGGGCGAGGTCGGTGGCCCGATGGAGTCTCAGGGGAAGACAGGCTGTTGTGGGCTGGGGAGGAAGACGACCGTAGGGTCCCTGCGGCTGCTGATGCGGGAACTTCTGGGAGGGGCCGCGGTCCGAGCTGGGAAAAGGGCGAGTCGCGGAGGCGAATGCCTGGGGGGGGTGGGGCGAGGAGGTCTCTGAGGGACTAATATGTCCGCCTTCCTGTTCAAACAAACGGAGACCGCCGGCGCTCAGTGTGCATGCGCGGCGCGGGCGTTCGGAAGGGAGTGAGCTGGGCCATGCGCACGCGCAAACAGGCGCCCGCCAGGGCGGGGCTGGCTGGATCGCGACAGGGAGGAGGGAAGAGAGGCGGGGCCGGACGTGGGCGGGGCCTGGCAGGCGGGCGGCGGGGCGGAGTCGGAGACGCGCTGGAGGACTGGGAGGAGTGGACTTTTCCCAGCTTATGGTGGCGGTGCTGGCAGACACCCCAGATTCGCTTCCTTTGGGCCTCTGGTCGGGAGAATTCTGACAAGAAAAGAAGGCGCTTGTTATCACTGATATAGATACTTTTTGCGGGCTAGGCGGGTGCTTTTCTTCTGGCGGTACCAGAGAGTTATTTCAGCACCAGTGGAGTTTGGATTTTCCGGCGCACTCTGGTGGGCTTTTCTTGATGCCCACTACGCAGAATCTGTTTACGATTCAGTGGGAAAATCACCACACACTCAGCGTTCCCAAGCCAAGTGTGTCAAGGGAGCCTTAAAATGTTGACTCTGGAAGACGGAATCAATAGAAGTCAAAAGCAGTTTAATTAAAGAGGAAAAAAATTCATAGGAAAATCAATGTTTGTAAGCTGTTTCTATTCGTTTCTCACAGCAACTTGTAGTTCTGTCCTGTCTGTGAGATACAGCAACTTCAGGGCATTTAGTAAAACTTAAAATCGTAGTTTTTATTACAACTAAAGTGGGATATGAAATTCCCAGTCAGTTTTTTCACTGACTGTAGGGTAACAGGTTGAAAAAGGTTTCTGATTCTGTTTTCATTGCCTTCAGTAGGAGTCCAACCTGTGTTTGTTTCTAATCAACCCTTAGGTTTGATCATAGGTCAAATGAAAGATTTCTAGTTGAACATGTGGGTAAGTCTCACCGCACACTGGAAAATACTACAGATGAACCAAATGTCCCCATATTAAAAAAGCAATGCATGGCATCTGAACAGTACATCAGCAAGGGAGCCAATAGGAAAAATTAGGTACAAGAAATGTTTAGCTATAAAGTCCACTGTGTAAATCAAGATAGGAAGTAAGTCTTCACAGAAAGTTATAGCCAAAATAAAAACCAGGGACAAACTTCAGGTATTCCATTAAATGCTTTTGCGGTGACTTTTCTTGGCCCCGGTATTTTAAGTCAGTCATGTGAATTAGATTTATTTTTAAGCATAGGGCTTAAAATAATCTGGCAGTTTCCCTGAAATAAATTTCCTAAACTCTGCTTGTCCTTTATTTTATTACCATTTTTAGGTATTCTTGGGGTTTTTGGTTTTTTTTTTCCTCAGAGAACTGAACATTATGCTGTTTTCCATTTGGAAACACATGAAAAAGTACAGGTAGTTAAGAAAACAAGACACCAATAAAGATAAGTCGCTGACAATGCTTCTAAAAGTATATGTGAAGTGTATGTACTTTATTTACTTACAAGGCTATTCTGATAATTGTAACATGCCATTACTTATAGTCTAACATTAGATGTTTGTTTTTGACAGGTCAACTCTCCTAAATAGCCCAAACTACAGGCGAATGCCATGGCTCCAAGCTAAATTTATTTCTACATTATAAACTGTCCAAGTGTAACAGAACCATGACATTAAAGTCTCCATCTTTAAAATTATATTAGGGACAGGAGGGCTAGAGAAAAGACTGCTTGCTATTCTGGTAGAGTACCAGACTTGGGTTCCCAGCATCCATGTCAGGCTCAGAACTCACTCTTCTGGCCTCTAGGGCACCATACTTATAAGGCATACACTAACACAGATATATACACATATACATAAAAAAAATAAGAGGAATCTGAAAAAGTAAAAATCTATTGTATAATTATGTCTAATTTTTCAAAAGAATTATATTTTAAATCACTCTGAAGGAGATTAAGATTCCCAAAAGCAATTGCAAAATACTAATACCATGTATGGCTATTCTTCATTGCTTTCAATATATAAATGTTATAGAATACATTAACTTTTCTCTTAGAAGCAAAAGTAATAGAGGATGATGTTCTATATTAAAACTTAATATATTAAGATGCATACAGATAGCTTACCAAGGGCTAGGCACTACTCTACAAACTTTATATATTATCCAATTAAAACTTAAACAAAAGGATCTAGGTAGTGGTGGCATGTGCCTCTAATTCCAGCACTGGGGATGTGCAGAGACAGGTAGATCTCTAAATTCAAGGACAGCCTAGTCTACAAGTTCTGGGACAGTCAGAGCTACATAGAGAAACCACAAAACAACAAAACAAACAAAAATTTGAAAGGCTAAATAGATTCAGAAGTTAAGAACACTGCTGCTCTTCTAGAAGTTGTGAGTTTTGTTCCTGGTACCCCATTTGAAGCAGCTTACAACTACCTGTAACTCCTCTGGGGGATTCAACATCTTCTCGCTCCTGAAGTTGTACCCCATACATGGCAGACAGACAGACATGTGGAAATTAAGATGTATACAACAAAGTCTGTTATGCTTATGCCACAGATGGAGAAATGTGCTCAAGATCATAACAAGCTTACTTGCTCACTAATCATGAAGGAACCAGAATGGAACAGAGTAATATTGGAAAGATTTGCAACTACTGACTTTATAACACTGTTCAATCTGAACAGAGAACCAATGATGCATTGTATTGTTTGCATCAGCACAGATTGAAATGATTCTTTGTAAGAGAAGGATCAACATGATTATGGTCCCTAGGGGAAGACATAAAATGATTTTGTAGGTTCAGAGTAAAGAAGGTCTTAACAGTGTTTAATAAATTGGATTGGCTAGCAATTCCTAAATACTGGGTCCAAGAACCAGTGACATCCCTTGTAATTTCCATGATTTGTAGCAAAGTGAGACAGATGAAGATGTAATCATCACATTAGCAGAGCACATACAACTAAAACTGAAGTGATAAGAGGCACAGTGACTTGGGTGCAAGGAGAACAGGCACATCCATGAAGTATTGCATAGTTTCCAAATTCATAAAGGTTGTCCAACAAAGAAAATCTTTTAAAGGTTGTAGTGTTTTCATTAACAAAACAGAAGTAGTTAAAAAGAATATCTTATTCGGGAATTTTTACTATGTTTTGAAAATTAAACACAACTTTTCTTTAGAATGAAGAATAACAATAGATGGTCTGTAGATTTGCTGGCTTGTTTCAATTTAGTTTGTTTTGTTTGTTGTTGTTGCTCAGGACTGAGGCTGGGATCTCACATATGCTAAGCATATGTCTTGTCACTGAGCTATAACCCCAGCTCCTGGAAATAATCTTTTTTAATGTTCTTAGTCAGAAATTAAAGATTATAAACTTGATAACTCTGTGCAAACCTATAGCTAAGTTGGTTACATTTTATTTATTTATTTATTTTTATTTATTTATTTTTGGACGTAGGGATTCAGACATATGGAAAAATTTCATTTCGATGAGATTCGTGCTCAAACCTACAGTGAAGAAATTACAGCCCTGGAAGAATTGGAATAAGGCATTGTTGGGAGAGATCATGGGGAAATTAGATTGGGGTGTAGACTTCAATAGAGTGAAACAATTAAGATGCACATTTTTCTTATTTGTTATTTGGTGGAAAAATACACTTGGTCAAATGTTTATAGACTTTCTTTTGTAAGTATCCAGGGGGAAAATGTTGTGAGAGGTAGCCTTTAAAAATGGCTTTCCGTGAACTATGTCTCCTGTAACAGTCTGATGGAGTTCCCATCTACACTGACGCTAGACTGAAGCTTTCTCCAGTAGAATGCAGCATAGGTACCATGCCAGGCCTAAGTTGTGAGAGTGTCTGGCAACTAACAAATTTGTGCTCTGGGAAGTTGTATTAAACTAAAATCAATATTCCCCCCCCCAAAAAAAACCCAAACTTATTGAGCACCAGAAGAGATCGAATGGAGGGCACCTGAGATTCCATCAGACTTTGAGAACACATAACTCAGAGTTGGCCTGTTCCAGAAGTCCAGCTCCCTTCCCTCAACTCAGGCCTATTTATATAGCTCAGGCTGCACTTAAGTTTGCAGCCTTCCTTCCTTAACCTCTTAAATACTTATGTACCTGCTAACCCCAGCTTTTGATGAGACATGGAATAAGAAACTGGCTGATCCCTGAAGGACTGCTTATATACCAGAATCACAAACTAATAGAATGATTCTTGCTTTGATCTACTATTTTGGTGTAGTTCCTCACAAAAAGAAAACAAAACACTGTATCCCAGGGAAAAAAGTTTTATTCACAAGTAAATATGGAGAAGAGAAACTGGAAACAGTATATACTTTTTAAATATTGACTATACAAAATATCTACAATGGAGCACTTAAAGAAATAACAGATTGATGCATGATACTATCTTTTATTTCCAAAAGAATTGAACAAAAAAACCTAAATGTTTTTAAACAAATTAAGGAAATCAGGGTTGGAAAGATAACTCAATTGGTAAAACACTTGCTACAGACCTGATTTCAATTCCCAGAACCCACATTGGAAAAAAAAAAAAGCCAAAAATGCTGGACATGGTGTAGTTTGTAGTCCCTATGCTGCGGAAATGAAAAGTCTGGTCCTTGGGGCTTGCTGCATCAGTCTAGTCTAATCAGCAAATTCCAGACTAGTGGGAAACCCCGTCTCAAAAACAAGGTAGATGGATCACAAGTAATTATGCCAGTATTTGACCTTTGATCTTCATAAACATCTGTGCAGGCATGCACCCCCACAAACATGAACATGTAAACACAAATTAAGAAAAACTTGCAGATTTTTAAAATAATTATAAAATTGCTTTTTTCCTATAGAAATACATTTTACTTATACTTTTAAAGGGTTTATTTATTTCTATTTTATATGCATGAGTATGTGCCTGCATATACATGAGTTCTACATGTATGCCTGGTACCCAGGGAGACCAGAAGAGGGCATCAGATGTCCTGAAAGTGGAGTTCTACACAATCGTCAGCTACCATGTGGGTGCTGGGAATTGAGCCCAGGTCCTTTGTAAGAGCAGCAAATACACTTAACCAGCAAGTCATCTCTCTAACCCCTTAGCTGTATTTTTATATTTCCTCAATTTTAATCATTTTTATCTCCAGAACACATAAAATAGGTATATACTATAAGTTGAACACCAATTGTATGTCAGTTTCATAAATTACATGTTATCCAAAAATGCATGCCATAAATGTATTAAGAATGTGATATAGCTAAGTTCCTATAGAAATCTTAGCCAACACTTCCAGGAAAGTATGATACTTATTATGGCTAATGTAGCTTTCCAAAGAACATCATATTTTTTAAATGTACAACTTCCCTAGATTCTAAAGAACTTTAGAAAGTTATGAGAATTTAAATTCCATTCTGTTTCAAGAGGTTAGTTTTGTATGATTAATATGTATACCCCAAAGTAATTTTTTACATGTTTTTCTAGGTCTGACAAGTGAATCAGGAAGAAAATTTCCTTTTTTTAAAGAGTATTTCTTTTGAGATCAGCT
Organism: Tokudaia tokunoshimensis; assembly: GCA_036184795.1. Lineage (NCBI taxonomy): Eukaryota > Metazoa > Chordata > Mammalia > Rodentia > Muridae > Tokudaia > Tokudaia tokunoshimensis. The sequence goes on from BTHU01000017.1 coordinate 535,711, forward strand.
GAGAGAGAGAGAAAGAGAGAAAGAGAGAGAGATAGAGAGAGAGGGGGAGAGAGAGAGAGAGAGACAGAGAGACAGAGACAGAGATAGGCACAGAGACACAGAGACAGAGAGAGTTGACTTCTTTCCACAGAACATTAGAGCTTGGGAATAAATATAGTTTGACATTTTTAGATCTACTACAGCCTTGGTCCTGCCTAGGCAGACTTGGAAATTTGGGAATCTGTCAAGATCACAACAAAGAAAGGATATGGCAGGCTGTGAGGACACAGTGCCCTTATGCTTCTCCTGACTTGCCCTAAAATGTTTTCCTCTAACATCTGTTTTTTATTTCTTAGAAGCTGCTACTCCATTCAACTGCAAACATATTTGCATTGACCCTAGAAATAGAATGGAGAAATAGAAGGAAAGGGATTTCTGTCAACTAATTACTCCCCTGCTTTATTGGTGTCTTAGAGATATCATTGCTACCACACCCCCAAGCCCAAGAACACAAATACCTACTATTCCAATGCATACCAAAAGTAGGGGATTTTCTCTTTGTGAACATTCTGAGATGGTTTATTTGTGACCATAGTAAGAGAGGGAAACCCAGGTCAGGGCAGTGATAATAACACACACAGTTGGCTACATGCCCTCCTATTTTTTTTTTCAAAGTCTGCAATCTAGATTTTTTTTTCTTCCTGCCTAAACACACCACTCCCTAAATTCTAAGGCTAAGATTGTGTTCTGAACCACTGCTTTTCAGATTTTCACATCTTTCTCTTTAAGACCCGTTATTTGGTAAGTGACTAGCTCTCACCCAGTATTCACTTTGCTTTTATCATTTCTTTATTATTATTATTTAATCTTTTTTACAGTCCAGTTTTTATCACCCTCCCAGTCTGCCCTCTGACTGTTCCTCCTCCCATACCTCCTCCCCCATCTCCAAGAAGATGTCTCTACCCCCCATATTCCCACCCCATCAGACCTCCCCACTCCCTGGGGCCTCAAGTGTCTCAAGGGTTAGGTGCATCCTCTCTCACTGAGGCCAGACCTGGCAGTCCTCTGCTGTATGTGTGTCCAGGGCCTCATATCAGCTGGTGTATGCTGCCTGGTTGGTGGTCCAGTGTCTGAAAGATCCAAGGGTCCAGGTAAGTTGAGACTGCTGTTCTTCCTATGGGGTTGCCCTCCTCATCTTTTCAAGCTTTTCCCTAATTCAACCATAGGGGGTTCCCAGATTCTGTCCATTGGTTGGGTGTAAGTATCTGCATCTGACTCTTTCAGCTGCTTGTTGGGCCTCTCAGAGGACAGCCATGCTAGGCTCCTGTCTGCAAGCACACCACAGCATCAGGAATAGTGTCAGGCCTTGGAGTCTCCCCTTGAACTGGATTCCAATCCCTTATCATACATCAGTTCCAACTCTAAGCCCTTCTAAGGACCTAGAAACCCAAGAATGTTTTTGACATTTCACTTTCACCCTTCAGTTATCGCCTGGAAATCTCTGCAGCTAGAAGAGTCATTGATTTTTAATACTTCCACCCACCTTATTTTGTTTAAATAAGTCTAATGTAGGTGAGTCTGGACTCAAAGTTCTTATGTAATTAAAGATACCATGATTTCCTGATCCTCCTTACTCTGTTAATTTTACCATGCCCAATTTTTTATTTTATGTACACTTTATTAATAACCATGATTTTTTTGTACTTTATCTTTTTAATTTGCATATAATATAAATATTTTATTTGTTGAATTTATATATTTGATTTATGTGGCCTTGTTTTTCTTGCTTCATACACTCCACAGAGCATAGCTAGAGTACTTATTTATTTACTTATTGTACATCAGTGTTTTGTATGTATGTATGCCTATGTGAGGATGTCAGCAGCCCTGGAACTGGAGTTACAAACAGTTGTGAGCTGCCATGCTGGTGCTGAAAATTGAATCTGTGTCCTCTAGAAGAACATCCAGTGCTCCTAAACACTGAGCCATTTCTCCAGCCCCAACACACCTAGAATTTTAAAAAGCAATAATCATGTTTTTCTTTTCATTATAAAACTATTTTGTACAATTTTAATATTTTGGAAAATACAGAAAGTAAAGCATAGAACAAAAATCACCTATATCCTTCACCCAGTTACATCACCATGGTTGTACCTGCAGTATCTCTTTTGATCTTTTTCCCCTCTGCAAACATTTGTTTATTTTACATGCTGTATAGATAATTCTTGCATACTGTTTTTTACTCAGCTTATATATCTTGCATAATATTCCATCACAGACAATTATGATCCTTTATTTAACCATCATCCTATTGGCTATAATGTACTTCTCTCTGTATAAAGGCTGTTTTGTTTTTTTCTTTAGAGTTTGTCCCTTAGAAGTGGTCAGTTCAGGATAGTTTAACACTTTTCAGGAACATTGTTTTGCCAAGTTGTTTCTCAAAATGCTAATCAAGTATGCAGTGCCACTATTAACATTTTGTGCCTTTTTATTCTCTTCCTACCGTTGGCTGGCTCGTTATACTTAAGTTCATTTATATTAATTTATATACCTTTAATTTTGATGTTGAAGTTGTTTTTCCATAGTTATTTCCCCTTTTTAATTTTTAGATTTATCTTACATGTATTTAAACGATATGTATGTGCATCATATGTATGTCTAGTGCCCAGTGAAGTCAGAAGAGGGCATTGAATCTCTTAGGGCTGGAGTTACAGATGATTGTGAGCCACCATGTAGGTGCTAAGAACTGAATCCAGGTCCTTTGCAAGTGCTCTTACCCACTGAACCATCTCACCAGCCAAGGATTTTTATTTTTCTATGCATTAATTTATGCTTTACATCTATTCATCTACTGGTTTTACACTTTTTTCCTAAATTCATTTGTATACATACATCATTATAACCCTTTACTAATTGCAGATTTTACCTTTTTTTTTTTTACATTTTGAACATTTTTAACAACGAAATATTTTCTTTTAAAAAGTCTGTCATTTTATCATTTTTTCTTTAGAATTTCTGTTTTCATGTATATAACGCCCTTCTGTGTTCTAAAGGTTTAGAATATATTTAGTTCCTTTTTTATTTATTTATAAAAGATTTTTGGAGACAGGATCTCTCTGTGTACCCCTGGATGTCCTGGAACTCACTCTGTAGACCAGGTTGGCCTCGAACTCAAGAGATTTGCCTGCCTCTGCCTCCTGACTGCTGGGATTAAAGGCGTGTCACCACCACCCACTTTAGTTACATTTTAAAAAACAAACAAACAAACTTTTCATATGTGTGGGTGTTTTGCCTGCATGTATTTATGTATACCACATGCATGCAGTGGAAAATGAACTGTCCCAGAAGAGGGCATTGGATTCCCCAGGACTGGGATAAGGATAAGTGCTCCACATAAGTACTGAGAATCAGTTCTGGGTCCTCAGGAAGAGCAGCCAGTGCTCTTAGCTGCTGAGCCCTCTCTCCAACCTCCAGTTCTATTTTCTTTTATTCTCCATGCTCTGTTGCTCTTCTGCCATGTTCTGGTTCTCTGTATTTTTATTTTAAGTCTAATTGGAATAAATATTGAAGGTAAAAATTGTATGTTCTCCAATTGCTAAACAATTTGAAAATGTTCATATACGTGTGGGGGTAGGGCATACATGTGTGGGTACACTGCGCCTCAGCATGCGTGTGGAGGTCAGAGGGCATCTTGTGGGAGTTGGTTCTTTCCTTCTAGTGTCTGAGTTCTGGAAATTTAACTAAAATCACCAGGCTTGGCAGCAAGCACCTTAACCCACTCAGCCATTTCTCCAGCCCTTTAAATTGCTAAACAATTCTGTTAACAGCATTAAATGTTACTTTTCTTAATAATGATGATACCATTATTAGTACACATGAACTGTTGCACACAATTATATATATTCTTGAAGTATTCCATTCTGGATGTATAGTTGTACATCTCTTAAAAACAGAAACTGGGGCCAGTGAGGTAAGAAGGTAAAAGCACTAGATACAAAAGTCTGATGATCTGAGTGCGCGCACAAACACACACACACACACACACACACCAGAAATATGTTCTGAGAAATGTGTCCTTAGGCAATTATTGTACAAACACTGTGGAGTGTACTTAATGGCTATAAATGTTTAAGAATGTTGCCAGACTATGACTATTTATTTAGTGCTGGGAACTGAACTCAGGATCTCACACACACTGACCACATGCTCTGTCAGACCCTATAAGACCATCTTATGAGGCTTTCTGTCATATATATGGTCAATCATTAACCAAAATTATCCCTTTTCTTTGTTTAAACTTTCTAAATTACTTTAACCATTTGCATTTAAATATGATTTATAAAATAACTTTGAGCATTTCCTTATTCCACCCCTCTTCTGTTGCAATTGTAGCTACAATTGCTTTACTGATTATTTATTTTTGAACTGGGTTCTGCTGATATCCTATTGTATCCATAAGTTTTTAATTATTTTGAAATTCTTAAGTATATTTTAATAACAACTGTAACTCATCATAAATACACCAGGATCAATTATAAGATATATACTTATTTTATATAATACTCTTTTTAAAATTAACTTATTTTGTGTGCATATGTGTAGATGAGTGTGTGTCACAGTATATGTATGAATATTAGAGAACTGATATGTGAGAGTCAGTTCTCATTCCCACCATGTAGGTTCTGGGAATTAGACTCAGGGTGCCAGACTTAGCAGCAAGTGCTTTTACCCCTAGCTATCTCAACAAACACCCTCTGACTCTTCTCTGGTGCTTACTAATATGTTTTGTTTTTCCTAAAAAAAGTTGGCATTAAGCTTTGAACCCTAAGCAAGCAACAGTAACAGAATTTTATAGTATTGTTTTGTGTTTTGCTTTTATGGCTGCCTTTCCCTTGTGGAAAATAAATTTGTCCTCCCACATTCTGGAATAACACAGCTCCCTTTTAAAGCAAAATTTAAGTCTAAAAAAAGTGACACAACTGAAAAATGTTCAAATAAAACCACATGTTACAATAGGCATATTAATGTTGGATGGATAGTAATACATCAGTGAAGAGAAAGGCACCATCTTTATGTGAGAAAGGGTATTTTACATCAGAAATTGGCAAATTCTTTAAGCTGAATCATTTCTGTGTAAAACTAGCAAGGCATGAACAGAAATGTTAAAAAAAAATATGCTAAAGCACCAAACTGAACCTCTCTCCTGAAAGTAATTAGACTACAAAGAGAATTGCAATAAAGGTTGTTTACTGTAAACTGGTGATTTTATTTATGATTCTATGATTTTATTTACCAATACAAATCTTAGTTATTATAACAGCCCAAATGTGAAAAACATTACAATGGGGGCTGTTCTAACTGAGGTGAAGGCTAGTAGCAGCAAGCTCATTTATAGCACACTACTTTTTGCCTTGAGAGTGTTCCATGGAATGCCTAGCCTAGGGCTCTGAGTAAAATGATTTCTGAGTCACGATCCTAGACACCATGGACAGATATTTATGCAAAACTACCCCTTGAAGAAGAGTATGAGAAAATATATCAAGACATCATAGCATAACTAGAATGTTTGTGTCATGACTAAAGCCAGTTATTTTAAGAATGCACTTGATTAGCTGTCTATACATAGCACTTACCCTTTTCTTCCCCGGGCCACTACTGATGGAGTTCTATTGGACTGTGTGATCTCTCAGAGCTTCATTATACTAATTTTACAAATCTCTACACGTATCCTTAGCATTTCATCTTACATTAAATAATAGAATGTAACTCCTGCTAATTACAAATAAAACTGGATAAAATGTACATTGAAACACTTCTCAGGCTTTTACAATGTGAACACAGTCGACAAACTGCAGCATAGACTTGGAAATTAAAGAAGCAGCACCATAGTTAATAGTACTAGCTGCTCTTTCTGAAGACCTGGGTTCAATTCCCAGCACCCACATCTGTGACTCAAGCCCCAAGGATCCAGTGCCCTCTTCTGGCCTCCACAGACACAATGCACTAACATACTTGCTTATAAAACATTTATACATGTGAAACATAGAAAAATGAGTTTTCTACTTTTTCCCTTTTCTCCTGTGGTTTTTCTTTTCTAAAAGGAAAACTGAGCTGCAGAACTTAGTAGCAATGGTACAGGGTACTAAAACTTGTAAAGGAAACTATCTTCTCTAAAAGAACTGGGGAAAAAGAGACCTCTATAAATGAGTATGAAAAGAATGCTGGAAAACAGTGGACTGGGGAAGAGAGAGAATAACCCCAAAATGTGTGAGAGGCTTCCAAGTCCCAAGTCACCCCTGAACTACACATACATGAGATATGCCTGAGGCAAGGCTGTAAGAACATTGAGAACTGAATAAAGGCATTCCACCTCAACACCACTGCTATTTTGGACCAATAATTAATTCATTGTTCTGTCCTGTGCAATGTAAGTTGTTTGACAACACTTCTGACCTCTACCCACTGCATGCCAGCTACCAGTTAGGGCCAACCAAACTCTCCAGCTCCCAACATAAGTTGAAAGTGTATGTGGATGTGTAAATGTTGTTCAGATATAAAATGACAAAGATCTGGAAAGGTTAGAAAGCCTGTCTACAGACGGAAATTTTTAAAACTTGCCGTCTAAAACTAATGCAGTTGCTTGTCTGCAAAATAACAATAATTATTTAAGATAATACTTTTTAAATTTTACATGACTCATATCCAAACAATGAATATTCAAAAAGTTCTAAACACAATAAAAATTACTCTAAAAATGAAGAGCCAGTAAAAGATGTCTAACTCTCAAGAGAAAAATAGACGCTAACTTCAAGATGACATATATGTTAAAGTGATCAGACAAAGGCTTTGAAGTAGGTATCAATCATTAAGCTACACAAGGTAAAAATAAACACATGAAACAAAAGGAGAAGAAAAATAATTTTCTTAGCAAAGGAATTAGATTGTAAAAGAATACAAACAATGAATCTTAATGACTTATTCACAGAGCTTTTTTTTTTTTTAAAAAAAAAGGCTATATAGAAACATAAAGAGCTTACAATTGCCAAAGCCATCTCAAGCCAATAGAACAAAATAGAAGGCTAACTTCAAAACATACTACACAGTGTGATAATCAAAACACCATAGCCCTGCAACAAAATAGACATGTAGATTGTGATAGTTAATATTGTCAATTTGAGGATCTAGAATCACCCAGGGAGAGACAAGCCTCTCAGTACTCCTGTGAAAGGTCAGCCTCTGATCCTGCCTTTCCAGACAAATACTAGAGTTCCCATTCTCCTCTTCATCTTCTCACTGTCTTCTTGTGTGGTCTCTGTTGCCACTAATGTGCACAGGTCCTGAAACACACTCCAGCCTAAAGATTGCACATGATAGAATAGTAACTCCCCAAAGGAAAGCCATTGATGATACACTTTCAGCTGCCAGCATTAATCTGATTGCTTTCACCACATTGCTTCCTGCTTCTACAATATGCTTCAGCCTTTAACTGGCCACTCTTACAGGAAACTGATGTTCATTTTCATCATTATCCATCTTTTAAGAAATCATTTTGAACTTTAGTTCTCAAACAGAAAGATAGTTCTTAGACCTCAGGTGACCTATGTCCATGTCAACTGAATCTTTGCATTTAGGAGGAAGAGCAGGTGGACACATATAAATAATTAGCTCTAGAATAAATATTAGCTCTAGAAAACTGCCAGGTAGCTGGTATGTTTCATCTAAGTTACTGTAGGTTCAGAAGTAAGTTTTCATCCTATTATTGTTCATGTGACCTTGCAGTGTCTCTAGCAATGGCTCCAGTTTTATTCTTAGTGCTGATAACTTGTTTTTCTTCCTTTTTCTTTGTTACTTTGGCTAACCATTTATAAATTCCATGATATTTTCATTGAATCTGTGTTTTTTTTCATTACTTTCTCTATTATTTCTGTTTTCAACTTCTTCCATGTCCCGTCCTGCATTTATTCTCCTTGTTCTTGCTCTGCATTGATTTGTTCTTTGTGTATAGTTGTTACATAAAGTCTTGGTTATTGATTTTGCACATTTGTTCTTTGCAAACATGAACATTTATAAGTTTCTTCTAATTCTGGATGTGTTCTACAAATTTTGATATGCTTCATCCTCAAATATTTTAAAATCTCCTTGAAATTACTTCCTTTGCACATGGTTTGTTTTGAAGTTCATTGTTTAATTTCTAATTATTTGAGGGTTTTTTATATCTTTCTATTGTTTCCTTTTCTAAAACCCTCTTCTGTTCAGATACTATACAATGAATATGGTTTTCTATCAACTGATTTTTTTAATGTCTTAAGTAATCTTATTTTTAAATTGTTAGATGAACAAGTACTTTAAATAGTACTGTTTTGAAATTTTATTACTTTTATTTTTTTAGATTTTAATATAATTACATCATTTTTGCTTTCCTTCTTCCAAACCTTCCTTGTTTTCTTTCAAATTCATACCTCTTTCTGCCACAACTAATTTTTATTATATTAAAAAATCCATAGGCATTTTAGTGTCTTAGCCATTTTAAGTGAACAACTCAATAATCTTCAATAAAAATACAATGCTATCTAACCATCAACACTGTCCTGTCCTTTTTTTTATCATTTCAAACAGAAACTGTGTCAATTAAAGAAAAAAATATAGATTCCCCACTCTTGTAACTTCTAATACATTTTCCCCCTCATACTACCCAATCAATTTTCTGCAGCTACTTTAAGCCTTTTCTGTCGTGCTCTTAATTCTCTAGATTCAATTTGTCTTTGGGTCCATTCTATTCTATTTTGGTATATTCTGATGATGTTAAGTGGAACAATCTGCAAAACATTATCAAGTTGGTTCAACAGCTATCATTTACTTTTTATTGTATATCTCTGGGTGCTTTATCTGCTTGTATGTAGGTGCACCACATGCTTGGCTGGAGCCCACAGAGTTCGGAAGAAAGCATTGTATCCACTGGATCTAGACTATAGAAAGTTGTGAGCTGCCATGTAGATGCTGGGAACCAAACCTAGGTCCTCTGAAAGAGCAACAAGTGTTCTTAACTGCTGAGCTGTCTCTCTAGCTGCTAACAGTGTCATTCTCTTATACTCTACTCTTTTGTGTGTTAGGTACCCAGAACTAAACCTAGGGCCTCCATGAGCTAGAACAGCTAAGCACATACTCTGCTACTGAGCTATAGCACAGCCCTTCTTTCATGTTTGTTATTTTGAGACAATGTCTTGCCAAAATACCAAGGGTGGCCTTTACTCACTCAGTAATCCAGGGAGGATTTGTTATCCTTCTGAATTAATCTCCTGAGGAAATAAAATACGGGATTATACCACCAGCCCCAGCTACTCCACTGATTTTTAATGCTCAATTGTTCTATTGATTTCTGATAGGTGCCCATGCCTTGTGTATGTAGTAGGTGTCTTTATGTTTTCTTTATCTTTGCTTATATTTTGAAGCCCCATCGTTAGGTATATGCATATTTAGAGGTTATTACTTCTTTTGGTGGACTGCCCATTTGTAATTGTGTTATGTCTCTGTTTCTCAATAATACTTCTTTTCCTAAATCTCCTTCAATGTAAGCTGTCCAAATTCATGACCTGGAAGTATTCCATCTCACATTCCCCAGTCAAATATCTTAATCTAATTTAGTCAGAAAATCCAGTAGTTTACATGTTTCTAAAAACAGAGCTATTGGACTTAGAACAAACTGAGAATTGTGTGACTAAAGCATTCAACCCCCACATACAAGGCCATCTTGCATTACCAAAAAAGAAGTTTTAGAAAGTATTCTGTGACTACTTTCTGATGTAAAGTAAATGTAAATTGAAATGGTATATGGAAACCTACGTTTTAGATTTCCCCCTACATTTTAGGACCTCTAGCTTGTTTTCTTATTTATACTTCTTCAAAACTAATATTTTTCCAGCAAACTTCAGGAGAAATAAGCATCACAATGACACCATCCCATTTCTTATGGCAGAAGATGTATCATTCTTTCTCTCTCCTCTCTCTCTGTCTCTGTCTGTCTCTCTCTCTCTCTCTCTCTCTCTCTCTCTCTCTCTCTCCCCCCCTAAATGGCAACCCAAATCCCTGAGGGAGCTAAGATCTACTCAATATCTATTTCTGGATCTGTGGGTAGTGGAGAATTTTGTCAGTTTTTTTTTTTAAAGGCCTAACAATGCAGCATACATCAACATAGCAGGCAGTGTCATTGGAGGGGAAAAAATGTATCCCCTTACTACCTCATGACTGTTAGTTTCCTTGAATAGCCCTTTCCAAAGCAAAAAGCTATAAGCCAGGAAACAGCCCTTACAGAGAGAGAGCACTGTCTTTGGTGAGATTTGGCAGAGAGATTAAATGATAAATATGGGAGCATCCTTGCTGAGTCTCAGGTCTGCCTTCTGGGACATGAGGATTGTAACAACTGCCTCAGGGGTTGTTGTGAGAATGAACTAAGACTAATGATATGGTTCAGTAGTTTGGGGAGGTCCTGCCAAGCCCGGATGACCTGAGTTTTATCCTCAGGATGTACAAGGTAGAACCAAAGAACTCCTTTAAGTTGTCCTCTCATCTTCACATGCATCACAATATATAAATAAAATATACTAAAAATAAGATGATTAATTAAAGTTTAGAATGCTATAACACATTTGATGCTTACTACTAATATTCATTTCTCTATATACCAACAAGATTTATCACCTTACTACTTTAGTTGGAATTGAAAAAGTTGAGAGTTTTACTTTATATTTCCTTCAGGTTCTTTTACTTTAGAGAAAGAGGAGGTAGGCATCTCAGGATTTTTTTCCTGGTGATAAAGACTGAACCCAGGGCCTTTCAGTATAGGCAAATCTGCCACTGAGATGAACTCCAGACCCTCAGAAAACCATCCTTTCTCTTTATTACCCTGCTTTCCATCTTCAACAAGATGATTAAATCCACCCACATTATTCTCAAAGAATTCATATTAATTTAAATGTTCTTCAAGCATACAGAGTATTTTCATGAACATTTATGGGGCATTTTATCTTGTACAAACTAAAATTGAAAGCCAAAAATCCCCTGCACTTTCTGAAATGCATTACCCATAAATACCAGTTCTCAGATAAATACCAAATCTCAAGTTCTCAGATTTCATATCCAGTCATTTTAAAGTTTGCAATAAAATCTGTATTTTTAAAGTACATTATAGTAATAAAAATAACTAAAATATAATTATATTTTTAATTGGCACAGATTACACTGAATTTAACCATCTATCCAGTGTTAGCAATCTATCTTTGAACATCAATGTCATATATCTATATGAATATGACCATTGGTGGAAGCTTTATGAAACACTATTGAAAACATGCCCTGGGGCTAGTGAAATGACTCAGCAGATCCAGGCACTGGCTATGCAAATCTGACAAGTCCCTTGGTAGAGAGACAGAACTTTCTCTCAAATGTCACTCTCTAGTTTCCACATGTGTGCATTGGTACATAAGCACTTGTGCAACATTATGCACACCCATAACAATAATAAGTAAATAACATACTCTGGAAAGTTTTGTTTTGTTTTCAAGGGGAAAAAATGAAGTTGACTTAAGTTTTGTTTTGTGAATATCTTATTTACAGCTTAAAATTTTTTCTCAATTCTTTGCACCCTAAATAAACAGAAGTAATCCTAGCCCTCAGGAAGCAGAGGTGGGTAGATCTCTGTGAGTTCAAGGCCAACCTGGTCAAATTCTAGGATAGGCAGAGCTACATAGAGAAACCTTGTCTTAAAAGAATTTTCATATATGAAAGATAAAACCACTCTTATTAATTATTCCTATTTGAAAATATATACTCATATTTTGATTCTGAGAAAAATGGTATCAGTGGTTTTTTTTTTTCACTATTAAATCTTCACTTCAGGAAGCTCCAGAGATGGCTTGGTGGTTCAGAGAACTTGCTGATCTTGCAAAGAACCTGATTCAGTTCCCAGCACCCACATGGTGGCTCACAAACATCTGTAACTCCAGTTTCAGGGGGTTTGGCACCCTCCTTCTGGTCCCCACAGGCACTGCATACATTTGGTGCCCATACACATTCGCAGGCAAACCACATAGTGAAAAATAAATAAATATTAAACAAAACATTTTATGATAGAGCTGGGCATGGATATCAGTTGGTAGAGTATTTAACTAGCATACATGATGCCTTGAAGTCATCCCCAGCACTGGATACATTAGGTATAGTGGTGCACACTTATAATCCCAGAACTCAGGAGGAAGAGGCACAAGGATCAGATGTTCAGGATCCTCTGTGGCTACATAGGGAAATTGAGCCTAGCCTGGGTTAGATAGAGACTCCGTCTCTTGAATAAACCTCATGGAAATAATTGACCCAAAATGTAAGGTTTAAATAAAAGTATTTTTTATATTTTTACCTAGTGTTTTTAATTTGCCCTTAGAATGAACTCTAAAGCTAGGTATGCATTTCAGTGGTTCAGCACTTGCCTGCAGTATGTGAGGCCTTGAGAGGACAACCTCCAGCACAATCAATCGATGAGTCAAATTCTATTCTTTAAAATATTTATTTATTTACATCCCAAATGCCATGTGTTATGCCCAGAACTTGAAGTTCTCTCAGACCACCAGAAGCCACCAGAAGTTCAACTTGTATGCAAAGCATAGAGTCTTTATTCAAGCTTGAGAATGGACCCTCCAACCCCTCCAGCACAGTAGATTATGTAGAAGGTCCCAAGCCAGTACAAGCCTAGCTTATTTATCATGGTTGTTGTAGCAGGGCAAGAGACTTTCCAATTTTGCAGTTACATAACTTGTTGACATTTGCTGAGAGTGCATCTATTGGCCAGTAATGATTTCAAGTTAGTATGAACAATGGCTGCTAGCTTAATCAATCTACTTTAAAACAGTGGGTACTTTCCCCTTAAGAACTGATTGGTTGTTGATAGGGATGGAGTGGCTATTTGCTCAGGAGAATGATTGTTGACAGGGTGACATGGCTCCTGGAACAAATTGGGGAGTTTTAGTAGCCAAGTTAATTCAGAAGGTAAGTTAATCATAAAATGGAGTTTGTAATGTTAAGCTGGGCCCTTCACCATGTAGTTCAAATGATATTATCACCTTTTCAGATTGGCTTCCTTAACTTAGTAACACGAATCCAAGCCTTCCCTGTGTCTTTCCTGTCTGATTTCTTTTTTGCACTAACAGTCTATTGTTTGGAGATATCACAGTCAATTCATCCACTTCCCTACAGACAGATCCCATTTCCAGTTCAAAGCAAGTATGAGCAAAGTGGCAATAAGTATCTATGTTCAAGTTTGTGTAGATATTAAGTTTTCAGCTCATATGACTAAATACCAATGAGCAATGTTACCAGGTTGTATGATAGGGATATGTTTAGTCTTAAAGGAAACTTTCTGAATTGGCTGTACCTAATAGGTTATTTCTCTGCTGATGAAATGAGCCAACTCAAACCAGATTAGATTATATTAAAGGTACATTTATTAGGAAGCTGCTCTCAGGTAAGTTCACTGGCCCCCAAGGATTGAGTCCATGGGGTGGGGGGAGAAAGAAAGAAAGGGTATGCACATGAAGAGAAAGAAGAGAAGGAGGAGGAGGAGAAGGAGGAGGAGGAGGAGGAGGAGAAGGAGGGGGAGGAGAAGGAGAGGTCAAATGTCTGGATTTTATTTTGACTAAAACTACAATTCTAGTGCTATGCTGAAGATTTCATTTTTTACATTTATTCATTTAGTGTATATCTGCTTAGTGTGTGTTTTTGCATTGTATGGATGTGTGTGTGTGTGTGTGTGTGTGTGTATGTGTGTATGTGTACTCCCCAGTGTATGGACATGTAGATATGTAGATGCTAGAAGCCAATAAAAATTTTTTCTATTGCTTTCTATCTTACTTATTTATTATTTATTGGAAATAGAGTTTTTCACTGAATCTGCATCCTGCCATTCTGGCATTTGCTAGACTGACTGGCCAGAAAGCTCCTGGAGTTTGCCAGATAGCTTTAAGACTCATATATGTGCTTCCATATTCAACCTTTTACATGGATGCTAGGAATACAAGCTCAGGTCTTCATGTGTGCACAGCAAGCACTTGACCTGCCACGCCATCTTCCCAGCCCTTCCCTCCTAGATCATCCAACTGAGTGAAGGCTGTTAAATGTTACCTCTTCTATGTAGCCTAATCCTAACCTCCAGAAAGAAGAAATAGTTTTCTTCTTTATGTTCCCATGAGACTCATTGTATCATAATATTATTTTATTTCTATAATAGGCAAAATGGTTTGTCCCAATTACTTGATTAGACAATTAACTTTCCTGTTGGAATGTGTAAAGATGTTATTTGATGCCATTGATATTGAAAAAAATTCATCAAGTCAAAGCCATATGGGGATTGGGTCTAACATGATAAAACAATATTTCCCTACTATGTCACAGTTCTCTGGAGAAGCAGAGCCAATAGGATAAGAATATATGCATATACATACCTATTCATCTGTATGTGTACACGTTTGGTTTTAATATGCAGTGTTGCTTTACATGATTATGGAAACTGAAAGGCCTCATTATCTGCAACCTACCAGTTGGAGAAGCAAGCAGTCAGACATAAAGAATTCAATCTTCCACTGCCTTTTTATCCTACTGAGGTTCTCAAGGAATTGGATGGTGCCCAATCACACAAGGGAGGGTAAGCTGCTTTGTTCAGCCTATCTATTCAAATGGTAATCTCATCCAGAAATACCTTCTCTAGAAGTAAGCTTTTCAACCATATTATGAACTACCCAACACAGGCTACTTATAAAGAATTAGAGGCATATTTAGCTCACAGTTTTAGAAGTTTAAAATTTAGTACGCTTGGGTTCACGGTAAGGGCTACTACTTGTCTACATCACCTAATGTCATGGATATCTATAGCATATGTGTGGCAGAAGCAAGTGATTTTTCTCTGGAAATGTCTTCCTTTGTAACAGTCCTCTCCTGAGAATTCAGGGAAGGGTAGACCTACCTTATGCCTCCAGTGTCTTAAGGTCCCATGTCATAAAGGTTCCTCTGCCTCCTTAAAATCATTATCCTTGGGACCAGTCCTTGAATACATGAACATTTGAGAGAACGCAGACCACATCTGAACCATACCCATAGAAACACCAAGACGTAATGTTTAGCCAGCTGTTTGGGCATCCTACAGCCCAGTCAAAGTAACACTACCATCACACTTACTTTTAAAAAAATCATAACAAATGGAGTAGGCATCTTTAGGCCAGTAAACAACCACAATATCATTTTAGAGAAGTCTGAACAAGATGTGTAGTGTGTACCGAAAAAAATTAACAAACTAGTAAAATCTGCTAAAGAATTATTATCATTTGAACCTCAATTTAAGGGCCAAATAGACTTCTAAAATTGCTATCTGTAGGTAAGAGACCAGTTAAAAGAAATCTGACTTGAGTAAAATATGGTTGGAAATTAGGTAAATATGGAAAACATATTCCCTTTTAGCAAGGTCAAATAGTTTTGGCACAATCACTTCAGTGGTTTCCTTTATACATTTACATTTATAAATGCTCAGAAAAAGTGACACAAGGCTACTTTATCCCTCAATATTTGTTTAGTGTGTTTATTCTATACCAGGTTGGGCTAGATTTTTGAGTTGCATCATAAATAAAAATTAGTCCTTGTTCTTATCTCACTAACTAATAGCCAACATAATTCATGAAGACTAATGTAAAACATACACATAGAATAAATAGCATTTAATCATCTTATTAAGATAAGTCAAGTGAGTATTTATGATGCCAACTCATGAAGCAGAAATCAGAGGTAGATGTTTTTCAGGACGATTTTAGCTAGTTGCTATCATGGATAGCCTAAGCATCTGCTCTGTGCTTGGGGGATGCAAAGTGATATTAATATCAACATCATCAACACATAGGAATGAAAGGCAGAAGGAAGGAAGGAAGGAAGGAAGGAAGGAAGGAAGGAAGGAAGGAAAAGAGGAATCTGCCCCCAAAGGCAATTAAAAATACTTCTGGTCTACCTCTTGTTTTTGTTTCATGCATACGGCTCTTTTTTTATTGTCCATTGTATTTAATTCAGTTCAACCTGACTGATACTGAATAGACTTTGTTTCTTGTCTAACTGTAGAGAGCTGGGCTCATAGAAAAGGAGCTTCTGATGGAAGAAAATGCAGTTTTGGTAAGTGTCCTAGCTACATGTGTGGGGAGGGAACCTATTACTAAAGAACTGCTGCTAGCTGAACATTGCATGCATTTCAGAGAGATCTCAGGAAGTTTGCATAGCATGTTTAAATGAAGAGAGGCTAGTCTGATACTTTCTGTTCTATTTGTTCTGCTCCCCCCCCCTTTCTTTCCTTCAATGTATTCTTCCTCAAAAGGGCAGAATCTAAGTCTGACATAGTATGAGAGAATCGGGTAGCATAGACTATAATCTGTTAGGGAGATTTAAAAGTTAGCCCTTTTAATTGACTAACATATGGCTCACAGCCATAGATATGCTTGCAAAATTGCTTCCTGTGCAGTCATAATGACCACAGAGAAGCAGAAGTAAAAAGGAAGCAGCAAGATGAGAGTTCTGAGGAAATCTTTAGCAGGACTTAGCTTAATAATTTTTTATTAAGCTTTTTAAAAAATCATGCAGACAAGCACTTGAGAGGCAGAGACAGGAAGATCTCTGTGCATTCAGGGCCAGGCTAGTCTATATAGTGAGTTCTAGGACAGCCAGAGCTACATAGTGGGATCCTGTCTCAAAAAATTATGTGAAGAAATTTACTTCAGAAAATTAAATGCCTTACAACAGGAATATGACTTTGAGAATTAATTATTGAAGGAAACCTTTTCTTTGTCTGTGGCTATATTGTGACTAAGAGATTTGTAATCTGCCTAAACATGTAATTAAAACTGAAGTTGATGAAACGCACGCCGATGAAGAAGCCTCGTAAAGAACCCGAAGGGAAGCCAACACGTGCTAGAGTCATTTGCCAGCCAAGCCATCCTAGTGTTTGGCATCACAAACTAATTACTTTCCCAAAGAAGCATAAGAAAAAGGACTGGAAGCCATTACAAGAAGAATATGTAGCCAAAATAAAACATGCTGAAGAATTTATCAAACCAGAATCCAAAGTGTCTCAATTAGATACTTATCAGTGGACCTTGTTACTAAATAATTTTGATAAGCTAAATGTAAGGACAACACATTATACACTTATTCCTTGTGGTTCAAATTCTCTGAAGAGGGAGACTGGGAACTATATCAGGATAGGTTTCATTAATCTTGACAAGCCCCTCTTCCCATGAGGTGGTAGCCTGGATCTAACAAATACTTCGGGTAGAGAAGACTGGCCACAGTGGCACACTGGATCCCAAAATGACAGGTTGTTTAATTGTGTGCATTGCACGGGCCACGCGTTTGATGAAATCACGACAGAGGGCAGGCAAAGAGTATGTTGGAATTGTCTGGCTGCACAATGCTATTGAAGGGGGTACTCAGCTTTCGAGGGCTCTAGAAACTCTGACAGGTGTCTTGTTTCAGCGACCCCCACTTATTTCTAGAGTAAAGGGGCAGCTTCGAATAAGGACTCCGTAGTGGGAAAAGGTTAAAATATAGTACCACCCCGCCAGGCCTCTGCTCCGAATCCCAGCGGGTCCCACTCTCCGGTCCAGCACCCACTACTTCCAAGTATCCGGTAAAGCATGACTCTTAAATTTGAGTAGTTAACCAAATATATTTATGTACATGAAACTCCCAATTACATAATGCCAAATTACAATAATAAGGTTTTATCTCAATATTTCTAACTTCTCAGCACACCAGAAACCCATCTATCGCCATCTGCTGCGTGTTTCCTCCTCTGCTCCCTTGTGGAGCTCCCAGGCTCTCTCTCTCCCTGCCCCTCCTTCTCTTAGCTCCTCCTCCTCCTCCCTCCCCTCCAATCACTGGCCTCTCACTGCCTCAATGTGAATGGATAGGAAATATCTTGCATCAGGACTCTATTTTTGAGAGCAAAAAGATACACTATGATCCTGAAAGAAGATTAGGAATCTTTTGGGTGAGCTGTGAACCTGGACCCTATACACACACCTTGACTTGTTACTGGGAGTTGGTGGTCAGATGCAGGAACTTCGGAGGATGCGTTCTGGAGTCAT
The DNA here is from genome assembly GCA_036184795.1 of Tokudaia tokunoshimensis. Lineage (NCBI taxonomy): Eukaryota > Metazoa > Chordata > Mammalia > Rodentia > Muridae > Tokudaia > Tokudaia tokunoshimensis. The sequence continues at coordinate 553,845 of BTHU01000017.1, forward strand.
GAGTGAAAAGGACCACATGGTGACAATGCATGATGTACTCGATGCTCAGTGGCTGTATGATAACCATAAGGATAAGAGTTACTTGCAGCGTGTTTTTTTCCCTTTGGAAAAGCTGTTGACATCCCATAATCGTCTGGTTATGAAAGATAGTGCAGTGAATGCAATCTGCTATGGAGACAAGATCATGCTTCTTGGTGTTCTTCGATATGAGGATGGCATTGAGGTCAACTAGGAGATTGTGGTCATTACCACTAACGGGGAAGTTATCTGCATGGCGATTGCATTGATGACTACAGCAGTGATTTCTACCTGTGACCATGGTATAGTCACCAAGATAAAGAGGGTGATCATGGAAAGAGACACTTAAGTGGGGTTTAGGTCCAAAGGCAAGTCAGAAGAAGATGATGATCAAGCAGGGCCTTCTGGACAAGCAAGGCAAACCCACAGATAATACCCCTACCACATGTGAACAGGATTTCATTGACTATAGTGGTTCTGGCAAGAAAGTACTTGTTGCTGAAACAGTACAAGCTCCTCAGTTAGCTGCTAAAGCAGTAAACATAGTAAAAAGGAAGGAGGGGGGAGGGATAGTGAGAGTGATGCGATCCCTCCAGCAGTTCCCCAGTTAAAGAAGGAAAAGAAGACTAAGAAGGATAAGAAGCCCAAAACTGTGCTAGAAAGTGGGGGCGAGGCTGGAGATGAGGACAGCGACACCGCCAAAAAGAAAAAGAAGAAAGTAAAAGTGGTGGAAGAGATGTCTGAATAGTATAAGCCACTTCTTGAAGCATTATGTCTGGCTGGGAGGAGAAATAAAAGCCTTATTGAAAAAACTTTTTGTTGAGGGAGTAGAACAGAGGTCCCAAACAAAGTAGAAAGTTCTGGTACACTTTTAGCTGCCACTTGTGAACTCAGTGGTTAGTTGGTGTGACCATCTCATCCCATCCTGTCCTGTTTTAAGGATATGAGAGATAAAAATCAGGCCATTGCCACCAACGCCTCTGCTTACTTGAGGAAGCCACACCTTTAGACATGGCACTGCCTAGTGACTATCTGCAGCTGTTTACTAATGACCATTTTCAACAATGCCATAGATAGACCTCTCCTGCTTTGCTTTTTAAAAAGTTTGTAAAAAAAATTAAATCTGCTAAATGGCATTTTCTCACCTTCTGTGAGGAAAAAAAAGAATGTAATTGAACTATGTTCACTGGGGAAGTCTTATCTCCAGTGTCCTGTGAGGACTGCTCTAGTCAGGTATTGACTTTGCTGGCCTGATGGTGTCTATGGTGTTTAGGCTAGTACTCTGTGTATTGTCGTGTACAACAGGGTTTCTTCAACTCCATGTGGCTACTTGTGTTTCTTATGGAAGCCAAAGCATTCCTACACCTTCCTGTTTGTTTTCTTTTGAAGAATGGAATTGTTCATTGCTGGGAGAATGTAATTTGTAGCTTTTAAAAAGTATTCCTGTTAGATTTACTAATTGATAATAATCTTTGACTGGCAGATCAAAAATGAGAATATTTTTATTAAAAATCTGGGGTTTGTGTCCTAAAAAAAAAAAAAAGAAGTTGACGTAATGTATGCTCTTTACATTTAAACCAAGGCATTGTTTAAAATACTAGATATCTGGATGGATTGTCAACAATATTCACATATTTAATTATATATGTATTTATATACATATTTTAAGATAACAGTTTGAGACAGAATCTCACGTAGGCTAGTCTGGCTTCAACTTTGCAATGTAGTGGAGGGTGGCGTTGAACTCCTGATCCTTCTGCTCCTACTACTTGAGTATTGGGCTGATTGGCAGAATGATGTCAGCTGATACAAACTCATGTGGAGTTTTGCTAAGACAGACTCACTTGCTGAGGCAAGTCCTGTGGAGTGTGTTTGGACCCACGGAAAGTGATGGAGGTGGGAAGTGCTTGCATAACTTGCATAGTGTGCTAGCGGAGAAACACTTCTTGGTCTCTTGTCTTTGCTGATCTTCATTTAGTTGAGAGAGGCGCGGCAAAAAAATTCTCCTGGAATCCCTGGTGGTCCTAGTCACTCTTGATAACTTGTGCCGATTTAACTGAGGTCTAGCTGTCTCTGCTAGATCGTGCCACTGCTGGTGATTTGCGTTGGCTATCCTGACACTACTGAGCTGGACTGCTGGTATATTCGTGAAGTGTTTGCCAGTGGATCGAGCTGCTGCTGCTGATTCCTGTGAACTGAATTGCTTATTTCCTGACAGTGCAGATGGGATTTGCTCCAAGGAATAAACAGGTCCACTGCCCCTGAATCCTAAAACCTTTCTTTTCCACAACCTCTGGTGAGTGGTGGGCTAGAAGGGAGGCTAAAGCATTTAAGAACCATTATTAAAATTAGGTTTCAAAAAAATTTAAGCCCACATACCAAGCTATGACATCAAGTCATAATAGGGTCAAAACATTCTAAAGATTAAAAGTTTTATTTAAGGGCTGCAGAGATGCTCAGTAGTTAAGAGCACTTGCTGTTCTTACAGGGGACTCAGATTTAGTTCCCACATTAGGCAGCTCGCAACTGCCTGGAACTTGTTTTAGGGGATTGACACCCTCTTCTGGCCTCCATGCATGGCACCTGCACAAATGTGGTCCAGATACATCTATTCAAGCACATATACAATTACTTTTAAAGAAAATAAAACTTGGGCTGGAGAAATGGCTCAGCAGTTAAGAGCACTGACTCTTCTTCCTGAGGTCCTGAGTTCAATTCCCAGCAACCACATGGTGGCTCACAACCATCTTTAATGAGATCTGATGCCCTCTTCTGGTGTGTCTGAAGACAGCTACAGTGTACTCATATACATAAAATAAATAAAATCTTTAAAAAAAACTTTTTAAAAAGTGAAATGTTAGTTGTTTTTGAGTTTTTTTGTTGGTTTTTTTTTTGTTTGTTTGTTTTTTGTTTTTGGCTTTTTCAAGACAAGGTTTCTCTGTATAACTGAGCCCTGACTGTCCTGGACTCACTCTGTAGACCAGGCTGGCAGATCCGCCTGCCTCTGCTAGGATTAAAGAGTGTGCCACTACACCCAGCCAAGTTTTTAATTTCTTAACCCTTAAGGCTTAAATTTATATATATGTATATGTATATGTGTGGGTGCACTTAAAAATCAGAACAAGAGGAAAAGCATTATCAATATACTGTATTTACTACATATGTTACATATAGATTGTCTTCTCAAAACTTTTTTGGAATAAATTTTATTGAAAAATTATTTTGATTTTCAATTCAGCTAAGTGGTGATGCTGAAATCTCCCCAATATACCCATGCATCTCCAGAATTGTAGGGGAGAATGGTGATTGGCTATGTTTGACATAATTACTAGTGTCTATTAAGCAAATGTAGGAAAATGGAGAAAGGCAGACTTAAGGCAGAGGAAGAGGTTTTTAAGAACCACAGTGGGAGTGCTGGAGAGATGGCTCAGTGGTTAAGACTCAGAACCATCTCTAATGGGATCCTATGGCCTCTTCTGGTGTGTCTGAAGACAGCGACAATGTATCCAAATATATAAAAATAAATAAATCTAAAAGAACCACAGTGGAATAAGCCTTGTCAAAGTGATGCCCTGAGCAGGTGCTATGTCATGACGAGCATATGCCTGCCTCTCCAACTAGGTGCTAGGACTCGAGGTTCCCTGGGAGCCTTGTAAGATCTATAAACTTATTACTATATATTAACTGTGCAAAATGAGGTGTTTCATCATGACATTTGCAAATACAATTGATTTCAAAGACTTCAGGTCAAAAGTCTCCAACTGAGGATACAGTTGAGGGTAAGAGCCCTTGTCCTTGTGTAATCCCCAGTTTCTGCAGCCCCCCCCCTTCTTCTCTATCATTCTTATAGAATGCAAGGATTACAATGAAAAATAACCAGGAAAGGAAAACAGCCTTCAGATTACTACTAGATTATGTCCTGCCCTCTTCCCCACAGTCTCTGTGGCTTGAAATGCAAGGCAGAGATCACGTGAAGTTCTGGAAAAGTACTGCACATCTAATCCAGGGAAGGCAGACAGAGGCATAGCCACAGGTCATGGTCTTTAGCTACTACCACTGAATTTTTTTCCTTCCTTTAGAGAGCCAACAAATACACACAGAGAAACCTATTTCTAGCAAATCTAGATAAAGAGTAGATAGAAATAAATTTAACTTCAACATTGCTGTCCTTTGGCTCCCAAACTGCTGCTGCTTGGCAGAATTGTTTACTTTCTCTTCTATCTAGATTTACATATATGGGTGTACCTTTTATTCTGGAGCTGAAAGGCCGCCACTCAAGTTCTGTGAATAAGCCCTTTACCTGTGTTGACAGAACTCCACAGGGCAGCCCAAGCAAATGCATATGCTTGTTGCTAGGACACCAGGTTGTTTCCATAGCAGCAGGCCACTGCTGTTTGCCACTCTCTTGGCTAATAGCACATACACCTGTTCCATAAGAAATACGCTATTTTTCTTTTTCTCTTCCTTCCTTTCTTTCTTTCTTTCTTTCTTTCTTTCTTTCTTTCTTTCTTTCTTTCTTTCTTTCTTTCTTTCTTTCTTTCTTTCTTTCTTTTTGCTGTTTTTCTTTATAATAAAGCATACAGTAGGAAATAGCATAACTGCATGTCTATGGCTTCTCTGTAGCTTTACTAAAAGAAAATTTCAAACACAATGCTGGTGACATATCAGTCTTCAATATATAAAAAATATTTTCCATGATCAATTGATTCACTTGTTATGTTTTTAGCTCACCTAGCAGCACAGAGAAATTGAATCAACATGGTATATTCCTGAGACTACATTTGTTCTCTATGGTGCTCAAGGAGTGAACATATTTTTATGAGTTTTTCAGATATTAACCATGATGTCTTCTTAGGAAAGTCCTGTGGTTTTTTTTGTTTGTTTGTTTTGCTTTGCTTTGCTTAATCCTACTAGTATCTGATTGTGAACAAATTACCCCCCACTACTGCCTATAACCCAAGATCAGGATTTGTGTGTGTAGACAAAGAAAGGGATGGGGAAGTCCTCAGTTTTATCTTTTTTTTTAATCTACCCATAAGTGGCAAACACCTGACTTTAAGAATGTCATGGTCTCAGGGGCTGAAGAAATGGCTCCATGGTTAAGAGCATTGACTGCTCTTCCAGAGGTCTTGGGTTCAATTTATAGCGCTCACATGGCAACTCACAGCTGTCTCTTAACTCTTGTTCCAGGGGATCCGACACCTTCACACAGACACACATGCAGGCAAAACACCAGTGTACATTAAAAAATAAAAGTAAATATTTTAAAACAGACTGCCATGGTCTATGCTAACAGAGAGTCTCCTATAACTGAGGAAAGCACTAATGTATATGGTTCTTAACCTCTTCAGTCAGTTTTCTCTCTTATCACCTCCCCATTACCCTAAGATACAAGTATAACTATGCAAACTAGACTACAGAATTTAATTAATGGACACTGCCAATCTCCCCTATTATTGACTGTCTAAGCAGGATCACACACATAACTATTACTTTCATTTTCTCTCTGCCCTTATTTGGTGAAACAGGGTGTCCCTGTATACTCAGGCTGGCCTCAATTTTACAGAAATCCCCCTGGCTCTGCCTTCTGAGTACTGGAATTGGTTAACTGCCACCCCAGCAGACTTCAGACATCTGTGGTTCAGACATTTTCTTCCTTGAAGCATACATACTAAGCTCAGGGTCTAAGGAAAGCAAGGTCCAGATTAGTGATAAGACCTCAATAGCACATAAATCTTACTCTTTGAAAAGAAGTCTCACTATTTAATGAAGCACTAAAAGCTATTATCAGATGATTAGGCATGAGAATTTGACCTAGATGGAAAGATTAAGTGACCAAACAGAATGGAACGCACGTAAGACTGATGGCTCACAGTAACTACGAAACTGGCTTCAGAAAGAAATTATTTCAGTTTTCAGAGTCTCTGCATGTCTTGAAAACAGAGCCTAAAGGGCCCATCACATGTCAAGGCAGCACACACTGGGTGTTGATGTTCAAGCCATATTTATTTTGACTCAGGATTCTTATTTGTTTCAGGTTAGCTGCTTTCCCGAACATGATTGCCAAAGCATATGTCATTATAATTTAGATCATCACTATATGTCATTATTGTGTGACAGATTTATCGTTGGGAGGCAATGCACCATACACATACTCACATACTCAAATTAGTACTCAACCCAAATATGGATCCCACAACAGACCAAAGTAAAGGATTTCAGCTTGGTGAACCACTGAGATTATTGGGGTTGTTTATAGGAATGTGGATGAGGTGGTTACTAACAGGAACAGAAAGAACTCAAATTTGTTTCACCGAAGTCCACCCAGCACTGGTGACAGTACACAAAAGCTGAGACCTGAAGGAGACTATATATACAGCCTGCAGGCAGCCCACAAATTGAAGAGCTTCCTTTCCAGGTGACTCATTTGTTTTAATCCTCTTCCAATGCAGGTTGGCTGGTTTTTGTTTCTTCTAGGCAGTTTAGCTGTTCTTTTGAAGTGATTAGGCTTGTCTCAGAGTGATTTTTAGCAGTCTTTACTGTTTACTTTTGAGGTGGAAGTGAATCTGGTCAGTTTCAGGGTCTTCCTGAAGCTGTTTTGAGTCTTTTACTTCTTTTGAGTTGTTTTGAGTTGTTTATGGTTTTCTCTGAAGTATTTCACCCTTCTTAGGATATCCTGTTGTTTCATCTCCTTAAAAAAAAAATCTGTCTTAAGTTTCCAGCCAAAATGGAAGTTTTTAATCTCAGAGGAAACTGCTATATAACACTCACCTATACTATATACCTTTGTCCTTTATCTATGGGAAATATAGTCCATGATTTCCAGTAGATATCTGAAATCAAGGTTACGATAGAACCCTATATATAACATGTTTTTCTTTTATATACATACAATAAAGTTTAATTTAGATGTTATACATACTAGGAAATTAACAGTAATACTAAGATAAGACAATTAAAATAATATACTAAAATGAAAGTTTTAGAAGCTTATTCCTTCTCTCAAAATATATTCTTCTGCTTTCACATTCTCAGGAAAACAGAACATTTTACAGCTTCTATTTAGCATATCTAAATTTCCAGAATTGATTATTTCACATTTGGGGAAATATTAGTAAGCAAAATGGTTTACGTGTGTGACCACCACGTGGAACCAGGAATCGATGCAAAAAGCAAGAGGAATTTATTGTTCCAATGTGTTGGGGTTGTCTTACACCTGAAGGAGAAATGGTGATTCCCCCCCACCCCCATAGCCCATTTGATCAGTCTTTATACAGTTTTTCAGAGCAGCAGCCATTAGGCACAATGTGCTTGGTAGAACAGTGTGACTTTTACATTGATTGGTCTCTAGGAAATGAGGTGGTAGGGTCTGTCCTGCCAAATGTGTTTACATGCTCTAGTCCTCTCCCATCCACCCCTACCCCACGATGGTTTATCTGCCCTGCAGAATGTGTTTACCTGGTCTAGGCCTCCCCTACCTGCAGGTCCATCCTGTGGAATGTTAATTAATTAGCCTTTCCCTTCTGGAGGGGTCTGATGGGATTTTCCAAAAGGTCCTGAATTGACCCACTCATTCCCCACTTTTCATTGTGCATACTTCAATCCTGAAGCTATTGTGGAATCCTGAAGCAGGTCATATCCATGGTCTTCTGTACTTAGCTCTTGATATCTTTGTCTCAGGACCATCAACTGTACTGTACCTATGCAATCTTTAATAAAAGCAACTAAGCAATTTAGAATATAAGGGCCAAAGGTCAGAAACAGAAACAAAATGATCAGGGGTCCTAACAATGCAGAAATCAAGGTAGTAAACCAGAGAGAGCTGTTAAGCCAAGACTCCACCATCCTTGGGCTTGTTCCCTTTCTCTCTTTCTCTTGGTTAGTCCCTCTCCTGCCTTTGCCATGGAAACTTTAACCACCCCTGAGTGGTCAAGGTAAAAGCAACACTCTTCCCTTAGGGCTGTGCAAAGCCCTTCCTGTTGTAAAAAGAGTAAATCTAGACCATGGCAGTTCTGGAAGACTACTTCAGAGAGGGAGGTTAGGAACTCTTGAAGGTGGGTGATCAATTCTTTGATCCTCTCTGTGTCTAATTCTATGGCAGCCCTGAGCTCTTGTAGCTTTTGCCTTGTAGTACCAAGGAAGAAGTCCCTGTCATTACCCCTGTTGTGCTCAGCCCTAGTAAGAGAGACACTGTCAAGGCAGTGATAGGTTCTCATTTTTGGTGTGATAGTCCCCATTCCATCTATCTAACATTTCTTCATAAGGATGGTAAAGCAGCCTGGGCACCAACTGAACTAATATACAAAAATCTCTAGATATATTCAGGACACTGAGGTGTACACAGTTGGTGAGCCCAGTAGAGCAAGCCCACCATCCATTCTTGGGCAGGACGACAAATGAAGCAGTATGGGCAGGAGAATACGAAGTATTGCAAAGGAACTGGTGGGAGAAGGGGACATGGCCCAGGCAGAGTCCCTTACCAGTCACTGACTGTAAGGTAAGTCCTATACCCGACTTCTGGGACCATCAGCTAATATTGGGGGAAACAAAGGCAATTCCTTCATAATATGGGGGAGCTATATCATAGCAAAGTCAGCAAGAGCGAGTCACTTTGGGCCTGGATTCATTGGGCACTAGGAAGGTCTTACTTATAAGATCAGTCATCAGGGCCAGTTCTGAAGGACTCAGAGGGGGTGTTCCCTGGATGTTGGCAGTCATGACAGTAGTTTGACCCTACCTGGGTTGGTGCCGGAGGCTTGGGCTTAGGTAGCTTATGGGGGACACCCGTAACCTCCTTATTGGATCTCATGGAGATGGTAGGGACTTCTATCTTGAGTTTGATGGTTAAAAAGGAGTTCATCATCGTATCCTTCCTAGTATAATCTGAAGCCCCATGTCCTACCTTTTAGCCATCTATCTTTGGCCTCTTTCCCTTTCTGGGTAAATTTCACAACTGCAAGAAAAGTTGAAGCGAGAGAGTGCCCTCCGCCATCTTTGCTCCAGTGACCAGGTAGTTGGGACCGCCAGGCTCAGAGACAGACAGGCATAATATCGCTTCGGTTTCAGGCAGCTTGTGTGTAACCTGCTCCCAGGTGCTGGGCTGATCTGCAGTAACCAGCGCGCCAGTTCCGCGGTGGGACCTTCTGCCTGGTGGAGGGACCCCGCGCAGGGAGGGAGCCTGCCAGCTTCCCTTCCTCGACCTCTGTTCCCGCGGACTGCGCTGGAGAGACCGGTACCCAGGCTCTCCCCCCAATATAACATCACTTGGGACACGGCCTGTTGGGGCTTCCGTCTGTGCCCGAGGGCGGGTTGGCGCTGTGGTCGTCTGGGTGCCAGATCGGCGGGCCATCGTGACCACAGGGTGAGCTGCGCCACAGAGAGTGCCCTCCGCCATCTTTGCTCCAGTGACCAGGTAGTTGGGACCGCCAGGCTCAGAGACAGACAGGCATAATATCGCTTCGGGTTCAGGCAGCTTGTGTGTAACCTGCTCCCAGGTGCTGGGCTGATCTGCAGTGACCAGCGCGCCAGATCTGCTGTGGGACTTCTGCCTGGCAGAGGGACGCCCCCTCCCCCCCCCAGGAGAGATCACACACCCCTGCACAGGGCAGGAGCCTGCCAGCCTCCCTTTGGCGACCTCTGCTCCAGGAATCCACTAGGCTGAGCCTTTAGATGTGCAAGGCCTCCCCAATATAAGATCACTTGGGGCAAAGCACATTAGGGCTCCAAAGTCACTCAGGAGCAGGCAGGCCCCAGAAATCGGTGCCAGGGGAATCCTGGTAATCCAGGGGGGGCAGAAATAGCTTTGCAGGCTCACAGGAGGTCCAACCAACAGCCAGTGGCAGCAGGACCAACTAACACCAGAGGTATCCAGATGGCAAAAGGCAAACGTAGGAATGTTACTAACAGTAAGCAAAGTAATGTGGGACCATCCGAACCCAACTCTCCAACAGCAGCAAGTCCTGGATACCCCACCACACCCGAAAGACAAGATCTGGATTTAAAATCACTTCTCATGATGCTATTAGAGGATCACAAGAAGGACACAAATAAATCTCATAAAGAGTTACAGGAGACCATGAATCAACGGTTAGAAGCCCTTACAAAGGAAACACAAAAATCGCTTAGAGAAATGCGGGAGAACATGGATCAAAAGATGGAGGCGCACAAGGAGACAACACAAAAATCGCTTAACGAGATGAATCAACGGGTAGATGCACTCACAAAGGAATCACGAAATTTGCATAAAGAAATGCAGAAGAATATGGGTCAACAGACGGATGCCCATAAGGAGGCAACACAAAAATTGCTTAAAGAAATGAATCAACGGTTAGATGCCCTTACAAAGGAAACACGAGAACTGCTTAAAGAAATGCAGGAGACGATGGATCAACAGATGGAATCCCATGAGGAGGAAACACAAAAATCGCTCAGAGAAATGCAGGAGAACGTGGGTCATCAGGAAGAAATCCTGAAAGAGGTAATGCAAAAATACCTTAAAGAAATACAGGAAAATACAAACAAACAAGTGAAGGATCTCAGCAAATCCATCCAGGAACTAAAAAAGGAAGTAGAAACAACTAAGAAATCACAAAGGGAGACAACTTTGGAGATAGAAAACCTTGGGAAGAAATCAGGAGTCATAGATGCAAACATCAACAATAGAATACAAGAGATGGAAGAAAGAATCTCAGGTGCTGAAGATTCCATAGAAAGCATCGACTCAACAGTTAAAGAAAATGCAAAATGCAAAAAACGCGTAACCCAAAACATCCAGGAAATCCAGGACACAATGAGAAGACCAAACCTAAGGATTATAGGTATAGATGAGAGTGAAGATTTGCAACTTAAAGGGCCAGTAAACATCTTCAACAAAATTATGGAGGAAAACTTCCCTAACTTAAAGAGAGAGATGCCGATGAACGTACAAGAAGCCTACAGAACTCCAAACAGACTGGACCAGAACAGAAATACCTCCCGTCACATAATAATCAAAACACCGAATGTTCTAAACAAAGAAAGAATACTAAATGCAGTAAGAGAAAAGGGCCAAGTAACATACAAAGGAAGACCTATCCGAATCACATCAGACTTCTCACCAGAGACTATGAAAGCCAGAAGATCCTGGGCAGATCTCATGCAGACACTAAGACAGCACAAATGCCAGCCTAGACTACTATACCCAGCAAAACTCTCAATCACCATAGATGGAGAGACCAAGATATTCCATGATAAAACCAAATTTTCACAATATCTTTCCACAAATCCAGCCCTGCAACGGATAATAGGTGGAAACCTCCAATACAGGGAGAGAAACAACACCCTGGAAAAAATGAGATAATAACCTTCTTGAATCAAACCCAAAAGTAGATAACCAATCAAACATAAAGATAGCGTCAAGAATGGCAGATGGCAATAATCACTATGCCTTAATCTCTCTTAATATCAATGGTCTCAATTCCCCAATTAAAAGACATAGACTAGCAGACTGGATACGTAAACAGGACCCAGCATTTTGCTGCATGCAGGAAACGCACCTCAGTGTCAAAGACAAACACTACCTCAGAGTAAAAGGCTGGAAAACAATTTTACAAGCAAATGGCCCCAAGAAACGAGGTGGAGTAGCCATCCTAATATCGGATAAAATTGATTTTCAACCTAAAGTCATCAAAAAAGACACAGAAGGACACTACATACTGATCAAGGGAAAAATCCACCATCAAGAACTCTCAATCCTGAATATCTATGCTCCAAATGCAAGGGCACCCTCATTCGTAAAAGAAACTTTACTAAAACTCAAAGCACACATCGCACCGCACACAATAATAGTGGGTGACTTCAACACCCCGCTCTCTGAAATGGATCGTTCAGGAAAGCAGAAACTAAACAGGGACACAGTGAATCTAATTGAAGCCTTGGACCAAATGGAACTAACTGATATATATAGAACATTTCATCCTAGAGCTAAAGAATACACCTTCTTCTCAGCTCCTCATGGTACCTTCTCCAAAATTGACCATATAATTGGTCACAAATCAGACCTCAACAGATACAAGAAGATAGAAATAATCCCATGCCTCCTATCAGATCACTATGGAATAAGGGTGGTCTTCAATGGCAACAAAAACAAAAGAAAACCCACGTACACATGGAGGCTGAACAATGCTCTACTCAATGATAACTTGGTCAAGGTGGAAATAAAGAAAGAAATCAAAGACTTTTTGAAAGTTAACGAAAATGAAGGCACAACATACCCTAACTTATGGGACACAATGAAAGCAGTGCTAAGAGGAAAATTCATAGCCCTGAGTGCCGCCAAAAAGAAACGGGAGACAGCATACACTAACAGCTTAATGGCACACCTGAAAGCCCTGGAACAAAAAGAAGCAAATACACCAAAGAGGAGTAGAAGGCAGGAAATCATCAAACTCAGGGCTGAAATCAATCAAGTAGAAACAAATAAAACCATACAAAGAATCAACAAAACGAGGAGTTGGTTCTTTGAGAAAATCAACAAGATAGATAAGCCCTTAGCCAGACTAACCAGAGGGCACAGAGATAGTATCCAAATTAATAAAATCAGAAACGAAAAGGGAGAGATAACAACAGAAACTGAGGAAATTCAAAAAATCATCAGATCCTACTACAAAAACCTGTATTCAACACAACTAGAAAATCTTGAGGAAATGGACAATTTCCTTGACAGATACCAAGTACCAAAATTAAATCAGGATCAAATAGACCATCTAAACCGTCCTATAACCCCTGAAGAAATAGAAGTTGTCATTGGAAGTCTTCCAACCAAAAAAAGCACAGGTCCAGATGGTTTTAGTGCAGAATTCTATCAGACCTTCAAAGAAGACCTAACACCAATACTCTTCAAACTGTTCCACAAAATAGAAACAGAAGGAACACTACCCAACTCGTTCTATGAAGCCACAATTACACTAATACCAAAAGCACACAAAGATCCGACAAAGAAAGAGAATCTCAGGCCAATCTCTCTTATGAATATCGATGCAAAAATACTCAATAAAATTCTTGCCAACCGAATCCAAGAACACATCAAAACGATCATTCACCACGATCAAGTAGGCTTCATCCCAGGGATGCAGGGATGGTTCAATATAAGGAAATCCATCAATGTAATCCACTACATAAACAATCTCAAAGAAAAAAACCACATGGTCATCTCATTAGATGCTGAGAAAGCATTTGACAAAATTCAGCATCCTTTCATGCTAAAGGTCTTGGAAAGATCAGGAATTCAAGGCCCATATCTAAACATAGTAAAAGCAATTTACAGCAAACCGGTAGCCAGCATCAATCTAAATGGAGAGAAACTTGAAGCAATCCCACTAAAATCAGGGACTAGACAAGGCTGCCCTCTCTCTCCATATCTTTTCAATATAGTACTTGAAGTTCTAGCTAGAGCAATTAGACAAGAAAAAGAGGTCAAAGGGATACAAATTGGAAAGGAAGAAGTCAAACTATCACTATTTGCAGACGATATGATAGTATACATAAGCGACCCAAAGAACTCCACCAGAGAACTCCTACAGCTGATAAACGACTTCAGCAAAGTGGCCGGATATAAAATCAACTCAAGCAAGTCAGAAGCCTTCCTATACTCAAAGGATAAGCAGGCTGAGAAAGAAGTAAGAGAAATAATACCCTTTACGATAGCCACAAACCATATTAAGTATCTTGGCGTGACGCTAACCAAACAAGTGAAAGATCTGTATGACAAGAACTTCAAGTCTCTGAAGAAAGAAATTGAAGAAGACCTCAGAAGATGGAAAAATCTGCCATGCTCATGGATTGGCAGGATTAATATAGTAAAAATGAGCATCTTACCAAAAGTAATACACAGATTCAATGCAATCCCCATCAAAATCCCAACTCAATTCTTCATAGAGTTAGAAAGAGCAATTCAAGAATTCATCTGGAATAACAGAAAACCCAGAATAGCTAAAACTATTCTCAAGAGTAAAAGAACCTCTGGGGGAATCAGTATCCCGGACCTCAAGCTGTACTACAGAGCAATAGTGTTAAAGACTGCATGGTATTGGTACAGTAACAGACATGTAGATCAATGGAACAGAATTGAAGACCCAGAAATGAATCCACACTCCTATGGTCACTTGATCTTTGACAAAGGAGCTAAAACCATCCAGTGGAAAAAAGATAGCCTTTTCAACAAATGGTGCTGGCTCAGCTGGAGGTCAACATGCAGAAGAATGCAAATTGACCCATCCTTATCTCCTTGCACTAAGCTCAATTCTAAGTGGATCAAAGATCTCCACATAAAACCAGACACACTGAAACTAATAGAAGGGAAACTAGGGAAGAACCTTGAACATATGGGCACAGGGGAGAATTTCCTGAACAGAACTCCAATAGCTTATACTCTAAGATCAAGAATAGACAAATGGGACCTCATTAAATTACAAAGTTTTTGCAAGGCAAAAGACACCGTCAAAAAGACAAAGCGGCAACCAACTAACTGGGAAATGATCTTTACCAACCTTACATCCGACAGAGGGCTAATATCCAAGATATACAAAGAACTCAAGAAGTTAAACTCCAGAGAGGCAAGTAACCCTATTAAAAAATGGGGTACAGAGCTCCACAAAGAGTTCTCACCTGAAGAATATCTAATGGCTGAGAAGCACCTAAAGAGATGTTCATCATCCTTAGTCATTAGGGAAATGCAAATCAAAACAACCCTGAGATTCCATCTCACACCAGTCAGGATGGCTAAGATCAAAAACACAGGAGACAGCAGTTGTTGGCGAGGATGTGGAGAAAGAGGAACACTCCTCCACTGCTGGTGGAATTGCAGGCTGGTACAACCACTCTGGAAAGCAGTCTGGCGGCTCCTCAGAAAACTGGGCATGACACTTCCGGAGGATCCGGCTATACCACTCCTGGGCATATACCCAGAGACTTTACCTGCATGCAATAAGGACACATGCTCCACTATATTCATAGCAGCCTTATTTATAATAGCCAGAAGCTGGAAAGAACCCAGATGTCCCTCAACGGAGGAATGGATTCAGAAGATGTGGTATATTTACACAATGGAATACTACTCTGCAATTAAAAACAATGAATTCACGAAATTCCTAGGCAAATGGTCAGAACTTGAAAATATCATCCTTAGTGAGGTAACCCAATCACAAAAGATCACACATGGTATGAAGTCACTGATAAGGGGATATTGACCCAGAATCTCAGAATACCCTAGACACAATCAGCATATCAATAGATTTCTAAAAAGATGGAAGGAGAGACCCCTGGTCCTGGAAAGACTGGATGTAGGGGAACGCCAGGACAGAGTAATGAGAGGGGGTTGAACAGAGAAAAGAGGGAGGGAAGGGGGCTTATGGGACTTTCGGGGAGGGAGGAAACGGGAAAGGGGAAGTGATTTGGAATGTAAATTAAAAAAATAAAATAAAATTAAATTAAAAAAAAAAAAAGAAAAGTTGAAGCATTGACTCTCTCTGACCCACATCCCTGAGGGCTGTTGGCTTCCCCAGGATATGTTGGGACGTGTCCCTGAATGAATGTTCCCCAATGAGCTGTGATATCCCCCACAATTGCCTCGAGTGAGTCCCCTTCCTCTAGAGGATCTGCTCACTGTTATTAAATCCCAGCTCGGGTTCCAGTAGGTGTCTCCCGAGGTCTCTCACAGTCCCAGGCAGCACAGTAGAAGTTTTCTGCCTCCTCACTGATGGGCTAAGGGCCTGGATCTCTTATCTCTGTGGCATACATAAATTGGACCTCATACAGATAGTCTCTTACTTGGGGGTGTCCCCATCCTATGCCCCTTCCTCTCAGCCCCTTTCCTGGGCATGACATTGGTGAGCATGAGGCTTTCCCATGACATTCTGGCAAGCCCCGCCCCCTTTATCTCTTGGTTTGGGATGTCCCAGGTGTCCAGCCTAGCTGCCAGTTCACACAGGTCGAAAGTTAGTAAGGGAGGAGCACCAGGTGGAAGGAGGTTGGTCTTGGGTTACCCTGGTCACCTCACCGCCCATTAGGGTTGATGATACAATCCAAGTCTGTCTGGCGGGCTGATGAGGGCTAGATCCAGCACTCAGGAACCCCCATCAGAGTCAGTAAATCCTTGGTGGCTCACCGAGTGACCTTGAGCTTTAAAGGGTTGCTTGTCTTCTTCACGTTCCAAGTCGGGTGGTTCACAGCGGGTGGACTGGTCACTGGTTTCATGTGAGAATCATATATCCAGTCAGCTATGCTGTCCACCTTTATAGCTGTAGGGGTTATCAGCAACACCAAGTAGGGGCCCTTCCATTCGGGTTCCAGTGACTATGTCCGATGTTGGCAAACATAGACAGCATCACTGACCTGGAACAGATGTGGCACCTCAGTTGTTCCTGGAGCATAAAGGGCAGACATCTGGGGTCATATTTTTCTCTGAACTACCTCTAGGGCCACCAAGTCTTTTGGCAAGGTCTTGATCTCTAACAGGTATCTTAGGTCCATGGTGAACATCCTGGATCCCTTAATGGCTTCTATCAGCTTTCTGCTGCTCAGGTGAGGACCCCCCTGAGTGAATCACAAGGAGTCAAGAATTGATGCAAAAAGCAAGAGGAATTTATTGTTCCAATGCATTAGGGTCATCCTACACCCAAAGGAGAGATGGCAACCCCCACCCCCTACTCCCAGCACATTTGGTCAGTCTTTATACAGTTTTTCAGAGCAGCAACCATTAGGTACAACATGATTGACCATTAGGCAGCAGCCATTAGGTACAGTGTGATTAGTCTCTAGGGAATGAGGTGGCAGGGTCTGTCCTATGGAATGTGTTTATCTGATCTAGGCTTCTTCCACCTGCAGGTAGGAGCTGGTAGGTCCATCCTGGGGACGGTTAATTAGCCTTCCCCTTCTGGAGGGGTCTGGTGGGATTTCCCAAAAGGTCCTGAATTGACCTCTTCAAACCAAAAGGGGAAAAACCCTCCGAAACAGAATCTCTACTTATAGTTATAATAGAAAAACAGAAAGTGGTTTAGCCTCTCATCTTAAATAACTAGAAAACTATATAAAACATATGAGACAGCATTTCTGCAGACATTTGATGATAGGCAGTCAGGGCTGTAATCCATGACATAAGGGAATGAGATGAGGAAAGAATACTGTGGAGATTGTATCTCGTGGGTCACAAGCAGGGAACACAGGCAAAGGCCAGAGGTTCCTTGGGCTAGTGAGACAAGACTGGGAGTTTAGGGTAGCTAAATTTTATAGGCAAAATATCAAAGAAAGGAGAAGCACACAGAGAAACAGTATCTCTCAACTCTACAAAGAGCCCCTTGAGTTTTGCTAAACATGGGGAGACTACAGGGACTCACAAGGAAAGTGAACTAACAGGAAGAAAAATCCCTGGAGCGCTAGTCCCACAGGACCCACAGCGTGTGCTGCCACCAGCTCTAGGTGGAGGGAGGCCTCAAAAAGGCACTGTCTCAGGAGTGAGCTCAGATTCAAGATGTCCTGAGGAAAGGGATCAATGATTGCCTGGGACCTGGAGGGAAAAGGGGTTTCCTGTAAATGCTCATATAATGAACTTTTATAGTAGTGGATATATTCTAGAACTGGACTGTGGTAATGACTTCACAATTGTATATATCACTAAAGTGATTCGAATACATATGTCTAGTGTAGGGCACTGTGGCAGCTTGTTGGGTGCATGGTGCAGGGGTGGGGGGAAGGGGAGTGGGGAAAAAAAGCCGCTTCTCACCAGAACTCGTCAGCTCTGGCAGGGCAAATGCAGGAGACTGCCGAGCTGCCCCACAGGCTGATGTGGAACAGGCATCTGGGCCATGTGAGGCCACCGGACTGCTCAGGGTGGTGAGGAAAGCGCAGTCTCCAGGTCCCTAGTCCTCAAGGAGGCCAGGAACGACAGGTTCTAGCTCTCTGGCATCATAGGACACCACCGGATACCATGGAAGAGCTGAGAACGGGGGCCTACGGGGGCACCTGGGTCAGCCCCGGGCCGAAGGGGAAAGGGGCAGTGGGCAGGCATGCTGCGCAGTTCCTGTGTGATTGAGTCCTTCGTCCAGTCTGGTGGCTGGAAACGCTGGGAGGCAATCTATGGTTTTAAAGCTTTATTGTAAAAGAGTAGAGTGAGAGAGGGAAGGTAGAGAAGTAGAAGCCAGCAATGGCCACAGGGAGAAAGGGAGAAGTGAGTGGGGAGAGAGGGGGAGCAGGGGACAAGACACAGAACAAGAGAGCAAGAAAGTAAGAGAGAGAAGAGAGAGGGGCAAATAGCCCTTCTTATAGTGGGCTGGGCTACCTAGCTGTTGCCAGGTAATTGTGGGGATGGAGTACAGCTAGAATACTAGGGGCTTGCGGCATGACCCTATGTGACTGATGGTCACAGAATTATGGAGAGCTGAAGTCTCGTGTCAGGAGCCTAAGTGTCTGGGAACATGGGCAAATGGACCTTCCGTCCCTCGTAGAATTCTCTACTGGGTTGCCAGGGTTTAAACCTAGCTCAACCAGAATACAGACTGCCTTTCACAATCTGATAGTCTAGTGGTTGTATTTTGTTACTTATACATTTATCTCAACCAACCAACTGAATACACTGTAACACTATATATTACTGAAGTAATTTTCAAATATTCTTTTATAGTCTGTGCTTTGACTTGGGTATGTGACCATTTCCCTTTGTAATCACAGGCCTTTCTATGCCTGCCCCAGTTCCAAAAATAATGACACAGAGACTATATTTATTTATAAGCTTTTGGCCTTAGAGCTAGGCATTATATCTCATTATCTCATAACTTAATTATCCTGTTTATATTGATCTAAGTTCTGCCTCATGGCTGGTTAGTTACCTCTCCTTCCATCCTATCCTGCTTCTTCTTCTATGTCAGGCTGACTGAATCTCCCATGCCTGATTCCTTCCTATCACCCTCTTTCTTTCCGGAAGTCCCACCTTACTATTTATAGGCCATAGACTTTTTATTTTAACCAATCAGAAACTGATGGAGAACACTGTTTACAAAATACTAAGCCGGGAAATGCTTTAAAAAAAATTAATGGCAAAACCAAAAATATACCTAAAAGCAAATCTTCTGGAAAAAAACCATTTGTTCTTCCCTGTCTTGTATCCCTCCTCAAAATTGATCTTGGCCTCCTGCCTGGCCTTGCATTTCAAAGCTGGATCTCTGAACACATCCTTGTTGACAACAATTTTGTCCACGGGGATATCCATAAAGTACCTTGTGGGCATGAGGTGGTCATAGTTAAAAACTTTCCTTTCAACCACCAGGGCATGGCTGTAAGAGCGGTCTGAGGAGCTATCATCAATGTTCTTCACGATGACGACTTTGCATCGGGAGTAGCATCCAGCCAGGACCATCACCACTTTCCCAGGTTTCATAAACTTGCCTATTTCGACAGCAAGCAGCTGTCGACCCAGCAGAAAGGAAAGAAGAACACTTCTTGGGAGATGCTTAACAGTACCAAAATCTGGCCTGTAATCAGATCTTTACCAGTTCAGAAACCAGCATTTGAATAATACAAGGATAACCTTTACACAGTACACAAAAATATTACTCCAACATCCCTTCCATTTGATTAAGTTCATTGATAAGAAGTGAATTTCACACTCCCTTGTAACTTTTCTAGTAATTAAGTAGGTTCCCTACACATAAAAAGGGATCAGCGAATATTTGTTGGGTGCT
This sequence comes from Tokudaia tokunoshimensis, assembly GCA_036184795.1. NCBI lineage: Eukaryota > Metazoa > Chordata > Mammalia > Rodentia > Muridae > Tokudaia > Tokudaia tokunoshimensis. The sequence continues at coordinate 573,572 of BTHU01000017.1, forward strand.
TTATGGTATATACCTTGCTTCTTGCATTCCAAGCCTTGGCTTTTTCTTGTTGTTGCATGGATTATTCTACCATCCCAGACTCTGTGTAAAGTCATAGTATTTCTTGTGACTATATTTCTTAAAACACTGCTTTAGTGGAAAGGCTAGATATGACTGCAGCAGTCTGAAGGTAAACTGAACAAGTGACAAGAACTGATTTGCATTGCCTTTACATCCAAAGTAATGGATGCAGTGAGTGCAAAGGGAGAGGAGGAAAGAGGATGGTGTCACTTAAAACTTGTGTTTGCCTAACAGTTCATTCCCCTTATCTGTAAAGGAAAAATGGGGGCTTAAGGGGAGCTGAGTGGAAGAATTTGCTGCATAAACAGCAAGATTGATGACCAATGTTCAGATACGTTGACTCTACAGTAGCTATGGAAGCTTGGCTGGAACCCCAGCACTTGGAAGGTAGACACAGGAGACCCCAGGAGCAAGCTGGCAACTTATTGGCAAGTTGTGAGTTTAATTGAGAGTCTCCACCTCAACATATAAGACAGGAAGCCTTTGAAGAGGACTCCCCATATCAACCTTGATCCTATGTGGACAGGTATATGCACCCACAGATTCACATGTATCTCTCTCTCTCTCTCTCTCTCTCTCTCTCTCTCTCTCTCTCTCTCTCTCTCTCTCTCTCTCTCTCTCTCTCTCTCACACACACACACACACACACACATACGAGAAAATGAGAAAACTGTAAAGGTGTTATACTTGTAAATTATGACACCGAGAAGAAAGAAAGAAAGAAAGAAAGAAAGAAAGAGAAAGAAAGAAAGAAAGGAAGAAAGAAAGGAAGGAAGAAAAAAGAAAGAAAAAGAAAGAAAGAAAGGAAGGAAGGAAGGAAGGAAGAAAGAAAGAAAGAAAGGATAGAAAATTATTTTCAGGAACTGGAAAAGCTACAAAGGACACACCTTATTTCAGTGATATCCCAGCAAATGTAGAGAAATTCATGAAAACCACTTGGGATACTGTGTTGCTCTAACTCAAAATTCTTGAAGAAAAAAAAAACCAGAAAAATGACTGTTTTATGTAAACTAAATAAAAACAAGGCATAATTTTGACAGAAGTCCTTTGAGACAGATGGAATTAGTTCAGCTACCAAAAACAAACAAGCCTGGGCCTGAGTTAGCGCACACTAGAGTCTCAGTGCTACTTGGCGAGGCTGCTATGGAATACCTATTGCCTCCTCTAGGCATCATAACACGAGCTATTTGGAAGTCATTTTCTCTCCTAGTTTTTGCTGATATAGCATTATCTGCTCTCCCATTCTGTGCAAGAACAAGTTTGCTTGATTCAATTATCAGTATTTAAACAATGTTTGTCATCTAAGGAATCTGGGGAGAAAAGTTATAAGGAAGGTTGATGTTTGGAAGACCCACTTTATAGAAGCTAATCTCAGTATGTTCATTTTTAGCAGTGTTAGCCATTGAGACCCACATGTGCCAGTGATCTCACTCCCAACATCTCTGCACTGCTGTCTCTGGGACTCCAACAGCACAAAGGTTTATCATCACTCTCTCAACTTATAGTAAAATAAACATGAACCACATAAGATACCTTAATTTCATCCTGTGGGTTTCTGGTCTTTCCCTTCATTTTAAAAACATTTTAAAAACATCCATCTGTTTTATGAGTTTGTGTCTGCATCTGCACCCACAGCTCACATGAGGAGAATACAACTTGAAGAGTTGCTTCTCTCTTCTCACCATTTGGGTTCTTGGGGATCAAATGGGATTGTGAGGTTTGCCAATAAGCATCTTTAGCCACTGAGCCATAGGTATATCCTTACTCTTCACCTTTATAGTTGTTTTTTTTTTTTTTTTTTTTTTTTGGTTTTTCGAGACAGGGTTTCTCTGCGTAGCCTTGGCTGTCCTGGAACTCACTCTGTAAACCAGGCTGGCCTCGAACTCAGAAATCCACCTGCCTCTGCCTCCCAAGTGCTGGGATTTATAGTTGTTTTTTTAAAAAGATTTATTTATTTTATGTATGTGAGTACACCTTTGCTATTGCTGCCTTCAGACACACCAGAAGAGGGCATCGGATCCCTTTACAAATGGTTGTGAGTCACCATGTGGTTGCTGGGGATTGAATTCAGGACCTCTGGAGGTGTAGTCAGTGCTCTAAACCGCTGAGCCATCTCTCCAACCCTGTTTTGGTTTTTTTGCAGGCTGGAGATCAAACCTAGGAAAAATCTCTATCACTTTGGACTACTACTGAGCTACATTCTTTTCACTTATTTTTTTTTTAAAGATGGGGAGTTAGGGTTAAGAGCTTGTTCAGTAACTCCTGAAAACCTGAGTTCAGATCCTCAGCATCCATATAAAAAGCCAGGCATGACTTGAGTGTGCCTCTATACCCAACATTAAGAGGTGCTTGCTTGTAATCAGCACTTAGGAGGCTAAATTTGGAAGATCATCATTAGTCTGATTCCAGCCTGGGCTACAGAGCAAGAGACCTTGTGCCACAAAGAAAGAAGAAAAGGGGGCCATTGAGAGTGCTTGGTGGTAAAGGTGCTTCTACCAAAGTGAGTTTGACCTCCGTGACTCAAATAATGGAGGGAAAAACTCCACACATACACACACACACACACACACACACACACACACACACACACACACACACACCCACACTAATATTTTAAAAAAGAAGAAAGAAGAGAGAAATGATTAATGAACATTATTTTAAGACAAGGTCTCATTATGTAAACCAGACTGATTTTAAACCTTTAAACTCTTGCCCTTCTGACTGCCAGGATTACAAGTATGTACCACCCTACTCAGCTACTGAGAAAATGTTAACAGTAGTTTGGTGGGGTTTTTTTTGTTTTTTACTTTCTTTTAGATGTTTTCTATATTTTTAATAGTCCATTATTAAACTGTTACTCAAAAAATTAAAAATGAAAGCCAAAACATTAAATGAACTCAAAATCCAGCTCAATGTTTTCTTTTGAGGCCTTCACTAATAGGGCCATTTCCACACAACAGTAAGTATATAATCATGTCCCACTATGGGCCAAAAGATTTCTAAAAAACAAACAAACAAAAAAAAAAAACAATGACTCTACTCCTAGATAAAAACCAAGAGAAATGAAAACATGTCCTTTCAAAACTTCTTACACAAATGTTCCTAGTATATAGACACAGCCCATGTATTTCTCAACTGACACAGGGACAAACAATGGGATGATTCCTTATAATGATAATTGATAGATCATCTGTGTCTACACTGTTATCTTCAGAACTGCAAGTGTTCTATTCCAAGGTAAGAGAGAATGTGAGACTCAGCTCTCTGTTATTGGTGTCGAAGATGGGAGGGGACCATTGTCCAAACAATTCAGGGATCTCTTTGATGCTAATGAAGGTGAGGATACAGATTCTCTTCATATTTTCCAAAAGGAATGTGTCCCTGACAGCACCTTAACTTTAGCCCATTGTGACCAACACTGTATGTTCTGCCTATAAAACTTTAAGGCTCTGGTCACCATTTGCACCAGGGAGCCAGGCAGCTCCACAGCCCTAGGTGCACAGCCCTCCAGGAGAGAGTGATCTCCCAGCAGCACTTTCACTTCTGGGCACTGAAGTTAGATCTTCACTTTCTCTCCAATAACTGTCCAGAGGGAAATGGCTAGGAGCAAACAGGGCATATGTTCAGTGGAGCAGCTGGGACAGGATCCTTCCAGTTGCCATCTGCACCCAGGAGCTGAGCGACTCCACAGACATCTGCACACAGATCCCACCAGAAAAGAGTTGGTCTCCTAGGAATGCTGACACATGCTTACAGACCAACAGGAAGGACAAGCTCCAGCCAGAGACAGCAAGACCAACTAATACCAGAGAACCAGATGGCAAAAGGCAAGTGCAAGAACCCTATCAACAGAAACCAAGGCTACTTGGCAAAATCAGAACCCAGTTCTCCCACCACAGCAAGTCCTGGATACCCCAACACATGGGAAAAGCAAGAGTTGGATTTAAAATAGGGATAGAAGAGAGCAAAGATTCCTAACTTAAAGGGCCAATAAATATCTTCAACAAAATGTTAGAAGAAAACTTCTCTAAACTAAAGAAAGAGATACCCATTGTCTTAGTCAGGGTTTCTATTCCTGCACAAACATCATGACCAAGAAGCAAGTTGGGGAGGAAAGGGTTTATTGAGCTTACATTTCCATGCTGCTGTTCATCACTAAAGGAAGACAGGACTGGAACTCAAGCAGGTCAGGAAGCAGGAGCTGATGCAGAGGCCATGGAGTAATGTTTCTTACTGGCTTGCTTCCCCTGACTTGCTCAGCCTGCTCTCTTATAGAACCCAAGACTACCAGCCCAGAGATGGTACCACCCACAAGAGCCCCCCCCTTGATCACTAATTGAGAAAATGCCCCACAGCTGGATCTCATGGAGGCACTTCCCCAAATGAAGATTCTTTTTCTGTGATAACTCCAGCCTGTGTCAAGTTGACACACAAAACCAGCCAGTACACCCCTGGGCATACAAGAAGCCTACAGAACTCCAAATAGATTGGACCAGAAAAGAAATTCCTCCTGTCACATAATCAAAATGTTAAATGCACAAAACAAAGAAAGAATACTAAAAGCAGTAGGGTCAAAGGTCAAGTAACATATAAAGTCAGACCTTTCAGAATTACACCAGATTTATCACCAGAGACTATGAAAGCCAGAAGATTCTGGGCAGATGTCATACAGGCCCTAAGAGAACACAAATGCCAGCCCAGGCTATTATACCCAGCAACACTCTCAATTACCATAGATGGAGAAACCAAGATATTTCATGACAAAACCAAATTTACACAATATTTTTCCACAAATCCAGCCCTTCGAAGGATAATAAATGGAAAACTCCAACACGAGAAGGGAAACTACACACTAGAAAAAGCAAGAAAGTAATCTTCCATTAACAAGCCAATAAGAAGACAGACACATAAACATAACTCTACCTTTAACAACAATAATACCAGGAAACAATTACTTTTCTTTAATATTTCTTAATATCAATGGACTCAATTCCCCAATAAAAAGACATAGGCTAACAGACTGGATAAGTAAACAAGATCCAACATTTTGCTGCATACAAGAAACCCACCTCAGTGACAAAGACAGACACTACCTGAAAGTGAAAGGCTGGAAAACAATTTTCCAAGCAAGTGGTCCCAAGAAACAAGCTGAGGTAGCCATCCTAATATCAAATAAAATTGACTTTCAATCTGAAGTTATCAAAAAGGATAAGGAAGGACACTTCATACTCATCGAAGGAAAAATATCACAAGAAGAACTCACAATCCTGAATATCTATGCTCCAAATGCAAGGGCACCTACATTCAAAAAAGAAACTTTACTAAAGCTCAAAGCACACATTGCACCTCATACAATAATAGTGGGAGACTTCAACACCCGACCCTCATCACTGGACAGATCGTGGAAACAGAAACTAAACAGAGAAACAGTGAAACTAACAGAAGCTATGAACCAAATGTATTTAACAGATATCTATAGAACATTTTATCCTAAAACAAAAGAATATACCTTCTTCTCAGCACCTCATGGTACCTTCTCCAAAATTGACCATATAATCAGTCACAAAACAGGCCTCAACAGATACAAGAAGATTTAAGTAATCCCATGCATCCTATCAGATCATCACGGATTAAGGTTGGTCTTCAATAACATCAAAAACAATAGAAAGCCCACATATACATGGAAGCTGAACAACACTCTACTCAATGATAATGTGGTCAAGGAAGAAATAAAGAAAGAAATTAAAGACTTTTTAGAATTTAATGAAAATGAAGCCACAACATAACCAAACCTTTGGGACACAATGAAAGCAGTCCTAAGAGGAAAACTCATAGATTTGAGTGCCTCCAAAAAGAAACTGGAGAGAGCATACACTAGCAACTTAACAGCACATCTGAAAACTCTAGAACAAAAAAAGCAAATACACCTAAGAGGAGTAGACGGCAGGAAATAAACTCAGGGTCGAAATCAACCAAATGGAAACATAAAGAACTATACAAAGAATCAACCAAACCACGAGTGTGTTCTTTGAGAAAATCAACGAGATAGATAAACCCTTAGCCAGACTAACCAGAGGGCACAGAGACACTGGCCAAATTAACAAAATTAGAAATGAAAAAGAGACATTAACAACAGAAACTGAGGAAATCCAAAAAAATCATCAGTCCTACTACAAAAGCCTTTATTCAACAAAACTGGAAAATCTGGATGAAATGGACACTTTCCTAGACAGATACCAGGTACCAAAGTTAAGTCAGGATCAGATAAATGATCTAAACAGCCCCAAAACCTCTAATGAAATAGAAGCAGTCATCAATAGTCTCCCAACCAAGAAAAGCCCAGGACTTGATGGGTTTAGTGCAGAGTTCTATAAGACCTTCAAAGAAGACCTAATACCAATACTCTCCAAACTATTCCACAAAATAGAAACAGAAGGAACACTACCCAATTCGTTCTATGAAGCCAGAATTACTCTGATACCTAAACCACACAAAGACTCTACAAAGAAGGAGAACTTTAGACCACAATTCTCAATAAAATTCTTGCAAACCGAATCCAAGAACACATCAAAACGATCATCCATCATGATCAAGTAGGCTTCATCCCAGGGATGCAGGGTTGGTTCAATATAAGGAAACCCACGTAATCCACTAAATAAACACACTCAAAGAAAAAAACCACACGATCATCTCATTAAATGCTGAAAAAGCATTTGACAAAATCCAACATCCCTTCATGATAAAAGTCTTGGAAAGATCAGAAATTCAAGGCCTATACCTAAACATAGTAAAAGCAATATACAGCAAACCAGTAGCCAACATCAAACTAAATGGAGAGAAACTCGAAGCAATGCCACTGAAATCAGGGACTAGACAAGGCTGTCCACTCTCTCCCTACCTGTTCGATATAGTACTCAAGGTCCTAGCCAGAGCAATTAGACAACAAAAAGAGGTCAAAGGGACACAAATTGGAAATGAAGAAGTCAAAATATCATTATTTGCAGATGATATGATAGTATACTTAAGTGACCCCCAAAATTCCACCAGAGAACTCCTAAGCCTGATAAACAACTTCAGCAAAGTGGCTGGATATAAAATTAACTCAAACAAATCAGTGGCCTTCCTCTACTCAAAGGATAAACAGGCTGAGAAAGAAATTAGAGAGAGAATCCCTTCACAATAGTCACAAATAATATAAAATACCTTGGTGTGACTCTAACTAAACAAGTGAAGATCTGTACTGCAAGAACTCCAAGTCTCTGAAGAAAGAAATCGGAGATCTCAGAAGATGAAAAAATTTCCCATGCTCATGAATTGGCAGGATTAATATAGTAAAAATGGCCATCTTGCTGAAAGCAATCTACAGATTCAATGCAATCCCCATCAAAATTCCAACTTATTTCTTCATAGAGCTAGAAAGAGTAATTTGCAAATTCATCTGGAATAACAAAAAACCCAGGATATCAAAAACTATTCTCAACAATAAAAGAACTTCTGGCAGAATCACCATCCATGACCTCAAGCTGTACTACAGAGCAATCATGATAAAAAAAAAAAAAAACAAAAAACAAACAAACCTGCATAGTATTGGTACAGTGACAGGCAGATAGAGCAATGGAATAGAATTAAAGACCCAGAAATAAACCCTCACACCTATGGTCACTTGATCTTTGACAAAGGAGCTAAAACCATCCAGTGGAAAAAAGATAGCCTTTTAAACAAATGGTGCTGGCTCAACTGGAAGTCAACATATAGAAGAATGCAAATTGATCCATTTTTTATTTTTTAATGAAAAAGGAAGTAAAAACATTTTATGATAAAATTAAAGATTTACATGGAAAATGTTTCTGACAAAATTGAAGAAGCATATAGAAAAACACATTAAAATTGACAATTTTCATGGAAAATTAATGAGTAAAATGGTAGACACAAGAAACATTACTGAATTAATTGAAAAAGAAAGTAGAAACATTTTATGATAGAACTAAAGATTTACATGGGAAATATTTCTAATAAAATTGTAGAAAAATATAAAATAACATTAAAATTGAAGATTATCATGGAAAGTTACAGATAAAATGGTAGGCATAAAAATATTTCTAAGTTGATTGAAAGTGGAATTATAAACATTTTCTGATAAAACTGATCTACAAGAAAAATATTTCTGATAAAATTCAAGAAATATATAGAAAAACACGTTAAAATTGACTTTCATGGAAAATTATACAGATAAATTAGTAGGAATAAAAATATTCCTAAGTTGATTGAAAGTAGAATTATAAACATTTTCTGACAAAATTGAAGATTTACATGGAAAATATTTCTGATAAAATTGAAAAAATATATGGAAAAACATTAAAATTGAAGATTATCATGGAAAATTATACAGATAAAATGGTAGGCATAAAATATTTTTAAGTTGATTGAAAGTGAAATTATAAACATTTTCTGATAAAACTGAAGATTTACATGGAAAATATCTCTGATAAAACTGAAGAAATATATAGAAAAACACGTTAAGATTGAGTATTTCATGGAAAAATTATACAGATAAAATGATAGGCATAAAAATATTCCTAAGTTTTTTGAACGTGGAATTATAAACATTTTCTGATAAAATTGAAGATCTACAAGGAAAATATTTCTGATAAAATTCAAGAAATATATAGAAAAACACATTAAAATTGACTTTCATGGAAAATTATACAGACAAAATGGTAGGTATAAAAATGTTCCTAAAAAAAAAAAAATGTTCCTAAGTTGATTGAAAGTAAAATTATAGACATTGTCTGATAAAATTGAAGATTTACATGGAAAATATTTCTGATAAAATTGAAGAAAAATATAGAAAAATGTTAAAATTGAAGATTATCATGGAAAATTATACCAATAAAATGGTAGGCATAAAAATATTCCTAAATTGATTGAAAGTGGAATTATAAACATTTTCTGACAAAATTGAAGATTTACATAAAAAATATTTCTGATAGAATTGAAGAAATATATAGAAAAAAATGTAAAATTAAGATTATCATGGAAAATAATACAGTTAAAATGGCAGACATAAAAAAACAGTAAATTGAAAGAGGAATCACAAACATTTTCTGATAAAATTAAAGATTTACATGAAAAATATTTCTGTTAGACTATGTTTTTTGTTAGGGAATTGAGTCCATTGATGTTATAAGATATTAAGGAATAGTGATTGTTGCTTCCTGTTATTTTTGATGTTCTTTTTATGTTTGTGTGGTTACTTTCTTTTGAGTTTGTTGGAAAAAGATTACTTTCTTGCTTTTTCTAGGGTGTAGTTTCCCTCCTCTTGTTGGCATTTTCCATCTATTATCCTTTGTAGGGCTGGATCTGTGGAAAGATATGTGTAAATTTGGTTGTATCATGGAATATCTTGGTTTCTCCATCTATGGTAATTGAGAGTTTTGCTGGGAGTAGTAGTTTGGGCTGGCATTTGTGTTCTCTTAGGGTCTGTATAAGATCTGCCCAGGATCTTCCAGCTTTCATCGTCTCAGGTGAGAAGTCTGGTGTAATTCTGATAGGCCTGCCTTTATATGTTACTTGTCCTTTTTCCCTTACTGCTTTTAATATTCTTTCTTTGTTTAGTGTATTTGGTGTTTTGATTATTATGTGACTGGAGGACTTTCTGGTCTGGTCCATTCTATTTGGAGTTCTGTAGGCTTCTTGTATGTTCATGGACATCTCCTTCTGTAGGTTAGAGAAGTTTTCCTCCATAATTTTGTTGAAGATATTTACTGGCCCTTTAAATTGTAACTCTTCACTCTCTTCTATACCTATAATCCTTAGGTTTGATCTTCTCATTGTGTCCTGGATTTCCTGGATGTTTTGGCTCAGGAGCTTTTTGCATTTTGCATTTTCTTTAACTGTTGAGTCAATGTTTTCTATGGTATCTTCAGCCCCTGAGATTCTTTCTTCTATCTCTCGTATTCTGTTGTTGATAGATACTTGCATCTATGACTCCTGAATTCTTTCCAAGATTTTCTATCTCCAGAGATGTCTCACTTTGTGATTTCTTTATTGTTTCTACTTCCATTTTTAGATCCTGGATAGTTTTGTTCAGTTCCTTCACTTGTTTGTTTGTGTTCTCCTGTAATTCTTTCAGGGATTTTTGTGTTTCCTCTTTAAGGGCCTCTACCTGTTCACCCATGCTCCCCTGTATTTCTTTCAGGGATTTTTGTGTTTCCTCTTTAAGGGCCTTTACCATTTGACCCATGTTCTCCTGTATTTCTTTAAGGGAGTTATTTATGTCCTTCTTGATGTCCTCTAACAGCATCGTGAGAAGAGACTTTAAATCCAACTCTTGCTTTTCCGGTGTGTTGGGGTGTCCGGAACTTGCTGTGGTGGGAGAACTGGGCTCTGATGTTGCCAAGTAGCCTTGGTTTCTGTTGGTAGGGTTCTTGCACTTGCCTTTCGCCGTCTGGCTATCTCTGGTGCTAGTTGGTCTTGCTGTCTCTGGCTGGAGCTTGCCCCTCCTATGGGCCTGTAAGCCTGTGTCTGTACTCCTGGGAGACCAACTCTCTTCTGGCAGGGTCTGTGCACAGAAGGCTGTGGAGCTGCCTGGTTCCCTGAAGCAAATGGCGGCTGAAAGGGAAGACTCCTGTCCCAGAAGCTCCACTGATCGTATGCCCTAGCTGTACCCCTCCAGAGAGAAGGTGGAGATCTCACCTCTGCACTCAGAAGTGAAATTACTGCTGGGATATCACTCTCTCCTGGTGGGCTAAGCACAGAAGGCTATGGAATTGTCTGGTTACCTGCTGCAAATCAATTGATCCATTCTTATCTCCCTGTACAATGCTTCAGTCCAAGTGGATCAAGAACCCCCACATAAAGCCAGGTACAATGAATCTAATAGAAGAGAAAGTGGGGAAGAGCCTGGAGCACATGGGCACAGGGGAAATTTTCCTGAACAGAACACCAAATAGCTTATGCTCTAAGATCAAGAATTGACAAATGGGACCTCATAAAATTGCAAAGCTTCTGTAAGGCAAAGGACACTGTCAATAGGACAAAACAGCAACCAACAGATTGGGAAATATCTTTACCAATCCTACATCCAATAGAGGACTAATGTCCAATATATACAAAGAACTCAAGAAGTTAGACTCCAGAAAACCAAATAACCCTATTAAAAAGTGGGGTACAGAGCTAAACAATGAATTCTCATCTGAGGAATACTGGATGGCTGAGAAACACCTAAAGAAATGTTCAACATCCTTAATCACCAGGAAAATGCAAATCAAAACAACCCTGAGATTCTACTTCACACCAGTCAGAATGGCTAAGATAAAAAACTCAGGTGACAGCAGATGCTAGAGAAGATGTGGAGAAAAAGGAACACTTCTCCATTGCTGGTGGGATTGCAAGCTGGTAAAACAATTCTGGAAATCAGTTTGACTGTACATCAGATAATTGGACATAGTACTTCCAGAGAACCCAGCTATACCACTCCTGGGCATATACCCAGAAGATGCTCCAACATGTAATAAGGACACATGCACCACTATGTTCATAATAGCCTTATTTATAATAGTCAGAAGCTAGAAAGAACCCAGATGTCCCTCAACAGAGGAATGGGTACAGAAAATGTGGTATACTTACACAATGGAGTACTACTCAGCTATTAAAAACAATTTATGAAATTCTTAGGCAAATGGATGGAACTAGAAAACATCATCCTGAGTGAGGTAACCCAACCACAAAAGAACACACATGGTATGCACTCACTGATAAATGGATATTAGCCCAGAAACTTGGAATATCCAAGATATAACTCACAGACCACATGAACCTTAAGAAGGAAGTGTAGATACTTTGGTCCTTTTTAAATAGGGTACAAAATATTCATGGGAGGAAATACAGAGATAAAGTGTGGAGTGGAGACTGAAGGAAAGGCCATCCAGAAACTGCCACACCTGGGGTCCATCCCATACACTGTTACCAAACCCAGACACTATTGTGGATGCCAACAAGTGCTTGCTGACAGGAGCCTGATACAGCTGTTTCTAGAGAGGCCTTGCCAGTGTCTGACAAAATACAGAGGCAGATGCTCTCAGCCAACCATTGAACTGAGCACAGGGTTCCCAATGGAGGAGCTAGAGAAAGGACCCAAGGAGCTGAAGGGTTTTTCAGCCCCATAGGAGGAACAGCAATATGAACTAACTAGTACCCCCCAAAGCCCCCAAGGACTTAACCACCAACCCAAGAGTACACATGGAGGGACCCCTGGCTCCAGCCACATGGGTAGCAGAGGATTGCCCCAGGGCAGGGGAATGCCAGATCAGGGAAGTGGGAGTGGGTGGTTTAGTGAACAGGGGGAGGGGGGATGGGATAGGGGGGGTTTGGAGGGGAAACAAGGAAAATGGATAGTATTTGAAATGTAAATAAAAAATATCTAATAAAAAAAACTTTAAGGCAATCGATTTACATTGTTTACATTTGTGCTGGTTTGTTACAACACCACCAAACTAAGATAAACAGAATATTAATCAGCACAAAAAGCAATGAGTACCAATATAGGCTAAAACATGGATAAACCTTGAAAACAGGGTGCTAAACGGGTTAATGTAATCATAGAACTCCACATAGCACATATTCCATTTCTGTGAAAGTATCAAAAGTGGCAACTATACAGAGACAGAAATATTAGTGGCTGAATAAAGAGACAGCAAGTAAAGTACCTGCATTCATCTACCTCTCCTTCCCAGATGCAGATGCCCCTTTACGATCCACCTCACATCTGTGCCTCCATGTCATCACCACGGAAGCCCCTTCCTTCAGTTGCTTTGGTCTGTGATTTTGTCACAGCAGAGAGAAAAGCGCCTAGTATAGAAACAGAGACGCATTCCTTCACTATCTGGCCTCAGTTTATCCAGGGTCACAGCTTGGCTTCACCTTAGATTCTTGGATCCCGAATACAATGATTTGCGCTTTCCCTCAGAGGTTGTTTTTCTGCCCTTTCTTAACCTACGCAGTGAGATGCTGTCTCAAACCCTCTACCAAAACACAAAAATCAAAACCAGACCTTCATTCTTCAATATTTAAATTAAGTTTTTAAAAAAACTATCTTCTCAAACATTTATCATTTCTTTATGTGAAAACATTTTAAGATCCTCCTACTAAAACCCAAAAACCAAAACATGTATGTTTTAGAATATTTACATGAAAACATCTTAAGTTCCCTTCTATCTTCTTTTTTTGTTTTTTTTTGTTTGTTTGTTTTGTTTTTTGAGACAGGGTTTCTCCGTGTAGCCCTGGCTGTCCTCACTCTGTAGACCAGGCTGGCCTCGAACTCAGAAATCCCCCTGCCTCTGCCTCCCAAGTGCTGGGATTAAAGGCGTGTGCCATCACTGCTTGGCTCCCTTCTATCTTTTTATTTTCGATTTTTCAAAATGTAATACTGTTTATTTAGCCCCCAAAACTTTTCAACATTCTAAACATACAAAAAAATAAGAGAATGCTGCAAATTGCGTTTAGGTACAGAGGGTTCTTGAACTGCCATTGATGCAGTAGTTCTTCCCTTTGCTGACAATGATGAGTTCTGCAGTTTCTTTAAAAAGTTTAAAATCTACTGCACTTAACTAAAGAAAAAACTCCAAACATTTTTCATACCGGCTGACCCATTCCCCCTTTCCACAACTAAGAATTTCAGCAGAATGCTATGCCACTATATACAAAAACAAGACAACCTGAAGCTAAATGGAGGCCCACCGCAGTATCAACAGGTCCAGCCTCACAGTGCACGCCGTGAGCTACAGCTCCTCCAAAAGGCATCTTCCCCTCACAGCCTCCTCGCCAAACAAGGAGCATCAAGAATCTATGTGGGTTGTTTTGTTCTTGTTACAAACTATAGATATGTACAGTTGACAACTCAGGATGTCTAGCCAATCAATAATCATATAGTTAAGACTACCTTATGAATTGAGAACAAAATGCCAGAAATATTTTCAAATGTCTTGTCACACCAATAGCAAAGTGCACTGAGTGAGGAGGACACAAGAGTGCCTTTTCATTTTAAAAATGTTTGGAGGTATGTACAACTTTGATACAGTTTCAGGGCGCTCCGGACACTTCATGTAAACCACTGACACTTTGAGAAACTACAATATGATCGTGATCAAATTTTGTAATTAAACCTAACAAGGGCAGTAGATACAACTCAAATAAGATATGTGTCAATCACAGTGCTCTCCTACTCTAAGGTATTCACAAGGAGACACAGAGTTTTTATTCATCTTCCTCTTCCTCCTCCTCCTCCTCCTCTCCACCTTTTTCCAGGCAACTTTAGCAGGACCCTTGGCGCCATCAAATCTCCCTTTAGACATATAGTCAGCAACATCCTTCTCCTTCAGCTTTTCTGCCTTGGTAATGTAAGGCTGCTTTTCACTGTCATTTAAATTATTCCACATCTCACCCAGCTTTTTTTTTTGCCACATTTCCAACGGAGATGCCAGGGTTTGTGGATTTGATCTTGGAGTGGAATTCAGAGCAGAATAAGGAAAATCCAGACGAAATCTTTTGGAGGCATTCGGGTCCTTCTTCTTGACGCCTTTAGCTGGTCCATAATCTTTCATCTCCCGATCATAGCGTACTTTATCTGCCTTTGCCATTTCATCAAACTTTGATTTCTCTTTGCTACACATTGTCTTCTACCTCTCAGAGCACTTCTTGGAAAACTCCGCAAAATTGAATGGATTTTTCTTATGTTCTTCCTTATATGTCTGCGTGAAGAAAGCATACACAGACATCTTGCCCTTTGGTTTCTTGGGGTCACCTTTAGCCATCCTGACTGTATTGTTCGCTAGTCTGGGCAACACAGGGCATGATGTGCCGCTCAGTGCTCCCCAGCCTCTCACTAGCTGTCTCCCTTCTATCTTTTTAAACCATAAAATTTTACATTTTTATTATCTTTAGTCATCTTACTAAACAATAATAGCACATTAGAATTGCTTACTGAGAAATGATTTACACAATAAGTACATATATCAAAACATCCTATACTCCCTGTTAATAAGTATAATTTCTGTTTTTATGTATGATTGAAAAATAAATTGAATAATTATCTATATTCACTCAATTGTATAATAACACACACATACACACACACACCCTTACTGCTATCTGTGTTCAACCAGTTTTTGACAAAGAAGCAAAGATATGCAGGAGACAAAGGATATTCTTTTTTAGGAAATATAGTCCAGACTATCAGGCATGCATATGTATAAAAGTTACTTTCATCTATACTTTGCATAAACTATGCAGTTTACAAATCTCTGCTATGGAGATCTAATATATCAGGGAGTTGTAAACTCAATTTGGTGGGTTGTGACTATTATTCTTTATCTTTGTTTGTTTGTCGCTTTTGTTTTGAAACAGGGTTACTCTGTGCAGCCCTGGCTGTCCTGAAACTTGCTCAGTAGACCAGACTGGCCTCAAACTCATAAAGATCCACGTGCCTTTGCCTCCTGAGTGCAGGATTAAATGCATGAGCCACTAGTATGACTGTTATTCTTAAACACCATAAGACTGGGGTTTTAAATCAGTTGTATGCATAAAATCCTGGGTTCAATCCCCACATCACATATGACTAGATATAGGTCTGTAATACCAGCAGCACTCAGGAGACGGAGGCAGGAAGACCAGAAGTCTAAGGTTATTCTTGCCTACATGGTAAATTCAAAGCCAACCAGGGTTACATGAAACACTTACAAGTCACACACACACACACACACACACACACACACACACACACACACAAGAGTAGCACAGGAAATAACAGAACTGTTGCACAGAGTAAAATGAATATTGTTTGTGAAACATTTGCTTCAGTTTCATATAGTATGTTTGTGTGTTCTATGTTTATGTATCAGGAAAACAGAAATCATGCCAGTGTATTTTTAACAGAGACAATTTAAAACAGGAAACTGCTTACACAGACGAAAACATTTAGAAGTTGAGCTGAAGACAGAAAAGCACATAGCTATCAGAAATGGCAGGAGCTGCTAATTCTTGTTGGCTGCTGGGATGAAGAATGGCAGGGTTGCTGGGTCCCAGAGCTGGGTTATTCATCAAGGCTAAAATCAAAAGTGTGTGTGTGTGGGGGGGGTCATTTTGTGTAGAGCAGTCCTAGAGAAAGCTGTAGTCTAGAGTTCTAGAGTGTTTCCACTCTTTCTTCCTTCTCTCCTGTTTGAGTCAGTATCTTATAAAGGTTAGTTTTAGCCAGTTGGCAGTTGGCAGCCTGAAGAGCCTCAAAGATGTAGCTTGCGGGATGGACATTCTTGTATAATATAGAAGAGAAAAATAAAGACTGGATTCAAGAGCAAATGGGCCAGAGGCTAGCACAGTGGTAAAGTAAAATGTATTATTGAGGAGGGTCAGTGTCTAAAAGATTTGAACAACATTACATTAGAGGACAGAGTTTTTTTTGTAGTTTATGCTGTTTTTTACCTACATAGAAAAACAGAACCACAGTCGTGGTCCTTAGACGCTAAATTCTGCCTAAAAAATGTCTGTGTATGTGTGCATGTGTGTGTGCATATATGTGTTTATGTGTGTGCATGTGTATATGTATGTTTGCATCTATGTATGTATATGTGTGCACTCGCACACACATGTGGAAGGCAGAGGTGCCCTTTGAGTGTCCTTCCACAGAAGTCTCTCACTTGGACCTGGAACTCACCAAGCCAACTACTACATCCTGCTTTTTACATGAGTTTTAGGGATTAACTCAGATCCTTATACTTGTACACCAAGTATTTATCAACTGAACTCTTTCTGCAGCCTGAATTGTACCCTTTTGATACACATAAGGAAGGCAGTTTGAAACAAGTTAGACTGGGAGATTAACCCACTTCTCCTAATAGTTTACAAAGGCCTCTTACCAGAGCAAAGAAAATTTGAGCTGGAAATAACTGCACAGAGAATGTATCCAAGCAGCAAAGGAACCAAACACACTCTTCTTAAGGAAAACTAAGTAGTTAAGAAAGGGTAAAGTAGGCATTAAATTGCATCTGTTAGAGGCTGTATGAAAATTCTATAAATTGCCTGGATCTATGTGGAAGCCAACAGCCCAGATTTATGGCCACCACCCTGTTCCTGACTCATCTGTTTCCCTTAGTTCCAAAATTCTGACCCTCAGTTATTTAGTTTTTGACTGTACGCCAAGAAGTGACTCTCAATAATCTGTCGCCAAGTATCTGCTAGCCCTTCACCACTTCCCTGAGTTTGAATCCCACTTAATGTTAGAGCCCTTGTGATTGTCACATCCCAGTACCTCCTTTTGAATTTCTCCACTTAGAGCAGTGGTTCTCAACCATGCTGTGACCCTTTAATACAGTTCCTCATCTTATGGTGACCTCCAAGCATAAAATTATTTCATTGCTACTTGGTAACTGTAAATTTGCTACTTCTGTAAATCCTAATGTAAATATTTGATATTCACATATTTGCAGGATATTGGATAGGTGACGCCAGAGGGGTCTCAACCCCCAGGTGCTTCAGCCACTTTCTTTTGTCTGACCACTACTTTTTAAAAAAAAGTGGTTCTGGTTATATTGTTTGAACACAACTATTTATTGAGAGCCAGGTTGGCTGAAGACAATATATGTCACTTATATATTTCATTTGAGCTGATGGTGGTCTCCAAGAATTTTACATGGTCTTAGTTTAATGACCACCAGATGCATCTATGCTGCCACCTATTGGTAGTATAACCTTCATGTAAGGAAAGTACTTGGAGAAAAATATGTTCATGCAAAAGACAGTCTTGGTTCTCAGATGCCAGATGTTTGTAATGACCTTTCCTTAAGTTGGCTCTCTTTGGCAGTAATAGCATTTTATCCTGATTGTATTACACACTTACAAAGATCATTAGCAGGTTTTATAAATAGATGTCAGTAGCTCATAAGTGCCAAAGGTTTCTATGTATATTTGTGACCATCAGTGAACCTGTGTTTTTTGGTGTGAGGTGGCTTTTTTTTTTTTTCAGACAGAGTCTCACTATGTAATCCTGGCCATCCTGGGGTTCATTATGTAGACCAGGTTGACCTCTAGCTTATGCTTGTCTCTGCTTTAGAATGCTGAGATTAAAGGCTCATGTCACCAGGTCTGGTTTGAACCCATGGTTTTTAAAAGTATGATGACCAAATGTTTTAAAGAGAAAGTTTAGTGATTTTATTGTTTTTGAACTTCTGTTTTAATTTGATGGCCCTATTATCTTTCCCTACCTTTAAAAAACATTATTCTGCTCAAATTTATCAAGTCTTCCTTGGTTAAAAATTCAAAACACAATTTTGTAAAAAGTCGGTTGCAAAATTCAAGGAAGTAGGAATCTAAAGTGAGCATACCACATAATAATAAACTATATTATTTAAATAAACTGTCTCAGATGGAGAGTGTTGAGACCTAGCCAGGCTAGCCTGAAAGGTTAGGTAACACCTCCTTTAAGGACCTTATGTTTGCTTTAAATGGAATGCTCGGGGACTGTGAATTGTGGACTGAAGCACATTTTCACAGTTGAATGAGGTTCAAGAGTTCAGTGGACAAACAATTGAACTCTGGGCACAATTAGACATGAATGACAGACTCAGTTAATGTGGGACTGGGAGGGGAGGGAAGAACATGAAGGTCACAAAGGTGAAAGATCTCTGGGAGATGGGACGTATCATATGAGTGGGGATATTGATCCCAAGTCAAGCGTGATGCCATTCTAAGGTAAAGATGAAAGCGTTAACAAGTTGACTGATGGATGTATGAGGGTTTCTTTTCCAGGAGACCTAAGCTAGGAGATGGAGCATTGACACTACCTGTGAGGTGAGTTCCCACTGCAGAGTTTTTCCCCTCTATTATACCTGGAAATTCCTTAGATGAGCCAAACATCATAGATCCATCCATTTAGTAGGCCTTAAATAAGTTCTTTTAAAAAAATCTTAATGAAACCTCTATGTACAAACACAATCACTGAAAATAAAGTCAAAGCCAGCATGATGGCATTCTCCTGAATCCCTTGCCACTCTTGAAAACACTTGGGCAACAGAGATAAGAGAACCACCCCCCTCAACCTGAGTTCCATAGTGAGACTCTGTCTCTAATACATACATAAATAAAATAAGATGTCTGAAAAGGCCAAGAAACCAGAAGTATAAAGTTAGTTTGGGCATTTGATGAGCAGCAGACACCAGGCAGGTAGTATTAGGGGCAAAAGAGATTGCTTGGGAGAAGTGTATATAAAGAACCAGGGTTAGAAACAGCTGTGGAAAGGAAGTACCCTGAAAAAGACACTTGTGAAGGAAGAGGGAAAAGAAGGGGATTAGAAGACAGGTAGATACTTAGTTCTAATAAAGTTTTGGCTAGACCAAAAGGTAGCTCTCAGGTCAAAGTTATTCATTGAAGGAACATCCTGTAGCAATGAGCCTTTGACTACACTCAAGGATTAGCCTGGGGGAATGTGGCGTTAGTCTTAGTCAGGGTTTCTATTCCTGCACAAACATCATGACCAAGAAGCAAGTTGGGGAGGAAAGGGTTTATTCAGCTTACACTTCCACATTGTTGTTCATCACCAAAGGAAGTCAGGACTGGAACTCAAGCAGATCAGGAAGCAGGAGCTGATGCAGAGGCCATGCAGGGATGTTTCTTATTGACTTGCTTCCCTCTGAAATTTCACAAGCCAAGCCTCCATCTTCTTCACTGTTCTCAACATTATCTTCCAAGCTCCTACCCAACATCCCACAGAGCTCTTAACATCCAAATGGCTCTTCTAGCAAAAAGTTACAAAGTCCTTCCACAATCCTCCCCAAAGCATGGTCGAGTTGCCAAAGGAATACCCCACTGGGCTGGTACCAATATGGGCTCTGCATCAAATAGTGTGTTTTCATTCCGTTATAGAGAGTCCTTGCAGTATTAGGGTGGGTGTGACCTACTCCACCCTAAACAGAGCTTACTGACAGCTGGAAGGCTCAAGCCTCTAAGAAAAATGAGCTGCAGAGTGGGCTTCTGGAAGTTGTTAATACAATGGCAGCATCTCTAAAAGAAAGAAACAAACAATAAACCTCAGCTGAACTTCCCCAACTGAAGGAAGAAGGGAAGTAACAGGCCTGCAAAGGTCACCGTGGCAACCAGGAACTGTCTTTCCTGACCTCTGCAGGAAGGAGACCTGAATACCTGATTGTGAACTTTTACTAACTTTTCCCCTTCCCCTACCAGTTTTCTCTGCTCACCTCTAACTGGACTTGTTTTGTTTTTGATTTTGTTGTTGGTTGTTGTTTTGTTTTTACCAAGTTTACATGGCTATGTTCAGCTAATTTGGGTAAGCTGGGTTCACATGGGCCCACCTAGTACCCTATAAATTAAGCCTTTAAAAGGAGGTAGGATTGCTATAGAACCTAGGGAGGAGGGAAGAGAAGCAGGACTTCCAAGCCTGGCTCCTGACTGGCTGGGAGACTGGCCCCAGACATTCCTATCTCTTTAGGGGACAAAGCCTGAAGACTTCAGGGTCTGGCTCCCAGCCAGAAGAAGGAAGCCTTTAAGACTCTCTGGGAATGGACTTTTTGGAGGCTTCCCAAGCCTGAGACTTTTGCCCCTGGAAGTGAGCTTACTCAAGCTAGCCTCTAGGATTTAACCAGCAGCTGCAAGCAGTAAGGACTCTTTCCAGCCTTGGCCTCAACAGACCAGAATTCACTCCCATAGCTTCTCACAGTCTCTAAGACCTGATATCTGTATTGGTGACTTACAGATGTGCTTGGTTAGCACACTGAAGCCCACCGAAGCCCACCAAGATTGTTTGAGCTGTAATACTTCTTAGAGTTATATTGGCTTTCAGCCAGCAGCCTGCTGCTTCCAAGAATTAGAACCTGTTTTCAATCCCTTATGGTAATCTGTCTATAGCTGTCTTATCCTGTTCAAGATTGTTAATTCTGAATTAACAACAAAGGACCTCTCATTTGTCCTTTTGATTGGCTTACTCTATTCTTGAGGAGAGTGGAACAAGAACCCTGAGACAAAAGAAAGTCTCCCCTGGATGATTTAGCTATTGCATTTGTCTGGGTACCACAAAAAAAAGTCAATAGAACCACTGATTCAGCAGAATCACTTCTTCAGAATGGTGAGAGAAATTGATTTCTCCTGCATTGATTTTTTTTTCAAGGAGGAGTTGGAAGAGAGAACTTTTATGATCAACAGTAGTCCTCTCAGTTGAAAACACTGGGGGTTTTTCAGCCAAAGAAAACAAGCACTAGTGACTAGTGTGGCTACCAGTCTGAAGTCTCAGAGTTCAGGCTTGCTACAAGTGATTGGATCAATCTTCCACACCCCTTGACATTAGGATGTTGATCCTATTTTAGTTTTAGTTTCTGTTTCTTTCCACAGAAATCTACCCATTTCGTGCATGGGGTTGAGGTGAAGTCCTAAAGAAACTTAAAGTTTCTGGCTTGGATAACATCCTGCGTTACAGGGACTAAATCTGGTCCCTTGATTGCTCTTAGGGTGTAGGTGGGAAATCTGCACTATGTACTATTGCCTGTCTTTTTGAATCCTGAATGTCGTCTGATCACAGGCCCTGTCTTTTGACTCTCCCTTTGGGCTGCTGGTTGCTACACATAAGTAGTGGGTTTGTTAAAGACCCTGTGCTGTTGTTAGGTTTTGCCTGGCCTCTGTCAAGAATGCTGTAACTAGCTGATGTGGAAGGCAATAAGATATGGGAAGATTGCTAGCTGCATGCCCAGAGAGGGCTTCCCACTAGAAGTTGGAGGGTGTGCAGGAAGGCAGAGGCCTCTTGTAAGCTTGGGCTAGAGTTTCATGGCAAAGTAGGTGATGTGACATAAGACTGTCCTGTCCTCTTGGAGGAGTAAGGGGTGGTAAGAGAGCTTTTCCTTAGGCAATGGGGAAGTTCTCAATGTTGTTCTGCAAGTGGCCTGAGGCAAGGAGACAATGGGTGGATACACAGCCCTGGGTGTCTCAACAGGACCAGAGTCATTGCTGTGTTAGTGCTTGTGTGAGTGGATTGGTCTAGGACCCTGACAATTGGCAAACTTCTCAAACTGTAGTGATAATCTTCATTGCTCTCCTCAGGCTTCATGTTTAGAAAGTTTAAGTTTTAACTCAAGTCTGGTAACTCTAATGTGTTTCAAATAAGTACAGACTTTGCAGGAGAATGCTAGCTAACAGTTTGTGGAGTATAGTCTATGTGTGCATGGGAATTGGATTCAGCTCTCCTTGGGCATGGTAATGACTGGTTGATGGTTTAGCAACAGTTCTAAAACATATTTCTGGAGGAGGGTGTTCTCTTCTAGGGAGGCTAATGGGAAGTACATCCCATGGCATCTCCATTGTGATCTCTCTCAGGAGATGGGCATAATATTTTTTTAAGTGTGAATAGTGTTTATTGACATAGAGATGTAAAAAGAACAATCATTTTATATTCAATTTTTAAAAGGTTCATAGAAGTCAAAGAGAGATATAGTCACATAATATATTAGACTTTTCTAATAGACTTAATAATAGGAAAATTTAAAAGATTTATTTATATTAAATATGCATGTGTGTTTGCCTGAACATATTTATATATGCCATATATGTGTCTAGTGAAAGTGGTGGCTGGGACTGGCTCTTTTTAATCCTTTTCTCTAATTAAGAGATAATTCCCCTCTCACTTACTTTCCCATTACAATCTGGAATGGACATTTTTGGTTTTGGTTTTCGTTTCAACTAGAGCCCAATCTTTTTTTTTTAAGTAAAAATTGTTCTATCTATATGAGTGTTTGCCTGCACATGTGGTTCCATATTCTGCCTCTCTTGGTGGGGTGCCCAGATACTGATACACCAGCTCAAAAAGGGCAGGGCAAAGTCTTGAATGTGTGGGGTGTGTAGTCTGCCTCTTCCCTCTGGGGTGTCAGACCAAGGAGGGTGAAGGGGAGTCTGGGTTGAATAGGGTCCATGGGCTCCGGTCTGGTTGGAAATGCCAAAAGTATTACAGCTCTTAGCAACTCTTAGAAAAGGAATAAAGAAGTTCGGGTAGCTGGCACAGGGCAGGGGGCTGGGGGTAGAGTGGGGCGGGGCAATGGGAGCCTGGCCAGGCAGGTGGGTCCAAGTGCTTGGGGGTGGGAGTAAGAGAGCCTTCCCCCAAGTATTATCACTCAGTAAAAAGAGCCAGTTCCAGACAATCCTTGGTGAAATAGCTTGTGATCTTTATTTGGGAAGTGGTATGGGATTTGAGGGGTGTCTTAGGGTTTTACTGCAGTGAACGGAAACCATGACCAAGGCAACTCTTATAAGGATGACATTTAATTGGGACTGGCTTATAGGTTCAGAGGTTCATTATCATCAAGACAGGAGCATGGCAGTGTCCAGGCAGCATCCAGGCAGATGTGGGACTGGAGGAGTTGGGAGTTCCACTTCTTGTTCAGAAGGCAGCCAGCAGAAGGCTGGCTTCCAGGCAGCTAGGACGAGGGTATCAAAAGCCCACACCCGCAGTGACACACCTATTCCAACAAGGCTACACCTGCTAATAGTGCCACTTCTTGGGCCAAACATATATGAACCATCACAGGGGTAAATACGTTCTATTGGCTGAGGCTAAGATGCTCATGATGCTTTGTTTGCATGGGGACAAATTCCAGGTGCTGTGCTATGTGATTGCCTGGTTGAGGGTCAGGGGTTATGTGCCCCAAGGCAGGTATGGAAGCAGGGAGAGAGTTAGCTCTACTCTTGCCAGTCTCAAATTCTGAGGTTTCCAGGGTTTGAGTATGCTCCCTTTCACCAGTCCCATGCCCATCCTCTGGTGGCATGGCCCATGTGTCCTACATGCATGCATGTGCACTGTGTGCATTCCTAGTACCCTTGGAGGCTAGAAAGTATTGGATTCCACAGAACTGGGTTTAAAGGGGACTCTGAGCTGCCATGTAAATGCTGGGAGCTGAACTCACGTCCTCTGCTTTTAACTTCTGAGCTAGCTTCTTGAGCCCATATTTAAGTAGAACCAAAGAAGTATATTGTATTAGTTACTTTTCTGTTGCTGTGCTACAACACCATGACCAAGGCAAGTCATAGAAGGGAGGGTTTGTTTTGGGCTTATGATTCCAGAGAGTTGGGGTCCGTAATAATGGCAACAGCATGACAGTAGGCAGCAGACATAGCAGATGGAGCAGCAGATGACTGCTTGCATCTCAAACCCTGAGCAGGAAGTAGAGGGAGAAAAAACTCAAAATGGAGCCAAAACTTTAAGCTTTCCAAGCCCCTAGTGACATACTTCCTTCAACAAAGCCATACCTCCTAAGCGTTTTCAAACACAGCCATCAACTAGGGACCAAATGTTCAAATGTCCAAGAATTATAGGGGATATCTTTTTCAAATAACTTCATCTATTGTCTGTAAACTGTTTTCACAGCAAAGAGAATGGAAAGTGTAAAGCTAGAGAGATAGACATCAGGTCAGGGCATTTACTCAGGTATGTTCTTCTCAACTGTTGGTTACCTCTAGTCCAGGGAAGAATAAAAGTAAAGTCAATCTTCAATAAGGGGGGGCACCCTGAAAGTGACCAAGTGTTGGGGCATAAAAGGAGAAGCAGGCAGTTGAGAAATGGGTAGTAAGAGTGATGGAGAAAACCTAGGCGTGGCAGGATACAGGGCATCAGTAGTACTGAGGGAGCAGGTCAGTGGGATGGAGGCATGAAAAGCAGGTTTCAAGAACAGGTCAGTTAGAATTCAGAATGCTTGGAGAAGGTTTGAGGAAAACTGAGTTGAACAAGAATTCTAAGCACAGGTGAGGGTGGCAACTTCTGTTGACTGTATACTCCCTTACTGTGAGTGCCAGCTGTCATGCACCCATGACCTTAGGGGCCAGGGATTCCCTAAAGTGGGGAGAGAAGAAGAAATGAAGGTGGTGTCTTTATTTATCCTTTGAAATGGGTTTCAAACTTTAGTATCGTGTGACACTGGTGTTCCTTCTCAAAATCTGAGGGAAAATGCCTAGTATTTTTCTCCACCACAGTTTAGCCTAACTATGACCTGGAAATGAAAAAAACCTGGCATCCTGAAGGAAATATTAATCACAAAACAATCTGGTAGTTAGGCCATTTCTGCCATAAGGTTGAGAAGGGGTTTGGGATTTCTGAGGTTTTCTACTCTGTGTGGGACAAGCCTAAACTTTGTCAGTTATATAAAAGAGGCACATTAACTGTAGGGAATAGCCAAATTAACAGTAAGCCCATGAGGATACAACAGAAACCCATACTGTAACATGGAGCAAGATTATCTTGACTCAGTGGAGGTTCAACTCATCTCACGCTTGCCAAGTAACTCTCTCTTCTTGTATATATGTCCAATTCCAGAGTTAAGTAATGTCATAACTATAATGAAAATTTCTGCCTGCTTTCCTGAAGGTCGAATAGTAAAAAGCGCTTTGTCTTAGGGTTTTACTGCTGTGAACAGACACCATGACCAAGGCAACTCTTATAAGGACAACATTTAATTGAGGCTGGATTACAGGTTCAAAGGTTCAGTCCATCATCATCAAGGCAGGAGCATGGCAGCATCTAGGCATGCATGATACAGGAGGAGCTGAGAGTTCTTCATCTTGATCTGAAGGCTGCTAGCTGAATACTGACTTCCAGGCAGCTTGGATGAGCTTTTTATAGCCCACACCCAAAGTGACACACCAACTCCAACAAGGCCACACCTACTCCAACAGGGCCACACCTTCTCAAAGTACCACTCCCTGGACTGAGCACATACAAACCATCACATTCCACTCCCTGGCGCCCACAGACTTATTCAAACATGAATTTATGGCCCTTGGGGGGCCATACCTAAACATAGCATAATAAAAAATGCATTTAGTCCAAATTCAAAAGTCCCCATAGTCTATAGCAGTCTCAACAATGTTAAAAGTCCAAAGTTCAAAGTCTCTTCTGAGATTCATCTAATCACTTAGCTGTAATCCCCAAAGCAAGACAAGAAACCAGCTGGGCAAACTCCAAACTCTGCATCTCCGTGTCTGACATCAAAGCAGTTTTCAGATCTCAAACTCCCTTTTCAACTTTCTTGACTACAACAAATTTCTTTCTCCTGGGCTACTTCCGCTCCCTTTTAGCGCTTTTCTCAGCAGACAGCCCACGGCTTTGGAATCTCGAACATCTTGGGGTCTCTAAGGCAACTTCAATGTTACATCTTGTTTCAACATCTGGAATCCACACATGATCTTCTGGACTCCTCCAAAGGGCTGGTGTCACTTCTCCAGCTCTGCCCTCTGTAGTACTTTTTTAAAGCTCAGGTTGATCCACTCCACTGCTGTTGCTGCCCCTGGTGATCATCCCATGGTACTGGCATCTCCAATATACTGAGGTCTTCCACTGCAACTAAGCTTCACTAATAGCCTCTCATAGGCCCTCTACATAGTCCCAAGTCTCAAATCCTTTACATGACCCCTTTAGTCCTGGGCCATCAACTGCAACTAAGGCTGAACCTTCACCAATGGCCTTCCATGGCCTCTCACAGTGCCAAGCCTCAGCTGTTCTTCATGACCCCTTCATTCCTTCAAAACCAGTACCACCTGTGTGATTCTTACACAGTACCAAGTCCTGCTGCAGCACGAGGTACAACCTTGGCTATCTCTGGAACACAGCTTCTTTGTTTTGTGCTCTCAGAAAATACTTCCCAGAAGATTTCACTTCAGTGATGCTGGTCTCTCCTTAATCACCACTAATTTCTTAGCTCCAGCTAATCAGCATCAATTGTCCCAGTAGTCTCCTTCTCCTCTTGACTATAAAGCCAGAGACACATGGCTGAAGCTCCCGAGTTCTGCTGCTTGCAGGAGCAGGAACATGGCGCCCTTGTTCTATTACATTATAACTAGCTTTAGGTTTCCAACTCCTTCACTGGCTAAGCTCAGATGTTCTGGATCTTACTCTGTAGACTGACTTTGAACTCAAGAGATCTGCATTCCTGTCTCCTAAGATTAAAGGTGTATACCACCACTCCTGGACTTAAGCTTTTCTTTACCTAGAACTTGCTCTGTCCCAGGCTGGCCTTGAACTCAGAGATCTGCTTGGCTTTATCTTCTCAGATTAAGGGTGTGCACCACCATGTCTGGTGGTAGCTGGGTGACAGATCCTTAGCAGGGTAGGATCTTGCCCCAAAATTCTACTCCCTTAATATGCTATCTACTGGAACACAGGATTCTGCTCCTTTTCACTTCCTGGTGCCTCTATATTTTATATTTTTTCCTTTCTAAGCTTGCTACGCTTGTTCAAACTGTTCTTCATGAGACTTAATCAGAGAACAAAGTCTCTGCTGGGCTTTTCTGAAATTTCCCATGTCAATGCAATTAATATAAATCTCTTTACTTTAGCTTCAGGTAGACTCTTCAGACAAGGGGGGGAAAAGCAGCCATATTCTTCACCAAAATACCACAAAAACAGTCTCTATACCACATACTGAAATTCTTCTCCTTTGTAATCTCTTGGACCAGGTCTGCATAGTTCAAATCACTCTCAGTAACAAAGTCTTCCATATTCCTACTAAGATAGCCCATTAAGCCCCATTTAAAGCATTCCACAGCTTTCCAATCCATAGTCTCCAAATTCACATTCTTCTAAACAAAAGCATGGTCAGGCCTATCACAGCAATACCCTAGTCCCTGGTACCAACTTCTGTCTTAGTTAGGGTTTTATTGCTGTGAACAGACACATGACCAAGGCAACTCTTATAAAGACAACATTTAATTGGGGTTGGCTTACAGGTTCAGAGGTTCAGTCTGTCACCATCAAGGTGGGAACATGGCAGCATCTAGGCAGGCATGATGCAGACAGAGCTGAGAGTTCTACATCTTCATCTGAAGGCTGCTAGCAGAATACTGACTTCCAGGCAGCTAGGATGAGGGTTTTATAGCCCATACCTGCAGTAACACACCTACAACAAGGCCACACTTACTCCAACAGGGCCAAACCTCCTCGTAGTGCCACTCCCTGAGCCAAGCATATATAGACCAACACATGCTTCAAGGCTCAGTCATCTTAGCCCTTGGATTGTTCCCCATTTCAAAGCTCACCTAATTGCATCATGTCTATTCTCTGTGCTGCTCACACACTGTTGCCCATATGCCATCACCTTCTTGAATAGATTCCCATAAAACAGCCACTTAAGTCTCTGCCCTGCTCTGACTGCAGCTGTCTGTCCACTTTTGTGCCCAGAAGTAAGTGCCATCTCTTCATAAGAGGTGACCAATCGTTGCTCTCATGCCTTACTGTGGCACTCATCCAGATCTGTACACTTTGGTTTTCATTACATAAATGTGATTATACATACTACTCTTGTTCTAGTGTATTTTAGAATTTTTTTATTCATTTCATAAAGGGCCTTATTTCTCATGATGAGTAGTAAGTAGTCTTTGTATAGATGTATTATTTATTTTTCAAGCAGTTCCTGTTGATTGACTCACACTAATTAGAAATTTTTACCAATTTGACTTTAATGAATAATTAATTATTTACCACTAATCATGTAACAAATATGTCTTCTGTGGGGGTGTGTGGCACTGAGGACTGAAATTAGGGTCTGTGCATGCTTCTTAGGTAAGTGTCACCTCAGAGCCACATCCTCATTCTAACACCTGTGACTTGCAACATGTGACCTTGGTTACCAGGTATTAAAATGATAGAGATAGATTTTATCCAGTTACTACTGTCCATAGTGAAAAGACTTAATATCTATTCTACTTGCTACAGAGGCAACTGGGCATTTCAAAGACAATAAGGGAGAAGAGGAATGGGCAGGGTTAAGTCTGGGAAATGAAAATGAAGAAAAACACACGGGAAGGTTGGCCAATGTAAATGTGATGGGGAAGCAGTGTAGAGAGTCTTGAAGCTAGATTTCTGACTTCCCACAGTGATGGATGGTTACATTTCAAAGGAATGACTTTCACATCCTGAGAATGATACTCCGAGGTTGTAGGTATGTATATCTCAAAGGGACAAAGGTCTTAACTGTTTCATTCAGTTCTTAACTGAAATTAAGAAGTTTCAGAACAAATTCATATCTGTAGAGCTTTTAAAACTAAACGCTCTGTGAAAGGTGTCAGGTGTTGGCTGGGCTTGAGCTGTTTCAGACTCCAGCTCAAAGGGAAACTGAATTGTTCCAGTGATAGACAGTTGGTGGGCACTAGAAGCCATCCTAAGGTTGGGCTGGTCTTAGTATAGGGATTTGAACTTAGGTCATTAGGGGCCAAGAGTTATTTTGTAGTTTGGACAATGCAGCCTCAAGATGAATTTCACAAGTGCAACGACTGGATCAAATTGCCCCATTAGAGAAAGGAACTGTGCTTCTGCTTAGAATGTATGAATATCCCAGACTTCCACAGTCCTAATCCATGACAAGTGTTATCATCACACGTACCTTGGTGTGTGGACCCATCTTTTTTTTTTTTAATCCATCATGTTGTGCTCTCAATGGAACCATTTAATCAATAGATTCATGTGTTTTGGTTTCAGAACATTTTATTGAATTGTTTTCTTGGACAGTTCTTGAATGCTTTTTTTGTTTGTTTTTACCCTTCAGAGTCGAGAATCAATATCCCTGAACAGCACCCCTAGCCCTTGCTCTCAATGAAACTCTTTTTTTTTTTCAGGATGTTTAGGCCTCTTTGTTGAATCTCGAATGTTAGGTCTGCTTTTCTATCTAATATCTGGCCATTCCTGGTTATCCTAACTTCAGGAGCAGGGAACTAGAAAGTTATTTATATAAATCTGAGGAGGAAGGTGTTATGCTCAAGTGGCAGGGACCTCAAAGACCACCAAGGAGCCAATTCCAATGCAAATATATAAGGTTCTTTATTACAAGCTTGAGAGCAAGGGTTCTCACCATCACTCTTGCAGGGGGTCACTGTTGCAGTGAGAACCTGAGTTTTGGGGTGTGGGATATTTATTATAGTCACAGCAAGCTCAGGGAATTTCCATATGGGTCAACAAATTAATATTTTAAAAGCTGCATTTCTGGCTTAATCTGCAGGAACCAAGCATGGGGGCAACTCCCCTGACAAACAGGGTGACTAGATTATATCTATTTTCTGCAGGATGCCTTAGGTTATCTATATGTACCTTGACCCTGCTGTTGTAGACTGACTGACTGTTGCTAAGGGGGGATTCCCATAGGCTATTTGCTTAAATGGACTTTGTGCACTCTCAAAAAACAGAGTTGATTGGCCTTTACAAAGGGAAGAGTTACTTGCTAGATGTGATCTTCACATTGGAGTGATCTGACCACATCGTTTTACTGGGGGAATTGATGTTGTGTGTTTAGATGTATTTTATTGGGGTGGTCAAATCTCTCAAAGTTTCTGAACGTTCTTGAGGATAAGGCCTAGGGAGTCATCCCGTGGTTAGGTGTCTCAGAATCCAGGTGTGTGTTTCCTTGGACTCTGTTTCTGATGCTGTATACCTCACCTGTGTTTCTGATGTATACCTCACCTCTGTTTTTGATGCTGTATACCTCACCTGTGTTTCTGCTGTATACCTCACCTGTGTTTCTGATGTATACCTCACCTGTGTTTCTGATGTATATACCTCACCTGTGTTTCTGATGCTGTATACCTCACCTGTGTTTCTGATGCTGTATACCTCACCTCTGTTTTTGATGCTGTATACCTCACCTGTGTTTCTGATGTATACCTCACCTGTGTTTCTGATATATACCTCACCTGTGTTTCTGATGTATACCTCACCTGTGTTTCTGATGTATACCTCACCTGTGTTTCTGATGTATACCTCACCTGTGTTTCTGATGTATACCTCACCTGTGTTTCTGATGTATACCTCACCTGTGTTTCTGATGTATACCTCACCTGTGTTTCTGATGTATACCTCACCTGTGTTTCTGATGCTGTATACCTCACCTGTGTTTCTGATGCTGTATACCTCACCTGTGTTTCTGATGTATACCTCACCTGTGTTTCTGATGTATACCTCACCTGTGTTTCTGATGCTGTATACCTCACCTGTGTTTCTGATGCTGTATACCTCACCTCTGTTTTTGATGCTGTATACCTCACCTGTGTTTCTGATGTATACCTCACCTGTGTTTCTGATATATACCTCACCTGTGTTTCTGATGTATACCTCACCTGTGTTTCTGATGTATAACTCACCTCTGTTTTTGATGCTGTATACCTCACCTGTGTTTCTGATGTATACCTCACCTCTGTTTTTGATGCTGTATACCTCACCTCTGTTTCTGATGCTGTATACCTCACCTCTGTTTTTGATGCTGTATACCTCACCTCTGTTTCTGATGTATACCTCACCTGTGTTTCTGATGCTGTATACCTCACCTCTGTTTCTGATGCTGTATACCTCACCTGTGTTTCTGATGCTGTATACCTCACCTCTGTTTCTGATGTATACCTCACCTCTGTTTCTGATGCTGTATACCTCACCTGTGTTTCTGATGCTGTATACCTCACCTCTGTTTCTGATGCTGTATACCTCACCTCTGTTTCTGATGCTGTATACCTCACCTCTATTTCTGATACTATATAACTCACTCTCATTCATGCCTTTTATCCTTTACCTGTTGTCTTTCTCTTTCGAAAGGGTTAATGTCCATGGACTTATCAGGGTTGGGGAAGGATGAAGGCCTTGCCACATAGTGGGAAGAAATCCTTTTGTTACTTAAGTAAATGGTCAAGTGTTCTGCTTCTTTTTTTCTTCCAACTCAGCCGTACATCCACAGAAACCATGTGACCACTACCTGAGAGCCTATTGAGAATTCTGTATTGAAGCTGAGATGAGTCTAAGCCTTGCTGCCCCTGACTTATTCCATTTGCAGGAATAATGGTGGGCTATGCTGCTAAAACATTTTTATCTATCTGTTTTCTGGCATCAAAATCTTACTTCTGGGCAGAGAAGATGGTTCAATCCATAAAGTGCTTACAGGAGGGCACAGGTTTGATTCCCAGCACCCATAAAACCATCAGGTATAGTGATGTGACTGAATCCCAGCATTGGGAAGACAGAGAGAGAGGAGAATCCCTGGGGCTTACTTGACAGCCCACCTAGCCCAGTTAATAAATATCACAGTCAGTGAGAGACTATCTCAAAAGAAAAAGAAAAACAAACAAACAAATAAACAAGCATGGGAAGTTAATGAGAAAGACACTCACCATCAACCTCTGACTTCCACATGTAGCACATACAAATGCACATACATGTGCATACACACATGAACATGTACATACACAAACAAATCTTGATTCTATTTTTAACTATTCTATTTAACTTAATTATTAAAATATGATTTCTGTCAATGAAGTTTCTATTCTCTTTTAAATTCTTTTTATATTTGTGTGTGTGGGGGGTTACATTTATGTGGTGTGTGTGTATGTGTGTGTGTATGTGGTGTGTTAAAGTAATTTCGCTAAGCCACTTTATGATCCCTGTGGGTTGCGCTCCCAGCCACCTGCCAGAGCCCTCTGGATTCATGAATGAAAGACATGTGAGTGCTCACACACACACACACACACACACACACACACACACACACACACCCCAGTTGATTTTAAATGCCTTGACTAGCTCAAAGGTTGGGCAATTCTAATCCTTCCCTGTAAGGAGAGTCTCTAATACTACTGTCCTGTTCCGAAATTGGTTCTTGATTTGTCAGTAAAGAAGTTTGGGGTGGGGGGGTGGAAGGGTGGCAATTGCTGGGCAGAAGGTATGGGTAGGACTTCCGGATGCCAGGAGGAAAAGGAGATGCAGGGAAAAAGAAAGGGGCTTTTTTTCTGCCATGCTTTGGAGGAAGAAGAATGCAGCAATCATGTAATACCTGGGGGTGGGATGGAGCTAGGGCCAGTGGCCTCTGCTACAGCAGGTGTCCAAGGATGTTTGGTAGGGGCAAGGTGGGGCTAGCCACTAAGTTTAGGGCAGGTGGAGAGACAGAGGTAATAAATTGGTAAGAGTATGCTTTTCCAGGAAGGAGATATCTGTGCCCAGCAATTGTGCCTAGAAGGCAAGTTGTAAAGTGACAAATTGTGTGTGTGTCTTTTATTTGAGGATTCAAGGATCTCAAGAGTGGGCTGAGCTGGGCGGTGGTGGCGCACACCTTTAATCCCAGCACTTGGGAGGCAGAGGCAGGAGGATTTCTGAGTTCGAGGCCAGCCTGGTCTACAAAGTGAGTTCCAGGGCAGCCAGGGCTACACAGAGAAACCCTGTCTCAAAAAACCAGAAAAAAAAAAAGAAAGAAAGAAAAAAAAAAGAGTGGACTGGTAGAGAGATCACCTCCTCGAGCTATGTTGGGTAGACCAAAAGGGAAGCTTGGAGGGGTCAGAGCATGGTCCGATCCTGGGCAAAGGTGGCAGCAATTTTAAAACTATATACAACACTTCTCCTGCTAACAAACACTTCCCTCCTCTTATCTTGGCTTAACATCCTCTAATGCTATATTTTATCTTTGTTGCCCTGGCTCCTTCTGGGCAGTCCTTTTGGGGGCCACATTCTTTCTCAGCTACATTTTGGTTGATTTTTCTTCTGCAGCTCTAATCTGATCCTTTTCTCTCTGAATCATAGTGATTCTCCCTTTCCTTCCTTTCTCCCAGTTTCTAACCTGTGCAAATCTAAAGGTCCTGCCTCAGTCTGTCTGCCCAATCATTGGCCATTGGCTTATAATTGATCAATCAAAAACCAATTGAGGACAAGGATCTTCAGTGTTTGGACATGCAGATTCCTGATTTTGGGGGCCAGATTAATTCAAAGCATTAGAAATAATGCCCAACATCTCACCTTTTCTGTTCAAATAAAAAAGTCTCTTCTCTCAGACATAAATTGAGCATAAACATAACAATTATGTGAATTACAAAGTATGATATACAATTAATATCCAGTCCATCATATTTGTTAATTAGATAAAGTACTCTACCACTTACCCTAAATAAAGAGCTTATAATTCTATACTTGAATTATGTTCAGATTTTAGCCTGTATCACCATAGAAAACCATCCTTTTAACTCTATGTCAACTCTCTCAATGCTAAACAACTTAAGTATGATTATGAGACTATAAATAGTCTTCAATCCCTGTCAGAAATGCAAGGACAAATTACATATTACCTGAACAGTAAGGAAGCACAAAAACATAGCTTCCAAAACTTTTTTTTTATATTTTCTATATTTTTTTTATTTACATTCCCAATGATTTCCCCTTTCCCAGTTCCTCCCTCCCCGAAAGTCCCATAAGCCCTCTTCCCTCCCCCTGTTCCCCATTCAACCCCCTCTCACTTCTCTGTCCTGGTATTCCCCTATATCCAGTCTTTCTAGGACCAGCGGTTAGCTTCCAAAACTTAAACAAATTGTAGAGACAGCTGACTACCTGGACAGTCTCCTATTCCCCAAAACATTGAAGCGTCTGTCTTCAGCCTTCGGCAAACCTTGAAATGAAGCAGGAATATGAAGGACTAGCTTACCCTGTCTTGGCAGAGCTTAGCAGCTGACTATCCAAAATCTGTTTGTCCTCTTTGGACAGTATTTTGTCTACAGATGAATAGGGCAATTTTTATCTAGTGGCTACCTTTCCATTACTGGAGCAAACCTATATGGAGGTTTTGATGCTCACTTTCTTCTTTGGAGGAGAATGGGGAAGTTGTCAGGAGCAGACATGTCTAGTTGTCAAATGATCTTTAATAATTAAATAACATGAGGGAGGGAGCCTGCCAGCTTCCCTTCCGCGACCTCTGTTCCCGCGGACTGCGCTGGAGAGACCGGTACCCAGGCTCTCCCCCCGATATAACATCACTTGGGACACGGCCTGTTGGGGCTTCCGTCTGTGCCCGAGGGCGGGTTGGCGCTGTGGTCGTCTGGGTGCCAGATAGGCGGGCCATCGTGACCACAGGGTGAGCGGCGCCACGGAGACTGCCCTCCGCCATCTTTGCTCCAGTGACCAGGTAGTTGGGACCGCCAGGCTCAGAGACAGACAGGCATAATATCGCTTCGGTTTCAGGCAGCTTGTGTGTAACCTGCTCCCAGGTGCTGGGCTGATCTGCAGTAACCAGCGCGCCAGTTCCGCGGTGGGACCTTCTGCCTGGTGGAGGGACCCCGCGCAGGGAGGGAGCCTGCCAGCTTCCCTTCCGCGACCTCTGTTCCCGCGGACTGCGCTGGAGAGACCGGTACCCAGGCTCTCCCCCCAATATAACATCACTTGGGACACGGCCTGTTGGGGCTTCCGTCTGTGCCCGAGGGCGGGTTGGCGCTGTGGTCGTCTGGGTGCCAGATCGGCGGGCCATCGTGACCACAGGGTGAGCAGCGCCACGGAGAGTGCCCTCCGCCATCTTTGCTCCAGTGACCAGGTAGTTGGGACCGCCAGGCTCAGAGACAGACAGGCATAATATCGCTTCGGGTTCAGGCAGCTTGTGTGTAACCTGCTCCCAGGTGCTGGGCTGATCTGCAGTGACCAGCGCGCCAGATCTGCTGTGGGACTTCTGCCTGGCAGAGGGACGCCCCCTCCCCCCCCCCAGGAGAGATCACACACCCCTGCACAGGGCAGGAGCCTGCCAGCCTCCCTTTGGCGACCTCTGCTCCAGGAATCCACTAGGCTGAGCCTTTAGATGTGCAAGGCCTCCCCAATATAAGATCACTTGGGGCAAAGCACATTAGGGCTCCAAAGTCACTCAGGAGCAGGCAGGCCCCAGAAATCGGTGCCAGGGGAATCCTGGTAATCCAGGGGGGGCAGAAATAGCTTTGCAGGCTCACAGGAGGTCCAACCAACAGCCAGTGGCAGCAGGACCAACTAACACCAGAGGTATCCAGATGGCAAAAGGCAAACGTAGGAATGTTACTAACAGTAATCAAAGTAATGTGGGACCATCCGAACCCAACTCTCCAACAGCAGCAAGTCCTGGATACCCCACCACACCCGAAAGACAAGATCTGGATTTAAAATCACTTCTCATGATGCTATTAGAGGATCACAAGAAGGACACAAATAAATCTCATAAAGAGTTACAGGAGACCATGAATCAACGGTTAGAAGCCCTTACAAAGGAAACACAAAAATCGCTTAGAGAAATGCGGGAGAACATGGATCAAAAGATGGAGGCGCACAAGGAGACAACACAAAAATCGCTTAACAAGATGAATCAACGGGTAGATGCACTCACAAAGGAATCACGAAATTTGCATAAAGAAATGCAGAAGAATATGGGTCAACAGACGGATGCCCATAAGGAGGCAACACAAAAATTGCTTAAAGAAATGAATCAACGGTTAGATGCCCTTACAAAGGAAACACGAGAACTGCTTAAAGAAATGCAGGAGACGATGGATCAACAGATGGAATCCCATGAGGAGGAAACACAAAAATCGCTCAGAGAAATGCAGGAGAACGTGGGTCATCAGGAAGAAATCCTGAAAGAGGTAATGCAAAAATACCTTAAAGAAATACAGGAAAATACAAACAAACAAGTGAAGGATCTCAGCAAATCCATCCAGGAACTAAAAAAGGAAGTAGAAACAACTAAGAAATCACAAAGGGAGACAACTTTGGAGATAGAAAACCTTGGGAAGAAATCAGGAGTCATAGATGCAAACATCAACAATAGAATACAAGAGATGGAAGAAAGAATCTCAGGTGCTGAAGATTCCATAGAAAGCATCGACTCAACAGTCAAAGAAAATGCAAAATGCAAAAAACGCGTAACCCAAAACATCCAGGAAATCCAGGACACAATGAGAAGACCAAACCTAAGGATTATAGGTATAGATGAGAGTGAAGATTTGCAACTTAAAGGGCCAGTAAACATCTTCAACAAAATTATGGAGGAAAACTTCCCTAACTTAAAGAGAGAGATGCCGATGAACATACAAGAAGCCTACAGAACTCCAAACAGACTGGACCAGAACAGAAATACCTCCCGTCACATAATAATCAAAACACCGAATGTTCTAAACAAAGAAAGAATACTAAATGCAGTAAGAGAAAAGGGCCAAGTAACATACAAAGGAAGACCTATCCGAATCACATCAGACTTCTCACCAGAGACTATGAAAGCCAGAAGATCCTGGGCAGATCTCATGCAGACACTAAGACAGCACAAATGCCAGCCTAGACTACTATACCCAGCAAAACTCTCAATCACCATAGATGGAGAGACCAAGATATTCCATGATAAAACCAAATTTTCACAATATCTTTCCACAAATCCAGCCCTGCAACGGATAATAGGTGGAAACCTCCAATACAGGGAGAGAAACAACACCCTGGAAAAATGAGATAATAACCTTCTTGAATCAAACCCAAAAGTAGATAACCACTCAAACATAAAGATAGCATTAAGAATGGCAGATGGCAATAATCACTATGCCTTAATCTCTCTTAATATCAATGGTCTCAATTCCCCAATTAAAAGACATAGACTAGCAGACTGGATACGTAAACAGGACCCAGCATTTTGCTGCATGCAGGAAACGCACCTCAGTGTCAAAGACAAACACTACCTCAGAGTAAAAGGCTGGAAAACAATTTTACAAGCAAATGGCCCCAAGAAACGAGGTGGAGTAGCCATCCTAATATCGGATAAAATTGATTTTCAACCCAAAGTCATCAAAAAAGACACAGAAGGACACTACATACTGATCAAGGGAAAAATCCACCATCAAGAACTCTCAATCCTGAATATCTATGCTCCAAATGCAAGGGCACCCTCATTCGTAAAAGAAACTTTACTAAAACTCAAAGCACACATCGCACCGCACACAATAATAGTGGGTGACTTCAACACCCCGCTCTCTGAAATGAATCATTCAGGAAAGCAGAAACTAAACAGGGACACAGTGAATCTAATTGAAGCCTTGGACCAAATGGAACTAACTGATATATATAGAACATTTCATCCTAGAGCTAAAGAATACACCTTCTTCTCAGCTCCTCATGGTACCTTCTCCAAAATTGACCATATAATTGGTCACAAATCAGACCTCAACAGATACAAGAAGATAGAAATAATCCCATGCCTCCTATCAGATCACTATGGAATAAGGGTGGTCTTCAATGGCAACAAAAACAAAAGAAAACCCACGTACACATGGAGGCTGAACAATGCTCTACTCAATGATAACTTGGTCAAGGTGGAAATAAAGAAAGAAATCAAAGACTTTTTGAAAGTTAATGAAAATGAAGGCACAACATACCCTAACTTATGGGACACAATGAAAGCAGTGCTAAGAGGAAAATTCATAGCCCTGAGTGCCGCCAAAAAGAAACGGGAGACAGCATACACTAACAGCTTAATGGCACACCTGAAAGCCCTGGAACAAAAAGAAGCAAATACACCAAAGAGGAGTAGAAGGCAGGAAATCATCAAACTCAGGGCTGAAATCAATCAAGTAGAAACAAATAAAACCATACAAAGAATCAACAAAACGAGGAGTTGGTTCTTTGAGAAAATCAACAAGATAGATAAGCCCTTAGCCAGACTAACCAGAGGGCACAGAGATAGTATCCAAATTAATAAAATCAGAAACGAAAAGGGAGAGATAACAACAGAAACTGAGGAAATTCAAAAAATCATCAGATCCTACTACAAAAACCTGTATTCAACACAACTAGAAAATCTTGAGGAAATGGACAATTTTCTTGACAGATACCAAGTACCAAAATTAAATCAGGATCAAATAGACCATCTAAACCGTCCTATAACCCCTGAAGAAATAGAAGTTGTCATTGGAAGTCTTCCAACCAAAAAAAGCACAGGTCCAGATGGTTTTAGTGCAGAATTCTATCAGACCTTCAAAGAAGACCTAACACCAATACTCTTCAAACTGTTCCACAAAATAGAAACAGAAGGAACACTACCCAACTCGTTCTATGAAGCCACAATTACACTAATACCAAAAGCACACAAAGATCCAACAAAGAAAGAGAATCTCAGGCCAATCTCTCTTATGAATATCGATGCAAAAATACTCAATAAAATTCTTGCCAACCGAATCCAAGAACACATCAAAACGATCATTCACCACGATCAAGTAGGCTTCATCCCAGGGATGCAGGGATGGTTCAATATAAGGAAATCCATCAATGTAATCCACTACATAAACAATCTCAAAGAAAAAAACCACATGGTCATCTCATTAGATGCTGAGAAAGCATTTGACAAAATTCAGCATCCTTTCATGCTAAAGGTCTTGGAAAGATCAGGAATTCAAGGCCCATATCTAAACATAGTAAAAGCAATTTACAGCAAACCAGTAGCCAGCATCAATCTAAACGGAGAGAAACTTGAAGCAATCCCACTAAAATCAGGGACTAGACAAGGCTGCCCTCTCTCTCCATATCTTTTCAATATAGTACTTGAAGTTCTAGCTAGAGCAATTAGACAAGAAAAAGAGGTCAAAGGGATACAAATTGGAAAGGAAGAAGTCAAACTATCACTATTTGCAGACGATATGATAGTATACATAAGCGACCCAAAGAACTCCACCAGAGAACTCCTACAGCTGATAAACGACTTCAGCAAAGTGGCCGGATATAAAATCAACTCAAGCAAGTCAGAAGCCTTCCTATACTCAAAGGATAAGCAGGCTGAGAAAGAAGTAAGAGAAATAATACCCTTTACGATAGCCACAAACCATATTAAGTATCTTGGCGTGACGCTAACCAAACAAGTGAAAGATCTGTATGACAAGAACTTCAAGTCTCTGAAGAAAGAAATTGAAGAAGACCTCGGAAGATGGAAAAATCTGCCATGCTCATGGATTGGCAGGATTAATATAGTAAAAATGAGCATCTTACCAAAAGTAATACACAGATTCAATGCAATCCCCATCAAAATCCCAACTCAATTCTTCATAGAGTTAGAAAGAGCAATTCAAAAATTCATCTGGAATAACAGAAAACCCAGAATAGCTAAAACTATTCTCAAGAGTAAAAGAACCTCTGGGGGAATCAGTATCCCGGACCTCAAGCTGTACTACAGAGCAATAGTGTTAAAAACTGCATGGTATTGGTACAGTAACAGACATGTAGATCAATGGAACAGAATTGAAGACCCAGAAATGAATCCACACTCCTATGGTCACTTGATCTTTGACAAAGGAGCTAAAACCATCCAGTGGAAAAAAGATAGCCTTTTCAACAAATGGTGCTGGCTCAGCTGGAGGTCAACATGCAGAAGAATGCAAATTGACCCATCCTTATCTCCTTGCACTAAGCTCAATTCTAAGTGGATCAAAGATCTCCACATAAAACCAGACACACTGAAACTAATAGAAGGGAAACTAGGGAAGAACCTTGAACATATGGGCACAGGGGAGAATTTCCTGAACAGAACTCCAATAGCTTATACTCTAAGATCAAGAATAGACAAATGGGACCTCATTAAATTACAAAGTTTTTGCAAGGCAAAAGACACCGTCAAAAAGACAAAGCGGCAACCAACTAACTGGG
The DNA here is from genome assembly GCA_036184795.1 of Tokudaia tokunoshimensis. Taxonomy (NCBI): domain Eukaryota; kingdom Metazoa; phylum Chordata; class Mammalia; order Rodentia; family Muridae; genus Tokudaia; species Tokudaia tokunoshimensis. The sequence goes on from BTHU01000017.1 coordinate 614,067, forward strand.
AAATGATCTTTACCAACCCTACATCTGACAGAGGGCTAATATCCAAGATATACAAAGAACTCAAGAAGTTAAACTCCAGAGAGGCAAGTAACCCTATTAAAAAATGGGGTACAGAGCTCCACAAAGAGTTCTCACCTGAAGAATATCTAATGGCTGAGAAGCACCTAAAGAGATGTTCATCATCCTTAGTCATTAGGGAAATGCAAATCAAAACAACCCTGAGATTCCATCTCACACCAGTCAGGATGGCTAAGATCAAAAACACAGGAGACAGCAGTTGTTGGCGAGGATGTGGAGAAAGAGGAACACTCCTCCACTGCTGGTGGAATTGCAGGCTGGTACAACCACTCTGGAAAGCAGTCTGGCGGCTCCTCAGAAAACTGGGCATGACACTTCCGGAGGATCCGGCTATACCACTCCTGGGCATATACCCAGAGACTTTACCTGCATGCAATAAGGACACATGCTCCACTATATTCATAGCAGCCTTATTTATAATAGCCAGAAGCTGGAAAGAACCCAGATGTCCCTCAACGGAGGAATGGATTCAGAAGATGTGGTATATTTACACAATGGAATACTACTCTGCAATTAAAAACAATGAATTCACGAAATTCCTAGGCAAATGGTCAGAACTTGAAAATATCATCCTTAGTGAGGTAACCCAATCACAAAAGATCACACATGGTATGAAGTCACTGATAAGGGGATATTGACCCAGAATCTCAGAATACCCTAGACACAATCAGCATATCAATAGATTTCTAAAAAGATGGAAGGAGAGACCCCTGGTCCTGGAAAGACTGGATGTAGGGGAACGCCAGGACAGAGTAATGAGAGGGGGTTGAACGGAGAAAAGAGGGAGGGAAGGGGGCTTATGGGACTTTCGGGGAGGGAGGAAACGGGAAAGGGGAAGTGATTTGGAATGTAAATTAAAAAAATAAAATTAAATTAAATTAAAAAAAAAATAATTAAATAACATAAAATGTCACATTCTGTGGATTTCTGGTGTTTTTGAAGATTATCTATGTAAAGTATATTTGAACTGTTAAACCTTAACTATTCTTAGCCATTTCAATTTGAGTAAATTGAAAACACTTTATTTTAATTAAATCAAAATCTAAGATAACCATGAGTTTACTATCTGGCCCTTAACTTGTGTTACTTAACCATCCTAAACAGTCTGTAATAGCAGCTATAAAAGGACTGGGTCAACGCCTTGTTTTCTTAAGTGAGTTGCATAGGCACAATGCCTATAAGAGTAACAAAATTTCAAATTTTGTATCAATATACAGATTTATACCATTGAAAACTTTAATTCTTTATCAATATATAAATTCTATACCAGTGTAAGAAATAACTTCAACTTTGCATCATTTACAAAGATTTCTATTAATGTAAGATTATGGTATACAATGCTTAAAAAATTGACATTTATTAATCCACTCCATCTATGTCTTCCTTGTTCAAAATTATGACAATTCTCAAACCCTTAAAATGACAACATATTTATTGTGGGAAAAAATGAAAAAGAAGCGCAGGGCTGGGTGCGGGCGCGGAAAAGGGGGTGAGCATGCCAGACCGGGCCGGTCGTGGAGTGTGAATCTCACTCGGGCCAAGGCAGTGGGTGTCTCGCAAATGATACGTGATCACACCACCAGCCTGCCACTGCCAGCTAACGCGAGGGGGCAGAGAAATCTCACTCAGAACGTGGGAACGTTCTGATGTAGATTTCTCTGCGGTACCTGTGTTTGCTGATCGTATGGCTGTGTGGCTGAGTCTCTGACGACGCGTTACAGCTAGCTCCATGTGGCGAATTTAATAAGAGATGGCCCATAGCTTTAATGTTTTATTATTAAGAAAATAGAAAGAGATAAGAGATAAAAGATAAAGAGAAAAGGAGAAAATAGATAAGAAAAGTCATGACCACGTGGAAAGGGGAGAAAATAGAGAGACAGAAAGATAAAGAAAAGGGTCGGGAGAGAACAAGAGGGAGGGAGGGAGAGAGAGAGAGAGAGAGAGAGAGAGAGAGAGACAGCGCGGAGGGGCGCTATTTATAGTGAGTTGGGTTGCCAGATAACCGAGGGGCGGGGAGGGCCTGACTGCAGCCAGGTGACTGCAGAGGCGGAGTCAGGCTAGAACCTGGGGCATGGTCTTGTCTCTCATTAAGGTCACACAATCTATAATTTGTAAAGTAACCATAACCAGACACCTAAACCCAAGGGATTGGGATGACGACTCTCCATGGCTTCTACCTGCTGAATAGAAGCAATGAGAAATTCTTTAAAGGTGTGGGGAGGGTAGGAAAATTAGAAAAAAAAATGGTAGACTTAAGAAAGCTAGCTTTAGCATCTGTTATCCAGTCTCTGTATGTTTAGAAGGTTCAGGTCTTGACTGAAGTTCTGACTGGATCCGTTTGAAAGGTTGGATGAGGCAAGATCATTTAGAATCAGTAGCAATTCCTGAAGCTGTTCTGGAAGCAAGTCTCTGGACAGGATCAGGAAGCAGGGGCTGAAACAGCAGGTCATTCAGCATCTCCAAGGAAGAATCATGCCAATGCTGTTCATTCTGTAATATATGAATCTCATAACCAAAATTTTAGTACTACTAAGATATTTGTATGGATTGTGCAAGGTGCACAAATCAGTTAAGGATGAATTTTGTTCCTTTGAACAGGTGAAAGATGTCTATCCTTTTGTGATTTAATTTGATCAATAACCAATTGTAATCTTCATTTATGACATATGAAGGAGGGCATGAAGACTCTTAAAGATTCCATAACCAACAAGATTTATTGTCTAATTTTAGCTGAAGTTTTGGCTAGAGACATTTTCATGTTTAAGCCAGTTACTGGGATGTTCCCATGTTGAGGGATCAGCAGATCAAGTTACCGGTCCTGTTTGATTTTCTTGAATTTATCTTTTCAGTAGCCAAGATCCTCAGGGGGTCTTTCCCTGTCATATCTGATCCATATCACTCTGGAAAGGGTCCAAAGCCTTTTCTCCTTTCCTGTCAACACAAATACAGAGTCTCTCTCCCAAAATAGCATGTCCTTGGTCATAGAAAGCTAATGAGAAAGACACTTACCATCAACCTCTGACTTCCATATGGAGCACACACTTGCACACACGTGTGTAACATACATGAACATGTACATACACAAATCTCAATTCTATTTTAAAATTGCTTTATTTAACTTAATTATTAAAATATAATTTCCATCAATGAAGTTTCTATTTTCTTTTAAATTCTTTTTACATTTATATTTGTGCATGTGTGCAGTGTGTGTGTGTAGTTAGGGGACAATTTGTGGCAGTTGATTCTCTCCACCATGAATTTTGGGGACTAGGCATTGAGCCTTTTCATGGTAAGGTCATTTTTCATTTTCATTTCATCTTAATTCCTTAAATATTTTTGAAGTATAGAAATTACAATGTGGGGCTGGCAAGATGGCTCAGCAGTTAAGAGCACTGACTGCTCTTCCGAAGGTCCTGAGTTCAAATCCCAGCAACCACATGGTGGTTCACAGCCATCCATAATGAGATTTGATGCCCTCTTCTGGTGTGTCTGAAAAATAGCTACAGTGTAACTATGTATAATAAATAAATCTTTAAAAAAAAGAAATTAAAATGTTTTAAAAAAATTAACTTTTATTGAATGGTTTTGCCAGTGATGGAAATTGAACCCAGGGCCTTGTACATTCTTAGGAAACTACTCCACATCCCACCATATCACTTTCTCTCTCCTGTGGTGTCCCCAATACCTCTTAGAATCTCCACAGTGCTATCTGTTTGTTGAAGCCCTTAAAGAAGATTTGTCCTTTCCCTCCACAGTTTTGTGTTTTTTGAGGCTTTCCCATTCTCTTCTGTCATATCAAAATTCACTTGTTCAGAGTCTTTGTTCATTATACATTGCTCTTTCTTAGCTCACAGAGGCCAGTAAGAGCTGCTGAGAGGAGTTGTTTATTATTGATTTAATGGTGACTGCAACCTAGTGTGATGAATATTTTTTTTAAATTTTCTGTTCTTTTATTTACATTCCAAATCATTTCCCCTTTCCCATTTCTTCCCTCCCAGAAAGTCACATAAGCCCCCTTCCCTCCCTCTTTTCCCCATTCAACCCCCTCTCGCTTCTCTGTCCTGGCATTCCCCTACATCCAGACTTTCCAGGACCAGGGGTCTCTCCTTCCATCTTCTTGGAAATCTATTGATATGTGAATTGTGTCTAGGGTATTCTGAGATTCTGGGTTAATATCCCCTTATCAGTGACTGCATACCATGTGTGTTCTTTTGTGATTGGGTTACCTCACTAAGGATGATATTTTCAAGTTCTGACCATTTGCCTAGGAATTTCGTGAGTTCATTGTTTTTAATTGCAGAGTAGTATTCCATTGTGTAAATATATCACATCTTCTGAATCCATTCCTCTGTTGAGGGACATCTGGGTTCTTTCCAGCTTCTGGCTATTATAAATAAGGCTGCTATGAACATAGTGGAGCATGTGTCCTTATTGCATGCAGGGGAAGCCTCTGGGTATATGCCAGGAGTGGTATAGCCGGATCCTCTGGGAGTGTCATGCCCAGTTTTCTGAGGAACCGCCAGACTGTTTTCCAGAGTGGTTGGACCAGCTTGCAATCCCACCAGCAGTGGAGGAATGTTCCTCTTTCTCCACATCCTCGCCAACAACTGCTGTCTCCTGTGTTTTTGATCTTAGCCATTCTGACTGGTGTGAGATAGAATCTCAGGGTTGTTTTGATTTGCATTTCCCTAATGACTAAGGATGATGAGCATCTCTTTAGGTGCTTCTCAGCCATTAGATATTCTTCAGGTGAGAACTCTTTGTTTAGCTCTGTACCCCATTTTTTAATAGGGCTACTTGCCTCTCTGGAGTCTAACTTCTTGAGTTCTTTGTATATATTGGATATTAGGCCTCTGTCGGATGTAGGGTTGGTAAAGATCATTTCCCAGTTAGTTGATTGCCGCTTTGTCCTTTTGACAGTGTCTTTTGCCTTACAGAAACTTTGTAATTTTATGAGGTCCCATTTGTCAATTCTTGATCTTAGAGCATAAGCCATTGGAATTCTATTCAGGAAATTCTCCCCTGTGCCCATATGTTCAAGGATCTTCCCTAGTTTCCTTTCTATTAGTTTCAGTGTGTCTGGTTTTATGTGGAGATCTTTGATCCACTTAGAATTGAGCTTAGTGCAAGGAGATAAGAATGGATCAATTTGCATATTATTAATCCTTTTCATAAATTAATACATTGAGATTGAGGCTCAGTTTTCTTGTTGAAGATTGCAAAATGGAATACCATAGGTCAATAATACAATAATCTTGTAACAACTGTATCTACATTTTCCTAATACTGGATAACATCTATTATGCTGCCTTATACACATAAGACTTTAAAAAGTATTTATTTTATTTTTAAATTTGTGTATGTACATATGTATTAGGGGTCTCTAGAGTCACAGAAGTTATGGAATGTCTCTCTATATTAGGGAGTTTACTGGAATGACTTTATAGCCTGTAGTCCAACTAACCCAACTATGGGCAGCTGGAGGGGGAAGTCCAAGAGTCTAGCCTCAGTCCCACGAGGCTGGCGTTTCAGCTGGTCTTCTGTATAAGCTGGAATCCTGAAGAAATAGCCCCAACAGATGTGTTGGCAGGTAAGTACAAGCAGGCAAAGAAGAACAAACCCTCCCTTTTTCCATTGTCCTTATGTAGGCCTCCAGCAGAAGGTGTGGCACAGGTTAAAAGTTTGGATCATCATGCCTATGGGAACTTGTTCTGTCCCAGGCTGGCCCTGAACTCAGAGATCTGCTTGCCTCTGACTCCTGGGATTAAAGGTATGTACTACCTTGCCTGGGCCTAGGCCTCAAGATCTAGATCACAGGTGCGCCTTCCATTTTTGGATTGTAGTTCATTCCAGATATAGTCAAGTTGATAACCAGGAATAGTCATCACAACATGAGTACAGGTGCCTGGAGTCCAGAAGCATCCAGTCCCTGGAGCCGGAGTTATAGAAGATGCTTGTGACCTGCCTGGATGCTGGAAACAGAACTAGAGACCTCTGGAAAGTAGCAAACTTTCTTAACCACTAACCTATCTCTCCTATACCCAACAACTAAAACTTAAAAAAATTAATGTCTACTTTTACTTATTTATTTTTAAGATAGACTCTTACTCTGTTGTCCAGGCTGACCTGAATTCATTGGATAGCCCACCCAGGCTGCCCTTAAACTTCCTGTAATCCTCCTGCTTCAGCCTCCAGAATCCTGGCATTACAGGCATTAAAACACCACACCCCACTTTTAATGACTGTTTAAGACAATAGTTTAATTGAAACAAGCTTACGCTAAGTTTTTCTAACAAAACTAAGGTTTTGGGCAGCTAGGCCTTTCTCTGCTTTATAGGGTTTTTCTTCTTCCTTTCTGCCCCATCAGAAATACAACATCCACTTAACACTCTGTGAAGAATGAAAAGTAAAAGAAACAAGCCATGGATGAGCATGCATGGGATCTAAACTGTGAGCTAGCACTCTGTGGAGAAAGATGTGTTTTAAACATTTGGATATATTGGGTTATTGTAGACACATATTTGATTCTATTCTCCTTCTCACCCTTTAGTCTTAAGTTCAAAGAAAGAATTATATTCTTCTTAGAAACAAAGAATATCAAAATCAAACAAGTTTTTCTAATGATTTCCATCTAAGGTTATGCAAACACACAGTATGATTTTGTACACATTTCTTTTCCTTACTGGGCTCTCTACAGTTTCCAAGAAAAATTAGCAGAGGATTCCACAAGTTCTCCAGAGATTGAGTTTTATTTCTTCTCTATCCCAGAATGCTCAGCTCTTCATCTTTCACTCTTAAGTTTATCAGATTTGTGAAAAGAATTATTTTTAATATAAGTATAACCAGTGAATTAATTCAGTGGCTGTATTTTTTTTAACCTTTGCTAGTCTCCAATTACCATACAGAGAAACCAAGATTTATTTCAAGCTGTCCCTCAGTTCCTGGGGCATTAAGTGATCAATTTTAACCTCCTATACTAATATGGCTGCCTCCCACCCCCATTCCTATCCCCATGATACTTGTAGTTTAATATTGTCCTAACTCTCTCTGCTTCAGATGTCTCTTCCCATTGTCTCCTCAGAACCTCTCCTCCTCATGGCTGAATCTCCCTCCTCTCTCTCTTCCACCTGGTTGGTGGAAGTTTCTGCCCTCTTCTCTCTTGCCCAGAAATTGGGTAATCAGCAGGCAGAGAATAAATGGTAAGAATTGTTTACATAAACTTGAGACAGAAGATTCTAGACATAAGCACTACAGTGCCATGCCAGATTGAAACAAAGTATGAGGGCAGAGAAATCAGCATTTGAATAACCCAAGGATAGCCTTTTCGGTGCACAAAATATGCCAACACAGATTCTCCAATATCTTCTGCTGTCTGTCTGTCTGTCTGTCTGTCTGTCTGTCTGTCTGTCTATCTATCTATCTATCTATCTATCATTTATTTACTGAGGAAGTATTTCTTTGTGTAGCTCTGTCCTGGAACTCATGCTGTAGACCAGACTGGCCACAAACTCAGAGATCCACCAGCCTCTGCCTCTTGAGAAAAAAAAGAGGCTTGTGCCACTACTGCCTGCCCAGCTTTCTCTCTCATTTATTAAAGGACAAGTATGTATGTCATGTCATATATATGACATACATACTTGTCTTTGTTTTGAACAAAAACAATAGCACTTTCTTCAAGTAGTTCATGGTTTAAAGAAAGACATAAACAGGGACTGGAGAGATGACTCAGCAGTTAAAGGTACTGATCTGATTGCTATTCCAGAGGACCAGGGTTCAAATTCTGGTACTCACATGGCAGCTCACAACTGTCTGTAACTATAAACTCTGACACTCTCACACAGACATACATGCAGGCAAAACACCAATGCACACACAAAAAAAGTAAATAAATTTTTAAAAGAGTATTTTTCAAAGAAGCAACATAAGATACATTAAAACATTTTAGGATTTTACTATTGTAGGGATTTAAATATGATTTTTTTTTCTGAGACAATCTTGCTTTGTAGTTCCCCCTGGCTTTGGAATCTCTTACCTTATTTCCTCACATGCCAGAGTTACATGTATGTGCCACCATAGCTAGATGAATTTTTATGCTTAATTTCCAAACTCTTTGCCCTGCTTGGCCAAGGATCCTGAATCTAGAACTTAGGGAGATGCCCAGTTGGGAAAGTACTTGCTGAGTCAATCCTCAGATTAAAGATAGGTCAGGGTGTGGTAGTATGTGCTTGTAGTTCAGAGCTGGGAAGGTGGAGACTACTAGCCAGCATAGCCAAATCAGCTAGGCCAAGGGCAATTAGAGACCTTGGCCCAAGAAAACAAGACAGAGAGAACCTGAGGTATGACCCCTAAGACTGACCTCCAGCCTCCACATGCACATGTGCATATGTTCATGTTCATCCACTCACATAAAATACCCACACATATATAGTGCGTGCATACACATATTTGAATTTTCTCATACCTGTTTCTTTTGCTTTAAGTAAATGGTATTTCAGTTTGGGACCCAAACCTGCTGCTTCTGAAAGTCCATGACTATTTCAACTTACCACCACAAACCCAGTCTATCAGAGGACACTGCCATTCTTATTCCAAATTATTCTTACTAGTCACTAGCCAACTTGTCCTCTGCTGATGCTACTACACTAAGCACCATCATCTCATACTTACACTATGCAGTCCTCTCAAGATGGATTCCTTGCTTTGTTTTCTTCCATGTTTATTTCATGACATCCCCTTCTTTTATTTGCTTGTCTATTTTTAAAAATGTATAATTTTAGTATGTATATAGATATTGCCTGCCTGTATGTTTGTACATTACTTGCATGCCTGATGTCCTCACAGGCCAGAAGAATGTCAGTTCCTCTGGTACTTGGGTTACAGATAGTTGTTCTGTGGAGTGCTGGCTATCATACTCAACTGTTTGGAAGGAGCCATCTTAACTGATGAGCTATCTCTCCAGCTTGTCTTTTTTTTTTTTAATTGATCTCATGTAGTCCAGGCAGGCCCCAAACTTGATCCTCCTGCCTCTACCTCTAAAATTGTGGGATGACAGGTGTATGTCATCACATCTGGGTAACATCTATTGTTTGAATGGCTTCTTTATAACTTCATATCCATAAATTGAGCCACAATAGAGTCACAGAGTCTGGACTTACTGTCCCAAACAACCAGAAAAGGGTGCTAAATGTGTTTACCAAATTTTTTCCAGAAATTACATAATTGGTTGCTATTTCTGACAGAAAGAACGCAACACTACTAGACCCTATGAATATCCAGCTTTCTCTGAAGTAGTTTCCAGGGTTTCTGGAAGAAGCAGAAATCCAAACTCTCCCCAGAGGTCTTGGACCTTGGTGAATTGAAGAGTCAGAGACTGGCATTTGGGGAGCCTAAGGCAATTGGACTATGTGGAATACAATTTGTGAAAAAGATTTCTTTTGCCACAGAATCACCTTGGTTCCTATGCCATAAACACACTAATGGTAGGTGTATCTTTTTCTCAACTTCTCCATCCCTTACCTCCACCCATCATGACTACGTTTCTATCACCATTTTCAACAGTAGACTATATCCCCACCCATGCTTTATATTTTTGGTGTTATTATCATTTTATATAATTTTTATACTTTTAAATCATTTGCCAATATATAAAAACATAATTGTTTGTATTTATTTTATCCATTTTGACACAGGGTTTTTCTATATAGGTCTCATTTCAGGAGGTTTATTTTATGACTTAGCCTATAGTCCATTCTGGTCCATTCTCCAACTGCTAATATGTTCCAAATACTCCAAAGGTTTTCCCTTTATCTGGCATTCTCTCTCTCTCTCTCTCTCTCCCCCTTCCCTCCCTCCCTTCCTTTCTTTTGTTTTAAAAAATTTATTTATTGTACATCCTGACCACAGTATCCCCTCCCTCCTCTCCTCTCCTCCCAATCCCTCCCTCCCATCTCCCCTCCCATCTACTCCCCCCCCTTTCTCTTCAGAAAAGAACTGGCTTCAATGGATATCAATCAGCCTTGGCATATCAAGTTACAGTAAGACTAGACACCTCCTCCTCTCTTAAAACTAGAGAAGGCAACAAATTAGGGGGAAAGGATTCCAAAGGCAGGCAACAGAGTCAGCGATAGCTCCTGCTCCCACTGTCCAACAAAAAGTTCAAGCTACACAACTGTGACATATGTGTGGAGGGCCTAAATCGGTCCCATGTAGGCTCCCTGGTTGGCAGTTCAGTCTCTGGGAGCCCCTATGGACTGAGGTTGGTTGATTTTGTGGGTTTTGTTGGTTGATTCTTATGGTGTTCTTGACCCCTCTGGCTCCTACAATCCTTCCTGCCCTTCTCCCAAAGAATCTCCCAAGCTATGTCTAATGTTTGGCTGTGATTCTTTGCATATGTTTTCGTCAGTTGCTGGATGAAATCTCTTTGACGACAATTGGGCTGTACACCAATCTATATGTATAGCAGAATATCATTAGGAATCATTTCATTGACTTTTTTTTGCCAGTTATATTTGGTTCTATCCTAGTCCTCTGGGCTATCCATCCTCTGGCTCCTGGCAGTGTCAGGCATGGGCTTCCTCTCCTGGTATGGGCCTCAAGGTAAACTAGTCATTAGCCTGCCACTACTACAAGGTTGTACACCACCATTATCACAGCACATCTTGAAGGCAGGATAAATTGTAGGCCGAAGGTTTTGTGGTGGGATTGATGTCCCAATCCTTCCATTGGAAGTCTTGTCCAGTTACAGGAGTTGGCCAGTTCAGGGTCCATATCACCCATTGCTAGGAATATTAGCTAGGGTTACCCTAATCAATTCCTGGAAGTTTCCATAGTCCTAGGTTTCTAGCTCATTCCAGAGATGCCCCGCCCCACACACATTTCAGTTGTCTCTCCCAGTACTCACTCTCTCCATCTCCCCATACCAGATCCTTCTTGATCTTATCTCCGCCCAACCCCTGTCCAGCTCCCTCTGCTTGTCCACCTGTGATGTCTATTCTGTTTTCCCTTCTCAGTAACATTTACATGCCACCCAAGCCCCTTGAGCCCTCCTTGTAACTTAGCTTCTTTGGGTCTGTGGATTGTAGCATGACTATCCTTTACTACTAATATCCACTTATAAGTGGGTATCCATGTTTGACTTTCTGTGTCTGGGTTACCTCACTCAGGATAATATTTTCTAGTTCCATCAATTTACCAGCAAATTTTACAATGTTTTTAACAGCTGAGTAATACTCCATTGTGTTAATGTACCACATTTTCTTTACCCATTCTTCAGTTGAGGGACATCTAGGTTGTTTCCAGTTTCGGGCTACTATGAATAAAGCTGCTATAAACATAGTTGAGCAAGTGTCTTTGTGGTATGGTAGAGTATCTTTTGGGTATATGTCCAGGAGTGGTATACTTGGGTCTTGAGATAGATTGATTCCCTATTTTCTGAGAAATCACCTTATTGATTTCCAAAGTGGCTACACAAATATGTACTCCCACCAGCAATTGAGGAGTGTTCCCTCTGGTCCACATACTTGCCACCATGTATTACAACTGTTACTTGTATTTTTTTATCTTACCCATTCTGACAGATTTAAGATAGAAAGTCATTTTGAATTGTATTTCCCTGATGGCTAAGGACGTTGAACATTTAAGTGTTTCTTGGTCACTAGAGATCCCTCTATTGAGAATTATCTCTAGGTCTGTATGTCATTTTTAAATTGGATTATTTGGTTTGTTGATGTCTAGCTCCTTATGTTCTTTATATATTTTGGATATCAGTCCTCTATCAGATATAGAGTTGGCAAAGGTCTTTTCCCATTCCGTAGGCTGCTGTTTTTGTCCTTTTCATGGGCCCTTTGCTTTAAGTTTTTCAGTTTCGTGAGGCCCTATCTATTAATTGTTGACCTTAGTGCCTGATAGATTGGGGCTATGTTCAATAATTTGTCTCCTGTGCCAATGCGTTCAAGACTATTCCTCACTTTCTCTTCTATCAGGTTCACTGTATCTGGTTTTATGTTGAGATCTTTGATCCACTTGAACTTGAGTTTTGTGCAAGGCAATAGACATGGATCTATTTTCATTCTTCTACATGCCAACATCCAGTTAGACCAGCACCATAGGCATTTGGATTTACTTCTGGGACTTCAATTTGATTCCATTGATAAACCTGTCTGCTTTTATGCCAATATCATGTGAGGTTTTTTTTACTATTATTTCTTTGAAGAACAGTTTGAAATCAGTGATGGTGATACATCTGGAAGTTCTTTTATTGTACAGGATTGTTTTAGCTTTCCTTGGCTTTTTTTGTTTGTTTTTTGTTTTGTTTTGTTTTTTCAAATAAAGTTGAGTATTCTTTCAAGGTCTGTAAAGAATTGTGTTGGAATTTTGATGGGAATTGCATTGCATCTGTAGATTGCTTTTGGTAAGATGGCCATTTTTACTACGTTTCTCTTACTGATCCATGAGCACGGAGATCATTCCATCATCTTATATCTTCTTCAATGTCTTTCTTCAGAGACTTGAAGTTCTTGTCACACAGGTCTTCCACTTGCTTGGTTAGAATCACAAAAAGATATTTTATACTATTTGTGGCTATTGTGAAGGGTTTTGTTTCCCTGATTTCTTTCTCAGCCTATTTATCGTTTGTATATAGGAAGTCTACTGAATTTTGTTTTAGTTAATATTGTATCCAGCTACTTTGTTGAAGGTGTTTATCAGTTGTAGGTGTTTTCTTGTAGAATTTTTAGGATCCCTTCTGTATATTGTAATATCATCTGCAAATAACAATATTTTGACTTTCTTTCCAATTTGTATCCCCTTGATTTCCTTTAATTGTCTTATTGTTCTAGCTAAAACTTCAACTACTATATTCAATAAATATGGAGAGAGTGGACAGCCTTGTTTTGTCCCTGATTTTAGTGATATTGCTTAAGTTTCTCTCTATTAAATTTGATGTTGACTATAGGCTTGCTGTATATTGCTTTTATTATGTTTAGGTACCTTATATCCCTGATCTCTCCAAGACTTTTATTATGAAAGGGTGTTTTGCCAAAGGTTTTTAAGCCTCTAATGAGATGTGGGGTTTTTTGTTTGTTTCAATTTGTTTATATGACAGTTTTATTATATGATAAGCAGTTTGTTTACATTGACAGATTTTTCATATGTTGAACCATTGCTGCATTTCTGGGGTAAAGCCTACTTGATCTTGGTGGATGTTCTTTTTGATCTGTTCTTAGATTCAGTTTGTGAGCATTTTATTGAGTATTTTTGAATCAATGTTCATAATGGAAATTAGTCTGAAATTCTCTTTCTTTGTTGAGTCTTTGTGTGGTTTAGGTATCAGGGTGACTGTGGCCTCATAGAATGTGTTTGGCAATGTTCCTTCTGTTTCTTTTTTGTAGAATAGTTTGAGGGGTGTTGGTATTAGCTTTTCTTGGAAAGTCTCGTAGCATTCTGTAGAGCATGTACTTTTAAAAACTGGCCCCTTTGCCTGGGACTGCAACCCGTGCTCCCAGTTTAGCTCTGAGATCACATTTCTGCCAGCCAGTGCTCCCGACTTAACTCCAAGATCAGCCGCTGCTGGTCTCACTCCCAATTTGCCTGTTCCTCATGGCTAGCTTCACCAAGCTGCCAGCTATTGCCTCGGCTGCTCTTTTTCTCTGCCCATCTTAGCTCTGTGGAAGAAAAACACTAGGCAGCTTTATTAATTTAGAACTTGCCAGATAACAAAATTGCTGGGTGAAGAATTTCCTGCTCTAACCTTATTAACTAGCCTATTTCCTCTGTCATTGGAGGCTGCCATTTCCCGCCACCCAAGAACTTAAGGAAAGGAAATTTTCTTCTATAATTTTAGTGAAAATATTTTCTGGGCCTTCGAGCTGGGAATCTTCTCTTTCTTCTATTCCTACTACTCTAAGATTTAATTTTTTCCATGGTGTTCCATATTTCCTGGATGATTTGTGTCAGGAACTTTTTAGATTTACATTTTTTTTGACAAACAAGTCTATTTCTTCTATCCCTGAGATTCTTTCTTCCATTTCTTATATTCTGTTGGTTATGCTTACATCTATAGTTCCTCTTTGCTTACCTAGACTTTCCATTTCCAGAATCCTCTCAGTCTTTATTTTCTTTATTGCTGCTGTTTCACTTTTCAGGTCTTGAACACTTTCCTTCACTATTTGTATTTTTTTAAGGAATTTATTGATTTCTTCTGGTTTTTGTTTGTCTTTTCCTTGATTTATTTAAAGGATTTTAAAAATTTCTTCTTTAAGGACCTCTATCACCTTCATAAAGATGGTTTTAAGGTCTTTTTTCTTGTGCTTCAGCTGCATTGAAATATTCAGGTCATGCTGTCATAGGATAACTGGGCTCTGGTGGTGCCATATTGCCTTAGCTGTTGTATTTTTACACTGGCATTTAGGCATATGGATTAAGGGTGGTTATAGGTCTAGGTGCTGATTTCTGAGTTTGCCTTTGTTGGACGTGTGTTTTGTTCCTTGGTTTCTGTTTCCACTTTGGTCTTCTAGGCTTCATGGCCTGCTTAACCTCTGAACCACTAGGGAGTCTCTGGCCAGGTTGGGGCTTGACTTCTGGCAACTTGCATGGCCTTTGGTGTAGCAGGGGTTCTCTGTTCTTCTGACTGGCATGGCTTACACCTGAGCAGTTGGAGACTGCTGGAGTTGGAGGTAGAAGCTACAGGGCGGGGGGAGGGATTAGAACGGGTCTTCCGAAACCAAATCTATGGACTGGGCAATGCAGCTGGCAGCTTACTGTCCTTCTGACTGGTTTGTCCTGCACCTGAGCCGCTAGAATCTGCTGGAATTTGGGGCAGGGGTAGTGAGGCAGAGGTGAACAGTGGCTGTAGAATGGATCTTGGGGAGCTGAGTCTAGGTAGTGGGATAGTTCAGCTGGCAGGGGCTCACTCCACTTACTGTTTCTGATGAAGAATTATTCACCATTTATATAATTGTGTAACAGGGTCCTAGATCTTAGCACAACTGACTCCATGATGAAAGTGCCATACAAGACTGTAAAGTAGCATATAAACAACACCATCTGACAAAACTAAAACAAAAACCTAATCCATCAAAGTCCATAGTTCTCAAAAACTCTCTAAATGTACTAACCTTGCTTTTTGGCTTCTGTAATTGTGTTTCTGGTCACCTGTTCTTATTGACTAAAGTATGTCAACCCAGGACATGGTTTTTATGCTTAAAAGCTGACCCTGAGACAATGTAGCTCGGTGCTACATTGGGATCCTGAACATTCAGTATAGTTGCTGGTCAGCTAATAAAGACTTTTTGTTGCTTTAAATCCATGTATGAGCAGTCTTCTTTGGTGGATACACCACAACAATTCTTTCTATCTGTGACTTGATCTTCTTTGGCTACTTTGAATATAATTTCTTAATTTCTATTTTTGGTAATTGAATTATATGCTTAACTGTGATTTTTGGTTTTTTTGTCTGTGTATATGTATGTACATGTGTGCAAGTATGCATGTATTTGTGTGCAAGTGTGAATGTATATGTGTGCAAGTGTGTATGTACATGTGTGCAAGTATGTATGTGTGTATGTACAAGTGTATATATACATGTGTGCAAGTGTGTATGTATGGGTATGCAAGTGTATGTGTACATGTGTGCAAGTATGTACGTACATGTGTGCAAGTAAAGGTCAGAAGTTACCATCAGGTGCCATCTTCAATTAATACTTTACTTTTTTTCTTTCTGAGACAATGTCTCCTTAGACCAAGCTGGCCTTGAAATCATCATATACCTAAAGATGTTGTTGAGTTCCTGCCTCCACGTATAGGCAAACATTTTTGCTGACTGAGCTATCTTCCAAGCCCTGATTTTCTTACACTCATCTTGGAACTTATTTGACCTATTTGAATATGTAAATTGATTATTTCTACCACACTTGGGGAAACGTGAGCTACCCTTGTTTTTAGCTCTGTCTTCCTCTCCTCTGCTTCTCTGTTCTGGGGCTTGGATCTGAAGCTGAAGCTCTGCTCATTCTTTTCTCCTTTTTTTTTTTAATATTGAAAAATATCCATTTAGAATTAGCCAGCTGGACTCAATTTAGACTTTTTTTTCTTTTTTCCTTTGTTACCACCCCCTCCCAACTGCTTGCTTGCTTTCAGACAGAGTGTCATTAGATAGTCCAGGCTAGCTTTGGGCTTAACATTCTTCTACTTTAACTAGAAAAACTCTGGAATTATTGGTTCATATCCACATCCAGCAAATGGTTTTGTCTCTTCATCAGGCCCATTTAGGATCTTGTTTACTTAGTGTTACAGCTCCTTCATGGCCTTTGCATCAGGTGGTTGCATTTTATACAAGTCTGTTGTCTTCTATCTTCTTCTTGCCAGGGTCAGTAGTCTTGGAACTTTTATGACAGTCTAAAGTTGTGGTTAGGCGCATTAGTTCTGGAAGGCTTTTCTGAGGATGTTTGGGCTGCCTTGGGAGTGGTGGAATCTAGACTGTATAAGATGGTGTTGTGCATACTTTTCTAGCTGCAGGTGTCTTTAAGAATTACCTTCTTGGCTCTGAAAGCTTTGCTTTGGTTCTGACTTTAGGAGAGGAAGGAGCCTCCTTCTTTGCTTCCGGTGTCATCCTGGGAAAGAGGACTCTGTTCCTTAATATCAGTCTTCATCTCCTTTGTCTTTTAGGATTATATTTTCTAGAGGCTCCTTACTGAATTTATGGATGACAATGGTCACCAGAATTGTCTTGCAGGTGGCTAGCTACAAAACTATATAATTGAGTCTGAATTGCCCTCCGAAATTAATTATGCAAAGGCCATACTTCCTACAGGTTGCTTCCTGGTCCAGTGAACATGAAGGAGGTTCTAAGAACCTCCCAGTGAATCTTCAAGATGCTCCAGGAAACTTCCAGATCACTTTGCTTCACTCTTATCATTTTAGATCAAATTGGTAGTGTGGCCTGATGACCATGACAGCTCTCCCAATTTCTTTTCTTTTTGGTTTGTTTTAATTTCAGGACTTTCCTTGGACCAGCCAGTGGCATAAATAAGAGATAGAAATTTCTAATACAGTTCACAGCTTAGGCCTTTTCATGGGCAGTCTCCCAGCTATGGTTTATATAACTGACTGTTCTAGCCTATGGCTCACCTTGTGCCTAGATCTCTACCTCTCTACTCTGTTCTATTCTGCCTGCTCCCTTTCATGTCTCTTCTGAATCTGTGGAGTTTGCTTTCCTCCCCTGCATCACTTTCTCTGCCCAGAAGTTTTGCCCTATCTATTGACTGTCAGATCTTTATTACAACCAATCAGCAGTGAGACAACCTCTGATACATCTCTAGATTACCTTTAGGCAGGTTAAGAAGGACAGATATTTACAAAATAGAAAACCTGGTCATACCCTTCACGATAGCCACAAACAATATAAAGTATCTTGGTGTGACTCTAATCAAACAAGTGAAAGATCTGTATGACAAGAACTTCAAGTCTCTGAAGAAAGAAATTGAAGAAGACCTCAGAAAATGGAAAAATTTTCCATGCTCATGGATTGGCAGGATTAATATAGTAAAAATGACCATCTTGCCAAAAGCAATATACAGATTCAATGCAATTCCCATCAAAATCCCAACTCAATTCTTCATAGAGTCAGAAAGAGCAATTCAAAAATTCATCTGGAATAACAGAAAACCCAGGATAGCTAAAACTATTCTCAAGAGTAAAAGAACCTCTGGGGGAATCAGTATTCCGGACCTCAAGCTGTACTACAGAGCAATAGTGTTAAAAACTGCATGGTATTGGTACAGTGACAGGCATGTAGACCAATGGAACAGAATTGAAGACCCAGAAATGAATCCACACTCCTATGGTCACTTGATCTTTGACAAAGGAACCATCCAGTGGAAAAAAGATAGCCTTTTCAACAAATGGTGCTGGTTCAACTGGAGGTCAACATGCAGAAGAATGCAAATTGATCCATTCTTATCTCCTTGCACTAAGCTCAATTCCAAGTGGATCAAGGACCTCCACATAAAACCAGACACACTGAAACTAATAGAAAGGAAACTAGGCAAGAACCTTGAACATATGGGCACAGGGGAGAATTTCCTGAACAGAACTCCAATAGCTTATGCTCTAAGATCAAGAATTGACAAATGGGACCTCATAAAATTACAAAGTTTCTGTAAGGCAAAGGACACTGTCAAAAGGACAAAGCAGCAACCAACAAACTGGGAAATGATCTTTACCAACCCTACATCTGACAGAGGGCTATATCCGATATATACAAAGAACTCAAGAAGTTAGACTCCATAGAGCCAAATAACCCTATTAAAAAAATGGGGTACAGAGCTAAACAAAGAGTTCTCACCTGAAGAATATCTAATGGCTGAGAAGCATTTAAGAAATGTTCAACATCCTTAGTCATTAGGGAAATGCAAATCAAAACAACCCTGAGATTCCATTTCACACCAGTCAGAATGGCTAAGATCAAAAACACAGGAGACAGCAGTTGTTGGTGAGGATGTGGAGAAAGAGGAACACTCCTCCACTGCTGGTGGGATTGCAAGCTGGTACAACCACTCTGGAAAGCAGTCTGGCGGTTCCTCCGAAAACTGGGCATGACACTCCCGGAGGATCCAGCTATACCACTCCTGGGCATATACCCAGAGGCTTTACCTGCATGCAATAAGGACACATGCTCCTCTATGTTCATAGCAGCCTTATTTATAATAGCCAGAAGCTGGAAAGAACCCAGATGTCCCTCAACGGAGGAATGGATTCAGAAGATGTGGTCTATTTACACAATGGAATACTACTCTGCAATTAAAAACAATGAACTCACGAAATTCCTAGGCAAATGGTCAGAACTGGAAAATATCATCGTGAGGTAACCCAATCACAAAAGAACACACATGGTATGCAATCACTGTTAAGGGGATATTAACCCAGAATCTTGGAATACCCAAGACACAATTCACATATCAATAGATTTCCAAGAAGATGGAAGGAGAGACTCCTGGTCCTGGAAAGACTAGATGTAGGGAAATACCAGGACAGAGAAGCAAGAGGGGATTGAATGAGGAACAGAGGGAGGGAAGGGGGCTTATGGAACTTTCGGGGAGGGAGGAAATGGGAAAGGGGAAATGATTTGGAATGTAAATAAAAAAACTTAGAAAATAATAATTAAAAAAAAAGAAAACCCTGTCATAAAAATGACAATAACAAAATTCTGCCAGTACTTAGCTCTCAGCCAATACAGAATTAGCAATCGAAAAAATAGAGACACACCTCCATACAAGGTAAAACAAGAGCCACGGTAACAGTTTTTTTGATTGAAACAGGATTTCTCTGTGTAGCCTTGGCAGTCCTGGAACTAACTATATCAACCAGTATGGTCTCAATCTTGGGGATCCACCTGCCTCTGCCTCCCAAAAGCTGGGATTAAAGTCATGTGCCATCTCTGTACAGCATACTCCCTCAATTTCTATAACAATAATCTTTCTTTTTTGGGGGGAAGATAATTTTGTAATTATATTTATGTACAGAAAACTTAGTGTACATTTAACCCAATTTAGTGGCAACTTCTTTAACCTTTGTCTTTTCCAGCTGTGGCAGTGTGAGCCACAGACTTAGGACCCAGGATGTTGCCTCCCCAGTGGCGGCAGATCTTGTCATATCTGTCATTATAATTGGTCCTAATAGCTCCCACCAGCTGAGCCAGAGCTCTCTTGTCTTCTGAGTTAGCCTGTGTGACGGCAACAGTGGTGCATGTCTTCCTGTGGACAGGAAGCCCCAGCCTGGCCTTTCCCTTGATGATGCAGTAGTGCACCCCCATCTTTTAACACAGGGCAGGCAGGAAAACCGCCAGCTCAATGGGGTCTCATCATGGACGATCACCACCAGCTGAGCCTTCTTGTTCTCCACCAAGGTGGTGACTGTATTGACTCCTGCTCAGAGGACAGGTGGTCTCTTAGTTGGGACATCCCCTTTGCCAGTGACTTTCTTCTCAGCACGGCCAGTAGCCTTTGCTTCTTCTCTTGCTTTGTCTCTGGCCTGTACCTGTGGGCAAGCTTAAGCAACTGAGTAGCTGTTTGCTTGTCCAGGGCCTGGGTGAACTGGTTAATGGCAGGAGGTACTTTGAGCCGCTTATAGAGGATGGCTCTTTGCCGCTGCAGCCTGATGTAGCGGGGCCATTTGACCAAGCGTGTTAGGTCTCTTTTGGGCTGGATGTCCTGCCCAATGCCGAAGTTCTTGGGTCTTTTCTCAAACAAAGGATTGAACACCTTCTTGACCTCCTGTTTCTTGATGACAGCAGGGCCCGGGGCCACCTTCTTCCCCCCTTGGCCTTCTTTCCTTCGGGCATCTTGCTGGTCTGGTGGAGAGAGCAATAATAATTTTTCTGAATAACACCATGCTTGACCCATTAATGTAACTTAGTTTACTTTTAGCATCTGTTTTGAGGAAGTGCCTGTAACTAAACACAATGAACAGCAGTAAGATAACACCTAGGACTGACTTGTCCATGGCCTAGAAGGCAAACAGGATGTTGTTCTGTTGACAGGTGGAGCAGAAATGGCTTCCGTGGGAAATAATAAATCTTTGCTTAGTATCTAACTTGTGTTGAAATGAGGAAACAAATTATTAGAGGGCAATATTTTGAAAAGTAAAGTAACAGAAATAGAAAACCACGGGGCCATGTGGTCCATAAAAACAGTGAGATGGACTGATTGCTGCCAAATTGTTAATGTTCTGCAGAGGAGTGATGGAAGATGGACGGTTAACAGCAAAAGCTGAGGGCATGAGACCAGTCCTTTAACCATGACTTAAGTTCTGCACTAGAAAGGCAAGTGTGTACATTGGAACAGCAGCACCTCAGACACGTGGATGAATGGCAAGGAAGAAATTTTGAAATCAAGGTTGTGGAAATGACGGGATGAATATACTTCAGGAGCAACCGGGGCTGCAATGCCTTTCTTCCCTCTTTGGAGCTTTCCCTCAGGAATGAAGTCCACAGGTACACGAAGAAGCTGTTCCCCACACCTGTGAAGAAGAGTGTGTTGTGGACCAGAGGTGGTGGACTAGTGTGCACGGGGAAATACTTCTCAGACCTCCAGTTTCAATGAAGGTCACAGGTCAAGTCCCACAGCTGCTGGCTTCTGAAATCTACTGCAGTGTTTGTGTTAGGATTATACATCATGACAGACACTCAGTGTCCTTTTCAGACTTTCACTAGATCATCCACCCATCAATTGTACCTCCCTTTCTCCTTCCCTTGGGGTCAGACTTACATGACTGTTTGATGGTTCACTCAACCATCTCTTTCTCCCTCCCCATTTTTCTCTCATTTCCACTAATAAAATCCTTGCTCATAGGATCCCTTCCTGGCATCTACTCAAAAGACATCTTTTTTCCTGCTATCCCCAATTGCTGTTAAGTCTACTCAGTGAATGTACTTTTCAGCCCTTAAATGTAAATATGCATGGTTCTTTTTAAATATTTTCCACTTTTCTGTCATCATTCCCTGTTTGTCATTCAGTTCTTTAATAGAATGCAAAGCCCAATTTCTTGTCTAGACAAGTGTGTTTTATCTAAAGTAAAATTGCACATGTCAAATGTTCTTCTCTTTGAGAACTTCAAGATTTAAACCATTTAATTCCAAGGAAATATTTTTCTAATGAATGGTTTATTCAAGAATGGGATCTCCCCAAAGCTTTTATGTGCAGTTACTTGGTTTTAGAACAGCCAAAACCACAATAAAAGAAACTGAGATTCCGAAATGGTGATTCGAAGAATGCAGTACGGGTGCTGAACTCTCTTACCTTGCCATACCCCAGTCACTCGTTTGTTAAAACAGTGGTCAGCACCACAGAAATTTTATCTGAATTCTTTCCTTCTAGATGCCCCCTTCCTGGAAGACACAGAAACAGGAAGGGAAATGGCTTGGCAGTGCAGAGTTCAACATCTGATTATTTTTAAAGCTATGTCTACGGCATCTCAAACTGGGAAAATCTAAGTATTTTCTTATAGTGTTAATTTTTTCAAAGATCTAATTTTCAAACTTTTTTCCCCAAATATTCAAAAGTTCTACTGTTTGTATTCACAAGCAAAATTAGAGTACTTTAAAAGACAAAGCACACGATTATTACAAGGATGTATGCATTCACACTCTGGCCTCTACAAAGAGAAAGTGATCAGGTCAACCCCAGGAGAGTGCAGCCAGGTCCTTACTAACAGTGATTACTAGTAAAATTCAAAGTCTTGTCTTGGTCACTTGAGTTCCATCTTCAGAGAGAACCTCCCTTTCTGCTTAGTCCTGTCATCTTGATCAGGAAGAGAATCAAGGAAGGAACTGTGGACTGCTTTTTAAATTTATGTTGCTTAGTAATTAGAGGACTGCTAAAGCCAACAAAGGTCACTAATTTACTAGTAAAATAGACAACACAGGCAATAAGAATAATAAAATTTGTGACAAGAAAAGGCCAGAACTTGACTTAATGAAAATGATAGAAACAATATTCTGTGTGGTTTCAGCTGGTCAGTATAGCTTCATCTCTATTCTTTTTTCTTTACTTTGGTTGGATGGGTTAGTGTCTTGTGTCTTTCTGAGTCATTGCTTACATTATTTCATCTAGAACCCTATATCCAATAGGCTAGTGGTTCTCAACCCATAGGTTGCAACCCCTTTGACAAACCTCTATCTCCAACAGTAGCAAAATTATAGCAATAAAGTAGCAACAAAAATAATTTTATGGTTGGGGTCACCACAGCATAAGGAACTGTATTAAAGTGTCACGACATTAGGAAGATTGAGAACCACTACGATAGGCATTTTCTCTTAACCTCAAAGAGATCTTTTCAGTACATCATAATCATAGGGATAAACACAGGATAAGCCTGCCCACAATAACTACTTGCCAAATATAGTCAGTTGTCAGTTTTCATATAAATACAACTGTAAGGAAGAGAAGGCACCCAACACAGGAAATATTACTAAAAATTACAGTCACATTTCATTTAACTGACAAGGAATATGATCATGCCCCCACAGTTTTAGAAAGAATAACATTCTTTATTTTATTTATTGGAGTACACTTTAACTCTCTTCAGACACACCAGAAGAGGGTATCGGATCCCATTACAGATGGTTGCAAGCCACCATGTGGTTGCTGGGAACTGAACTCAGGACCTCTGGAAGAGCAGCCAGTGCTCTTAACCACTGAACCATCTCTCCAGCCCAAGAATAACATTCTTTTTCTGGAATAATAAGTTTCTAGGATATGAATCTTATTTAATTGTTGTTAAATAAGAAATAAAGGACCAGTGAGATGGCTCAGTAGGTAGTTGCTTGCTGCCAAAACTGACAACCTGAGTCTAATCTTCAAGAACCAACATGGTGGAAACACACATACCATGGCATGTGCATACATACACACACCATGAATAAAATTTTTAAAAACTTGGAAAACATGAGAGGAAGCTGGGTGAAGAATCTATAGGAAGTCTGTGAAACACATTTATAATGATTTATAACGTTAACTCCTACCCCTGCTATGAAGGAGAAAGTTCAAGGCATTTACAATTCCTTCAAAAAGAAAAAAGTCTACACCCTTATTTTATGTGGCACGCTAGGTATCCCTAAGCTGAAAATTCAAACTTCGAAGTACTCAAAATCCCAAAACTTTGGAGTTCTAGTGTTATTCCACAGTGTAAAATATTTTATGAGATAGATTACTAGCACGAAGCAGAAGTACTGAAACACATAAAATTACTTTCATATATACACAGGTATCTAGAAGGCACAAGTGAATTTTGTGTTTAGACTTGGATCTCAATCCCATGACATTTTATTATTTATATAGAAATATCCCAATAATTAAAAAATACAAAACCTGAAGCATTTCCGGATCCGAACATTTTGGTTATAAGATATGGCTTCTTTCCTTCCTTGATGATCTCAATGTTTCTGTAACTACTTCTGTACAGATGAGAGGTAAGCTCAAACTTTAAGCCCCTGCTAAAACTTTCCCCCAAAGCTTCACCTGCCTGATGGCATCAGTTCCCACTGTCCCAGGCACCTTAAAGTCAATTTCCCTAAAATGGAATCAAGTATCATTCCTACTACTGCCGTATCAGTTGTTAAACACACCATCTGGGGTGGTGGAAATGGCTCAGTTTGTAAGCTGCTTGTTTTAGGACGGGTGCAAGCATTAGAACCTGAGTTCAGATCCCTACCACCCATGTTAAAACCTAGACTCAGTTATCTCAATGCTGGGGATAGGGAGAAATAGATATTCCTGGGGCTTGATGGCTAGTTTAGCCAGTATGTGGGCTCCAGGTTCAGTGACAGATACTGCCTCAAAAATAAGGCTAGGGCTAGGGTAAGATGGCCTAGCCAGTAAGGGCTCTTACTATCAAGTCTGAATACTTGGGTGGGATACCTGGGGCTCACATGGTAGAAGGAGAGAGCCAAATCCCCACAGGTTGTCCTTGGACTTCCATGCCTACACACACACACACACACAGAGAGAGAGAGAGAGAGAGAGAGAGAGGGAGGGAGGGAGGGAGGGAGGGGGAGGGAGGGAGGGAGGGAGGGAGAGAGAGAGAGAGAGAGAGAGAGAGAGAAAGAGAGAGAGAGAATAAATGTTATAAAAAAGGTAGAAGCCCATGAAGATGGTTCAGTGGTTAAAGACACTTGTTACCAAGTCTTTTACCTGAGTTTGAGATCCAGAGCCCCACGTGGCAGAAGGAACAAAGTAGCTCTTTGACCTTTTTGCTCTCCCCAGTCAATAAATGTTTTCTTAAAAAGGTGAAAGAGTGACTGGAAGAAGGCCTCCATCTACATTTGTACACACATGAACACACACCAATAGTGTACATGGACTCTGAACAAAGATGTCCAGCCAGCAAGTGTAACTACTGGCTTTTGTCTATCTATCCATCTGCTTTTTCTCTTTGTAGTTACATCATTCACAGAGTAGCATCCCAATTTTAGTTTTCAACACCTTCCCAAACCGTAATTTCACAACATGCTTCCAGGGCTCTCCCAGCATCTCAGAGCTGTCTTTTGAGTGGTTTCTCATTCTGCACAAAGTACACATTCTCCTTGAACTTGGCCTTGCTTCCTCTTCGGTGTCCCTTCTGGACACACAGTGGTTCAGGCTCACGCCGCCAAGTTGTCCCAAATGCTACACAGTTCCTTGATTTCCAGCTTTGATTCATGGTGCTCGTTCCTCTGATAGCCATAGCCCAGGTACTCCTGTCACCTGTGAGTTTTTCTCCTGTCTACTCAGAAGGTACCTTAGGATGTCTTGCCTTAATTTCTGATGTCAAGTTAAAGAACCCTTCTTTGAACTCTTGGATGTTCTAGTCTGTTTTTGTTTTTTACTTTGTTTTTTGTCTTTGTTTTCATTTTGTTATGTTTTTCTCAGGCTAACATTGTTTGCCTTGTTCATTTTATTTTTGTGTGTGTGTGTGTACTGCATTCAGTATCTTTTCCATAAATGGATGAAGTTACACAGTTGCAGATGCTCTGGATAAACACTAGGGGTCAGTCTAATCTTTTAGGTGAGCAGATGAACCACTTGAGACACAGTTGTTTTGTTTGTGCTTCTTTCCTTCATCTTTGTTTATTTGTTTTTTGTTATTGTTGCTGTTTTTGTTTTGAGACAGGTCTCAGTATGTAGCCCAGGCTGGCCAAGAACTTATATAGGCCAGGGTAGTCTTAAACTCAAAGAAATTACCTGCCCCCATCCCAACACTTGCGGGATTTATGGCATGTATCACCATGTCC
Organism: Tokudaia tokunoshimensis; assembly: GCA_036184795.1. Classification (NCBI taxonomy): domain Eukaryota; kingdom Metazoa; phylum Chordata; class Mammalia; order Rodentia; family Muridae; genus Tokudaia; species Tokudaia tokunoshimensis. The sequence goes on from BTHU01000017.1 coordinate 639,904, forward strand.
TGTCTTAAACTTAGCTTTTAAAATGTCTTTTCCCCTGGCTAAATCTTTTTAATTTTTTTAATATATTTGTGAACTAATTTTTTTAAAAAGATACCAAGTTTTTATACCTATCTAGGTTCAACAAGGATTGATTAAACCCCTAATTAAAAGCTACTCTGTTGTATATTACTTTGTACTGCTGGCTAGTATTTGCAGGCTACCAAAGCAAGGCATGTATTCTTCTGAAAAAAGTCATGAAATTTGAGGAAAAGGCTGGAATCTGTCTTTTAAATTTGCTTCAGTCTTCACAAAGGATATACTCTAGCTTTAACTATAAGAGTCGTAAATGTTTTATGATCTACCACAATCCATTACCAAGCTATCAAAGTGTTGAAAGAGACTTGACACAAAAGAACAATCTCATACCAAAGACAAACATTTAGAAGGTGTTTTGAAAACAAATTCTTTATAATGCCCTAACTTTTCTTAAGGTGTTTTTTAATAGTTTTTTGCATTGATATTGTTATTTCATATGTACAGGTATTTTTCCTGTATGTACAAATAGTGCTCATAGAGGCCAGAAGAATTCACTGGATCCCCTGGGACTGGAGTTACCGATGGTGGTGATTTGCTGTGTGGGTGTTTGGAATTGGATATAAGTCCATGGAGGAGCAGTCAGCCAGTGCTTATGAACCGCTGAGTAGTGGGTTCTCCAGCCCCGTATTGTTCTGATATACAGAAAGAGTCATAATTGTTTTACAGCCAGGCATGGTGGTGCACACCTTTAACACCAGCATGTGTTAAAGGCAGAGGTAGGTGAATCTCTGTGAGTTTTAGGCCCATTTGATCTACATATTGGGTTCCAGGAGTCTGGACATTTTTACATGTATTTATTTATTATCTCTGTGTGTCCCATAGCAACTGTGTGGAGGTTGGAGGACAGCTTGTTGGAGTTGGTTCTCTATTTTCAGCATGTGGACACGAGAGATTGCACTCAGGGTTAGCTTGATAGCAAGTGTCTTTACCTACTCAGCCATTTCACCGGGCTCTAGAAAGACACTTATTAACTATCATTTTTCTTCTCAAACCCAGTAAACCTTCTTACCAGCATTCTAAGTGGCTCCATTCCCATCTACTTATTTAAAACTCAATTATGATCACACTCGATTTTTTCTTTTCTTCCATATTTAATATCCTAGTTATTGGCAAATTCATTGATTTTTGCTCCTAAAATATATGCATGATTTGGCCACTACCCTAGCTCTGTCAGCCCCTTAGTATAAGTCACCTACTACAAGAGCTTTCTTACTTTTTGCCCAAGCCATTATGAACCTCAATAACAGAAAGCAACTTTATTCTAAATTTGTTCTGTGACACACCCTCAGAGAACACCCTTGTGTGGAAGGTCACCTGAAATTGGAAATGGTCCAAGGAAGAGCACATTCTGGAAGGAACTAGGAAGCACTTGAGGTGACCGGTCCTAGGCACGTCACAAAGCCATCAGTCAGTCCTAGTGCTTCAAGAAAAGAGAATTGCTGTTCCTTGTTACAGCAGATGTGACTGGCAATGTTCTTTTCTTTGTTGGATGCTAAATGTTCAGAACTGCCAAAGTGGGGCTACTTACATTAGTGAAAGAACACGTGTCTGGGAAGCATTTCTCCTGAGCAATCATGCTTTTGTCATCCAGTGCTGCAGCTTTTGAAGATAATTGACAATGCCATCTTCTTGTTCTAATCAGCTGAACCTCTTTGCAACTCATTTGGAGATCTTTTATTTGGTAACCTCTCCTTCTAGAGAGTTTCCAGTGATTGAGTTAGAAACAAAGCAAACTTTTTTCTTTCTCTTTAAAGAGTATAACTTTCCCCATAACATTTTCTGGCTACAATATGGAACAGTATATTAAATCTTCCTGGAAATACATAGTTAACTTTAGTCTTCAGATTACCTGTAACCTGAAGCTAGAATGTATTTGTATTTGGTTGCTTCATTTTCAAAGAAACAAATGATGATATTTTTGGAGGATAGGGATGAAGTGTTCCTGTCAGCTTCAACGTTCCTGGTCCCTGGGATTTTATAAGTCTAGTTGTTTTTCACTGTTCTTTGATTTGGCATGGTCTTTCTTCTCCCATCTAGGACAGAGAAGGAGCATTAGGCACGTATAACTGGTGCAGATAACACCTTGCTACCACTTCTAATGCAGAGATGCTTGTTATACAGTACTGGGGATTGAACCCAGGGGTTCATGCATGCTAGAGTGGCATTCCATCAACTCAACCACATCTTCAGTCCCATTTCCCACTATTTCTAATATTCATTTAAAAGTGTTTTAATTATTTTTCCATTTTTGTGTTGCTGGGGGTGTATATGTATGTGTGCATGTTTGCATGTGTGTTGGGGTACACAACATTAGAGGCGTAAAGCTGATGTCAGCACTCATCCTCCACTGCTCTGATCTTTGACTTAATCCACTGAGCACAGGTCTCTCAATCAAACCCAGAGCTCCTAATGTTGGTAGCCTTGCTTGTCAGCTTGCTCTGGGGATCTGTCTTCCTCTCTTGAGACTGTAATTACAGGAAGGCTGTTACTCTCACCCTGGCATTTACATCAGGATTCTGGGAATCTTAACTGTGGTTCTCACAAGTGAGTGTTCAGCATTTCAACCACAGGGCCATCCCTCAGCTCAAATTAAACTAGTCTAAGAGTTTCTATCCTAACAAAAATATATTTCCTAAGATAGAATAAGAAGGCATAGAACAACTATAGACAACAGTAGTTTACTGTATAAGTAGGAATCATTTATATCATCCTTCCTTTTTTTAATGTGCAGTCAGCAATGTTGGCTATTATTTATTGAATACTTTCTGTGTCAGTATCTGAATCAGGCACTCTGAATATTTTCTCATTTAACCTTGTTAGTTTTCACATCAGCTCTACCAAGTTTGGTTTATAGCTAAAGGAATTGAAATTGTTAATGTTAAATAACTCCCCAAAGACACAAAAATCAGCATGTAATAGTACAGAAATTCAAACATAGCTCTTTCTGGGCCCAAAACGTATCTGTTCTTTTGCTTCCAGGTACATATCTATGCTTTTCTGTACACCTCGTACTCTCAAGTAGATCCTCGTAAGAATAATTTAAAAAATGTTAAGTGCTTTTGGAGTTTTATATTTCCAATAAACTAGCCTAAGATGTATTTGAACAGGGAGGACTTGTCTGAGCCAAGTAAAATTTTAGAAAATACTTACTAGATTGCCTTTGAAATTATTTCACCAGACATAGAAAATGCTTCTCAAAATCAGTGTAAGAATTTAGATATCTTTAAAAGACATTGGGGGCTGGAGAGTTGCCTCAGCAGTTAAGAGCACTGACTGCTCTTCCGAAAGTCCTGAGTTCAAATCCCAGCAACCACATGGTGGCTCAGAACCATCCACAACGAGATCTTAAACCCTCTTCTGGTGTGTCTGAAGACAGCTACAGCGTACTTACATATAGTAATACTTACATATACTTACATATAGTAATACTTACATACAGTAATAAATGAATTACATATAGTAATAAATGAATCCTTGAGCTGGAGTGAGCGGGACCAGAGTAAGCAGGGTTGGAGCGAGCCTAAATTCAATTCCCAGCAACCACATGATGACTCACAACCATCTGTACAGCTACAGTGTACTCATATACATAAAAATAATTAAAATAAATCTTTTTTACAAAAGACATTGTGTGTGTGTGTGTGTGTGTGTGTGTGTGTGTGTGTGTGTGTGTGTGTTGCACAGGTCAGAGGACAACTTTTGGGAGTTGGTTTTCTCCTTTTTATTATGTGGATTCTGGGGATGAAACTCAGGCCATGGGGTTTGGCAGCAAGCATCTTTGCTGGCTAAGCCATATCACAGGCCCTGTTACTCCTTTAAATAATAGAAAAAGCTAAACTAATGTCTGTATTATACATAGAGATTTTATCTATTTATATTTACTTATTTTATCTATTGTTCTCATGATGATTGATAGTAAAGCCATAGGCGTGTAGATCATTCTTGTGTGTGTAGGAGGAAAATCATAAAGCTCTCTAGGAGCCTCAAAACAAACAAACAAACAAACAAAACAAAAAAAATCCTCTTAAATATTGTAAGTCCTTTTATTGGATTATTAGTGAAGCATTGAAAGTTCAGACTGATAATAGACTTTAGGAACATTGCTTCTGTGCTAAAATGGAGTACAAACTAAAGGGCAGACAACTGGATGTGAAGAAATGATCTCTTAAAAAGAAATGATCTCTTGAGGTTTGAGAAGCTGCTCTACGGATTGTCAGGTCAATTTATGACTGTAGCTATTATTTTAGGGGAGAAAGGGAACATAAATGTAACTTCCGATAATTACTATTTATTTACAGCATTTTCCTCTTTTGTTAATATTTTAATCTACTCTGTCTTATGCGTATAAGTGTTTTGCCTGCTTGTACATTTGCGTGCCACATGTGTGGCTGATACCTGAGGAGGCCAGCAGAGGGCGATGGATCCCCTGAAATGGAGTTAATGGTTGTGGCCCTCCATGTGGATGCTGCAACCCACAACCCTGTCTTCTGTAAATCAAGTTCTCTTAACCTCTGAGACATTTCTCCAGCCTCCACTTTCTGTTAACTTACTAGAATTTTCCTTTATTTAAGGAATGTTGGACATGTGCTGGGCATGATGGCATACACTTAATTCCAGTACTCTGGAGACAGAAGCATCAGATCTCTGAGTTGAAACTAACTTGGTCTACACAGTGAGTTCCAGGCCAGCCAGAGGTGCCCAGTGAGACCCTGTCTGAAAATAAAAGGAGTTGGACATGAGATGAAAATTTTACTAATGAGTAAAAATTTTTTTTTATTTAAACTATAGCCAGAGTTATAGAGATGCACACATTATTTTCCATCTTTATTTTGGTTCCAGAGAAAATGTTAAAAGTTAACTCAGTTTTAATCACCAAATATGTATTTTCTTCCTTTTACTGTGTCTTGGTCATATGATAAACTGTGGTATTCAGTTGTAACAGGAAAAAAAACATTACTTAAGTTAGGTGCCATGTAAATTAAAGAAAATTGTTTTGTTCTGCTATAAGAGGATTTACATTTAGAATTTTAAACTTATCCATTCCAGGGGTAGAAACCTAAAACTTCTACTAAGTATTTAACACTTTCAATATTAGCAAGTTAAAAATAATTTAAAGCCATCTACTTTGAAACTTTTAAGGTGCCAGAGAATTTTAGAGCTTAAGTCCATGAGCTCAACAGTAATAGGCAGGACCATACATAGGTCTGAGTTCGGTTTAGATCTCCCTCCCCCTTAAGAGAGCATCACAGTGCTACTGAGGGAAGTGACACCCACTTAAAGTGGTTAAGAAAGTAAAGTTCTGTTTTGTTTCACACCCCGGCCTAACATTGTGGCATGAGATTGACCAGATGACACCTTTTGTAATTACAGTGGCAGACGCTGGGCTGTGCAGAGTCCAAAGGGAAATTTTGGGTGTGGGCTTAAGAGCCCAGTTTCTCTTTGATATGGAAGGCTAGAGATTCCTCCCCTGTGTCCCAACACTTATTACCATTTCACTTTAAAAACTTCAGCCTCTGCAAAATACTGCAGAAGTGGGTTGTCTTTCCTCAACACTCCCGTCATTAACCCGGTGCTTTCAATGTCATAGTCGTTATTTATAATTTGTTCCTTTTAGCCCATTTCCTCCTTTCACTCTCTTTTTCCCAGTAACTTTAGTGAACACTTAATTGTTTCGTAGTTATCTAATACAACTGTTGTTTAAAGGAAAGTGGCATTTCTCATGAATCTTTAAAAAAAAAACTGTGTAGGGTTGGCCCTCTGTGGCTTGCAGTTTCACTTTCTTGAAGTCAATGAAGCATGAGTCACTAAAAGTAAAAAAAAACTTGAAAATGCACTGAGCATATGCAGGCTTCCCCTGCACTTTCTGCACATTCAGCATGATGCCATTTGTGTGGCATTTCCATGTGTTAGGTACTATGAGAATCCTTGAGCTGCCTTAAAGCAGATAGCAGGACTTGTGTGAATGCAGTATTGTGCCTGCATTTTACAGTACTAGTGAATCAAGCCTGGGGCCTTGTGCTTACTGAGCAGTCTATCACTTAGCTGCATTCCCAACCCACATGCTATTTTAACAAGGGTCCAAAAAGCTGCAGATGTTGGTATCCATGGTGATCCCTGGAACCAGTTCCTTGCTAATATTGAAGGATGTCTGGAACTGTTAATGCCATCATAATCACGCCCTGTTGAATATTGTCTGTAGCCCAGTCCTAATTGATGACTTCTTCTGAACCTTACTTGGACAGTATTTTGGTAATTGTTAAAAGTTATTTTACTCTTTTTTCATCTCGTTTTTGTCCATTGCTTTCTCAATGTACATAGCTTTAAATTATATATATTATAATACAGAGAGAGACTATAGGTTTGTTTGCATCAGTGGGAGGAGTGGTCCTTGGTCTGGTGAAGGCTCAATAGATGCCCCAACAAAGGGAAATCGAGGTGGGAGGGAGGGGGGAGTGGGTTAGGTGGAGGGTCATATACTTGGAAGCAGGGGTTGGGAGGAGGGGTTGGGAGTTTTTGGGGAGGGCGGGAAACCGGGAAAGGTTTTAGCATTTGAAATGTAAACAGAAAAAAATTAAAAATAAAGAAAAAAAAAGAAGATACACATTTAGGTAAATTTTCAAAATGGCAGCCAGTAGGGTCTCTGATCATGTAAAGGTTTACCAGGCTGACACCTTACAAAAGGAAAAAAAAAACGAAATAAAGAAAACGAGTGTAATTACAAAGATTACCCAAAGAGAACTGAGTGTATTCTTGTCAGCATTTTAAAACATGTGCAACTAACTGGGATTTGAAATGTATCCTACTTTGAACCTGACTTTGACTTCATATCTGAATAGGCTCAAAGACTCTGGAAATAGCATCAGCATAAAAACCAATGCTATGTTGTCGATGTGTGATTTCTTGGGGTCCATGAGCTGCTGGAGCAGAACATCTTATTCAGGCACAGTGATAGGTAGATAAGTATTGTTTGTATGCTATTTCATTTTCTTTAAATTACAGATTATAAAATCATATATTTACAGATTTATCTGATATTTCTTGATTTCTAGGTAGACCTAAGTTAGAGTAATTCTTGCATTTATTCCACAAATAAGTGCTGGAGTATGGTGCACATGATACACTCAGATGTGAAGAAAACACTACAAACCCTGATCATACAAAAACATTCACAGCCAACCCTTCCCTGCTTTACATCCATGAGGGACCCTGCTACATCCTTGTTAAATAGTTTAGCTTTGGATTAGGCTTGGTGGTGGGATTTATATACAACATGTACAGGGCCCCACTTTTAATTCTGAGCTGCAGCACCATTCTCAAACCAGACCAAACAACTCAGCCAAGCCCATCTTGACTTCCAGTGATTGATCAGTGTAATGCCTAATCCACCGAGTTCCTTTTCATTTTCCTTGTACATATTAAAGACATTTGGATCGTTCATCTTTTCCTTTAAAGAATTCACTTTGAGAATCAAAGATGCAAATTAGAATATTGTAATAATGGCCAGTAATTCATCATTGGGCTGGGGAAGTATATCTGCCTAGCATGTTCAAAGCCTTGAGTGTATCCTCAACCTAGCAACCAACAATAACAAATCAACCATCGGTTACTGGTAGTATTGTATCTTACATGATCTTTTGCCTAATCCCTACAACTACTTATGAATAATATATGTTCCTGTTGTTCCTGTTTAATACACAGGGGAGCCAAGGCCCACAGAAAGTGGAGCTTTGTCAGTTTGAAACCTAGAAGGTGTGGGAAACTGAAAACTTTGGTTTTACAGTTGCAGTTTTCCTCCTTCACTGCCTGTCCCTCCACTCACTTTCCTGCCTTAATTAAAAACGCATGCTTTCCCCATCCCATAGATCACTAACAAAACCACTTTGTGACTTTAAAAATATATTCTTAGCCTTGTACTGTGCCAAACTGATGCAAACTAGTGAATTAGTTTTAAGAATACCATTGCTACTTTATCTACTCAACAAATATGTGTGAGCCTATGTGGTGCAGCCTTTCAGTCACTACCCAGTAAATCAGCTTACTTCTATCTGACATTTCTTGTCTTATGCTTTTATCTTGATTTGGAAGACCCCATTCAAACTGAACTTTTGATTACAGAACTTCCTAACAAGGCAGCTCTATTGGTTTGTTGGTTAGAGCTTGGCAGACAAGCACCATACTAGCACATCCTCATCCTCCGGGGGCATTCGAAACATACAGACATTGGGTCTGTTGAAGGTTTCTTTGCACACTGGTATCTATTACACCTCATATAAGCTCTCAATGTCTTCTACCATTGATCTCTCCTTTTCCTCAGGTGATGACCTTTAAAGCTACTGCACAGTTTGTTTAATCTTATAAGATGAGATGGGTACGGAGATTCTAATATCTCAGAACAGAGATAAAATACTGATTGTGGCCTTAGTGGTAAATAAACATAGAAGTTAAACTATCATTAGTTGTTTTATTTAAATCTATGGCTATTATGCCTTATTACCAAAGTTATTTCCAGCCTTGAGTGCTTCTCAGTGTGAATGTCTTTATTTCTGAAACTATCTAATGAAAGAGGAAGTGAGAGCAAAATACTTGATTTAACTAAGATGCTTCATACTACTTAATCAGTCCTTTTCAGATCTGCCTTGACTCAAAGGCTTAATTTAGCTTTTATTGTAAGTTACATTTACATAAAGAGAACAATAACTTCCTTAGATGCTATATTTGTCCAATGCAAGTCTTTACATGGTGTTTCAAAAATAAATATGATGTAATAGGTGAAGAAAGTGTCTTATTTGGATATTTAAAGAGCTTAATGTCCTTCCTGTTCTGAATGGAAGGTGGAGAGCGAGTGGTAGGAGTGAATGAGAGGTGGGAGGCACGAGTGGTAGGCGTGGATGGGAGGTGGGAGCATGAGTGGTAGGCATCAACTCTTCTTTCCCACCCAGAATAGTTTTCCCATCTTTGTGCAATAACTATCCCTGCACAATTAGTAGTGAGGCAGACCGCATGCCCTTGCATCGAGGCTTGGTCATGAGACCAAAACTAGTTTTAAAGTATTTATTTTTACTTACATATAGGTGTGGAAGGGGATCATATACCCTGAGACTGGAGTTACTGGCAGCTATAACTGGAGTTACTGGTGCTGGGAACTGAACTTTGCAAGAACATGCTCTTAACCAGCCTCGACCCAGAACTCATTAGCTTGAGGTGCTGTGATTGGTTCAGAGGTAAACGTATATGATCCCGCATATACGCTCTAGCTCCTAACTGTAATTTTGTGTGTGTGTGTAGGCATTGGGAAACCACTGTATAAATTTGGATGGATAATTAAATATTAAGCCTCTGGGCAGTGGTGGAACATGTTTTTAATTCCAGCACTCAGGAAGCAGTATATCCGATCCGCACAGTTTAGTTAGCATCAGGAACTGAGCTATTTGACTTACACAATCCTAATTAAGGGCCAACCATATCATCCCGAAGATAAGTCAGACCTTAGTTTATCTCTATAATTATAAAGCAGCACATGCATTTTCTCTGTTGATTTACTAAGTGGACTGGAGTTCTGAATTGCTACTTACTTTCCCAATATTTGGAAAGAGTTCCCAATACTTTCAGAGAAAAGCAGAGAGGACCCTTTTATGATGCTGTTGAAGCATTTCAGTTCAAATATGCTCCTGAATCCTGTTGCACTCTCACATTATTTGTTTATGTTAGGTGAACTCCTCCTTTTTCGTATACTAATTTGAATTAGGGTTTTGTTCCTTGCAACCAAAATGGTCCTGACAAATACAGAGAATACAGAAAGTCAGAGGGACGCAGGGGCTACGTGGTCAGGTTACTCTGTGTGTAACAGTCTGCTTGGCAACAGCCAGCACAGACAAAGCAGGTGATGACATGCCCAAATAGACACTATGTAATTTTAGCAAATACAGAGATTAATTTTCTCTGAAGTACTTAGAATGGGAGATCATGGAGAAGGAAGAAGCATAGGCAGAATAATAAGCAAGAGGAAATTTAAACAAGGATAAAGGCTAGGGGCGGGAATTTCAGGTAGAGGAACAGTGAAAGAACAAAATCCTGAGGGGCGTGTGTGTGTGTGTGTGTGTGTGTGTGTGTGTGTGTGTGTGTGCTTGCGCTCACACTGTGGGGAGGAGGTAATACACATATGTGTGCATGCTGTGGGGAGGGGGTAATAGAAATACAGGCCAAACTAGAGTGGAAATACAGTGTAGCTGAATGTGAAATTCTACAGATGAATGGGAAAAGATCTTGAAGGCCTGAAAAATCAAACAGAAATTTGTAGTTTGGGCCAGCAGGATTTCTCAAGGGGTAAAGTTACCTCCAAACCAAGCCTCTTGAATTTGATTGCAGAAACATCATAGTAGAAGGCTTCCACACACATGTGTTGATACCCAATAAGTGTAAAAAATAAAATATGTTGATTGCAATTGTTTAAAATATTTATTTTTATTTTATGCACTTGAGTGTTTCTGTCTGTATGTTTGTGTACCGCATGCACATAGTGTCCATGAAGGCCAGAAGAGGACTCTATGTGGGTACTAAGAGCACAACCCTGGTTCTCTGCAAGAACAATAAGGGAACCATCTCTCTAGTCCCTAACTGTAATTTGTGTGTGTGTAGGCATTGGGAAATCACTGTATAAATTTGGATGGATAATTAAATATTAAGCCTCTGGGCAGTGGTGGAACATGTTTTTAATTCCAGCATTCAGGAAGCAGAGGCAGGCAAATCTCTGTGAATTTGAGGCCAGTTTGGTTTATAGAGTGTGTTCCAGGATAACCAGGGTCACATGGAGAAGCACTCTCTATGTCAATCTGACAATGTTGTGAATGACAGATAAACTGTGAATGTAGGAGATATGATTTGACTCACATTGCTGTGGGGAAACATAATAGACTTTGGCACAATATTATTTCTTAGTTTAAAATTAATTAGCGGGCTGGTGAAATGGCTCAGCGGTTAAGAGCACTGGCTTCTCTTCTGAAGGTCCTGAGTTCAAATCCCAGCAACCACATGGTGGCTCATAACCATCCATAATGAGATCTGATGCCCTCTTCTGGGTCTGAACAGTGTCTGAAGATAGCTACAGTGCACTTACATATAATAAATAAATAAGTCTTTAAAAAAATAATAAAATTAATTGGCTCACAACAATGATGAGATAATGTAAAAATAAAGCAGAATTTCTTAGTTAGGGTCAACTGTATAGGAACTAAATGCAATAAAATGTACTGAATTTGTTTTTAGTGACACACACCTATAATCCCAGTGTTCCCGAGGCTAGGACAGATAGCTCCCTGCTTTGCTTAGATGAGCAGGCCACTGAGTCACTAGAATGTTGGCAGGACTAGGCAATGTCCCTTAAGCAAGAGCAACAACCTCACTTTCTGCAGACGCCCAGAAAAACTGCCAAGAGGAATTGCTAGCCATATGCAGTGACACGGATGGAGGGAGCGTTCTGCAGGAAAGGTAAAGGCTCCTTTCCCAGGCCTTTCCCAGACCACTTCTCCCCTTTCCATTCAATTGGTCATCTGTGTGCCATTCAAAAGTATTTCTGGAGATTCTACTTCGCGTCTAAGGTGACTCCTACAATCTATGTAGAAAGGAAAGGTGTGTATAAACAGGTACCTAAGAACAGAAAATAGACTTTGATTATGTATTGATTAGAAAATGGCCACATTGTAGTGAGCAGGGGTAACAAAGAAGACTTGACAGGGAGTGGGAACTCTACTGCACATCAAAAGGGCTATTGTGGTGATATTTCCATTAGCCTTTCATTAAAAGGTCATGCACAGGTTGAGTATCATCCCCAAACAGTTTAGTTAGCATCAGGAACTGAGCTATTTGGCTTACACAATCCTAATTAAGGGCCAACCAAGACTAGAGTAAGTGTTTTTCATGAAAAATTAAGCTACAAAGATCAAAACACCTCTAAATGGCTTTTGTGTATGCTCACTTATCCTTCAAAGCAAAGTTTCAAAAAGGAAGAAATAATTTTAGCTGATTTAAAATAAAAACCTTGTGTAGCTCTTCTGCTTGTGATTTTCTCTAAGTAGACAAAGGACTGTTTCCTTAAGCAAATCAATCCTATTCTTGGTCCACTCTTTCTGTTAAAAAAAAAAAATAAGAGCATTGTTCAAAATCAGTTATTCCCCGAGAGGCTCTGCAAGATGCTAACAGATATTAGACACAGAAGGCACTCCACAGCCTTGTGTGCTTCAAAAGCTTTAGATGAAACCAATTTATATTTAGTACTAAGCATGGTTTTCTGGATCTTTTAATATGATTGCTTGAACTGCGAGTTTTCCAGATGGGAGCAAAACACATACAGTCTTCCAAATACATGCCCATAGAAGACCCTATGCCAAATCATGGCACAGCGTTGCTCTGAAAACGCAGTTAGGGAAATAGAATAGCCTGCTCTGCGTTTGTAAGCTAAATGTATCTTTGTAGATTTTGATAAGTGTCTTTTAAAACTGATTTCACTAATAACTCATAAGAATATGATTTCACTTAGAAAGACATATTCATATCCCGCCCCCCATCCCTAGTAAACCAAGTCAAATTACAGTGAATTTCCTCAGAGACAGTTTTCAACATTTGCCCACTAAATGGACTAATATGTGTTGGAAAGACTTACTTGAAACAATAATTACAGCCAGAAAAAGTAACCCTTTAATTAAAAAAGGCTTAGAGAATTATTTTTGATTCTACCACCTGATAACAGTTGAAGTGGGGGGGGGGAAGAACTGGGTTCTCCCTCCTGAGAAAATGTAAAGTCACATTTGTTTATGTCTTTGAGAGCCTGCGAAACAGTGGTTTTTACATTCGAAAGAACTTAACTTTGTACTGCAGTGTTGGCTTCTGGGGTTCTCTATGACCCCTGCTGACTGGCCCTGTCCTTGACCTTATGGAAGCCTAATCCACTCTGGCATGCTGGGGGGAGAGAATTTATTTAACAGTAGGCAGACCGAGTTCCAGGATAAACTTTTAAGCCTCAAGATATTTCCCAGTTCGTGAATTGCACATGACTAGGAGGCCTCCACTGGCACACAAAATAGCAGAATTGTAGATAGTTGCTGGTTAATAAATAGGTTAGCCTAAGCAACAAGTCCTGAGGGGGTAGCGCAAGAGTTCTACTAGAAATAGGCTTTAGGGAGAAAGGAAGGGAGGGAGGGAAGGAGGAGGGAAGGAAGGAAGGAAGGAAGGAAGGAAGGAAGCTTTATAGCCTAGGCTGCCTTGGATTTGAAATACTTTGTCTCAGACTCCCAAGCACTTGAATTATAGGCTTGTGATATCATACCCTTCAAAACAGGCATCAATCGTACTTTCAGTAAAGAGGCAGTTCTATGAGTACCCCAAGCTTTATTTAATCACACAGTAAGAGTGCAGTCTCAGCAGACACTCTCTTACCTTCTCTGCTTGCCCTGGCCACTAGTTCTCATTCTCTCTTATATATCCTGCTATTTTCCTACTGACTTGTAAAGTGAAATTTACTGTACAATTTTATTTTTAAAGAGTTTTTTAAAATTAATTAATTTTTTTTTTAAGTTGAGCATGGTGGCCTAAGTATTTAATCTCAGCACTCAGGAGGCAGAGGCAGGTGAATCTCTGTGAGTTTGAAGCCAGCCTGGTCTATAGACAAAACAAAACAAAACAGAAGGTTGCTTTTTTCCATTGGAATTTTATAACACATTCATTTTTTTAAAAATCACAAAATACTAAACTATACAAAAACGGAAAAAAGTTACCCATATAATACTATTTCAAAGTGTTTACTCTTAATATATTATTAGTAAATTTCCTTTAGCATTCTTTGGAGGGGGGAAGACAATCAGTTTTCACACTTTTATAATAATTATTTATAAATATTTTCATGGTTTTAGAATATATTATTTTACTATGTTAACTGTTCTGTAGTTTAATCCTAAAAGTTTCTTTTTTGTGATTTTACTTTTGGGACAGGGTTTCTCTGTGGAGCCCTGGCTTCCTGAAACTCACTGTGTAGACCAGGCTGGCTTCAAGCTCACAGAGATCCACCTGACTCTGCCTCCTGAGTGCTGGGGTTAAAGATGTGCACCACAAATTAAAATAAAATAAAGTTAACTAGGAAGCCTGGCAGGGTAGTACATACTTTTAATCTTATTACTCAGGCATCAGCAGAGGATTGCATGTTCCAAGGCAGCCTGTGATACAGACTGAGCCCCAGGCCAACATAGTGAGACACATAATGAGGTCCTGACCCCAAACCAAAGAAACAATCCAAGAGTTAGGGCAAAATTCAGCAGTAGAAACCCCCCTCTCCACTCTTCCTCCCCCACCCCACCCCCAACCCCACACACACTTCACTAGGAACCTCCTCATACGTTAGTTGACTACATCAGAGACATACATGAAAATGTATTCAGGGTCCTTTCCAGCTTGTGGATCTAAGTAAATGCAGGGAGTATTCCTGCAGAGACTGTGTTGTGTATCGCAGAACATGCCAGGGACATAGGTGTTAGATACACGATCTGCTTATATTTCCTCTCATTTCAGCTGCCTTTGTTACTGTTGCTGGGATAAAAAAAAAATACTCATAGAAAAGGAACTTATGACAGAACGGGTCTCTTTTGGCTCACAGTTTGAGGTTTTAGTCCATCACAGTGGGAAAGCCATAGCAGCAGGAGCTTGAGGCAGCTGGTTACATTGTATCCATAGCTGAGAAACAGAGCGATTCAGGCAGCTGGTTACATTGTATCCAAAGCTGAGAAACAGAGTGATGCCTGTGGTCTTTAGCTCTCTCTCTCTCTCTCTCTCTCTCTCTCTCTCTCTCTCTCTCTCTCTCTCTCTCTCTCACTCACTCTCTCCCTCCTCTCTCCTTTTATACAGTTCTGGTTGCCAGCCCAAGGAATGGTACTACCACAGTGTCTTCTTTCTGGTGGTCCTACTAAAGATAGTCCTCCACAGGCATGTCCAGAGGCTATCTCCTGGTGACTTTGTATCCTATCCATCTGACAATTAATATGAACCATCATAGGTGCCTTTCCCCCTATTGATTGTGCTCTTAAACACCACAGGCTTCAGCTTCTGTGTAGCCTGTTTAATCTGTGTGTGTGTGTGTGTGTGTGTGTGTGTGTGTTTTTTTACTATGTTTTTGTATCTCAGAAGTCATTGCAAAATCTAGTGTTCTACACCTTAGATTTTTAGTGGTTGTGTTACCTCTTTAAAATTTCTAGCCAAACTGTAATTAGAATTAGATGTGATTTTATTTAGAAAGATATTTCAATCATCAAGATAGTTTTTCATTTTAAAATTAATTAGTTGCTTTATTACTTTACTATAGCTTTAGGATAGTTCAGTTAGTATAGTGCTTGCCTAGGGAAAATGAGTTTGATCCCCAACACTGCATAAATCTAGGCCTGATGGTTTCCCTGCACATAAGAGGTAGAGGCAGAAGGACCTGAAATTCAAGATAATCCTTGTCTATATAAGAGGTTCAAGCCAGCATGGGAAACACAAAACCCCCATCTTAAAAACAACCAAACCAAACCAAACCTGTGTGTTAGGCCTGTTTTTTTATGTCAGTACTTAAAAAACATTCTTTAACTTTAGAAAAGAGTGCATACGCTGCTGTTTTAAGAGTCTGAAGTTTCTGTAAGTATATACATGTAGCTTTGTTTTGTTTTCTCCTGAATGCCCCTAAAGACCCAGTTTAAAAAACACAGGAGACAGCAGTTGTTGGCGAGGATGTGGAGAAAGAGGAACACTCCTCCACTGCTGGTGGAATTGCAGGCTGGTACAACCACTCTGGAAAGCAGTCTGGCGGCTCCTCAGAAAACTGGGCATGACACTTCCGGAGGATCCGGCTATACCACTCCTGGGCATATACCCAGAGACTTTACCTGCATGCAATAAGGACACATGCTCCACTATATTCATAGCAGCCTTATTTATAATAGCCAGAAGCTGGAAAGAACCCAGATGTCCCTCAACGGAGGAATGGATTCAGAAGATGTGGTATATTTACACAATGGAATACTACTCTGCAATTAAAAACAATGAATTCACGAAATTCCTAGGCAAATGGTCAGAACTTGAAAATATCATCCTTAGTGAGGTAACCCAATCACAAAAGATCACACATGGTATGAAGTCACTGATAAGGGGATATTGACCCAGAATCTCAGAATACCCTAGACACAATCAGCATATCAATAGATTTCTAAAAAGATGGAAGGAGAGACCCCTGGTCCTGGAAAGACTGGATGTAGGGGAACGCCAGGACAGAGTAATGAGAGGGGGTTGAACGGAGAAAAGAGGGAGGGAAGGGGGCTTATGGGACTTTCGGGGAGGGAGGAAACGGGAAAGGGGAAGTGATTTGGAATGTAAATTAAAAAAATAAAATTAAATTAAATTAAAAAAAAAAAAAAAGTTTGATCTCTAGGGCTGGAGAGATAACTCAGTTGTTAAGAGCACTGACTGCTCTTCCAGAGGCCCTGAGTTCAATTCCCAGCAACCACATGGCTTACAACCATCTGTAATGGGATCTGATGCCCTCTTCTGGTGTGTCTGAAGACAGTGACAGTATACTCATATACATAAAATAAAGAAATAAATCTTTAAAAAAAGTTTTGGTCTTTAGCTTGGCATTATTGGAAAACTTCAAGAAGTGAAGACTAAGGGTCATTGAAGTAGTTGCGGGGACTGTGGTTCCCCTGCCGCTTTCATAACTTACCATGAGGTAGGTAGATTGAGTAGCCATGTGCTCCATGGTGAGTCATGCAGTTTGGCCATCATGGGTCTGACTGATGGAGAACTGAGTAACCTCTGGAATGTGGAGACCCTTCTTGTTTATAAATTAGCTCAGGTACTTTGTTATAGTAATAGGAAACTATATCAGTTGTATTACTCCAGTTATCTTTTTTACACCTATTCTGTGGTCTATGCCATCTGTGAAATTCTTAAACAAATAGATTAAAACTTTACAACTAAACTCTCCCTTAAATGCTTTTGGTGCTATGTGTCTGCTCTTTGGAATAGACAGATCAGAGTTCTGTTCCATTACTGGTGTGACTGAGAACACCATCTAATCTACATCTAAAGTTTAATCTTCATATCTGTAGAATGACAGTGTTAACCGCACTCATTTTGATAGTGGCCTAATGACTACTTCAGGGCATGAATGTTAGCACTCAGTACTTGGAGTTGGGGAGAATTCAAGAATTATCTGCTTTTCCTATCATTTCTTTTATTCATGTAAATTAGCCTTGTTTTGCCTAATGCTTGATGCTTGGTTTTTGCAGTACCAGGATTGAACCTGGATTTTGGAAACACTAGAGAGGTGCTCTCCCACAGAGATCCAATCTCCAGGATAGAGGTAAGAAAAGAATTGCTGCCTGATGGGAGTAATGCCCAGTGGACAGCCTGGGAGGCAGTCATGCTTCAGGTTTAGAGTTTGGGTTAATGCATCTTTTCCTTCCAACAAGTCCTAAATATCCCTCCATGTGATGCTGCAGCTGAGATGCTGAAGACCTGGTTATATTTTCTTTACATGTTAAGTTTTTGCTGGGAGGTGGGGCAGAGCTAAAAGCTCTTATGACTTTGTTCTTTATCTTCAAAATCAGAAAATTCACAAGGATTCCTTTAAGTGTAATTCATTTGTAAGCAATCTAACTTTATCATACTGAATATATAAATTTATATTATCTTAGAAAATATTTCTCTATTATTTGAGTCAATAATTTTTCTTCTTAGTTCCATTTTTCCTTTCCTGTAACTAGCATATAACACAATTTCCCCTTGAAAGTATCCACTGCAGTGGTTTCTATTGTATTTAAGGATTGATACATTATCACAAGTCTAGTTTAGAGCATCTTCACTATTAAAAAATAAATAAATAAATAAAAGGCGTGCACTCACCCATCTGCAATTATTCCTCATTTATTCTGAAACCTCCTAGCCTCAGGCACCAACAATCTACTGCCTATCTCTAGAAGCTCTCTACTCCAGACACTTCATAGAAGTAGAATCATGAGATATATGGCTTTAGATAACTTTCTTTTTTTACATTTACTCATATTGGTGCATGTATTTGTACTTTGCTTTTTTTATTGCCAAATAATATGTGGATATGTCTCATTGTGTCCATTCATCAGCTGGTGAGCCTTGCTGTTATGAAATTTGTGTTCATGCTTCTTGTGATATATTAAGATTCTGTAGAAAGATTTTTTTAATCATTTCAGCCCTTACATTTAAACCTGTGATTCACTTTGCATTAATATTTGTACTTACTATAAGGGAGATGCCCCACTTTATTCTTTTGCATATACTCATATCCAGTTGTCCCAGCACCATTTGCTAAGAAGACTATTGTTTCTCCATCACATTATTTCAACACAATTGTTGAGAACTAATTGACCACACATACATGGGTTTATTTCTAGACTATTAATTCTTTTCTATTGATTTATATCTCTCCTTTTGCCACAACCATGGCCTTTATTTTCTGTTGCTTTATAATGAGATTTAAAACTACTTTAGTTCTCTTTGTTATTTTTTCTTAGGTTGTTTTGACTCTTCTGGGTCCCCTATGTTCCTTAGGAATTATAGACCAACTTTTCAGTTTCCACAAAAGCAAATGAGGTTTTGATTGAGATATATTGACTCTGCAGATTAAGTAGGGAAGTCTTGTCATTATAGCAATGGTAAATCTTCACATCTAGCAACATAGGATGTCTTTCCATTTATTTCCCTCCCTTTTAATGGTGACTTATAGTTTAATTTCTCCTCATTTCTTTCTCAAGCCTTGTTGATTTTATGTGTTTGTCTGCACATATGTCTGTGCCACATGTGTATGTCTGGAGAAGGCTAATCTCCTGTAACTGGAGTTACAGATGGTTATGTATGACCATGTGGGTGCTGGGGATTGAATCTGTGTCTTCCAAAAGAGTGACAAGTTCTCTTAACAACTGAGCCAATTCTCTAGCCTACCCTACCCCACCCTCATCCTGTCTTTCTATTCTTTCCAGATGGATATCTTTCTATGTTGGCCAAACTGGCCTGGAATGCTACATGGCACTTGTTAGTCTCAAACTTGTGTGCCTCCTACTTCAGTGTCTGAACTTCTGGGATTATAGGTACTCATCAGCATTCCTGGCTACTATTTATCTGGTTTTTAGTTTCCAGGGATAGCCTGGTATTCTGATTGCTTCATTTTCATGACAACCTGCTCTTATTATTATTCAATTTCACTAAGAACGTGGAAATCTTGAAAAAAAAAGTTTCTCTTGGTTCTTGCATTAACTACCTTTTCATTTGTTCTAACTTGTTCTTTCAAATGACAGATTCTCATTCTCATTAGTGATATTTTTTTGTCTACTCATATTTGTGACTAGTAATCTAGACTACTAAGCATTGTTAATTGGCAACTCATCTGGAATTAGACAGACCAGGATTCAGTTCTCTACGGTGGTCCTAACCTCTGTAGTATTAGCTTAGAAGTTGGATTTTTTTTTCCTTGCAGTAAGATAACTATTGGGTATAAATTTGGTACCCATTTTTTCCTCAGAAGAGATGGTTTGGCATGATTCTGTACAGAGATGGGAGTTACTAAATCTTGATCTAATAAAGTCTAGTAGCTGAACCGTTGCTTACTAATAAACTTTGGGTATGATGAAAATAGAACATGGATGATCTGAATGGAAGAAAATAATAAAGTCTGTTAGATGTTTCAGAGTTATACAATGAGACCAGCCACAAAACAGCATTAAAGGAATCAGCAAAACTGTAAAAGAAACCTGAAAACTCCAAACCTGTATCATCCATGAATGGGATGAAGTTCCCAAGACAGTTTGCTTTCTAGTGCCTGCTTCTGATGTAACCACAGAGAATAATGATCGAGGAAGACTACTGTGGTGCCAAGGACCAAGGAAACTTTGGCAAAGGAGGACTTCTTCTTGAGAGCATAGTCACAGAAGATGCCCTGTGGCCAAGCAGTAAGCATTTGTAAGATTCTATTATTTGTGTGACACTCCTGAACTTGAACAGCATAAGAAACATTTGGAAGTCATTAGTAAGTAGATGGGCAAGTGCAAGAACTCATGACAGGTGAGACAGCTAATGCTAATCTTCATCTCAATCAGCTACTCCCTGAGGTGTGACTTTTCTACTATTTTACAAATAGGGATGCTAACAGGAGTCAAGTAACTTGACCTAATATTATCACTTTTATCACTAACTTTTAACCTTGTTAAAGACTCATTTTGTTTAACGACGTAGTCTAATGCTATCAGTGCATTTAAGCCAGCTTTCAGTAGGAGTTCAATAAATATTTGTTGAACTGCTGAAGAATACCAGAAGCCTGTGTTAGACCAAGGTCCTTCTGCCATACTTATTATGATATCTGCATAGTCTAGGGTGCTTAGCACTAACAAATAGTCCTTGAACTAAATTGAGTTGAATCTGCACTGTGGTTGTACTTTTGAGATTGTTGATGGATGGTGTTTCTCTTCAATTCCACAGGCCTTGTAAAGGCTCAAATGGACAGTGTTTTTCCAAAGTCTCTCATCTGCTTTAGTTATTTCTATTTTCTTGTTTCTGCTTTTGAGACAGGTAACTTCAAGCACACTACAGAGCCCAGGCTGGCCTGAAACTCACAACCTTGCCTCAGCCTCCTGAGCGCTGGAATCAGGTGTGTGTTTCTGAAAGTGGTTTTCTCTGTTTAACTCTGTGAGAACTTAGGTTGCATGATGTGAGCCTGGACCTCAGGTCACTGCTTAACTTCCCTTTCCACACCTGTGCTCAGTTCTCAGGTGGTTACAAATTGAGATTTCTTTCTTTAATTTATCATAGTATGATAAATCAAACTGCTAACCATTTTTACCTTCTATGTTGTAGTTATTTTTCTGTGTTTTGCATCCAGCATGAAGCTACTTCTACTGGAAGATATGGTCATTGATATCCCTGGCCGCAGTTTCAGTTCAAGAAAACAAGCTGCACCTTTGAATACCAGAGGCCATCAACTGTGAAAATTGGAGCGGCATTTGTCATTATCCAGCCACAGCATCCCTCCAGAACTTTTGTTCCTGTAGCAATCATTAAAGACCAGAGCCAGCTGAAAGTGGCTGCTCTTGGGGAAGCTTCCCTATACTCCAGGGGAGGCTCTGCAGGAGTCAGAGCTAGCCTGGGGGTCCGGGAGCCACGACTGGAGAGTAGGACCAGTGTCTTGGAGCTCCATCGGAGAAGTGCAGAAATCTGCTCCGGCTTGGAGCTCCACGGTGGGTTTGTTTTTTTGTCTGCGCCCTACAACCCCGTCTCATACAAAAGGCCAAGGGCTCTTGACGGACTATTGCCCAGGCAATGGAACTTTGTCACTAGATACAGTGACAAAGAAGTCACACAGTGACTTGAGAGCACTCTGTTTGAAGTAGGATCCTGAGAGAAAATAATTGTGCTTCTTGACCACGCACTTCAGCAGCACTAGGGGGCAATCCTTCTTCCCAGAAGCCCCCCAGCACACTGCCACCTCCCTATCTCAGAGCGGCCACACACATCATCTGCGCGCTGGAGTTCTCAAACCCAAGCGTGAAGCCTGCATGTAGGGCTCCGCAGCACGTGGGCGTGTATTTGGAATCGCGTACTCCCCGACTCTTTACGGGTTGAAGGCAAGGGAGCCCAAAAGGCCACCAGGGCGCTCAAGCCAGGAGGGGAAAGAGAGGAGGGGGGCGAGCAGGAGGGGCTGCACCTGAGGAATCCGCCTCCGGCCGCGGTGGCGCCTCGCTCCGCCCCCGGGAACTGAGCGCGCAGCCCGCGCCAAGCCACAGAGACGCCAGCCACCGGCGGCGCTAGCCCCTCGGAGCAGAGCGCCGCACGGAGCCGCCCGGGGCTGTGGAGACCACCCTGGCCCTCTGCCCTCGCTCCCGCCGGGGCCAGGTGAGCTGCTTCGGGGACTCGCGGGGACCGGGAGTCGAGGGGACTCAGTGGCGGGCTGGGCCTGTCCTTTGGTGGGCTGGACACCTTCCCTGCTCAGGGCCGCGGACTTTCTTCTGGAGGAACTGGGAGGCGGCGCGGGAGTGGAGTGACTCGTGTGGCTGGGCAGGCGCCTGTGCCTGCGGGAAACAAACCCCATCCCGGTCCCGGTCCCGGTCCCTGGGTGCCTCATTTCGCCGTCTGCGGCCACAGGCCTGTCACTCCGGCTCCGCTGCTGCCTTTGTGGCGGGAGGGAGGTGGCTGATGCGGTGCGGGGTGAAGAAGGCTGCGGCGAGGGGGCGCGTCCCGGCCGCTCCCCGAGCACGAGGGGACGGCTAGCAGTCCCCAAGCACTGGATGGACGACAAGAAGTGAGACTCGGAGGTGTCCGCGCAGAGGATGAGTAGAGCCGGGCTTGGGAAAGTTGAGAGTAGCCAGATGTGGTCAGGCATTCGCTGGGGTCTACGCCGAATGTCACTTTGTCACACGCGCGTCTTCCGGTCGGTCATCATTTCAATTTCTCTGAGAGCGGTTCCTATCTGCTTTTTATCTGAATGGGACACAAAGGGTTGCGTTGACAGCTGACCGTGAAAATACACGGTGAGGTGAGGAGTGCCGTGGCCAGGCCGGGTGAAGGTGGGCGGTTGGTTAAAGTCTGTGATTCCTGAAGTCCTCCTGAGCTTCATTAAAAGGAAATTATCTGTTCACTGCATGGAGTTTCTCATTGAAACCAAGCCTAAAAAACATGAAGGGCAGAGAGGGTTCTTGCTCCAGAAAGCTTAGAACTGAGTTGTGTTCCTTTTTCTTCTTTAAACTCCACCCTGGACTCATGTCCCTGACTAGTTAAAAACAAATTTTGATTTCTACTTTTGAAACCCTGAGATTCTCCACTCTGCCTCCCTTGAGAAACTGTCCTCAAATCTCATCTTAAAACAGCCTTTTGGCTATAAGCAAATTCAAAAGGGTTAAACCGAATTTTCCTCTTAAAAATCACTCGCTCCTCTGTCGAGTTCTGGTCTGAAATTCTGCCTTGAGTTTAGTTATTGTTTTGATTATTTTTTTTCTTTCTGAAAATGAATGAAATTGCAATATGAAAATCTCATTTAAAAGAGAAAACTTTAGCATAGTTGTTTCATTAAATTAGTAATAAAATTACATGCATATAAGTATGTATTTTAAAAGGAAATATAAATTTTAATAAATACCAAGATATTGCAGAACTTTGGTAACAATTTCAAGCAACATTAAAGAGTGTGCAGTACAAATTAAATTTCCTCTTCTATCCCTAGTTTCTTTTCCTGGAGGCAGCTACAGTTGTCAATTTATGTTGTTCAAATGGAAATAGAAGAGAAAGGAAGTAGATTATAAGTAAAGATTGCTCATACCTAGATGCATATGTATATTAATGATAGCAATTACCAATTTGATGTCCTCTTGTGATGACATAAACTTTTATTTGGCCTGTGGTGGGTACTTACCACCTTGATGATCAGTTAGAAAGCTAAACTCTGAGAACAAATGTTTAAGTGCAAAGCAGAACACCCTTTCTTCAAGCTAGTTCTTGTAACCTTTATTTTCCTGTTTCAAACCTCTAAGAAGCAAAGCAAATGGTAGTTACTTTGCTCACCAGAATGTTTCTCTGAAAACATCAAGTAGACATTTGTAATCTCCCATTGGCATAACATATATAACAACATTTTAAAGAGGTGATGACATGGCTCAGTAATAGGGCACTTGGTCCGAGACCCTGGATTCAAACTACACACACACACACACACACACACACACACACACACACACACGCACACGCACGTGCACGCGCGCGCACACACACACACACACACACACACACACACACACACACACTGTAGACAGCAAGAGACACATGGAGGCCAAGTTTAAGATCTCTTTATCCCAGACCTAGATTTGCCATAAACCAACCACAGAAAGTACTTTTCTTGGCAATGTTCTCCTGCTCCTGTCCCCTTAGTTAAGTAAAGGAATTGCTATGTAGCTTTTCAAGGGCTCTTCTTGACTCCTAAGTTCTATTGTTAACATAGTTGAGGTATTCTAAGACCAGATCAGAATAGTCACTGGACTGTAGATAGTCAGTGGGATGATAAGAATATTCTGGAGGTAGAGTCATAAAGGAGAGGGTAGAGATGTTTGAAGTACATTTCTGTTCTTAAGATTTGATATCTTTGTAGAACAGCGACTTGACTTTCTCACAAAATGTCTGTTTCTGCTGGTGGTAGAGGCCAACTCTGGGGCTAAATGGGCCTCTGCATGTCACCTCAGAGAGGGAATCCTCTTCACAATTTATGATGCTATTTTAAGGAAAACCACTATTCCCAAATTATTACTTTTCTCTTGTGGTAAAGTGGAAGTGAAGTTCATTTGTCTCAAAGAGTTTTGGCAATTTAATTAGTAACTCTCAAGAGTATTGAGGCTAGAAATACTCCTTACAGCTATGATATTTTGGTTCCTATGAAAGTGTACATTCATATTCTTAATAGGAAAGGAAAGATCATAACCAGCCTCTGAACTGAATGAGGAGTGATTACAATGTTGCGAAAGTAAAAACATTTAATTTGCATCACTATAAAGGACCTCAGTTAACAGTTTTAAAAACATACTACAGACAGTGATTGCCAAGATCCTTGCTATTAAGATGGAGGTCTGTTCTACAAATGAGTGACAGCAAAAGTCTTGAAAATGCTTGGTGGGGATGCTAAGATCATACACTAGAAGAATAAATTTGTAAGGGCACTTGAGTAATCTTGATTGACTGACAAACTCTCCTATAGATTAAGATTTGGGATTTTGCAGTAATGAAAAAAATGTAACCATCCTTATGACTGTAAACATTGTTTCTCCTCCTTCCCAATCAGCTTTTCTTCCCTTTGTCTTTCCCCTACTTCTCAAGTCCTTATGATTTTTTTTCCCAGAGAGGCAACAGTTGTGGTTGTAAATGTGTAGCTTCGAAATTAGAAGTTCTGGGTTCAAACCTAGTCATAACATATAATGAGAATATTGGTTAAGTAACTTATTTTCTAAGAATTTAACTTTCTAATTCTATCATGGTAGTTCTCTAAAAGGTTAAGATAAAAAGAAATAACACATATGAATGCTCTCCCTTTTATTAAGAAAACTTCAGATTTCTGATAATTTGAAACAATTAAATTATTAGTATTTGGTCATGGTAAAATTGAATCCATTTTTAATTTGCAGTTTTTGGTCTTGTTCATGGGAGGAATAGTTGCCCTACAGTATTGCTATGGTTTTTCTATATGGAGTTGTGGGCACATTGTTGCTTCCATGATTTTGTGCTAGGCTATAGGATGGCTGTGTAAACAAAGTAAGTTACAACATTCATACAGAGTACGTTAAGTCGTTCAGTAACCTTTCCCAGATCAGTTGTAGTTTTGTTTGTTTTCACCCTGTGCTTTCTAGCTATCATTGGTTTAAACTTAGGAAAGACACTGTTAAAATTAATGTCTAGCATCATACATAAGTCTTATTAAAGTGACAAGAGTACTCTCTCTTTCCCTGAAGGGCTGCTTTACAAGTAGTAGAATTAGGGTCACAACTAACAGTCTTTTTTTTTTTCTTTCAATTGAGAATACTTCTAAAAAAAATCAGAGAGAAACAATTTATGACCTCTTAGGCTACAAATGGATCATGAAGTTATACCCTCTGACTAGAGCTCTTACACAGTCAAGGTAGCTTAGTCTTACAAAGCTTGCCCTTGTAAGTTCTGGAGTGCCAGCAGCCCTGATATTTTTGGCAAACACACACCCAGTGTGGATAAAGCTGCTCTTTGTGCCTTGAGCTCCAGGAGGGCTCTATTCTTTCCCCCCATTCTTGTCTGACTGGCCATTCCTCCAAGTCCAGATGTGAAGTCACATAGTCACTCTGTATTTACCTCTGCCACACACTGGTCACTGTATGGTTTCTGTCCTGTCTATACACAGCGAAGCAGATGGAGAACTGTCTTTTCCTTGTACTTTATGACTCTCTTCAGTAAGTCCCCACAGTAGACTGCAGTGATTGGCAATCAACCCTTGAGAAATGTTTGCTTTAGGGAATCATGTCTTGGATTGCCTTCTCTGTTCCTGAGCATGGTTCTGTTTTTATGATACCAGTCTAGAACCAGACTTCAAGCATGGCCTGTGTTGCTGAGTTCACTTATATTTACAAGTTTAGGACACTTTCTTGATTTGGCTCTTCTAACTTTCTGTGTGCTGTGTGGGTTTTGTTCTGGAAAATGGGATAAGCAATTACTGCTTTAGTTAGCAACTTTTTGCAAAGGACTGTGGTAAAGATAAAATGAAAGAATGTGGACTTAATTTTTTTGGGGGGAAGGCCCACACATTTGTACTATGTTGTCAAAATTACAACCCTTTTAGGAGTGTTAGAACACCCCCTGTAGGCTTTGAGAAAGCTTCAACTCAATATGATAGAGCTTGGAGCTAGGTGCAGAGTCTAGGCCCTAATCTATTGAGTTAGAAACTCCGGGAAGCAAAGCTACCAGTCTGCATCTTAACAAACTATATAATGTTGGGTGACAATTCTAGGGAGAAAGAAACTTCAACACCCACCTAAAATGTGTTCTAAGAGATAAATGTTAGTTGTAAATGGATCTGAAACATCAAGTCATTTTGCATGCTAAACAGGATGAAAGTTGGCTATTATTATTATTAGCCACTATTTGACATTTAATCTCTTAAAATGTAATTCAGGCAAGAATTACAAACTCAGACATCTGATGGGCCAAACACTAACATGTGGGGTGAACATGTAACCTGTAAAATAGTAACCCTGTTACAGCTGCATTGATGAACTGGCTAAGAAAGTCTAAAGGTGGCAGAACCTCAAAGTCTTCTCCAACTGTTGCCTATCCACCAGGCACTGTGGCTAGGCCATTTAACAGGCTAGATAAAGCATGAAGTTCACATTTTTATATAAACTTAAATGCTGGCAATGAATTTTAAAGACAAAAAATTGACCCAACAAACAAATCTGGAAGCTAGACCATTTCTATCCTCAGAATCAAGCAATGTGGGTAAAAATATTTGTAAGTAACTTGTGATGACAGAAGAAATGGTGCTGTTCATTACATGATAGTAAAAAAGAGTAACAGGCATTTTTCAGTATTCAGATCATAAAACTTCAATAGATGAAAGCTGTGTTGCCTATTAGGTAAAGAATGGGCTATTATCTTCTACTAAGAATGGAGATAAAAATTCAGATTTTTTCTGGAGAGCAATTTGGTATCATGTATCATGACTTAATCAACTGCCTACTGTAAGACAGAAACCCCAGGCCACAGGTAGTCAATTAAACATGATTTAATTAACACCTTCAAGTAGACTTAGTTTCTCAACTCTGCTAGTCACATTTAAGTGTTCAAGAACTATGTGTGGTTGCTGACTGCCGAGCTGGCTAGTATAATTAAGAACAGTTCTTGTATAGGAGTAAGTTCAGTTGGAGGGCACTAAATTCCTTAGAATTTTCCCTCCCAGGAATTTGTTGGAAAGAAATAGCTAGGTGTGATGTGGTGGCTCACAGCTGTAATCATCTGAGTGCTCAAGAGCCTGAGGCAGGAGGATCTGGAACTGGTGGCCAGCCTGAACTATGTAGCAAGACTCTGTTTCAAAGAAAAAGGAAATTTTTTTCTCAAGAATGCAACAGAAGCATATAACAAAATTGAGAGTAAAATTTTAGGGCTAGAGAAGTGGTCCGGTAGGTAAACATGCTTGCCACAAAACCTGATGACCTGAGGAAGGAATGAACGAACTCTGGCAAGTTGTCCCATGACCTCTACACATATATCATGCATGCACACACACAGTGAGTAAATAAATAAATGTATGTATGTATGTATGTTTAAAAAGAGAATATAGTTTAGAAAGAATATAAACACCAGGTTAAAAGGGGAAAAAATCAGCCAACAGTTGTGAAAATTGTATTGAATCCATTAAATGAAAATATCTATGATAGGATCATTTTGCTCATTTAGATAGATAGCTTAGGTACAAGAAATTAGGGAGCCCATCCTCCTGAAAACATACACAGCCTTTCCCTGTGGGTTCTTGTTAGAAGTTCACAGCCCAGCCTCCCCCTCTATTGTTGAATGAGATTCTCTAGCAGGAACTAAGAATCTGTGAATTTATAAACTCTGCCTACATCTGTGCACCCCTCAAGCTGCATCTTTATCACATGCCTGAGTTACAACTCCTGAGCTCTGTCGAAGTCCCCATTCTAACTGTGGGATGCCACTTTGAAATTAAGTGACTCTATGGGATAAGCAAAGTGCTAAACGATGGAGAATGATCGAGACATAGGCCTTACAGATATTAGACTGCGACATACTAGAGAGGAATGCAGAGCCTGAATGCAGTCCTGCAGATCCAAAGCTGACACAGGGTGACAACAGGATATCTGAGAGGAGTCCCCCATGCAGATCCCGTATTGATGGTGTAGCAGAAGCCAGAGGCCTCAAACCAGACCATTGCAATGAACATTTGCTAGTAAAGCTGTTTGGGTAAAAGGGTGTACTGTGTGACACACTGTGACACACCAAACCTTCCACAGTGAGATTTTTTTGTTCATTTATTAGTTTTTGTTTTCTTGGAGCAGAGGGAGGTTGGAGGGCAGATACGGAAGGGTTAGGAAATGAGAGGGATTGGGATGTATGATGTTCAATTCACAAATAATCAATAAAATGTTTTAAAAAAAGAAAGAAGAAAGAGAAGAAAAAGAAATGAGCCTGAGGTTGCATTCTTCAGAAGCAACACTGAGTGTAGACCTGAGTTGGTGAGGGACTGAGCCCTTGGGAGTCTATAGATGAGGCCGGAGAGGAGTCTTGCATCAATTCCATGTCTTCCCTGTTGTGCCACAGCTGTGAATTCTTTGGAAGGAAATCAAACATCCCCAAGGTCACTGTGTTTCAGGGTCAATACTTGTCACATTGGCTGGTGAAATTTAGTCCTGACTTACTGACTAAGCATTTCTGAGGTGCAGCCTATGAATGTACCTTGTAAGGCTTCCCTAGTTCTCTTCCTGGACACAAAAGTTAGATCTCCCTCAACATATCACCCTATATAGTCTTGGTTTTATAGCAGAGATGACGGGATGTTGCCCTGGATGCAAGTTTCGGTGTGAAGAGAAGATGTGACTGGAACATCACTTCTTATTTATTGTGTCATTAAATCAGATGTAAGCCACTGTTTCACTGAGCTTATTCATATATCTTCATGGTATTTAGGGGGTCAAAAAACTATCACTATTGATTGTATCGAAATCAGAGAGCCAAGGAAATGTCTCCTCACAGTTCTGCCTTGTCTCCTCCAAGTCTGTTCCTTTTCTTTTTAATTTAAATTTATTTGATTTATTTATGTAAGTGTGTGTGTGTGTGTGTGTGTGTGTGTGTGTGTGTGTGTGTGTATGCATGAGTGTCACACTGTGTGTTACTTTGGCAGGGTCCTTTTACCTTGACCTGAGTTTCAGGGATTGAACTCAGGTCATCAGGCTTACTTGGCAAGCCCTGAGCCATGTCAACTGTCTGCACCCCCACCCCACCCCACCTTTTAAGGAAGAACTTAAATCTGTTATATTGCTTCTTTTTTTTTCCATTTTTTTCTTTCCATCATCTTCAAATCTGGTCTTAAATATCAGTAAATCTTGGAATCAACACCATAGTGTGTTAGTAGCTACTCTTTTTATTTATCTGCAAATTTTTACATACATGTACATATTTACCAACAGAAGTACTTTTATAGTAATAGGATCATATCATCGTTTCTTAAGCTAGTATCATCTTTTTTTAAAAAAAGGATTGTATTTTTATTGTATGTCTTTTTGCATGTATATGGGTGCATGGGAACTGTGGTTTGCATGTGGAAGTCAGAAAAGAGCTGTGTGGAGTTGGTTCTCTCCATCCCCATCTACCTTTATGTGGGTTCCAGGAACAGAGCTCACATGTCAGGCTTGCATCAGCGGCAGCAAGAGCTGCTAACCACCAAGTTGCCTCACTAGCATAAAGGCAGGTTTGTAGACTCACTCTCTTTCTCTGACTCTGTCTTTCGCTCTCTTGCTTGCTTGCTTTCTCCCTCCTTATCCCCCTCCTCCTCCTCCTCTTTCTTCTTCTTCTTCTTCTTCTTCTTCTTCTTCTTTCTTCTTTCTCTCTCTCTCCATCTCTCCCTCTTCCTCTCTATTTCTTTCTCTCCCCCTCTTCCCATTTTTTCCCATTCCATTCTTCTTTCCCACTTCCCTCCCTCCCTTCCTTCAAGAGTGGCATTGGGCTCCTTGGAGCTGGAGTCTCGTGCAGTTGTGAGCTGCCTCATGTGAATGTTGGGAACTGAATCCAGGTGCTTGGCCAGAGCAGTATATGCTCTTAACCTCCGAGCCATCTCTCCAGCCCTTAAAATATGTGTGATACTTTAAAAATATATTGCAAATAATATGGTTAACTGTTTACAGAATCACAACTCAAAATAGTCTGTAAATATGAAAAATGCCTAGCTCTATTTGTTTGGAAATTTAGTGACAAATCATAATAAGCTGTACCACTCGATGATATTAATATAGAATGCTAATATACATTAAAATGTCAAAAATCAGATTGTTTCCTCACTGAAAAACTTACGCAGATATTTTGTTCTAAAATTTATATTAAAATCTACATTAAAGCCAAGAAACCTAATCCCCCCTCCCCAAGGTTTTCTGTTTCTTAAAAGAACTTGAGAGAAAATGACTTTTATTCTTTTTTAACTTGGGCCAAAAACTAAAACAAAGCTTAGAAAATGACTGTTTTTTAGGTTACCTCTTTTTATCAGTGCTGAGGTTTGAAATAAGAGCCTCACGCATGACAGGAAAGTACTCTACTGCTGAGTTACACTCCCCGGAAATTATAGCTTTTACAGGTTTATTAGTTCTTTGAGAATTTCATACAATGTATTTTGATCCTATTTACCCCTGCTGCTGAAAATTAAAATGTGATATAAATTGCAATGTATTCTGTGTTCAGAAGGGTTCTCTGCTATTTCTGAATGGAGTGTGACTGGATGTTACAGCCAGAGGCAAGACAACAATACCATGTTTTGTTTTGTGGATTTTTCCCAAGGTCACCTGGCTTGCTCTGTCTGCCCTTCTGCTTCATCATTGTTCCCAGTGTCTTCTCAGAGCTGAAATTACAGCTAATGTCAAACAATGTAGAACAACCACACTACAATATTTTTTCCATTTTCAAAAAAAAATACTAAATACTCAACATTGGGAGAAATGTATTTTAGTATGTTTGGATTTTAAATAGAATTTTTTTTAAAAAAATTGAAAGTTGCTTATTTATTTATGTGTATGGATGTTTTTGCCTCAATGTGTGTATGTATATCGTGTCTGCCTAGTTCCTAAGAAGGTCAGAAGAGGGCACCAGATCTCCTGGTACTAGAGTTATGAGTGGTTGTGAGCCACCACGTAGGTGCTAGGAATCTAACCCAGGTCCTCTGCAAGAATAACAAGTGCTTTAAACCACTGAGCCATCTCTCCAACCCCTTAAATAGAATCTTAAGTGGAACAATAACAAGGTGACAATATAAAAGTCTGAAAAGAAACATTACTTATCATCTTGACAGTCTTAAAAATGTGTCACTACTATTTTGTGTGAAAGAGTCATCAAATGTATAAATAACTTTAAGCGTTAGCACAGTAGATTTATCTCTAGCATTTCCATGATCTCCAGGTGATATCAGTGTTTTAAGTTTGTCTAACTCTCCTTCTGCTGATCGGTTTTCCCACCCTTGCCATTTTAAAGATCTGAGTATCTTTTTAACATCAGTTTCCAGCAGCAGCCTCACAGCCTTTCCCAAAGGAAAACACCTTAAACCTCAGAGTATTTGTCTACTATCAGCTGTGCCCAGCAGAAGAAAAAGCAAGTGCATTTAATAGCGATAAAATTGCTCTATCACTAACATATCCAAAGGTCTGTAAGAGAGTAATCAGTCGACACCAGACACAAAAGATCTCTGTGTGTGTGATGTTCTCTGTTCATGTATCTGGTTTTGTTTTTCTTGAGAGGCAGTCTTCTGTATAGCACAGGCTACTCTCTAACTCACAAGCCTCCTGTCTGAGCCCCTAGAGTATGAGAATCACAGGCATGGACTCTGGTTGCCAGGGTCTCTAAGGCACTCTACTATCTGCATTTTGGAATTTGTTGTGGTCCAGCAAGTTTTTATTATCCCAATATTTTACAGCATGCTCAAGATTTAAATGGTCACCCAGGTCTCATTAGAAGCAGAAAAAGAAAAATGCTTTTATTTATTTAGACAGGATTTTACTTTGTAGCCCTGGTTGTCCTGAAACTTGCTTTATAAACCAGCCTCCCAAGTCCTGGGATTATAGGCGTGTGCTACAGTGTCTACTTAAATGCTGGTTTTAAGGAAAGTTTAACCAAATCCTTAAAGAGATGTCCAGATCTCCTTGGCCAAAAATTTATCACATGCCCATTGTCAAGGAAAATAGACGCATGCAAGAACCTTTGAGATTTCCCTGAACCTAGAGGAAAGTTCTTCTTTGAGATAAACATACATGAATTTGGGGATTGCTAATAGTAAGGCGAGAAAGTGGCTGGTTAGGCAATTGGCAGCCTTTAGCATGAAGCCTAATTCCCTTAGTTCCTTTCAAGGCTTTTCATAGTTGGACACCACAATAATCTAATAGGAAACCTCAATTCTAAAGAAGCCAATCAGTTGTTTCCTCTGCCTGTGTATCTTACCTGAACATTCTGGCTTGTATCTCAATTCATGTTTCTCTTCCATAAAATGTTCTCCTTAAAATTTAGAACAGATATGGCTGTTTAAATGGAAATTAATTAAAAAATGTTTGGAGTGTATGTGCAGATGGGTATGTATAGGCCAGAGGACAAACCTAGGTGCCATCCTTAGAAACACTGTCCACCTCCTCTGAGACAGCATTTCTCATAGGAATCTGGGGCTCACTAATTAGGCTATCCCCTCCCAGGGATCAAATGCTAAATGTGATGTATTTTTGACAATGTTCTTAGAGCAAAATTGTATTGGAATTGTTTGAGACGGGGAGATATTAAGTGAACCATCTGGATAATCCACCAAAGTGGTTAAGTCTGAAGTGTGGGGTTCAGTGATATTATTTCAAATATTCTAAAGGGTTGATACTGCCGTAGAGACCCCTGAACCAGGAGTATGCCTTATCTAAATGATGCCTTGGAGCAGGATTGGTTTAGGAATAGCATAATGCAAAGTATTGTTGCATATCTGTTATTCAGAGGATAGGATCAGGGCAGGGGGAGGGAGAGGAGAATAGAATATTTGTGAATGCACAAAATACTCTTTGAAAATTAGCCATGAAAGACATTGTGACCCCTGTACTCTTCTCTGCTTAATCTTCTCAGAGAATTTAATAATTTGCAACAGCTTTAATGGTCTTGTTTGATGCTTTAATTCATGAAGGCCAATGGATCTTGTCTCACACATTGTACATACATTGTTTCTAACCTGTGAAATTTTTATTTTTAAAATTACAAAAAAAAGAAAGAAAAGAAAAAGGGAAGCTCAAGAAGATACACTGTTTCACAAGCCTGCTCGATAGTAATTGTTAAGTCTGCATGCAGACAGAGACTGCTGCATTTCAGAGCCAACGTCCCTTCCTTAAGTCATCCTCTTGACATTTTTGTGTATATTATAAGCCCCAATGGACATTAATTGTGTCTTAAAATATTTTTTAATATCCAGGAAGACAAGTTGGGGTAGGTGTGTGCTGAAGTGACATATTAACTCTTCCATACCTCAGGGGAAATAGGCTGTGTGTGTATGACTGTATTGTAGTCCTGAAGAGTCAGTCAGTAGGGATCAAACCTTAGGTTCACACACCAAGCTTGAACTAAGGTTCCAAAACTGCAGGTGATTTGTTCCTTTTCTTTATTTTTGTATCTGCAGCTCTTGAAACAAACACATAGAATAAATATTTATACGCACCAGAAGAGGGCATCAGATCACTTTACAGATGGTTGTGAGTCACCATGTGGGTGCTGGGATTTGAACTCAGGACCTTTGGAAGAACAGTCAGGTGCTCTTACCCACTGAGCCATCTCTCCAGCCCTTAAATATTTATTAATAAGCAAATAAACACCATCTGTTGAGACCTGCTAGCTTTCATCTATGACTATATAGCCTCCTGACCTGAACCAAACTTCATTTAGATGGAGGCTATTGTGCACAGAACTCTGTAGGGAAGGGAGGGAGAGTAGATGGGGCAGTATAACTTTTATACCTTCACTGGAATACCAGGCTAAGGCTCTTGTCCTTTGAAAGTTAGGTTGGTAACATCTTTTGAATAAAGGTTGGCAACAAGGAAAATAAATCCAAAACAGTTCTGGGGCTGGGGTTGAAGGGAGATTAATTTTATTTCTCTCTTACAAAATTATGTCTGTAATTCTTTTGCATATTTAAATCATTCTCAAACTTACATATTTAGTAGTTTACTTATATGCTTTAAGTAATATAGGCTTGGTGCATGCCTTTAATCCCAGCACTCATGCGGCAGAATCAGGTGGATCTGAGCAGCCTCATCTACAGAGTGAGTTCCAGGACATCCAGGGCTACACAGAGAAACCCTGTCTCGAAAACAAAAACAAAACAACAAAAAGTCATGCATTTCTAGTTATAATAACACATAGTGGGATAGAACTGTGAAAGGGATAGTAGACATAAGTGTTCTGTAAAATGTAACCATTTTTATAGCTAATAAATACTATAATTCATATTGCTGACTAAGTTTTAAATTGGCAAAGCTTCCCCAAACCAAAGCATCGTGGGATTGTTTCAGATATTCTTTCCAGTAGATAATCCTAAGTCTGTATGCGGCAGGAAGCCAAAGTTCATGTATTACAGACAGTATAATTCCATTTTAGATTAAAGGCTGTGTTTAGTCTGTAGTGATACCTTTTTAAAGGTAACAATAATTATAATATCAAACTGTCTCTCAGTTTTCATTTGTATAAGAAGTAATTATTTTCCCAAATGAATTTGTCACTTCATGAAAAAAATATTTTTTTAGAGGTTGGTGTCCTGTGGTGATGATAGAATTCTCCACTGGGCAGGAAATGAATGCTAGAATGATGTTAATAAGACTTTGTTAGGCACCTGTGGCTGGAATGAGAACTGTAAGAGAGAGACAGACACATGCAGAGTAGTTCCTTCCCCGGGGAAAATGACAGCCAATTAAGGATGCTCCTGAGGCTTGTGGTTCTGTAGATTCAGATTTAATTTCATACGGAGCATATTCCTCAACCGATCACTAATGCAATAAAATTACACAGCATAATATATAAGGGTATTTGTTCTCTTTTCAACAGAAAATTATAAGAGAGTCTAATTAAAGCTGAAACCTAATGGAGTTTAAATATACATTCCTCTCTTTTTTAAAAAAATAAATTGTATTTAAGCTTTAAATTTGTTTCTGAGGCATTGGAATCCGAAGCAACTGGGGTGAGGCTGAGGCTGAGGAGATAAAGCTTCATCAACCTCTGTTAAGTCATTGATGCTTCATGGATACTAAAAATGTGACGTGCATCCTTTGGAGAGGGGTAGGAATTGTGTATGCATAGGTACCTGTATGTGCATGTGTGTGGGTGTGTACAGGCCGTGGTGCAGGGGTGGAGATCAGAAGACAACTTTGAGGAGTGGGTTCTTTCCTTCTACACATGGTGGCCTGGGAATTGAATTCAGATCTCAAGGCTCCACTTTGGTATCTTATTATCTAGCTAGCTAGCTTGGACTCACCAGTCCTCTAGACTGACTGGCTGGTAAGCTTAGAGATCCACTTGCTTCTACCTTCCCAGCGCTAGGATTAGGACTACATATTCCTGCATCTGGGTGTTCTGTGAATGCTTGAGTCTCAACTCAGTTCCTTTTCACACTGAATTATCTTCTCAGCTCAGAAGGATGGAGGAGAAATGGAATATTCATGCATTTTGTATTATACAGCGGAAGCTGATTTTTAATACACGTACTCCTGTTGAGATGACATTTCTATAACGAGTTTAGTGCACATGGAATTATCAATTAGAAAGAAAATGAATGAAAGTTCATTTTAACCATCAGGCTGTGTTCAAAGCACATTTACAATTATATAAGGTACTTCATATATTACTATATATGTAATATATATTACTATTCTACTGATACATATAGATTACATATTATGAAGAAAATAAATTCATAAACATAGTTCTTAAAGCATCTCAAAAATTATTTTTTAAAGGCAGAGGAAGGCAGATCTCTGAGTATGAGGCCAATTCAGAGTGGGTTCTTGGATGTCCAGGACTTACACAGAGAAACTCTGCCTCAAAAGAACCAATCATCAGCTTATATATTAGCTTACAAAGTAGTGGGTTTCCATATGTTTTTTTTCCTTCACACATCCTGATTTTCAGTCAACCCACCTCTCAGCCCCTAATCCTTTAGCCTTTAATACCACCTCCTTTTATCTTACATGTTCCTAAAGTATTTTCTTATAGTTAATTCAGGCATTGAGACTCTTGGTGCTTTCCATTAATCAAAACTGTGTGCTAACATCTCTTGGTATATTTTTATTCTGTAGAGTAATTTAAGAATAAGATGAGATCGATTAAACATTTATCACAGATATTGTCTATTTGTAAGTTTTCTATTAGTCTAATGAAATTAAATTTTGTACCAGATTTACAGACCACTTTAAGGCAGAAAGTCCAAGTTAGAGAACAAAGTGGAAAGAATAAAAAGGCTTAATTAACATGATTAGAACACAGTACTTAGATTTAATTTTGTCTTAATTTGTAAAGCATTGCCATATAAATCCCCAGGAATGGCATATGAAGCTGTCTGTTTAAAAATAGTGTGGTCACAAATTTTCTTTTCTCTAGTAACTGGAGTCTTAGACCTCTGACAGCATGAGTGTGTTTGAGGGAGTTAGGGCAGCCAGTGTCCTTTGTGTATGTTTCATTTAAATGTAAATTTATCTGAGGGACTCTAAAGATGGGCTCAAAAGTAAAGAGAATTTTAACATGAATAGTCATTTTTTTCATGAATACTGAAATCCTTGTTTTATACTAAAGAAAGAAAGAAAAAAACACAAATAAAAACTAACAACATTGAACAGCCAATACTTAGTCTATTTTTAAAGATTCTTAATTGGTTATCAATTTTCTTTCATTAACAGTGTTTCCAAGAATTAAATGAAACAAAACTTAATCCGTATGCCTTAAAAGAACAATAGCCAAGCAATTTATAGGATGATTCTGAATATTATTTTGCGGTATTTTGTAAAGTAAAACAGTAGTGTTTTAAGCAGAAATTTAGATGGTAGAAATACCTGAGACACCAAAAAAAAAAAAAAAAAAAACCAAACCAAAACAAAAAAAACCAACTATTGCAGACAGCATAAGCACATTGATATAATGTATGTTCCACACGGGTGTGAACTATATAGATCTAGGATCTATTTTAGCCTAAATAAAACTTGGCCTCATCCTGAGATTATAAATTATACAAAAACAGTTTAAAAGGAAGTGTTTGAGAGAGTTTCTACTTATCACTTGCCATCACTGATATAAAACTGTCAAGATTGCGAGCTCTAGGAACTGTGCTTTTATCCTGTAGTTACCACTGGCACTGTCAACTACCATGGGCACTGTCGACTGCCGTGGGCACTGTCGACTGCCGTGGGCACTGTCGACTGCCGTGGGCACTGTCGACTGCCGTGGGCACTGTCGACTGCCGTGGGCACTGTCGACTGCCGTGGGCACTGTCGACTGCCGTGGGCACTGTCGACTGCCGTGGGCATTGTCGACTGCCGTGGGCACTGTCGACTACCGTGGGCATCCTCCCGCATGGAAGGGGATCTTCTGGGTCTTCAGAGCCCTTCCTACTTTCCTACAAAAAATCAGGCCATTTCTTAGGGCTGCTGTTGATGGCATATTTTGAAATCATTTTTTTCTTCAGTCATTGTCCCACTAGCACATGATTATCTTGTGTTAAAAAAACAATCAAGTAGCCCCCAAACCTCTTTGATCTACCCTAGCCTTTCTATATGTTAATTTTGGCAGAGTAACACTGCAGTGTGCCAATAAAATGTACTCCTGCATTAACATTTTCTAAGTAATTATAAAAAGGATTATAAAGTTTACTGAAGGGATTACTATTTGTTGGCTGATAAAATTTACTTAAACCCCCAAAATGTAAATATTTCCCTAGTCAACCGCCATGGAGTCAAGGGTTCCTTTCAAAGAAAAGAATTTATTTATTCTTAACCTCATTTATCATAAAGGAGAGAGTTGAACACTTTTTATGGAGCCTTAATTTTTTTTTACACCAGACTTTGATAACAAAGTTTTCATCACGTGCTTGCAGATTTAAGGCACAATGTCTCATGTTTTACTCTATAATCATTGCTATTCAAAACTGAGTTTTCCAGTAACCAATAGGGGTTTGAAATATATGGGTACAGTAGAATTTTAGGGCACAATGACGTATTCAGATACGTCATTTTGTAAGCAAAACCAGTGAATGTTTTTCTTCTGTTTCCCCTGAGTTGTGGTGGTGTGTGCGGAGGTATTTTCTTTGCAAACAGAAATATAAGCACCATTCTTACGTACACCTCTCCCATTAAACACAGATCTTTTTCTTGCTTCTATAGCTTCTTCTTCTCTTCCTCCAAACTCTTGAGGCTTACAGGGAGTGAATTCTAAATTCAGTCTCTTCTCTGAATGGCATCCAGTATGGAGGATGTACATGGAAGAGGCTTTCTTGTCCTACGTCAACACAGCACATGGACACTTTCAAAATCCCATGCCATGCTTCTACCTTTACGTTTTCAAACAGTTGCTTCTTTTTTTAGATAAATAAAAAACAAAGAACACAACAACCTACTTCTCTACTTTGCTATGTGGAACAAAGCCTGCTTGTCTGACACGGGTGTGTTTTGTGACACGATTTTTATGTTTCTTAATTCAACTTAAAAATTAGCATTAATGTCTATTATAATGGTTTCTATTGGTCTCTTGCTGTTGGTAACTATATTAAATATTTCTGGGTTACAAACTGTAACACCTTTGCAATGTGATGCTTCAGTGATAACTTCTTGCAGCACACATCTGTGATGAATCTGTTCTCTGGATTTTGTTTCTTTTCTTCCTATTTTGTATGGAGGAGAACAGACTAGTGTAGATATATTTAATTACACCAGTGGAACTTTATGGCTTGTGTAGGCAATGAAGAGTGGCTTGCTAGTGGTGTTTCATTTTCAGTAACTGTGGCCTGGCCACTTTCTAAACTTGTAAGGGAATTCTGTTTCAATCATTAGATACCATTGAGGTGGAGATGTAGATAATTGGAAAGCCCTTATACCTTACACAGGGATATTACCTGGTAAGTGAAAAGCTATCTGAATTTATTTCTGGAGTGTCAAGGCGAGTGGGGGATGGTAAGAATGAAACTTGAATCAGCGACCATCTGGCCTAGATTTGGCTGATTTCCTGTGCATGTCTCTTTGTTCCAGGCACACAATGGATTGTTCCTTTTAAAGATAAGAATTCTGTTGTGACTTTGTGCTGAGTTTGGTTTGGGATTGCAACCAAGGACATATATTGGGGGCCTTTCTATTGTTCTGAGGTCCCCGTCCTGTCTTAATCAATTGTAACAGTGTTCCAAGAGTTTTGTATAGATTCATAGAGAGGTGGTATCAAGAGACACACTGAACAAAATAATTGGGAATGAAGCTTTCTAGTTTGTTTTAAGAAATTGAAATTTTCCTCATGTCTAGTTTTTAAATTGCTATGTCCCTGACTGTTTTGTTTGTTTGTTTGTTTGTTTTTTTAACAAGTCTTTCTAATCAAATCTTCTATCTGGGCTTGAGCTTTCTCCATTTGGTGCTTTAAAGAGCAGGCTGAACCCTAGGTGAGGCTTTCAGGCAGCAGCTGTGTCCTCTGTGGTCTTCATTGTCTTATGTCTGCAAATCAGATTTTAGGAACTTGGAGCTATCCTTCTGTTAATTGTTTCTTAAAGAGTTAGTTGTTGACTAGAAGTAGGGAGTTTTGTTTGCCTAGCATTTCAAGTCAGCTGACCAGCGGTTCCATAAGGCCATCTCATGTGTAGCAGAGATCAGAATCTAGCTAAGTGCCACTTTGCAGAAGACAAGAGCTTACCTCTCGTTGTGTGGCCACAAAATAAAAAAAAAAATAGTGACTTTTCCTTCTTGAATTGGCTGGATGGCTGGCAGATTCAGTCAACCATTTCCTTCACCTCTCATCTTGTAGCTATATTGCCTCTTACCACTCCAGTGCACAGTTAGCTTCCACTCTTCCTGAAACTACTTGAATCTTTAAAACCCAAGCATCCAATTACAGTTGCCTGCCTGGAAATCTAGTCTCTAATTCTTTTGCGTGGATAAAGGTACTTTTTAGGTATTACAAGATCCCTGGGCCTGCTCTTCAGAAGGAAACTTACTAGTTGGTTCCTTGGGGATCAAACTGTGCAGCAAAAGGAACCCCTTCCAACAGTTCAGTGTCCTTTACTGCAGTCAATTTTAGGTCCAGATCTAGCAAAAGTGAATGAGAAGAAACAACACAAAGTTGTTTTTGTCCACTTGAGGTATTGTCTGCATGTTGTTCCCCCCCTTCTTCTTTGGAGTATCTTTCATTTATTATTGCTCCCTCTGATCTGATTAAGGCCCCAGAATTGTTTGCTGGTTAAACACATTTGTGGTTTGGAAGCACAGATGCTATGGATGTTGTGAATGTTAATTGGAATAAAATATTCTGGATTAAAGAATGAGTTAAATAGAGTAAGTCAGAGTTAGAAACAACAGCATGGCAACAATTTCGCTCCTGCTTTAATTTGGGGAACTACTTGGAAGTGGAGGGAAGGTCTCATCTTGTTCACCCATCCCCCTCCTGGCTACCCTTCACCACCAACCTCCAGCTCTCCTCAAGTCTCACTGAGGAATTATAGTCTCTCCAGAGGCTAGGCTGCTGATGCCTGGAAAGTTTACACTGCAGAGAGATGTTTTGTTTGGCATAGCTAATCAGGAGCCAGGCTGGAATTGCTCATAGCTGTCATTCAGGTTTTGTTTCAAAGTCCAAGGACCTGCTGGGAAAAACAAAAAGCTAATGAAAGCTGACTGTATTTAGACCTCAAATCTGTGGAGTCTGAAATGATGCCCTGACAGTGTATTCTTATTCTTCCACATTCTTGCTGTTGCTAAGGTAACAGATTTTTCGAGGCTTTTCATCTTCATTGTCAAGTATTTGCTACACTTATTGTTGTTTTTCAGATTAGAGCAATTCAGATTATCTCCTTTTGAGAGGAAGTAAAAAGAGAAAATAACGGGAATAAAATGTCTGAATCAATTACCTCAAATGCTAGCAAGACTAGGACTTTGCATTGGTGTGTTTTGTTTTGTTTTTATGTCTTAAAATCCTTAGCTTCACAACATGCGTTAAAATTTAGGATGAGATCCTCAAGTGTAGGAGGGTTACATATGTGAAATCCCCACCCTGTGAAGTGATTCAGTAACATTCATATAATCTGTAAAGAGCCATTCTAAGAGAAAAAGGGTTGTAGTGAAGTCTTTAAAAATCATTCTTCTTGAATAAAAAACCAAATGATGTAAAAAAGTGACATGCTAGCATTCTTAACTGTAAATGGGAAATTCAAGAAGTATGTGGTAATGAACGTAGTTTTCAAAACTACAAACACTTGGTCTTTTAATATTTGCTTTTATGGATGTGTTCCCTAGTGGATGAACTTTCATCTCCTTGAGAATACTGTTATTTTTTACAGTCCAAATGGGGTGTACCACATTACCCGTGGCATAAATGAAAGATTGATTTTCTGCAGTCAAGGTGTCCTTTGGTTGGCTTTAGATTTGAAACCCCTAGGGATGTGCATCATATGGCTGCTATTGTCAAGATGCTGAGCCATTGACAGATAACACAGGTTTCCCACAGATTTATCGAACAGTTTCATCCAGTGCGCTTTTCCCTGTGGTAACAATGAGGATATTGAAATATCACAGTTCTGATTCTGATTGGATCACATCACTAATTTGGTCCCAACCAAAAAAACCTATATTCATAGAGATAAGATCTGGCTTAAAATGAGAAAGGGAACATCTGGCAAGTGGAACAGAAGCCATGAGTCTGGAAGAGAAGTGGCTGGCTGTACCAGAAGGCCCCATCTTTGTTTCTGTATCCCAGTCCGGAATCTCATCTTCTCTCTTCTCTGCCTATCTGAACTGTATGGTCCTTGAGGTTCCACTCAGCTCCCCTTCGTCATTAAGTTCTTCTTAACTAGACCTGGTGGTCAGGTAGTTAGAAAGGCTATATTCTTAGCTGGTTAAAATTATGTTCATAAACAATTTTGATTAAAAAATATTTTTGAGAATGATTAGGATTGGGAGATGTGAAGGGGGACAGAACACAAATTGAATATATTGTTGAAATGGAGAAATTTTACCAGGTAACATTTTTAAGGAAACAAGACAGCCATCTTTAGGGGCTGGCATGTGGAAAAAAATAGGTTTATTCAAATTACCTTTAAAGCAGTGCTTTTAATGTTGTGCTCTGCAGAGCTTCACGGGTTTTGTGGTGCAGCCTTACACTGTACTGGGGTAGAGAAGGGCCTGGCAAACATGCTGGGTGTCCCCTGCAGCTGCCTGGAGATCCACTCTACTTTCAACTTCTTCCTGTGTTGGATTTGAGCCTGATATTTAAAAAAAGAACACATCTCACTTCTTAAAAGGTAAAGTCCTGACTATCCCTACCATATAGAATAACAGATAAGAATGCTAGCTCACATTAGAATAAACTGTTTTAGCCACAAGAAACTTAGAAAATTTAAACAGACTGCTGGGTGAGTCTCAGTTTCCACATTTGATCACAAGGTTAGTGGAAGCTTTATGCTTGGAGTAAAAGTTGGATTGGATGTCATTTAAATTACTAATAGTTCTCAGATTAGGTAGTTGATTTTTTTTTCTTTTGTTGCGGGTGGGGGGGGGCTAGAAACTGGATAATTTTGCACCCAACTGTTCTCCATTGGGGTTGGGAGTAAAGTCCATCTCCTCATTGAACCATGGCTCCAAAGAAGAACAACAATGTCTTTACTGCTTTGGGATTCTTCAGATTGTAGCAGAGATGTGAGACTGAGAGGGACCTGTTTGTAGAAGCAGCACTTGCTTGACTGCCTCCATCTCTGAAGGTGATAAGGGAAGGTATTCACAGGAATTTTCTCCAGCTTCCCCTTTGCCCCTCAGGAACAGCAGTAACCACAAAGGAGATGTAAGATAACCCAACCCCCTCTCTTTTTTTTCCTTTTCTTTTTTTGCCAGGAGGCCAGACTACCACTGTGTCTGGAAAAGTAGGCTTGGCTCTTTGAGCCTAAGAGATAAAAACCTGAATGTAGAAATCATGACTCACTATATGAATTGAGAAACTGAGCCACAACAGAAGGGGGAGTGAATTTTCCTAGTATTCTTACTGCAGCTGTGGAAGTACATTGGGAAATAGTCATATCAGCCGCCAAGACTTTAGAATTTGTTTTCATATTGTCCAGTTGGTTTTGATATATTGAAAACTAGAACTGAAGGTCTCAGTTGCAAGGTTTCCAAGACACAAGGCTGAAATCCAATAAGGATAGACCTGATGGGGGTAGATGGGAGTTTGCTAGTTCTTCTACTCCCAGGTCTTTTAGAGTCTCTCTTTGTACTTGGTGGAAGGGGGAAAAGAATTTTCCAACTCCTGGCACAGTACTTTGGATGCATTTCACATTTGTGGAGAGCATATGGAATTGAACGGAATGCCATTAATAGGACTTTTATAAATTGTAGTGTTCATCATTACTGGTGATCTTCATCGTTGTTGCTTGAAGTTCCCTGTACTTAACAATATTCAGATGAGTTTAGGGATAATCTTTATGATATTAACATGTTATAGTTCAAGTGGTAGGTTGGTAAAATGGAAGCTTGAGAATATTTCTTTGGCCAAGTTGTTCTGTGTGGGCAAGTGTCAGAAATGCCTAGAGCCAGTATTGATTTCATCATTAAGGAAACCTTGGGGGCAGGAGAGATAGCTTAGTAGGTAAGAGTGCTTTTCTGGACAGATGAAAAGCTGAGTTCAAATCCCTAGAACCCAAATAAAAAGCCAAGCATAGTTTCA
The DNA here is from genome assembly GCA_036184795.1 of Tokudaia tokunoshimensis. Lineage (NCBI taxonomy): Eukaryota > Metazoa > Chordata > Mammalia > Rodentia > Muridae > Tokudaia > Tokudaia tokunoshimensis. The sequence continues at coordinate 684,166 of BTHU01000017.1, forward strand.
CATGCCTGTAATCTCAACAATGGAGAGAGAGAGAGATGGGCACTTCCTGTGAGCTCTCTGGCTAGAAAGCCTAGCCAAAAAGGCAAGCTGCTAGCTCATTGAGAGACTTGTGTGAAGGCTATAATGTGGAGAGCAATATAGAATGACACCCAGTATCTCTGTCTGGCCTCTGAATGTAGGCACATGGGCATATACCACCATACCTTCATACCTATACACTCGTGTGTATAACACACACACACACACACACACACACACACACACACACACACAAACGGCTCCAGATAAAAAGGGTGTTTTCTCTTCCCTTCTTTCAGCTAGGTGTGCTTCAGGTTTTGTTAGGTGAGTCTTTACAAAGTCTTAACTGTGTATACATGGTGATGCCTGAGTATGTTCTGGAGCAAAGATGTCATGAGCAGACAAATACTATATTGGGAAGGACTCCCAGATATTATCTAATATCTGTGTATATTTTACTTATGTAGGCTAGAAATATGTAAAGGGCCAGGATTAAAGCACAGGAAATACCAATTCATAATTGGAAGAAGAATGTCTCTATTCTGTAAAATTTTCATAATATTTAGGAATGTTCTTTTTTTTCCCCCCTAGGGCTACTTTGTAATTAGTTCTGAAAACTGTTACTGTTGAATACCTTAGGACTTTAGATAATTAAAGAGGCACTATGAACCTTAAAGCTTACCCTGTAGCATAGATAGGTGAAGTATAAGCTTTAGGTAACAAGTATCATGTACCAGTAAAAACAAAATAGAATATAAGGCATATGGAGAAAACTAAGACATACAATTTTGAGACAACGTTTCTTTTTCTTAAGGACTGATAGAGCATGTTAAGGTATAGTAGGATACATTTTTAATTCATTAAAACAATATATTACTCTGTGTGTGTGTGTGTGTGTGTGTTATGGTTATAGTGGTCACATCTGAGACCTTCCATATATGCTCAGCTCTACCAAGAATAGCACTGCCCCTCCCCCAACCCATTACTTTTGAGAGCTTCAATAGCCCTCAGGTGTGTGCCTGTGTGATTCTTCTCAATAGTTCATTGACATTTTAATTAATTGCTCAATAAGCATGTTTGAGTTGTGCTGGGCAGGCTGGAGCTGAAAAAGAGGATCAAGATGCAAGTTTCATGGAAGATTTAAACATGTGACAAGAAAGAATGTAATACATGTTTTAGACACACCAGGGACACTAAGGAAAATGATGTCTTTCTAGCCTCATCTTCCATTTACTCAAAAACCCCTTAAGTAAAGATAACCCCAGCTTCTGCTTGTGCATATCACACATATAAAGGAAGCTTAGAACATAGTGTTTTGTACTTTACATTTTCATTTAACTGCATCTTGGAGACTGATAGAAACCTATCTGCCACCTAGTGCTCTTTAAGAATGGGACAGGCTGACTTCTGATGTGGCCGAGAAGTTTCACTAGAGTGCTCCACAGACGCTGGAGGATGGGTTGTTGCAGATGTTGAGAGGAGGCTCATTCTGAGTGAAAACTGGAAGTTTCTCTCTCAAATATTGTGACATATTAAAGTGCTTACTAGCTAATAAGCAATTCAGGTACAAAGAAGAAGGACACAGACCTTGGGAAGCTAAGGTATATATCCACAGGAGCCCTCAGAGTAGGTGTTGAAAATTATTGAGTATCATAATGTACAAAGGCTGATGAGTGAACTCTGTAGAAGACAGGAAGTGAAGACAAAGAAGGTTTAAAGTACTAAACCCAAGCTTTGAGAAAACTAAGTTTGTGTTAGGAGGAAAGTCCTGAAAATGGAGGCAATAAGAGATTGATAAGCTGTTGGTTTAAGACAATGTTTTGACGTAGATTCTAGGCTCTGAGGTTAAGCCTACTTTTAGTGAATACTAAGGGATCATTGAAAGTTGCTGAAGAACAATATGACAACTTTGTTTTAGACAGTGACTGTAAGCTACATAAATCTGGGGGCAGGATAATTGGAACATGAGTATTTAGTGTTCAGAGTGAAAGAGAAAGAAGTAAATTCAAGAATAAAAACAACCATGAGACCGGTACCCAGGCTCTCCCCCCCGATATAACATCACTTGGGACACGGCCTGTTGGGGCTTCCGTCTGTGCCCGAGGGCGGGTTGGCGCTGTGGTCGTCTGGGTGCCAGATCGGCGGGCCATCGTGACCACAGGGTGAGCGGCGCCACGGAGACTGCCCTCCGCCATCTTTGCTCCAGTGACCAGGTAGTTGGGACCACCAGGCTCAGAGACAGACAGGCATAATATCGCTTCGGGTTCAGGCAGCTTGTGTGTAACCTGCTCCCAGGTGCTGGGCTGATCTGCAGTGACCAGCGCGCCAGATCTGCTGTGGGACTTCTGCCTGGCAGAGGGACGCCCCCTCCCCCCCCCAGGAGAGATCACACACCCCTGCACAGGGCAGGAGCCTGCCAGCCTCCCTTTGGCGACCTCTGCTCCAGGAATCCACTAGGCTGAGCCTTTAGATGTGCAAGGCCTCCCCAATATAAGATCACTTGGGGCAAAGCACATTAGGGCTCCAAAGTCACTCAGGAGCAGGCAGGCCCCAGAAATCGGTGCCAGGGGAATCCTGGTAATCCAGGGGGGGCAGAAATAGCTTTGCAGGCTCACAGGAGGTCCAACCAACAGCCAGTGGCAGCAGGACCAACTAACACCAGAGGTATCCAGATGGCGAAAGGCAAACGTAGGAATGTTACTAACAGTAATCAAAGTAATGTGGGACCATCCGAACCCAACTCTCCAACAGCAGCAAGTCCTGGATACCCCACCACACCCGAAAGACAAGATCTGGATTTAAAATCACTTCTCATGATGCTATTAGAGGATCACAAGAAGGACACAAATAAATCTCATAAAGAGTTACAGGAGACCATGAATCAACGGTTAGAAGCCCTTACAAAGGAAACACAAAAATCGCTTAGAGAAATGCGGGAGAACATGGATCAAAAGATGGAGGCGCACAAGGAGACAACACAAAAATCGCTTAACGAGATGAATCAACGGGTAGATGCACTCACAAAGGAATCACAAAATTTGCATAAAGAAATGCAGAAGAATATGGGTCAACAGACGGATGCCCATAAGGAGGCAACACAAAAATTGCTTAAAGAAATGAATCAACGGTTAGATGCCCTTACAAAGGAAACACGAGAACTGCTTAAAGAAATGCAGGAGACGATGGATCAACAGATGGAATCCCATGAGGAGGAAACACAAAAATCGCTCAGAGAAATGCAGGAGAACGTGGGTCATCAGGAAGAAATCCTGAAAGAGGTAATGCAAAAATACCTTAAAGAAATACAGGAAAATACA